>CM077088.1:157788690-158388690 GCA_039513925.1 Platanthera zijinensis
ATTGGTTGATTTGGGTGGAACCCAACCCAGTGAAATGGGCTAGGGCACCATTTTTCACTATTTAGGTCAAAGGTGTTGACTTGACCCATCATGGGTCAACTGGTTGACCCCATGGCCTACCTTAGGGTCCACTTAGATTGTATTTAGGGTTAGGGCATCATGGTGGGGTCATGGTGTGGCTAGGGTTCTTGTTTAGGCTAGTTTGACCTAGTTTGACTCTGGCCCCATGGTGGGCTCCACATGGCTACAATCCACTACCTAGGGTCAAACCTAGCTTATAACCCTAACACCCACCCCATGCCTAACCCAATCTAAGTTAAGGGGTCTAGAAGTAACATTGGGATGTTACACCATGAGCCTCACTGCAAATCATCCTCCTAATATCCTCAACAGCGGGAACGCAAAACCTGCCGCGGTACTTCAAAGTGCCTGCATCATCGATAGCAAAATCAGGCAACTCTGCCTTCTCAGTCCTGGTGAAAAGGTGCAGAAGATCCGGATCGTCCTTCTGGTGCAGTCTAGTCAAAGAAATCCAGGACGACTCTGCCACTGATAAACTACTCTGCAAACTACAGCATCTCACTGAAATATCCATAAGGAGGAACTCCTCTACTAAACGATCGGCGGAGAGGTTAAAGATCTTTCCCGTCTTTCGGCTCAGGGCGCAGCCACCAATTGCCTTGCCGGGATGATACTGGATCTCCACATCATAATCAGCCACATATTCCAACCACCGCCGCTGACGCAGATTCAACACCTTCTGCGTGAACACGTACTTCAGGCTCTTATGGTCAGTAAAGATCTTGCACTGAGCCCCATAAAGTAGGTGTCTCCACAACTTCAAAGCATAGATAACCGCTGCAAACTCAAGGTCATGCGTAGGATAATTCTTCTCATGAGTCTTCAGTTGCCTTGACCCATAGGCAATTACCTTTCCATCTTGCATTAATACGCCTCCCAGACTACATGCAAAGCATCCACATAAACATAATAATCCACACCCTCAGTAGGCAGGGTCAGAACGGCAGCAGTGCACAATCTCTCTTTTAGCTCCAAAAAGCTTCCTCGCACTTTTCGCTCCAAACAAAAGCCACATTCTTCTGAGTCAACTTGGTCAAAGGTGCGGCTAGGGAGAGAAACCCTCCACAAATCTCCTGTAGTAACCAGCCAACCCCAAGAAACTCCTGATCTCTTTAGGCGTACTCGGTCTACTCCAATCCATCACTGCTGCAATATTTTCTGGATCGACCGAGATCCCATCCTTGTTCACCACGTGCCTAGAAAAGAAACCTGAGGCAACCAAAATTCGCACTTGCTCAACTTGGCGAATAACTTGTGATTCCTCAACTCTATCAGAACCAACCGCAAATGCTGCTCATGCTCCTCCGTGCTGCGAGAATAAACCAACACGTCTTCAATGAAGACCACAACGAACTTGTCAAGGAAATCCTGAACACCCGGTTCATCATATCCATGAAGGCTGATGGTGCGTTTGTCAGACCAAACGATATCACCAAAAACTCAAAGTGTCCATGCCTCGATCTAAACGCAGTCCGTGGAATATCTGCCTCACGGATCCTGAGCTGATGATAACCAGAACGAAGATCGATCTTGGAGAACACCGTGCTACCGCGCAACTGGTCAAATAAATCATCGATCCTTGGCAGAGGGTACCTGTTCTTGATAGTGACCTTGTTCAACTCTCTATAGTCGATGCAAAGCCGCATCGACCCATCTTTCTTCTTTACAAACAAAACAGGTGCACCCCAAGGCGACGAACTCTGCCTAATAAAACCTTTAGCCAACAGCTCATCCAACTGAACTCGTAACTCCTCTAACTCACGAGGGGCCATCCGGTACGGCGCCTAAGCAATAGGACGCGTACTCGGCTCTAAATCAATCACAAACTCAACATCCCGATCAGGAGGAAGACCAAGAAGATCATCAGGAAAAACATCGACGAAACCACGAACAATAGGAATCTCCTCCAGCGTGGCACGCTAACAGCGGTTCCAACCGCCGAGACTAAACCAACACAACAACCAGAAAGAAACAACCTCTGAGCACATACCGCAGAGATGACAGGAGAATCCTGACACGGATCAGCATACATGCTGCCGGGCTGACCGTCGTCCCTAATGAAGTCCAAGCGCTTTCCTTTGCACTGAATGACCGCATCATACCTAGACAGCCAGTCCATGCCCAAAATGACGTCGAAGTCCTCTAGATCAATCATCTTCAGGTCCGCCTTCGCAAGAAAGTCCCCCAACAAAACTGGGCAATCCAAAATGCCCAAATCTGACAACACAGATTCACCAGAGGGAAACTTGACACGGAAGGAATCCCGAACACGATCTAAGGTCAACCGATGACGCTCCACAAAGGCTCTAGCCACGAACGAGTGGGTAGCGCCGAAGTCAAACAGAACACGCGCCCAGCGGTTCTTCACCTTAAATTTCCCTATAGGAGCACCCAAAACTAAGGAACTAGCACAACAATATCGGAAAGATTCTAGCAAATAAAACTACCAGGCTAGAAAAACAACAAACAACTAACCTGAAATGTCCTGAGTCGAGGCTTGAGCCTCCTCGGAAGAGATCACGTTCAGCTTCCCCTTTACCTTATCCACACGCTGAGGTGGAGGTAATGCCTGTAATGGAACTACAGGAAGAGCTGGCTGAACCTGAGGACACCTAGACTTGATGTGACCCTTCTGCCCACACTGAAAGCAGACTCTATCCTTGGACCAACACTGGGCCGCATCATGCCCGGATCGCTTGCAAATAGAACAGGAGACATCTCTCCTAGGAGCACCCTGAATCGCATGGACTTACTCCTTCCTTTGAGCTGTCGCCTTCTTGAAACATTTCTCGACAGGGTGGCCTGACCGACCACAGAAACTGCACACCACCTTGCTCCTCTTTCCTGGAGCAGCACTGGGTACTAAGGGCTTCTTCTCCTCCACAGACTTCCTCTTGTCCTTCCTCATCTGCTGGCCTGTGCTCTATGCGGTCTCAATAGCCTCCACCTTTAGAGTAGCCTCTATAACTCCAGCATAAGTCACTGACCCGTAAGCACTGGTCAACTGCTGCACCTCACTCCTCAAACCACCGAGAAATCTCTTAACTCGATCAGCCTCAACGCTGACCAATCCAGGGGCAAAACGGCTCAACTTACTGAACTCTATCTCATACTCACCCACCGTGAGTTGCCTTTGCTTCAGATAGAGGAAGTCATTCATGAGGCGGTCACGCTCGACCGAAGGCAAGAACTTCCTCAACAGCATCCCCTTGAACACTTCCCAAGAGCATCCAGCTACCAAGCTCTCCTTTTCTCTCAGCCACCAACTCTTAGCTAAGACTTTAAGCTGATAGGCGGCTATCATCACCCTCTGGTCATCTGCAATCCCTGAGTACAAGAACATCTCCTCCATGGAGATCATCCAATCATCAATGACCATGAAATCTGCCTTCCCGTCATAA
The DNA here is from genome assembly GCA_039513925.1 of Platanthera zijinensis. Classification (NCBI taxonomy): domain Eukaryota; kingdom Viridiplantae; phylum Streptophyta; class Magnoliopsida; order Asparagales; family Orchidaceae; genus Platanthera; species Platanthera zijinensis. The sequence goes on from CM077088.1 coordinate 157,792,173, forward strand.
GTGGGAGGGCTCAGTCTCTGAAACTGCGAGATGAAGGCCATCTCCACTGGCACCACCACTGGAGGTCTCAAGGGTGCAGGGAGAGGAGGAACAGCTAACCCGCCAGCAGGAAATTGCATCCCCTGAGCCTTCCCTGCCACAGCTGCCACCAAGGACTGACTCTGGGCTCGCACCTCTTCCAACTGCCTACCCATGGATTCGCTACTCTGACGCAGACCCTCGATCACCGCATCATTCTGAGCTCCAGATGACTCACCCTCAGACAGGGGAGTCGATCGAGTCGCAGGACGCCTAGCCATCCTAGAATCATAACAACACAAATCAGATCCAAAAACATCGGCTGGAACCAAATACAAGTACAGACAATACATATATAGATGTATACATAAAGCTGCTAAACTTGCTCTGAGAGTTTATCTTTTTTTAACGAAAATTTGATGTTATGCCCTAATCTAGGATGGTTAACCACCACCTTACTAACTCTTGTGCCTAGATCGGGAATGCATGACTTTATATTATCTTGAAAACTTATGTGCGTATATATGTCATCCTGCAAATCTTTAGCTTGGCACGTTGTGCTTATGCAATGATATGCTATGCATGCTTGTGCTATACATTCTAAAAAGGCCCTAATGCATGTTATGAGCGGCGTACGCATGAAAATGTTATGCATCCCATACTACATAACATTCCCATGCAACGAAAAAGAAACGTGCTAGTCGCAGTCATGTGGTGAGGTTATGCATCCCATACTACATAACCCTCACATGTAGCCCCTATGGTGGATCCATATACGAACACATATTATGCATCCCATACTACATAATATACCCCGTATACTTCATGTTATGCCATGAGTGTAGTGTTCGTGCTTTTGCCAAGACGTGCTGATGACATATCGGTGTGTGAATGACATGATGCTGAACTACTAAAGCAAACAAAGGAAGGTTGCTCAACTAACTTGTAAAGCAACCTCCCTCTGATACCAACTGTCATAACCCCCATTTTCTCCGAATTAAGAAATATCAGAGTATGAGAAAATACGCGTTATGATGCCACGTCAAGCAGGGGATAACTGTTGACGTTTAGGCAAAACCAACTATAAACTTTATGCAAGAAAATCCTGTGTTTTATGAATAGAAAATCAGTTATATTTAGAGGCCGTATCCCTCGGCTCAGTGGATCACCTAGTGCACAAAAGAAAAACTATATTTATACGCTGCGGAAAAATACCTTATTTAGGTTTGACATCCTAAAGAGCGCATAAGAGTTCCAAGAGAACCACTCATGCTATGCAAGACCCTACATTTAATTTATATAATATATAAGAAAACAGTCTTTATACGTTACTTGGAAAATAGTGATTAAGTTTTATAAAAACATGCCGATCATGAGTTTTATTTATAATAATAATTATAGTTTAAAAATAACTAGCAACCTAGCATAAATCCTTCTCAGAGCAAGTAGACTATCTCCAGAAAACAGTAGCAGCATAAGTAAAATATCCAGTGCAAAGGTAAAAACTGCCAGTGGGCGCCAACAACCTGACACGAACCCACTGGCACATATGTATGTCTGTAAGAAAGTACTGAAAAACTACCTCTCCAACAAAGCAAACGAATCTCCAAAGTCAAAATGACCATCAACAGCACCACAACGTGCAAAGAAACAGCAACAACCCAACCCAGGAACAACATCCTGCAGGGCCTATTAGGCTACCAAGAGCCCAAAGTGCTGCAAACTACCAAGGAAGAAACTTCTAACACCCTAAACTGTGGGAGGTGGTAGTAGCAAAAACAAACAACGAGTAACCAGATCGGAGGCAAACTCAGTCCCCTATCCACCATGTTCAAGTCAACAAGCTCGAGGGTCTACACGTGAAAGCACAAGGGACCTTCCACCCACACATGCCCAGCCCATACCTGGAGCAAGAAAAACAAAAGTGGCCTTGGCTAAATCACACAACTCCACCCCCATAAAGAGCTAGAAACCACCAATACTAACCACGACCCACGATTCAGCCTTCAAGAATATAAAGAAAACGGCCAACAAGAAAACCCAGAAATACAACAAGAAACCACTCGGGAACAGAAAAATAAGGTAAAGGAAGAATGTTGAAATGAATCAACACGGAAATCGATGATCGTCAGTCGGAGGTCGACGATCGTCGATCGGCTGAAGGCCAAAAGAAGCCCGACGATCATCATCCCAGGGATCGACGATCGTCGAAGGCTAAAGGCAAGCGAAGCTCGACGATCATCCTCCAGGAAATCGTCAAGCGTCAATCGGAGATAAGGCTAAGCTGAGCTCGACGTTTTCCTCCCGGAAAAGCGTCGAGCGTCGAACGGCTCAAGACAAATCTGAGCTCGACATTCTCCTCCCGGAAAATGTCGAGCGTCGATAGAGCAAAGACAGAACGAAACTCGACGTTTTTCATCCCGGAAAACGTCGAGCGTCGAACAGAGCTAGACGCTAACTGAGCTCGACGTTCAAAACGTTGAGCGTCGAACTGAGCCAAACAGAAGCTGAGCTCGACATTTTTCCTCCCGGAAAAGCGTCGAGCGGAGAACTAAGCTAAACAAAAGCTGAGCTCGACATTCTCCTCCTGGAAAAGCGTCGAGCGGAGCTCGACGTTTCCCTCCAGGAAAAGCGTCGAGCGGAGCTCGAAGCCAAAACAGAAAGCTGGGCTCGACGCCTTTTCCTCCCGGAAAAGCGTCGAGCGGAGCTCGACGTTTCTCTCCAGGAAAAGCGTCGAGCGGAGCTCGACGTTTCCCTCCGGGAAAAACGTTGAGCAACGATCAGAGCCAAACAGAAGCTGAGCTCGAAGTTTTTCCTCCCGGAAAAGCGTCGAGCGGAGAACTAAGCTAAACAAAAGCTGAGCTCGACGTTCTCCTCCCGGAAAAGCGTCGAGCGGAGCTCGACGCTTTCCCTCCAGGAAAAGCATCGAGCGGAGCTCGACGTTTTCCCTCTGGGAAAAACGTTGAGCGACGATCAGAGCCAAACCGAAGCTGAGCTCGACGTCTTTTCCTCCCGGAAAAGCGTCGAGCGGAGCTCGACGTTTCTCTCCAGGAAAAGCGTCGAACGGAGCTCGAAGCCAAAACAGAAAGCTGAGCTCGACGCTTTTTCCTCCTGAAAAAGCGTCGAGCGGAGCTCGACGTTTTCTCTTCAGGAAAAGCGTCAAGCGAAGGACGAAGCTAAAACAAAAAGCTGAGCTCGACGCTCATCGAGCATCGAACGGAGCTCGACGTTTTCCAGTAATACCTTAACGAAATCGGCAAGCACCCCCTCCTCCTAACACTGCCTCTCGGCTACACCCAAACCAGAGCAAAATCTGATCAAAGATAAACGGCATCACGCCAGCAAAGTGGGTTTCAACAGCACCAAGTAGGGGGGGTTCAATATGAAGAACTAAGTCCTAAAGTTAGCAAGAAAAAGAGAACAACTAGGCCTCTAACCTGGGCTAACAGGGATTTCAAATTCAGCAAGAAAATTTCAAAAAGAAACTCGGCAAGGGCAAAAATACCACTTGCCTCAATTTTCAGCGAAGCTTGGACGGCTTTCCTTCTCTTCACACGGTACAAACAGCCGCAACACCTAGAACATATCTCTCGGCCATTAATGGCGGAAAACTCTAAAACCGAAAACCCAAATCTCAACAAAACTACACGAAAATCGAATATCTTACTGCCGAAATGAAGATCTCAGAGAGAGCAAGACAACGCCGCTCTCGGAATCGAATTCCGTCCACGATCAAGCCCGGAATCACCGACCGAAGGAGGTACAGGAATGGCGGTTTCTCCTCTGTTTTCCGCGAACAAGCAGGGATGGTTTTACAGGAAGAAGAAATAGAAAGAAGTGGGCCGCCACTTCTTAAGAAAAGCTTTTATACTAAAGCTAAACGCCGGTTCAGCCATAACCGAACCCTAAAAACGCCTAATCCCTTAATTACCTTAAGTAAATTCCAAAAAAAAGGAATAAGCCAATATATGGCTGCCACCAAGGCAAGGCAATAACTGCCCAATTAAATTCTCCCGCCGAATTTAATAATCGGCCAAAAATTTGAAGGCTACAGGACAACCAAATCAATTTAATTAATTGATCACATAAACTATTAACACACCAAACGACACGAAAACCGAATCACCTCGGAATTCGACGAAATTCGCACCGTAGCTAAATACCCACGCTACGAACACAACAGCGAAGTCGAAATTAACTTTCGACGAACAGAACTCGAGTTATACCCAAATAAAGCCAAACATAAACATCCCCCTGAGAGGACACACCGGGTCACCCAAAACGACTCGGCTTGCTAGGGAGATCTTGCCAACAGGCTACAAAACATGACACTCAGTTCTAAGGAGCTAAACCACACTCCACACATGCACATGCCACGGAAACGCGTCATCGTAACGCCAACGAGAATAAAAATAATCGCAGGAAAATCGGGGGCGTTACACCCCCCCCCCTTCCGGCGGTATTTATAGCTTCGGGGCGTATTAAAAGCTACGTCGGTCTGGCGGGCAAAGCTAACATTTCCAAAATTCTCCAATATTCGAAAATGTGCGGGGATAATGTTTACCCGGGAGACCGCTATTCAGTTTCTCCTTTAAGATGAGTCAAGGGTCCGTTTCTTGACCACGTAACAGCGAGACCTTGACAATCAGGAAGCCATTTTTCTGTCTGAGATTCGCCGACCTTTTTATTGAAGACCGTGTAGCCGCGCGGTTAAAAGCTTGCCTTCTTTCTTCTCTAGCTGTGCATCCTGTCACCGCTGCCCGCTCTCCTGTCCCCCGGGCAGCCGGTGATTCTAGCGCCTGCCGGCTCGGGCAGGACCCCGAGCCTAAAAATAGGCATGAACAGTACTCTCTAGGCATCGCGAATCGAATCCTTAAGCTCGCCGTCTGTGGAAGCGGTCTCGAATCCTTTGCCGAGCGGGTTATTGTCTGATCGGGTGCTCCTTGGTAACCGCTGTAATAGCTTTATCTATGACAATCAAAAAGCTCGTCGCAGGAGTGGTTTTAACCGCAGTGGGCGAACTCTGATGTCGCCGCTATTAGCGGCACCCCTTTTATCTCCTTTTCATTAAACCGCTAGTAACCGACAAATCGCAGTTCCTCTTTTACCGTTTTCTCTCTCTCGCAGGTTCTCCAGCGACCAAGAGACTTCTCGACACGAACAGCACCCGCTTCAAATCCTTCTCCAGCGCACATGATGTATCTACTAACGCTTGGAATACTTGGTTCACCGAACTCGGCAGCGCCAACCTCAGCTCATCACAAAGACCCTCAAAGAACCTATTTGTCTTCCGCGCCTCTTCCACAAAAGTAGACCCTGCATAACGCCCTAGCCTGGAAAACTCATGCAGGTAATTCTCAATAGTACTCTCATCCTGCACGAGACGTTAAGATTCATTCTCTATTGCAATATGCCGCGATACTGCAAATACTTTGCCCAAAATAATCTTGAGAATTCCTCCATTGATATCTCCCATAGGCCTCTGTATGCCAATTGGTGCAATTCGACTTCATCCCACCAAAGCCTTGCCTCTCCTTCCAGTAGGAAAGTGGCTAAAGTAACTTTTTGCCGCTCATCAGTCCTGATCGCTGCCAGGATCCTCTTCACTCTTGCGAGCCAATCCTTGGCTTGCGTTGGGGAACCCGCCCCATCAAACGTAGGTGGGTGAAACTCCATAAACCGTTTCAATTGCTCATATGCCGCTTGCTCGTCAATAAGAGCCTCAACACGCTCTTTCCTCGCACCAACCCATACTTGCTCCACTACAGGCCTTGCGTGCCCAATAGGTTGTGCATGAAACATGACAAATAGCGCCTCCGCAACTAAGCGTGCGGTTTCCACAGAAAAAGGAGGTGTGGGCACCTCAGCTGGTGACGCACTCTCATCCGAACGCTGGGGTTCATACTGCCCAGCACCACTCCTTGTCACCTATACGTGAACAAGACATCATTAACGTCCATTAAGAAACGACAAACATGCCTAATATATACACTCACACTCCTCAAACACATGTATTGCATTCCTAGTGGACATTCATGAGTTCAATTATGTGATCCCTACCAAACCCTACACTCTGATACCACTTTGTAATGCCTCCATCCGTCACATGAAATATAACAGAGGGTCCGGCTGGGGCCCCACGCCATATTTCACAGACAAACGACGGAATCACGGGTGAATATCAGAATACTTTATACTCCCATCTTAACTCAGAGCATTCTAGCGGAAGTTTATAACTTGCAAGAACTCATCCAATAAATGTCCACTAAATATAGAAATAACACATTTATATATAATACCAGGAATGTATACAAGCTCACAATCGCTCACGGCCTTAAGGCCTTACATGTTTCTCTTTACAAGATGTGGTTTCATACATCGGCACGCAGGCTGGCCACACAAGAAATCCAATTCTTCGTATGGCCTTTAAGGGCCTACAAGCAGCAGCAAGGGCTTCAGCCTGCTCAATCCAATTAAGCCCTCAACAATTGCATATGGACATCCACCCCAAGGGTGATAAAGAAAGCAACGGTCAGTATTCAGCTGACTAATTATAACGACCCTACCCCTTACCCGGGGCAGTGGTTCCTTCCCTGCATGCTTTGCAATCACAACATATATATTACAATAAGAGCACTCACGCACAACATCATCACAAACGCCGGCCTTCATGCCAGACACTCCGTGCACTCAGGGAATGCTTATGGTGTACCGAATCATTCTTGGTCCCACCACCGATTAGAGGTTATTAGCTTGTTGGTCGGGCACTAGTCTACTACAACACTGATAGATTTAACTTCAAGACAACTTAAACACCTAGAGAGGGGGGGGGGTGAATATGTTCTTATCCTTGTTTCAATCTAAGGCAGAATATAACTTCAGTTCTTTAATATAAATCTGAAAACTCTATAGCTAACACAGCATATACAATCACAGAATCTATAATTACACAAATCACATATTGCACACTGATTTATAGTGGTTCCCCAAGGTCTGGGTACATCCACTTTCCCCTTCGCCTATCCAACAATATGCTAGATTAAGCCTAACTTCTTCCTTTTTTTCTCAGATCCACAGATCTTACAGCTCAGAATCCTGAAGGATTCTTGCAACTCATAATGTATCCACACTCCTACAGCTCAGGCTAATAAGCCCTACCTCAGCCTTGCCACAAGGCCTACAACTCAGAGAACTTATTCTCCTACATTCAGGCTCAAACAGCCTTACCACTCAGAGATCTAAATCTCCTACACTCAGGCTCAAACAGCCTTACCACTCAGAGATCTAAATCTCCTACACTCAGACTTTATAACACAGGCTTACAACTCAGATCTTTGAAAAAATCCTACAGAATTTGATAAGTATTTTTGATGGACTCTTACCCTTGTTGAGAGAGAAAGGATAAGAGAATTCTTGATCATCTTCTTGATGAGACTGATGGATGAAATCAACATGTTCTTAGCTTTCTTCAAAGCTTCTTGAATCTGAACTTAGTAGGGTTAATCTCTTTTGAAGTTGACTGACTGGCAGCTTCCTTCTTAGATTCAAAAAATAGATCTGGATCTACTTAGTAGATTAGTTCAGGACCTACTTCTTGAGAGACTTGTGATAGTCTCCTTCTTGACTTCAAAACAGCTGGAGCTCTCTCTCCCCAAATCTTCTGAAGTTCCTTCTGAATTCTAGATTGAATTCTCCTTAGACAAAATCTGAGTGGATAATTACTTCAGAATGTCTTCTTAGATCTTCTCACGAAGATCTTCTTCTGTGTGACTTACACTTTCTTGATCAAAGATCAATCTCTCAATAGTTGTGTTAGTTGTGTGTGTATTCCCTTTTTCATCAGAATCCATCTATATATATAGACTTCATCCATGGTAACCGGCTGATCCGGTTTCTAACCGACTTCTGACAAGTCTGACAGCTTCATTAAAGTTGTTGGAATGAACAACTGTCAAGTCTCCAGTCAGTTCTTGAACGTTTGTCTTTGTCAGCAAAGCGTCGAGACTGACTGTCATTCTGTGTCGAGACAAACTGTTAATATGTGTCGACACAAGTGACTTAAGTGTTGACACAGACTTTGGTGGTGTCGACATAGTTGCATTGATGTCGACACTGCTTCTAGACATTGCATCTTGAGAATATGTCGACACAGATTATTTGTGTCGACACAATCACTTCTTCACTCCACCGCAATCAACTATGTTGAAACTCTGCTGTGTGTCGACACAAGTCCTGTGTGTCGACACAGTTGATGTAGACTAAAAATTCTGTGTATCGACACTGCCTCTAGGTGTCGACACAGTTGATGTCGACTCTGCTTCTGTGTTTCGACACTGCCTCCTGGTGTCGACACAGTTGATGTCGACTAACTATTCTGTGTGTCGACACTGCCTCCAGGTGTCGACATAGTTGATGTCGACTAACTATTCTGTGTGTCGACACAGCCTTTTCCAAGTGTCGACACAAACTTACTGAAGTGTCGACACAGCTTCCTCTGGTATCGACACATGGACTTAGAAACTTTTCTCTGCATTTTAGCATATTCTTAACTTGCACATTTAAACTAAAAATAACATCAAATACTCTTTGATGTATATCATTGAGCTAAGTGAGGCTTCTCCAAATCAGGTACATATTTTCCAATATACCCAACAATCTCCCCCTATTTGGAGAAGTCATAACCCTTTAGTCAATGATATACACCACTTATAATAAACAAACATTATGATGTATATAAACATTATATGACAGGGCAACTTATAGACAAAACATATATCAAAATCACATCACAGAATAAGAATGCAACTTGAATGAACATGGAACATTGTTTTGTTTATTATATCAAAAAGTTTCTTAACACTGTTTATATAGACTTCTTTAAAAACTAAGAATTACATAGTTCTTGAAAAATCTAGTAAAACTAAACTAAGGTTGGACAGGCTCCTTGATGACTATTCTTTTCCCTGATCTAATCTTAGCCTGCACAGAAGGTTCTGTACCTTCAATGGGCTTCTTGCCTTTCAACTCAGCCTTCTTTTGTGCTTCAGCCTTAATCCTTTGCCTTTCAAAATAATGAAAAGGCTTAGGGAAATACTTGCTAGGCTCCTGAGCATCAGGAGGTAGCTTCCCACTCTTAGCCTTTCTTCTGTGTTGAACTATGGCTTCCTGCCTTGCCTCATACTTCTGCCATTCCTGCTCATTATACCATTTGACCCTTTCATGAACCTGGTCTTTTACAGCTTTCTAGGCAGTTAATATGATATTTCTGGAAGTGGGGCTCCACTTCTCAAAATCAGGCTTTAGCTCAGCCTGTTCTCTGAATCTTTTCTTTGAAAGTTGAGCTTCTTGCTGAGCTTTCAAGGCAGCTTCTGGCATTTCAACTTTCTCTATAATGACATTTTCAACATCCTGTGGAGGACTGTACATTGTCTGAACTTGTTGTTGAATCATATCAAAATCTACTAGAGGGTAGATGATCTGAGCAACTTCAGGTTTATCACCTCCAGCATAAGTAGGTTGCATACCAGATTCTACAATATTATCATCATAGCAAAGGGGTGGATATCCCAGAGTGGCTCTGATGCTATTAGATATTCATTTTGCATGATCTGAGCCAGCATTGACTAACACTCTCTCCCCCTTTATGGCTTCTCTTACTATGTCACTCTTAAGTCATCATTTTGAAATCTTATTTGGCCATCAAGAAAATTGACACCATCTTTAAAAAAGGATTTTAACTTTAGAAGCTGATCAGAAATTGTTTTCTGAGAAGTAGTAATGGTTGTCTTAAAGGAATCCAAGGCTTCACGTAGCTTCTGATCAAATTCCTCTTTCTCCTTAGTCCTTGCTTCAGTCATTGCAATTACTGTTTTCTTTACTTCAGTGACTATCTCATTGTGAGATTCAGTCAGATTGTCATTCATTCTGATCTGATTTTCAAGGACATAGCCTTGTTTGACAGCAATATCATCCACTTGTTTCTTTACTTTTGCTTGTTGCTTCGCTAGAAATACTACAATATTGCCCCCCCTTGTGGAAGCAATATGTCATTTCTTTCTTATTCTGATTTACCTCAAATCTGATTGATTTTATATCTTGTGCTAGATCAAATTAGAGGGTCTTATGACTTTCATCCACATATTTATCCAAAACCAATCTCTGCTAATCTAATTTCACTTGTAAATCTACCAAAAATTTGTTGTAATCAGTCTCAGGAGCAGGTTGTGGAGTAGTAGCTTGCAAAGCCTTCTTATAGCTCTGGCTTCTCCTCTTGAAAACCATCAGTTTTCTTTTCTTTATACTTGTAATCTCCTCATCCTCTGAAGCAGAGTTACTTGCAATATTAACTCTTTCTATAGGACTAGGAGGAAGCTCCTTTTCAGTCCTATGTTGCACCCCCTCATTGTTAACTTGCTCCCCCTCAACTGCTGCTCCCTCTATGTCAGGAAACAATTCTTCCAGAGTGAATTCTTGTTGAATGTGAACTGGTGATACAGCTGTCTCAGGAGCATCAGCAACTACAGATGTATCCTCCATGATCATATCTAGTGCTTGACTGTTGACATGAGGTGTTACAAGAACAGATTGTGAATCCATTTCACTTGCCAAGTGAATTATCTCTTCCCCTTGTACCTGTGCAGTAACTGTCTCCCCCTGCACTTGTGCATTCTCAGCATTGTCTTGTACTTGTACACTTTCTTGCTCCCCCTGCACCTGTGCACTAACTGTTTCCTTCTGCACTTGTGCAGTGTCAGTAATGTCATGTACTCATGATTTTGCTGCAGTCTCTTGGTAATCCAAATCAGGTATGTCGTTTGAGAGGACCCTATCCCATCTGGATATTATTCTGATGTCCATCCTTCTCATATGATTTATTTTATATCCTGAAATCTGATGCATTACCTCTGGAATTTCTCTAGCCAGGTATAAACTCATCAATCTAGCCAAATTAGGCTTTTTGATTTCTTCCTTTATCTTCTCAAATAGAACTGCAGACCAATCTGTGTTAATCTTATAGATTATCCTTGTCATCAGACTGAACATAAAGGTAGAGAGCCTATCATGTCCTCCTGGTTTACACAAAATCACCTTGCCTACCACTTCAGATAGAAATTTACCTTGTTGATTCATCCCTTTTCTGTTAATGGCTGCTCCAATCTTCATGGTTGGATCCAATCAACACCACTGTAGTGCCTCCCTTGTCTTTAAGGTTGGGACCTCTTCTTCATCCTGAATTCTAGGAAGGTGAAGAATCTTTCTCAAACTTTTTAGAGTAAGTTTGACTCTATTTCCATGAACTGACGATTTAATCTTGAGTTCAGTGGAGTCCACTGTTGCAGCAGCATAGAACTCAAACACTTCCTTCTTCCAGATCTTGGTAGGTTCAGATACAAGAAAATCTAATCCATTATCAGTAATAAGGGTAATGACCCCTTTAATCTCCGTCGTCGAATCATCAAAAGCATTGTGCACCAGCTCGTAGCCTTCGTTAATGTTGTCTTCAACCTTTGGCGCCATTAGAATGGAGAGAAAACTTTAATTGAGAGAAGAGAGTTTGTCGACACAAGGGTTTAGTCTCGAAAATTTGGAGAGCGTGTCGACAGAATATGTTCTCGACCTATTAATACCCTTCTAAACAAAGAAGTTCAAAAGGCGGGCTAATATTGTCTAAAAGTGTTGACACTGTTGAAAAGTGTCAACACATACTTCTATTGTCTCGACCACGGCATTGACTACTATGTGTCGACACTAATTGATGATATGTCGACACTGGACATACTTAGTAGTTCATCAGAAATTCTGTGTCGACTCTTATTGCAAGTGTCGACACAATTTCTGGAAGTGTCGACAATATTACCCGGTTGTGTCGACACCACAAACTAAAGTGTCGACACCACTTCTCTGGATGTGTCGACACCACTTTCCTGGATGTGTCAACACTTTGTCCCTTAGGTGTCGACACTACGACACTGTGTCGACACAATTTCCCTGAATTGTCGACACAACTCCTCTGTGTCAACACTTTATTACTGAATGTATCGACACAATTTTACTTAGCCACTTTTGTTAATCTAACATATGGTAAACATTCCTAATTCAATTTTAAATCTATTGAATTTAGTTTCATCTAGAGGCTTAGTAAATACATCTGCAATTTGATAATCTGTCTTAACAAATTCTAATGAGATGTCCTCTTTCTCTACATGGTCTCTAAGAAAATGGTATCTTATTTCTATATGCTTAGTCCTACTATGTGAAACAGGATTATTAGCAATAGGTATAGTACTTTTAGAATCACAAAACAAGGGTGTTCTACTTACTTGAATACCATAGTCTCTTAGTTGATGCTGAATCCATAACAACTGTGCACAGCAACTTCCTGCTGCCACATATTCAGACTCAGCTGTGGAAAATGCCACACTAGTCTGCTTCTTACTGCTTCAAGAAATCAATCTTCCTCCCAAGAATTGACATGTACCTGTAGTGCTTTTCCTATCTTCTTTACAACCTGCAAAGTCTGCATCTGAATAGCCTGTTAGTAGAGAATCTCCATTCCTAGGGTACCAAAGGCCTAGATTAGGTGACCTTTAGATATCTCAAAATTCTCTTTACTGCAGTGTAATGAGATTCTTTAGGGCATGCTTGGTACCTAGCACAGACATATGTTGCATACATAATGTCTGGTCTACTGTCAGTGAGATATAGTAGTGACCCAATTATTCCTCTATACAAAGACTCATCTACAGGTTTACCTGCATCATCTTTACAAATATGCATACTTGTTTCCATAGGAGTTCTCATGGTGGAGGATGATTCCATACCATACTTCTTAATTAACTCCTTGGTGAACCTAGACTGGGATATGGAAAAGCCATCATCAGACTGTCTTACTTGGAGTCCCAAGAAAAACTTAAGTTCCCCCATACTGCTCATTTCAAACTTTCCTTGCATAAGTTTAGTAAACTTTTTGCAAAGGTTGTTTTCAGTAGATCCAAAAATTATGTCATCTACATAAATCTGAACTAAGATTATTTTTCCTTTGTACTCCCTTAGGAATAGAGTTTTGTCTATTTTCCCTCTTGAGAATTTGTTCTCAATAAGGAAAGTAGACAGGGTTTCATACCAAGCCCTTGGGGCTTTCTTTAACCCATATAAAGCTTTCCTAAGTCTATAAACATAATCAGATTTGAGAGAATCTACAAAACCTGAAGGCTGCTCTACATAGACTTCTTCTTTTAGATTTCCATTCAGGAATGCTGATTTTACATCCATTTGGAATACCTTGAATCCTTGATATGCTGCATAGGCAAGGAACATTCTAATGGCTTCCAGTCTTGCTACTGGGGCAAAGGTTTGATCAAAGTCTATTCCCTCCTCCTGCCTGTACCCTTTTGCAACAAGTCTTGCTTTGTTCTTCACAAAAATTCCACTCCCATCCAATTTGTTCCTAAAGATCCACTTTGTTCCAATGATATTGTGGTCTTTTGGTTTAGGAACTAACTCCTAGACCTTGCACCTTCTTAACTGATTTAGCTCCTCTTGCATGGCATTAATCCAATGTGGGTCTAGGATAGCTTCTTCAAATTTCTTTGGCTCTAATTGAGATAGAAAGCTTGAGTACAGGACTGTGTTCAAATTCCTTCTTCTGGTTTGCACTCCATGTCTTAGATCACCAATTATCTGATTTACTGGATGATATTTTAAGTGTCTAACAGCTGGAGGTAGTCTTTCTTTAGGCTGAATACCTCTAGTTTCTTCAATGTGTTGCACCTCTTGGTTTTCTTCAACTTCTAGAGAGTCCTGTACTCCCCCTGGATAGTAGCCACCATTTTCCATTTCTTGATCTGCAGTTGAATCTTCTGCAATGGAAAGCATGTACATTCTCTTATTTATACCTGTTGGACTGCATGAACTACAAGGCAACTCACTGTTGATCAATCAAGTTTCATCAAATACAACATGTACAGATTCTTCTACAACTTGTGTAATCAAGTTGTAGACCCTATAAGCCTTACTAATGTTGCTGTACCCAACCAATATCCCATCTTGGGATTTGGCAGCAAACTTAGTTAGATAAGACTTGCCATTGTTAAGGATATAGCACTTGCAACCAAAGATCCTAAAATAGAATAAATTTGGTTTTCTACCTTTCATGATCTCATAGGGAGTCTTTTTGTGGCACTTGGTGATAGAAGCCCTGTTGATCACATGACATGCAGTGTTTACTGGCTCAGCCCAGAAATATTCTGGGAGAGAAGTGTCACTCAATAGAGTTCTACCAGCCTCAATCAATGTTCTATTCTTCTTTTCATCAATACCATTTTGCTGTGGTGTTCTAGGTGAGAAGAACTCTTGAAAAATCCCAAATTCTTCAAACAGTCTTGTCATACTTTCAGATTGAAATTAAGTTCTATGGTCACTTCTGATTTTGACCACTGTACTATCCAGTTCATTCTGAATTTGTCTGACAAAACTATGTAAAACACTTAGGGTTTCTGATTTTTGTCTCAGAAAGAACACCCAGGAATATCTAGAATAGTCATCTACCACCACAAAAGTGTGGACCTTCCTACCTAGACTATGAACTGGCATAGGACCAAATAAATCCATATGCAATAGGTATAGACACCTGACTGAATCCTTGTTTTCAAGGCTATGAAAGGAGGATTTTGTCTGCTTGCCCTTTTGATAAGCTGAGCATATCCCTTTCTTTATACACTTAACTTGAGGATCATTCCTCACTAACTCTTTGCTAAAGAGTTCGCCAATTATTTTGTAGTTAAGATGGGCCAGCCTCTTGTGCCATTTGACATAATGAGAGGCTCTCTCATCAACAACAAGACAAATAGGAGAACCTTTGTTCTCACACTCAAAATTAAGACAGTACACATTCCTTTTTCTGTATCAAGTCAAAATGATCTTTTGATCATTTGACCTTTTGATATGACATCCATTCTTAACAAATGAAATGTCATATCCTAAATCACTCAGCTGACTTATGCTTATACGGTTGTGTTTCAAACCCTTCACATAGGCCACTTGAGTGATAGTAATCTGGTTACTTGAAATGTTACCAAACCCTTTGATGATTTCTTTTTCAGAGCCACCAAAGATTACTTTAGGCCCATTTATGATAGGAAAGTACTCCTTCAGCAATCCCTTTGTTCCAGTCATGTGCTTGGAACATCCACTGTCCAAGTACCATATAGGGGCATGGTAACTCTGACTCACCTGCAATAGAGAATTACATTCCCTTAGAACCCAAGTAAGTCTTGGGTCCTTGGTTCAAGTTAGCTTCATACTTAACAAATCTACCTGCAGCTCTTCTAACAGGTAGATTGTTGTTCTTCCTGACACTAGTGTTGTGCCAGCAATCTATGGCATAATGACCTGTCTTACCACAGCACCAACATCCATACTTGTTGTATCTATTTTTAGATACATTCTTGACAGTCTGGTTGACAGCAAATCTTTTGTATTGTGCTGGTACTACTGTAGCTACACCCACTGGTTTCTCACAAACATAGGGTTTATGAACATGGGCTGCCTTATTGACATAAGCACCCTTGTCATTCAGAACTTCAGTCTTACTATGATCATGAGTATTCTCAAGGTCATACTTGTTAGAAGACACTTGTACCTTTCTAAAAACTACAGGAACTTTAAAATTCAGTGGCTGGACTGAGGCTTTGCCCTTTCTCTTGAATTGGACAGCCCTGGCATTACTTTTATAGCCTATTCCAGCCTTACCCTTTTGAGCCACAAACTCATCTATTAAGGGTAAAACTGATTTTAGCTTGGAATAACTAGCCACCAATTCTTTCTCCTTTTGAAGTCTGACTTCCAGACTTTTAATTAGATCATTTTTGTATGTGATTGTTCCCATTTGAATAATAATTATAGTTTTCAGTTTGGAAATCTCATTCAATTTTTGATCCAACTCTTTCTCTTAGTCAGATGCAGCCATCTTAAGATTTGCAATTTCCTTAGCCTGAGTTTTGGCCAGGTTTTTGCTTTTCTTTAGTGCCTACAACAAGTCCCCATATTCATCTATCAGCTGATGAATATCACCTTCAGACTCAGACTCATCCACATCACTTGATGCAGATGTAGCTGACTCTGTGCCAGTACTACAATCTGGTTTACTAGAAAAACATTGTACCTTGCTAGGACCAGGCTGATCCTGACACTTATCTTCTTTAGATACAACCATCAGTCTCATGCACTGATGGTCTTCTTGTGCATAGATAGAGTTCAGCAATTGCATAAACTCTTCTTCTTCATCAGCTGCATAAAGACCAATGTATACCTCAGCTTCAGATTCCGACTCTCAAGTTGATTGGTCTGTCAAGCTTTTCTCCTTCTTAGCAACAAAGGATTTCTCCTTCTTGCTCTTTTGTTGAGTCTTTCTTTTATCAGCAGACTCCTTTCTTTTGTCTGGACACTCAACAACAACATGTTCAGGCCTATTACAGCAATAGCAAACTATCTTTGATGTTGTAGATATACTAGGCTTAGACCTGCTCCTGTCCTTCCCAGATGACTTTCTCTTTTGATAATAGTCATCAACTGGCTGTGATGTGGAGGGCCTAGTTTTCCACTGCTTCTTCTTCAAGAATCTCTGAAACTGCCTTGTAATGGCAGCAAAATCTGTATCTGAATCACTACTATCTAAATTTTGGTTGTCTGAATTATCTGAGGTAATTTCAGCAACTTCCCTAGGAGGTTATGGAGACATCCTTCTATTCTTTCTAGTGGATTCAACCTTGAAGGCCATAGACTTTTCTCTATGCTCCCTTTTGCATTTCTTTCTTCCTCTTTTCTAGTCATTAGTTGCATTTCATAAGACAGCAACTTTCCAAATAAAGTTGGAGGAGAAATATCTGCAAGTTTGGCCACTTCCCTAATGGAACAAATCTTGGTGTCCCAATCCTTTGTCAAGGATCTTAGGAATTTATCATTCAGTTCATATGTACTGAAGACCCTTCCATAAGACATCAGCTCATTTACTATTCTATAGAACTTCTTATAGCACTCAGATATGCTATCTGACTTCCCTTGTCTGAAACTTTCATATTCCTGATTTAGCATAGACTTTCTATCTTATCTAACTTCTTCAGAACCCTCCATGTAGACTATCAAAGTGTCCCACATTTTCTTGGAGGTCTTGCAGTGAATCAAATTCTGAAAGGTTGAATCATCTATGACACTTACTATGATATTCTGGGCTCTTTTATCCATAGTTGCCAGGATGATCTCATCCTTAGTCATCTCAGAAAAATCTTTGGGAGTTCTTTGATTTGCATCTAGAACAGACACCTTCATTGGAACATAAGGACCTTCCATTACAGTAATGTAAATCCTTGGATCAGAAGCCTCCATGAAAATCCTGACCTTTTCTTTCCATATTCCAAATATCTCCTTCCTGCAGATGGGTAATTTCATAGACCCTAGTTCCTTGTGATTTTCTCCAGAACCCATTTTCTTGATTCTTGATTCTGTCTTAGGGATCTAACTCAGACTGTTAAGTCCTTCTTTGAGCAACCTCACTCTGATACCACTTAATAGATTTAACTTCAATACAACCTAAACACCTAGAGGGTGGCGGGGGGGGGGATAGGTTCTTATCCTTGTTTCAATCTAAGACAGAATATAACTTCAGTTCTTTAATATAAATCTGAAAACTCTATAGCTAACACAACATATACAATCACAGAATCTATAATTTCACAAATCACAGATTGCACACTGATTTATAGTGGTTCCCCAAGGTCTGGGTACAACCACTTTCCCCCTTTGCCTATCAAGCAATATGCTAGATTCAGCCTAACTTCTTCCTTTTTTCTCAGATCCACAGATCTTACAGCTCAGAATCCTGAAGGATTCTTACAACTCAGAATGCATCCATACTCCTACAGCTCAGGCTAATAAGCCCTACCTCAGCCTTGTCACAAGGCCTACAACTCAGAGAACTGATTCTCCTACACTCAGGCTCAAATAACCTTACCACTCAGAGATCTAAATCTCCTAAACTCAGGCTCAACTAGCCTTACCACTCAGAGATCTAAATCTCCTACACTCAGCCTTTATAACACAGGCTTACAACTCAGATCTTTGAAAAGATCCTACAGAATTTGATAAGTATTTTTGATGGACTCTTACCCTTGTTGAGAGAGAAAGGATAAGAGGATTCTTGATCAGCTTCTTCATGAGACTGATGGCTGAAATCAACCTGTTCTTAGATTTCTTCAAAGCTTCTTGAATCTGAACTTAGTAGGGTTGATCTCCTTTGATGTTGACTAACTGGCAGCTTCCTTCTTGGATTCTAGAAACAGATCTGGGTCTACTTAGTAGATTAGTTCAGGATCTACTTCTTGAGAGACTTGTGATAGTCTCCTTCTTGACTTCAAAACAGCTGGAGCTCTCTCTCCCCAAATCTTCTGAAGTTCCTTCTTAATTCTGGATTGAATTCTCCTTAAACAAAATCTGAGTGGATAATTACTTCAGAATGTCTTCTTAGATCTTATCACGAAGATCTTCTTCTGTGTGACTTGCACTTTCTTGATCAAAGATCAATCTCTCAATAGTTGTGTTAGTTGTGTGTGTATTCCCTTTTTCATCAGAATCCATCTATATATATAGAATTCATCCATGGTAACCAGCTGATCCGGTTTCTAACCGACTTCTGACAAGTCTCACAGCTTCATTAAAGTTGCTGGAATGCACAGCTATCAAGTCTCAAGTCAGTTCTTGAACCTTTGTCTTTGTTAGCAAAGCGTCGAGACTGACTATCATTCTGTGTCGAGACAAACTGTCAATATGTGTCGACACAAGTGACTTAAGTGTCGACACAGACTTTGGTGGTGTCGACATAGCTGCCTTGATGTCGACACTGCTTCTAGACACTATATCTTAAGAATGTGTCGACATAGATTATTTGTGTCGACACAATCACTTCTTCACTCCACAGCAATCAACTATGTTGAAACTCTGCTGTGTGTTGACACAAGTCCTGTGTATCGACACAGTTGATGTAGACTAAGAATTCTGTGTGTCGACACTGCCTTCAGGTGTCGACACAGTTGATGTTGACTCTGCTTCTGTATGTCAACACTGCCTCCTGGTGTCGACACAGTTGATGTCGACTAACTATTCTGTGTGTCGACACTGCCTCCAGGTGTCAACACAGTTGATGTTGACTAACTATTTTGTGTGTCGACACAGCCTTTTCCAAGTGTCGACACAAACTTACTGAAGTGTCGACACAACTTCCTCTGGTGTCGACACATGGACTTAGAAACTTTTCTCTACATTTTAGCATATTCTTAACCTGCACATTTAAACTAAAAATAACATCAAATACACCTTGATGTATATCATTGAGCTAAGTGAGGCTTCTCCAAATCAGGTACACATTTTCTAATATACCCAACAAACACGCATGTTGGAGACATCCTCACCCATCCCACTCAGAGGTGTTCACCTCACGGCAACCAGTGAGCACTCTAAATCGACCTACGCCCGTAGTGTAACAAGCTGGGAAGGCCCACAACCCCCCATTTGCATTGTCACAAATCGACCGCTCACAACGCAGATACACAGTACCTCTAGATCGACCTACCACCGTAGTGTAACAAGTCGGGAAGGCCTGTAGCCCCCCATTTGCATTGCTACCAATCGATCACTCAAAATACAGGCACACAGTGCCGCTTTCCGGTTCAGCATACAGCTCACGCAGTGCGTACAATTCCAATGCTACAAAGGCTCCAAAATAACAAAGAATGGCTCTCACGGCCACCTCACGTACAGCTCATGCAGAGCATACAACTTAAGGAGCTCACAAAAATCCTCATAAACTCTGTAACCTACTCATTACATACACGGAGTCTTCTGTGGTTCGCAGTATAAAGATCACCAATCCAGACTAACCGTCCGGATGGGCTTCACATAGCATGTCTATTTCGTACTACTCATTTCTGGATCTAGATGTAGACTCAACCGGGGATATCAACTATCAACCCGCTGGAATCCCTTATGCTTTACACCTCTTGGTGGAGGATCTCATGCACATGCATAAAGGAGGACATTACTTGTCCAAGAAGGAGATCGTTACCCTTGACAATCGCTTTTGAGCAACAGAAATCTAGATGGATGAAAAGCACCGCAACGGCCTTGCCTTCACGGAACTGAACTCGGCTCGCGAATCGGAACTCTGAAGCTCCACCGGCGGTCGGAATCCTTATCCTTCTTCCTTCCTTGCTCTCCCCTCTCTCTATCTCTTTAGAAAGAGATTGGCCAACAATAGAATGAGAGATAATTCTCAATCCTTAGTATTATAATAACAGGAAGGAGCTTGGAGCACAGGATCCAATTAGAAGGAAATGAACGATCACGATTCGATCTGAAAAGCATCTTCCCTGGGCTGACGCGACCTGTGACACGCCCATGTCACAGGCCGTGTACCTTAAGCGGCACACAATCGACTCAATCCAGACCAGGACATGGGCTTAGACACTCCCGTATCAAGCTCCTGACACGCCTGTGTCAATATGTACACGCACGTGATGAGGGGCGTGTCCCACAATCGACACAAGACCAACAAATCCCGAAAGGGACACGGGTTCCCAACACGCTTGTGTCAACTTTGACATGCCTGTGTCACCCAGAACACGTCTGGGATCCAGGCCGTGTTCCTCATCCGACACAACCCGGATACCAACTCGAGAAGGACACGGCCTTGTGTAACACCCCGAAACTCAAAAGAGGGACGGGTGATATTTTAAGCCCAGTTTGGTTTTTGGAGCAGGTGTCACGGGCGTGTCACGGGCGTGTCACGGGCGTGTCACGGGCGTGTCACGGGCGTGTCACGGGCGTGTCACGGGCATGTCACGGGCGTTATACAGGCGTGTTCGGCCTCGGGCCGTGCGGTCGACACTGTGGCGGTCGACGCTAGTCGAGTTGTAGAACATGGCCTAGACACGGGCGTGTCCCAGGCCGTGTCACTCCGGGGATTCTGCAAGTGTGGTACACGGGCTATGACATGGGCACAAACACGGGCGTGTCTGATGCCGTGTCACAAGGCCGTGTACCTCTCTGACTGCGAAATGGTGGTCGAGTGCACACGGGGGCGTGACACGGGGGGCGTGACACGGGTCCTGACATGGGCGTGTCGCAGGTGACACGGGCGTATTGGAGGCTGTGTCAAAGGCCGTGTGCTGGTTTTTCGACTCGATCGAGACGGCGAATGGGTGACACGGCCAGGCACACGGCCGTGTTGCAACCCGTGTTCGGTCCAGATTTTCTAATTTGGGTTCCGATCGTGGCCGTTCGTTCTTTTCTTTGGGAGATCCAACGGTGGGGGGCCTCCCTGGGCGGTTTAAGGCCGGGAATAGGGTTCCAAACCCTCATTCCCCACTTTCTTTTATCTCTCTAAGTTCTAGAGAGAAGGGAGAGCAAGGAGGCCAAGTTCCGGCCGCCGGCGAAGCTTCGGAGGTCCGTTTCGCGAGCGGAGTTCAGATCCGCGAAGGTGGGAGCGTTGCGGTGGTTTTCAACCGAGCAAATCTTCTCCATGGCTAGGAAGAGGGGACGGAAGGTAACGACGCTTCTCCTCTCATTTTTTTAGGATTTAGGATGCATGAATAGCATCCCCTTCCTTTCGTATTTTGAGCACCGAATCTCTCAAATGAGAGGGATTCGTGTAGCCTAGGTTCAAGAGGACCTCCGGGTTGAGTATGCTCATCCCGGCATGCTTTGCATTAGAGATCCGCTCCGTTAGCGGATTGGGCATTGTGGGTGAAGCCGTGGTCGCGATTGTTGGTCCGACCCGGTGATGTTGCATAGCGAGTTTTGGGGTTTCGATAGAAATCCGCAGAGGCAATACGCCGTTGTATGTATGCGTTTTCCCCCTCATATTTGAGTGAGTACTCGTAGTCGGAACCGGACGAGGTTAGCTCCGCTTTGTGCGGTAGATGGTTTCCTTGGAGCACGGGAAAGACACGGTGCGAGTGGCGATTGGGGTGGGGAAACCTTTGTTTGTGCTGTGCTAAGGCGCGGCTATGTCTCCGTGGTCGGCTGGATATCCCGTGGCGCGCAAGTCATGTGGGGAAAGTGTCCCGGCGAGATTAGCCCCTTCTGTGGACTGACGAGAATGTCGAGCGGAGGACAAGCCCGGGCAATGTGGCCATGAGCGGGTGTGGTCCAGCAAGGCTTCTTAGAATCGGTCAGTGTGAGACGGAACCCTGATGTGCGAAGTCAGAATGTGCAGGCAAGCCCCGGGGTATATGACCCTTGTGCGGGTGGGGCCTTTGCAAGGTTCCGTGTGACGGCGTGTGTGCCGTTAGGGACATGGTGGTTCCCTTGTGTTTGCGGCTTTAAGCCAATGGGGAAACGGAAGTACCCAGTGTTTGATGTTGTGCTAGATGCATACGAACTAGGGTGCCTTGGGTGAAACCCGGGTTGCATTCATGCTGCATAGTAGGCCCTTTCACCTTTTACAAAACATAGAGAACATGTATGCTGTATGAGACATCCAAGCCTATTTTACCGCTTTAATATATTTGCTCTTTTGGTATATGAAGTGCTAACTTGCAGGTGGAGTGGTACCCCGGGGTCCGTTAGGGACGGCCGGGAGGAGATGTGTTTGTTACACAGTAGAGGTCAGCCTTTGCTGACCCACGTTACTTCAAATCCTTACAGGGCAAGGATCGCATGCAGGAGCTAGCGCGCCGGGCAAAAAGCCCTAAGCCTCATGAAGTGTTGCTGTGCTTGGTTTCTCCTTTTATGTTTGCTACTTTTGTTATGTTTATGTCCGGCTTGCATGCCGAGGTAGCCTAGGAGTGCTTGGCACATTGATATGTTTTGGACTATTATTGTGTAAGGCCTTAAGGTCATTTGATACTCTATCGTTAGTGGATAACTTCTGTCGGTTTGTTCTGTTTCCGCTGTGTTTGTCTGGAGTTTTGAGATTGGGTAGTTTTCATATCATCTTTTAATACTAAAGCTGTGGCGTCCGTATGTTGTGGGGCCCCGACCGGACCCATATTATATAGTCTTTACAGGGGAGGTGTTACAATTTGGTATCAGAGCCAGGTTCGCGTTCCAACGAGAAGTTTTGCGGTCGAAAGTATAAGTCGAGTCGCGTATAAGAAGTTATCCACATAGGAGTATCGCAGGACAATGAGTGTCCTGGTGTTCGAGTCTTGCGATTAGAGACTGATTTGTGTTTTCTTGCTTGTGTTTAGAGTGCAAGCAACGAGGCTGGGACCTCGAGGCCAAGAGAAGAGCTCTCGGCAAGTAGTGCGACTGCGCAAGGTCCGCTAGGGATGGGGGTCACACCGGCCGACTTCTGTCGTATGCTTGCAGAAGCGATGGTGGCGGCCCAAGCTGCAGCGACAGCACAGGTAGCAGCTCCCGTTGCTCAGGTAGCAACTCCTGCTACCCCGGACACGGTAGCGACCGTGCAGGTTGAGGAAGCCAGGCGGGCAGAGCCGCAGGCCGAGAGAGTGGTTGTCGGGCATGGGGACCGGCAAATGAAGTACTTTCTGAGTTCCCACCCTCCAACCTTCAAGGGAACTGGCACACCCACAGATGCAGAGGATTGGTGGGCTAGAATTCAGGAGCTTCTGAGGGCGGCAGAGGTGCCAGATGAGAAAAAGGCAGAGTTCGCAGCCTTTATGTTGGAGGGAGATGCCAAGTTATGGTGGGTGAGCCACAGTGGCCGGCAGTTTCTAGGACGCACACCGTCCATCGAGGATTTTGGGAATGCCTTCCTGAAGAAGTACATACCCGCCTCAACGAGGTTAGCCCTCCAGAGGCAGTTCCTATATCTGGTGCAGCGAGACAAGTCAGTGGATGAGTATGTTCAGGAATTTACTCGCTTGGGTCATTATGCAGGGACGACCATGGCAGACGATGAAGAGAGGGACAATCTCTTCTACCATGGATTGAGGGAGAACCTAAGACAACCCCTCATATCGATGAAACGTGCGGGTTTCAACGAATTGGTGGAGGCGGCCCAAATTTTGGAGAGTGACATGAAGCGATCCCAGCGTCGCAAGAGTTTCACACCCAAGCAGGGGGAGGAGAAGAAGCCTGCCCAGTCACATGGAAAGGCGGAAGGGAGCCGATGGAAGAAGAAGCCTTCCCCATATAAGCCGTGCGAGAAAAGTAATTGGACGTCCGGGGGTCACGCTCTAAGGGCCCTCAGACGTGCTATAGTTGTGGCAAGCCGGGCCACATAGCAAGATTTTGTACCCAAGGGGGCACTGAGCAAGAGCCAAGGCAGGAGCAAACTGTGCGCTCCGGCCCCAGTGCCACAGAAAAAGGGAAGATGGCGGAGTCGAGTGCTTCTCGGTTTCTACCAGTGCAGCCAAGGGCCTACAACCTTGGGCAACAAGAAGCAATCCGTCAGCCCAATGTGGTGACAGGTACGAGAGTTCAACCTGCACCTTAGATTCCTGTCTTTCAAGCCTTTATGTTTGTTGCATGTGTGTAGGCTTTGTAATGGTATCTGGGTACCCCGCTAGAGTACTCTTTGATACGGGAGCGTCGCACTCCTTCCTTGCGGAAGGCTTTATTCGGAGGATCGGAGTGGAGTCTTTCTCCACGGACTCCGAGTTGAAAGTGTGCATGCCCAATGGGTCATCTATGACTACCAGGGCTAGAGGCCGGATTTGTTGGAGTCTTGAGGGAGTCGACTTCTTATTGGTAGCGGCGATCTTGCCGTTGTCCGAGTTCGATGTGATTTTGGGGATGGATTGGCTAGCGGAGCAGCGTGCCAGTATCGACTGTTTGTACAAGGTGGTAACCCTGAGGGGCGTGGGGCAAGCGGAAGTCAAGTTTGAAGGTCTGCATGGAGTGGCCTGTTCCCTAGTTTCGGCACTTCAGTTAGTGCGAGCTGTTAACCAGGGAGGTGTAGCTCTAGTAGCGTTGTTGGAGGTTAGCCTCTCCAGGCTGTCTCTAGGAGAAGTGCCCGTGGTGGCGGAGTTTGGAGATGTTTTTCCCGAGGAGTTACCGGGAGCACCTCCTCGGCGGGAGATTGATTTCTCCATCGAGTTGGTGCCCGAGGCTAGACCAGTGTCGCGTCCACCCTTCAGGATGGCACCAAAGGAGTTGGCCGAGCTCAAGGTTCAGTTGCAGGAGCTTTTGGAGCAAGGGTATATCAGGCCCAGCTCTTCACCGTGGAGTGCGCCGGTGTTATTCGTAAAGAAGAAGGACGGTAGTATGCGTTTGTGCATAGACTACCGAGAGTTGAACAAATTGACTGTCAAGAATAAGTATCCGATCCCTCGGATAGACGATCTCTTCGACCAGTTGGTGGGGTCGGTGGTGTACTCCAAGTTGGACCTGAAGTCCGGATATTATCAGTTGCGGATTCGTGACGAGGACATACCCAAGACCGCGTTTGGTACGAGGTATGGTCATTTTGAGTTCTCGGTAATGCCGTTCGGGCTAACGAATGCGCCGTCCGTGTTCATGGACTTGATGAACCGAGTGTTTCGCGAATATTTGGACTGGTTCGTAGTCGTCTTTATCGATGACATTTTGGTGTATTCCAAGTCGGAGGCGGAGCACGAGTCGCACTTGCGGACAGTGTTGCAAGTATTGAGAGAGAACCAGCTTTATGCGAAGTTCTCCAAGTGCGAGTTCTGGTTGGAGAAAGTGGCATTTCTAGGCCATGTGATTAGTGGGGATGGGGTGGCGGTGGATCCAACGAAAGTAGAAGCCATCAGAGAGTGGCCAGTTTTGAGGACCGTGGCGGAAGTCCGAAGTTTTCTTGGACTAGCCGGGTACTACCGAAGGTTTGTGGAAAACTTTTCGCGGATAGCTCTACCCCTCACTTCACTAACTCGCAAGGATCAGAAATTTGTATGGACTCAAGAGTGCAACGAGGCATTTGAAACCATGAAGGAAAGGCTAATGACGGCGCCGATCCTAAGTCTGCCAAAGGGGACCGAAGGGTTCCAGATTTTCAGCGACGCATCCGGATGCGGTTTAGAGTGCGTGTTGGTGCAGCATGGTAGTGTGATAGCTTTTGGGTCGAGGCAGCTGAAGCCTCATGAGAGAAATTACCCCGTCCATGATTTGGAGTTGGCGGCGGTAATTTTTGCGTTGAAGTTGTGGAGGCACTACGTTTATGGTGCAAAGGTGGAGATCTTCACGGACCACAAGAGTCTGAAGTATCTCCTAGATCAGAAGGACCTAAATATGCGGCAACGTAGGTGGGTCGAGTTCCTGGGGGACTACGAGGTGGCGATTCAGTACACGCCAGGGAAAGCCAATGTGGTGGCAGATGCTTTGAGTAGGAAATACTCGGGGCAAGGAAATTGGATTGAAGCTCACGATGAGCGGTTAAGGCGGGACTGGGAGTCCCTTGGTTTGGAATGTGTGGCAAGAGGCGAGTCTAGCGTGGCTCGACTAAATTGGATTGAGATGCAGAGTGACTTATGCGATCGTATTCGGGAAGCGACCCGTGTAGATGCGGAGTTCCAACCTTTCGTGGAGGAAGCTCTAAAGGGAGAGGGTAGCGCCTGGGAGATGGTTGATGGGATTCTGAGGAAGGGCGGAAGGATTTGTGTACCGCAGTTCGGCAAGCTCTGCGAGGAGTTGATGTTTGAGGCCCACTTCACTAAGTACTCCATTCACCCGGGTAGTACAAAGATGTACTTGGACTTGAAGAAGTCCTATTGGTGGCCTGGGATGAAGCGGGACGTGGCTTTGTGTGTGAGTCGGTGCCAAACATGTGCCTTGGTGAAGGCCGAATGTCAGAATCCAGGCGGGTTCTTGAAGCCTCTTCCAATCCCCGAATGGAAATTTGATGACATCTCCATGGATTTTGTGCATGGGTTGCCTAGATCGCAGCAGGGTAATGATGCCATTTGGGTGATTGTGGACCGCTTGACCAAAGTGGCACATTTCATCCCAAACCGGAAGGAGGACGGTGTGGAAAAGTTGGTGGAGTTGTACGTCCGCAATATTGTACGACTCCATGGGATTCCGAAGAGTATAGTCAGCGACCGGGATGGACGTTTCACGTCTAAGGATTGGCGGTTGGTGCAGAAGAGCTTGGGCACAAAACTCAAGTTCAGTACGGCTTTTCATCCTCAAACCGATGGGCAAACTGAGAGAACGAACCGTACTTTGGAAGATATGCTAAGGATGTGTACTCTCGACTTCGGCAAGAAGTGGGAGGATCATCTCTTCATGGTGGAGTTTGCGTATAACAATAGTTACCAAGCTAGTATCAAGATGGCGCCATACGAAGCTCTGTATGGGAGGCGGTGTCGAACACCGATGTCTTGGACAGAGGCGGGAGACACCAAGCTTTTGGGGAAAGAAGTGGTAGCCGAAGCTAGTGAGTTGGTGCGGACCATCCAAGAGCGCATGAAGGTAGCTCAAGATCGGCAGTCGAAGTATTTCAATGCTCGCCACAGGTATGTGGAATTCGCTGTGGGCGACTGGGTGTATCTTAAGATCAAGACGTTCAAAGGCATTTCGCGAATTCGCCGACTAAAGAAGCTGAGTCCGAGATTTTTGGGACCATTCAAGGTCATCGATCGAGTGGGAGAGGCAGCGTACCGATTGGCGTTGTCCACAGAGCTAAGTGGATTGCATGACGTTTTTCACGTCTCCGTCCTGAGGAAAGCGTTGTTAGAAGCCAGCGTGGTGATTGAGCCGACGGCGGTGCCGGTAGAGGAAGACTTGGGGATGCGAGTTCGTCTAGTCGGGATAGAAGACTCAGAGGTTCGGCAATTGCGGAACAAGGAGGTCAGACTCGTAAAGGTCCGTTGGGACAACTGTGGTTGCGAGGAGCTCTCATGGGAGCGAGAGCAGGCCATGCTAGAGGAGTATCCCGAGCTTTTCTCCTCAGGTACTGTTTAGTTTTGTTTACCTTCCATGTTTTAAATTTCGGGACGAAATTCTTTTAAGGGGGAGAGAGTTGTAACACCCCGAAACTCAAAAGAGGGACGGGTGATATTTTAAGCCCAGTTTGGTTTTTGGAGCAGGTGTCACGGGCGTGTCACGGGCGTGTCACTGGGCATGTCACGGGCGTGTCACGGGCGTGTCACGGGCGTGTCACGGGCGTGTCACGGCGTGTCACGGGCGTGTCACGGGCGTGTCACGGGCGTGACACAGGCGTGTTCGGCCTCGGGCCGTGCGGTCGACGCTGTGGCGGTCGACGCTAGTCGAGTTGTAGAACACGGCCTAGGACACGGGCGTGTCCCAGGCCGTGTCACTCCGGGGATTCTGCAAGTGTGGTACATGGGCCGTGACACGGGCATAAACACGGGCGTGTCAAATTTGACACGGGCGTGTCTGATGCCGTGTCACAAGGCCGTGTACCTCTCTAACTGCGAAATGGTGGTCGAGTGCACACAGGGGCGTGACACGGGTCCCGACACGGGCATGTCGCAGGTGACAGGGGCGTGTCGGAGGCCGTGTGCTGGTTTTTCGACTCGATCGAGACGGCGAATGGGTGACACGGCCAGGCACACGGCCGTGTTGCAACCCGTGTTCGGTCCAGATTTTCTAATTTGGGTTCCGATCGTGGCCGTTCGTTCTTTTCTTTGGGAGATCCAACGGTGGGGGGCCTCCCTGGGCGGTTTAAGGCCGGGAATAGGGTTCCAAACCCTCATTCCCCACTTTCTTTTATCTCTCTAAGTTCTAGAGAGAAGGGAGAGCAAGGAGGCCAAGTTCCGGCCGCCGGCGAAGCTTCGGAGGTCTGTTTCGCGAGCGGAGTTCAGATCCGCGAAGGTGGGAGCATTGCGGTGGTTTTCAACCGAGCAAATCTTCTCCATGGCTAGGAAGAGGGGACGGAAGGTAACGACGCTTCTCCTCTCGTTTTTTTAGGATTTAGGATGCATGAATAGCATCCCCTTCCTTTCATATTTTGAGCACCGAATCTCTCAAATGAGAGGGATTCGTGTAGCCTAGATTCAAGAGGACTTCCGGGTTGAGTATGCTCATCCCGGCATGCTTTGCATTAGAGATCCGCTCCGTTAGCGGATTAGGCATTGTGGGTGAAGCCGTGGTCGCGATTGTTGGTCCGACCCGGTGATGTTGCATAGCGAGTTTTGGGGTTTCGATAGAAATTCGCAGCGGCAATACGCCGTTGTATGTATGCGTTTTCCCCCTCATATTTGAGTGAGTACTCGTAGTCGGAACCGGACGAGGTTAGCTCCGTTTTGTGCGGTAGATGGTTTCCTTGGAGCACGGGAAAGACACGGTGCGAGTGGCGATTGGGGTGGGGAAACCTTTGTTTGTGCTGTGCTAAGGCGCGGCTATGTCTCCGTGGTCGGCTGGCTATCCCGTGGCGTGCAAGTCATGTGGGGAAAGTGTCCCGGCGAGACTAGCCCCTTCTGTGGACTGACGAGAATGTCGAGCAGAGGACAATCCCGGGCAATGTGGCCATAAGCGGGTGGGGTCCAGCAAGGCTTCTTAGAATCGGTCAGTGTGAGACGGAACCCTGACGTGCGAAGTCAGAATGTGCGGGCAAGCCCCGGGGTATATGACCCTTGTGCGGGTGGGGCCTTTGCAAGGTTCCGTGTGACGGCGTGTGTGCCGTTAGGGACATGGTGGTTCCCTTGTGTTTGCGGCTTTAAGCCAATGGGGAAACGGAAGTACCCAGTGTTTGATGTTGTGCTAGATGCATATGAACTAGGGTGCCTTGGGTGAAACCCGGGTTGCATTCATGCTGCATAGTAGGCCCTTTCATCTTGTACAAAACATAGAGAACATGTATGTTGTTTGAGACATCCAATCCTGTTTTACCGCTTTAATATATTTGCTCTTTTGGTATACGAAGTGCTAACTTGCAGGTGGAGTGGTACCCCGGGGTCCGTTAGGGACGGCCGGGAGGAGATGTGTTTGTTACACAGTAGAGGTCAGCCTTTGCTGACCCACGTTACTTCAAATCCTTACAGGGCAAGGATTGCATGCAGGAGCTAGTGCGCCGGGCGAAAAGCCCTAAGCCTCATGAAGTGTTGCTGTGCTTGGTTTCTCCTTTTATGTTTGCTACTTTTGTTATGTTTATGTCCGGCTTGCATGCCGAGGTAGCCTAGGAGTGCTTGGCACATTGATATGTTTTGGACTATTATTGTGTAAGGCCTTAAGGCCATTTGATACTCTATCGTTAGTGGATAATTTCTGTCGGTTTGTTCTGTTTCCGCTGTGTTTGTCTGGAGTTTTGAGATTGGGTAGTTTTCATATCATCTTTTAATACTAAAGCTGTGGCGCCCGTATGTTGTGGGGCCCCGGCCGGACCCATATTATATGGTCTTTACAGGGGAGGTGTTACACCTTGGACACGCTCGTGTCCCTGGCCATGTCGCCTCTTGAAGATCGTCGACTGCATTTCGTCGAGAACTCGCGACAACACAGTGAAGGACACGGCTTGGGACACGCCCGTGTCCCAGGTCGTGTTCCTCACTTGAGACACACTCGAGACCAACTCGAGTCTTACTCGAGACCCACTTGAGTATACAGAGCAGGACACGCCCTGGGACACGCCCGTGTCCCCGGCCGTGTTGCCCAGCCTGACTCCATTTTGGGATTTTGGGGTGTTACAACCCTCCCTTCTTACAAAAATTTTCTCCCGAAATTTAGCGCAATTGTAGACACCAACACAACCACTCCTTTGCTGAAATTATACCAAAAACGATCTGGGTTTAGAGCTTAGAGGCCGCAGCTTGTCTCGCCCCACAGATCGCACAAACACAATTTTCTTTTACAAACATACATACAACATTACAATATTAAAGTACACTCTTTCCTTTATTTCCGCTCGTACGCATCCATCATAATCCGCTTGTCGGCCACCTGTAACTCCATATTATACACGCGAGGCTGCTGTACTTCACGATTTGAGCTTTGCGGCTCCTGCAATTCGAGAGTGCAAATTTGAGGTTGCGCCCGGGACGCAGATGACTCTTCCACTACCTTGCCCTTTTCCTCATAGGACGAACCGGTCTTTTTCTCACCCTTTGACGGGCCACTCCAACAATTGCGGGCGACATGTCCCTGCTTCCCACAATTAAAACATGTACGTGTCTCCACACATCCATTCTCATATGTTGCTCCCGAAGCAACATCCGAAGAAGTTTGTTCAGCAGGCCTGAACCTCTTCTTATCTCGTTTCCTTAATTCTGATTGTTCCGACTGTGGAACTTTGAACTCCGGCTTTTCCACCGCCAAGTTTTTCTTGTCCTATACCCTCTTCAAATCCTTCTCCAGCGCACAGGTAGTATTTACTAACGCTTGGAAGCCTTGGTTCACCGAACTCGGGAGCGCCAACCTCAGCTCATCACGAAGTCCCTCATAGAACCTATTTGTCTTCCGCGCTTCTTCCGCAAAAGTAGACCCCGCATAGCGCCCCAGCCTGGTAAACTCATGCATGTAATTCTCAACAGTACTCTCACCCTGCACCAGACGTTGAAATTCATTCTCCATTGCAATTCGCCGCGATACTGGCAAATACTTTGCCCAAAATAATCCTGAGAATTCCTCCATTGATATCTCCCCTAGGCCTCTGTCTGCCAATTGGTGCAGTTCGACTTCATCCCATAAAAGCCTTGCCTCTCCTTCCAGCAGGAAAGTGGCTAAAGTAACTTTCTGCCCCTCAGTAGTCCTGATCGCTGTCAGGATCCTCTTCACTCTTGCAAGCCAATCCTTGGCTTGCGTTGGGGATCCTGCCCCATCAAACGTTGGTGGGTGAAACTCCATAAACCGTTACAATTTCTCACCAGCCGCTTGCTCGTCAATCAGATCCTTAACACGCTCTTGCCTCGCACCAACCCGTACTTGCTCCACTGCAAGCCTTGCCTGCCAAATAGGCTGTGCATGAAACTTGACAAATAGCGCCTCCGCAACTAAGCGTGTGGTTTCCGTAGAAGGAGGAGGTGCGGGCACTTCAGTTGGTGCCGCACTCTCATCCGAACGCTGGGGTTCAGACTGCCTAGCTCCACTCCTTGTCACCTATACGTAAACAAGACATCATTAACGTCCATTCCAAAATGACAAACATGCCTAGTATATACGCTCACACTCCTCAAACACATGTATTGCATTCCTAGTGGACATTCATGAGTTCAATTATGTGATCCCTACCAAACCCTAACCTCTGATACCACTTTATAACACCTCCATCGGTCACATGGAATATAATAGAGGGTCCGGCCGGGGCCCCACGCCATATTTCACAAACAAACGGCAGAATAACGGGTGAATATCAAACTACTTTCTACTCGCATCTTAACTCAGAGAATTCTAGCGAAAGTTTATAACTTGCAAGAACTCATCCATTAAATGTCCACTAAATATATAAATAACACATTTATATATAATACCAGGAATGTATACAAGCTCACAATCGCTCACGGCCTTAAGGCCCTACATGTTTCTCTTTACAAGATGTGGTTTCGTACATCAGCACGCATGTCGGCCACATATGAAATCAAATTCTTCGCATGGCCTTTAAGGGCCTGCAAGCAGCAGCAAGGGCTTCAGCCCGCTCAATCCAATTCAGCCAGCAGCACCTGCATATGGACATGCACCCCAAGGGTGATAAAGAAAGCAACGATCATCATTTAGCTGACCAATTATAACGACCCTACCCCTAAACCGGGGCAGTGGTTCCTTCCCTGCATGCATTGCAATCACAACCTATATATCACAACAAGTGCACTCACGCACAACATAATCACAAACGCCGGCCTTCGTTCCAGACGCTCCGTGCACTCAGGGCACGCTTACGGTGTACCGAATCATTCCTGGTCCCACCACCGATTAGAGGTTATTAGCTTGTTGTCCGGGCACTAGTCTACTACAACACGCATGTTGGAGACATCTTCGTACATTCCACTCAGATGTTTTCACCTCACGGAAACCAGTGAGCACTCTAGATCAACCTACGCCCGTAGTGTAACAAGCCGGGAAGGCCCGCAGCCCTCCATTTGCATTGTCACCAATCGACCGCTCACAACGCAGATACACAGTACCTCTAGATCGACCTACCACCGTAGTGTAACAAGCCGGGAAAGCCCACAGCCCCCCATTTGCATTGCTACCAATCAATCTCTCAAAATACAGGCACACAGTGCAGCTTTCCAGTTCAGCATACATCTCACGCAGAGCGTACAATTCCAATGCCACAAAGGCTCTACAATCACAAAGAATGGCTCTCACGGCCACCTCACATACAACTCATGCAGAGCATATAACTCAAGGAGCTCACAAGCATCCTCACAAACTCCGTAACTCACTCATTACAAACACGGAGTCTTCTCCGGTTCGCAATATAAACATCACCAATCCAGACTAACCGTCCGGATGGGCTTCACACATCATGTCTATTCCGTACTACTCATTTCCGGATCTAGATGCAGACTCAACCGGGGATATCAACTATCAACCCGCTTAAATCTCTTACGCTTTCCACCTCATAGTGAAGGATCCCATGCACATGCATAAAGAAGGACTTCACTTGTTCAAGAAGGAGATCGTTACCCTTGACGATCTCTTTGGAGCCATCGAAATTTAGCCGGATGAAAAGCCCCACAACGGCCTTGCCTTCACGGAACTGAACTCGGCTCGCGACTCGGAACTCTGAAGCTCCACCAGCTGCCACAATCCTTCTCCTTCTTCCTTCCTTGCTCTCCCCTCTCTCTATCTCTTTATAAAGAGAATGCCCAACAATAGAATGAGAGATAATTCTCAATTCTTAGTCTAATAACAGCAGGAAGGAGCTTGGACAACAGGATCAAATTAGAAGGAAATGAACGACCACGATTCGCTCTGAAAAGCATCATCCATAGGCTGACACGACTTGTGACACCCCCGTGTCACAGGCCGTGTACCTTAAGCGGCACACAACCGACTCAATCCAAACCAGGACACGGGCTTAGACATGCCCGTGTCAAGCTCCTGACACGCCTGTGTCAATCAGTACACGCTCGTACTAAGGGCCGTGTCCCTCAATCGACACAGGACCAACAAATCCCGAAAGGGACACGGGTTCCCAACACGCCCGTGTCAACTTTGACACGCCCGTGTCACCCAGAACATGCCTGGGATCCCGGTCGCGTTCCTCACCCGACACAGCCCGGATACCAACCCGAGCAGGACACAACCTTGGACACGCCCGTATCCTTGACTGTGTCGCCTCTCGAAGATCGCCGACTGCATTTCGTCGAGAACGCGACAACACAGTGAAAGACACGGCTTGGGACATGCCCGTATACCAGGCCGTGTGCCTCACTCGAGACACACTCGAGACCCACTCGAGTCCTACTCGAGACCCACTCGAGTCCTACTCTAGACCCACTCGAGTATACAGAGCAGGACACGACCTGCGACATGCCCGTGTCCCAGGCCATGTTGTCTAGCCTGACTCCAATTTGGGATTTTTGGGTGTTACACACACACACACACAAAACACGACCTGCGACATGCCCGTGTCCCAGGCCATGTTGTCCAGTCTGACTCCAATTTGGGATTTTGTGGTGTCACACACACACACACACACAGAGTGACAATGCATAGGGGCATCTTTACAGGGTGATGACCGGCGCCTGTAGGCTCGCCGACGACCGATCACCTTGGGCTGGTCGGCGAAACTAGCGCGGCAGGTTGTCGAAAAACCCAGGACGGCCGGTGGCCGGCGAGACCGTAACCGCCGGCCGCCGCCCTGCAAAGAAGACGATTCACAAAGCATCGGTCGGGTGCTGCAGGCTCGCAACCACCAACCACCCTGGGTTGGTTGGCGTTTACGGTGACGAGCCCACGACAGCCGGTGGCCGGCGAGCCCAAAGCTCTGTAATGACTCTACCGCTGGATCATTTAGGGATGAGATTGGGGCAGGATCGATCTGGCCGTCGGATGAGATTGGCGGTCAAATCCTTGTTTTCTCTCTAAGTGGGAGAAAACAAGTTTGCTCCCTAAAATTTCTGTATATATACATATATATTCTTACAGTATTAAATGGAAAAAGTTGCCTCTGTGAAGCATTTAAAAATGTCAATTATGCTCTCATTTTTATATTTTAAAGACTATATGAGAGGTAACTGTAAGTTAATGCAACTGCATTTCTTTGATGATTGTAACTGCATTTTTGTAATATCAGCACAGTTTGCAACTGCATTTATTTAATGATTGTAACTGCATTTTTGTAATATCAGCATAGTTTGCAATTGCATTTCTTTGATGATTGTAACTGTTAATGCAACTGCAAACAAGCATATGCAGGTAATGCAACTGCAAACATATTTACCCTTAACAACTGCAACCAACATAATTTAGCGCATTACCCTTAACAAGCACTAGCAAAACGGATAAATACAACTGCAAACATATTTATCATAAAAATGCGACTGCAATCAACAAAAATGACATACAAATTGTACACTAGTTCTCAGGGGAAACAACTGCAAACAGGAAACCACAAAATAAACAACTTCAATCATCTAGCAATGCAGCCGCAACAAACCTAATTTAGTGCAAAACCCTAAACAAGCGCTAGCAAACGGATAAATGCGACTGCAAACATATTTGCCCTAAAAATGCGACTGCAATCAACTTGTTCAACTAGAAATTCGGATTGAAGTACAACAAAATGTAAAATTTTATACAGATTACACTACTTTTCCTGTATCTTCTTCTTCAGGTTAGGGCTTCAGTGCTGGGAAAACTGGCGGAACTTGGCGGTACTCCAAAGTTTCCGATACTCAGGGTTCCGGCGGGAAGACTGTTCCAGAGCAAAACTCGAGCGATCTGCGGGAGCTCGAGTTAATGACTGGGCGGCGGGTTCCGCTTTTACGGACGGGAGCAGGGGCGGAGAAAGGTCGAGGGAGAGTCGGGAGCAGGAACGGCGGAAGGTTGAGGGAAAAACCGAAATTTTGGAAAGTAAAAGGAGTGAGCCTCATGAATGGGGCTATTTATTTCCGCAGCATGGGATGCTGCGTTTCCCGTAGCAAAAAATTTTCCATTTGAAGGATCATTGGTGAGTCCAAGCCTCCAAGGGGCCACAATAGTACTACATTTTATCACTCGGTACGAGCGTCAAGTTAAATTATGACCACCATTTCTCCTTCCTAATAACTCACACTAATTACAAACGCCCGTTTTGTGGTTCCACAATAGCAAAAATATATATATATCAAATTTCCACCACCAAAAAGGGTTACAGTGGTTCCAAATGGCCCCAAAAAAACAGCTCCATCCCTCCTCTTATTCCCGAAAATTACTCTCTCCCTCTATTACTCTACATGACCAACCTGCATTCCACGGACAACCGAGAATCGCTTGACTCATATCTGTTGTCTCGCAATTCTTTTTCTCGCTTTGCGCTTTTGCACCTCGCTTCTGCCTGATGCCCCCGTCCGACACCGCTGCCACTTGACGTCGCCGCCTGATCCTGCCCGCCTGACGCCGCCTCCTCCTCAAAGTGCCATGTGATTCTTCCGCCTTAATGCACCAGGTGAATCCAGTGTAGTAAAGGACTCCCACGGCCGTAACAACCAACTTCTGCCGCCACTACTGTTGGTAGTAAAAGAAATTCACGGGGCAGTTCCAACTATAAGAAATAGTAGTGCGATTTTACTCTATAATCCAATTTGGCGACTTATACAACATCTAAAAATTGAAATCGGTGACTTTAGGAGAGTGAGATCTAGGCTCCATTTGGGGGGACTTATTTTCACCGGACAAGCAATTACGTTAAGGTCCGGTTCATATGATCGTAACCCTTTGATCAGTGAAAATAAGTCCCCCAAATGGAGCCCTAATCTCTTTCTTTAATTTTTTAAAAAGAAAATGAACATTCATTCTATCCAAAAACTAAATGGCTGAATCTGCACCAATTTTACAAATTATACGTTATTGTGGTTGCTTGCATATATACATACAGGAAGACCATTAACTTTGAGGTTCTGTAGTGGACTTGAAATAATATTCTGCTACATAAGCTGAGCTGGCCACTTGTGCCAGTCTTAAACATTTTCCAACGGTCAATTAATTGCACCGTTAGACTTCTTGTAAAATTTGTATAAATACTCTGCTCCTGTTCACAGGAAGGGGAAGAACGTTTTAATGGAATTAGTATTTCTCTATTCCCCTATACCTTTTCGGTCTCCCTCTCCTTCCTGCCATTAGGGTTGTTCTTGCCCTAAAGTTACAGGTCATGTAACAATGGTTCCCTCGTCGAGTTCGCCCTCTATGGAGGTTCAAGCCAGCTCTCCCGCCGACCAACCGATTGCTTCATCTTCTTCCTCCGTTGTATCCTGATAGGAGCTAGATTTGCGACACGCTGCATATATGGATCAACAAGCTGCACTCTGCGACTCCATCAAAACATCACAACTTCATTTTACTACTGATACTCAACAGCTTCAATTATCAACCGCTCACACCCAACAGCTGCAAGATCGTCTCCAACAGCAGCAAGATCGGGCAACATCACTGGCGCTTGTTTCGACTGTATCCCTTCCGGCCTAGTCTTCAGGGGTAGCAGACGGCCTCAGTAGGCCGCGTATTCCGATTATTGACCCCAACGGGTCCGATTCTTCACAGTAGAGCCTATTTGGGAATGCCCCTTTATCATTGGTTTCATCGTCTATACCACCGGGTCCAATTCCGGCCTGGAATGGCCCTCCACCGTTTGTATCATCGTACATACCTCCTGGGCATATTCCGCCTTGGAATGCCCCTCCATTGTTTCTTTCATCTTCCATATCCTCTTGCCTCATTCCAACCATTCCTACTTTGATCTCACCAACACTTCCTAACAACTCTTTGTCTTCCCAACCCATCCTTGCATATTCAACATATTCATCTGATTGCCCCACCAATTAATCAGTTTCCTGATTATAATATACTCCCTCAAAATCCCGGATTTCAGGGACATTTGATGGCCAAGGTTCACTGCACTCGATTTGGGTCCGGGGACCCTACAGATTGGGTCTTCAAAATTGAGTTATATTTTATTATATTTGGACAGACCAGCTTCTACGTGATTCCAAGGACTTTTACAAGATGGTCTTTGTTCGGATTGAAATACCTTCAACTTGGCTATTACAAGATCGCTTCGACCCTTCGGATTACGATGATCCGCTCGATAAGCTAATGAAAATAACCCAAACTTCTACTGTTGCTGCTTATCAAGAATCTTTTGAATTATTATCTTCTCAAAACCATGGTTTTTTACATGATGTATTACGTCAAAACTTTATTGCCGGTCTGAAATCGCACATTCGTCGCGCTATTATTGCACAACCCCCGAGAACCTCCATCATACGTTTAAACTAGCTAGGATTTTGAAGACCAGTCAATAGAAGATTCGAAAATAACAAAACCTTGGGTAAATAAAAATTTTCCAAGCAATAATCCTACCAATTCAAAACAATTAGCAGTTAAACGACTACCACAAGTAGAAATTCAAGCTAGACGTGAAAAGGGGTAATGCTTCACATGCGAGGAGAGATATTTTTCGGGACATAAGTGTAAAAATAAATCGACACTCTACTATTTCGAAGGAGACCCAGAGGAGGAACAAGACAATCCGACACCTGACGACACACCTGACTTCCTACCTGACCACATAGTGGATTTAGAAATTAGCGTGAATGCATTAATGGGAACCTTTCCCACAAATTCATTACGAGTTCAAGGAAAGAATGGTCAGCC
The DNA here is from genome assembly GCA_039513925.1 of Platanthera zijinensis. NCBI lineage: Eukaryota > Viridiplantae > Streptophyta > Magnoliopsida > Asparagales > Orchidaceae > Platanthera > Platanthera zijinensis. The sequence continues at coordinate 157,830,864 of CM077088.1, forward strand.
CACTGTTCACAATTTTCTTAATAACGGATCCACACACAACTTTATAACCAAGCGAGCTGCGCAATTTAAAAAATTACCAATTACATTAATTACGGTTTTTAAGGTACATGGGAAATGGGAATACAATGTTTTGTAAAGAAAAATGTTCAAAGTTTATTAATAATTCAAGGCATAACATTCATACTTGTTTTGTTTATAACAGATAGCATAAATATCATTCTAGGATTTCAGTGGTTGGCAACACTCGGTCCATTACAACAAATTATGCTACACATGAAATGCCCTTTACATATGATAATAAATTATGTAAAATTAATGCCGCCCAATCCTTTATTTTAAAATATTATTACTCCGGCCCAATTACATAAGTTGATTGTTCATGATTCGATTGATTCCATGCTCCTATTCCTACAAACTGAGCCATTATTGGAAAATTTTCCAACGGACATTCATCCAGCGGTTTCAGGCACATTTCCCATTCAATCCTTACTAATCAAATATAATACAATTTTTAAAACTCCCTCTTGGATTAGCTCCTTTTAAGACCATTGATCATAAAATTTCTTTAATCAACAAAACTCAAGTAGTAAAAATACTTCACATGCGAGGAGAGATATTTTTCGGGACATAAGTGTAAAAATAAATTGAGGAGAGATATTTTTCGGGACATAAGGGTAATGCTTCACATGCGAGGAGAGATATTTTTCGGGACATAAGTGTAAAAATAAATCGACACTCTACTATTTCGAAGGAGACCCAGAGGAGGAACAAGACAATCTGACACCTGACGACACACCTGACTTCCTACCTGACCACATAGTGGATTTAGAAATTAGCGTGAATGCATTAATGGGAACCTTTCCCACAAATTCATTACGAGTTCAAGGAAAGAATGGTCAGCCCACTGTTCACAATTTTCTTAATAACGGATCCACACACAACTTTATAACCAAGCGAGCTGCGCAATTTAAAAAATTACCAATTACATTAATTACGGTTTTTAAGGTACATGGGAAATGGGAATACAATGTTTTGTAAAGAAAAATGTTCAAAGTTTATTAATAATTCAAGGCATAACATTCATACTTGTTTTGTTTATAACAGATAGCGCAAATATCATTCTAGGATTTCAGTGGTTGGCAACACTCGGTCCATTACAACAAATTATGCTACACATGAAATGCCCTTTACATATCATAATAAATTATGTAAAATTAATGCCGCCCAACCTTTATTTTAAAATATTATTACTCCGGCCCAATTACATAAGTTGATTGTTCATGATTCGATTGATTCCATGCTCCTATTCCTACAAACTGAGCCATTATTGGAAAATTTTCCAACGGACATTCATCCAGCGGTTTCAGGCACATTTCCCATTCAATCCTTACTAATCAAATATAATACAATTTTTAAAACTCCCTCTTGGATTAGCTCCTTTTAAGACCATTGATCATAAAATTTCTTTAATCAACAAAACTCAAGTAGTAAAAATACTTCACATGCGAGGAGAGATATTTTTCGGGACATAAGTGTAAAAATAAATTGAGGAGAGATATTTTTCGGGACATAAGGGTAATGCTTCACATGCGAGGAGAGATATTTTTCGGGACATAAGTGTAAAAATAAATCGACACTCTACTATTTCGAAGGAGACCCAGAGGAGGAACAAGACAATCTGACACCTGACGACACACCTGACTTCCTACCTGACCACATAGTGGATTTAGAAATTAGCGTGAATGCATTAATGGGAACCTTTCCCACAAATTCATTACGAGTTCAAGGAAAGAATGGTCAGCCCACTGTTCACAATTTTCTTAATAACGGATCCACACACAACTTTATAACCAAGCGAGCTGCGCAATTTAAAAAATTACCAATTACATTAATTACGGTTTTTAAGGTACATGGGAAATGGGAATACAATGTTTTGTAAAGAAAAATGTTCAAAGTTTATTAATAATTCAAGGCATAACATTCATACTTGTTTTGTTTATAACAGATAGCGCAAATATCATTCTAGGATTTCAGTGGTTGGCAACACTCGGTCCATTACAACAAATTATGCTACACATGAAATGCCCTTTACATATCATAATAAATTATGTAAAATTAATGCCGCCCAACCTTTATTTTAAAATATTATTACTCCGGCCCAATTACATAAGTTGATTGTTCATGATTCGATTGATTCCATGCTCCTATCCCTACAAACTGAGCCATTATTGGAAAATTTTCCAACGGACATTCATCCAGCGGTTTCAGGCTCATTTCCCATTCAATCCTTACTAATCAAATATAATACAATTTTTAAAACTCCCTCTTGGATTAGCTCCTTTTAAGACCATTGATCATAAAATTTCTTTAATCAACAAAACTCAAGTAGTAAAAGTACGACCTTATCGTTACCCATATGCCCAAAAGAATGAAATTGAACGTTTAATTAAAGAAATGATTAATAACGGCTTAATTCAACCAAGCATTCCTCTTTCAGTTCCCTGATTTGTTTCGTTAAAAAGAAAGATGACTCATGGCGTTTCTGCGTCGATTATCGAGCCTTGAATTCACTAACAATTTAAGATAGCTTCCCTATGCCCACTATCGATGAATTACTAGATGAATCTCTAAGTTAGATTTACAATCCGGATACCATCAGATTTGAATGAACCCAACCGATATACACAAAACTGCTTTCCGTACACACCAAGGTTTATACGAATTTCTTGTTATGCCTTTTGGTCTAACAAATGCACCAACCACATTTCAAGCCTTGATGAATTCCTTATTTCAACCTCTTCTTCAAAAATTCGTAGTAATATTTTTCGAAGACATTTTAATCTACTGTGATTGTAAGACCGATCATATTTCTCATTTACGACAGGTTTTCCAAATATTACATGAGAATTCTCTGTTTCTTAAATCATCTAAATGTACCTTTGCGGTGATATCAATTGAATTTCTAGGTCACATAATCTCATCTAACGGGGTACAACCCAATCCCTCAAAAATAGAAGCTATCCAACACTGGCCCAAACCTGTTTACTCTAAAACAGCTTCGTGCATTCTTAGGATTAACAGGATACTATCGTAGATTTATCATACAATATGCTTCACTCACAGCACTGTTAACAAACATGCTTGCCAAAGATAAATTCATTTGGACAACAGTTGTTGAACAAGCATTTACTCACATAAAAGAATTACTTGTGCCTACCCAGTGTTAGCCTTACCGAATTTCTGTTTACCCTTCACTACTGAATGTAATGCTTCCGGGGTATGCATCAGTTGTAACACCCCTATCCGTCACATGGCATATAGCAGTAGGTCCGGCCGGGGCCCGACGCCATATACTACGGACAGACCGGTTGGTTACGCGTTGAAACCATTCAACCAATCATGTCGTCCTACACAACACCTAGCGGAAGCAATTTATTCAGTTGCATAAGAAATAAGAACCCAGCCACAACAGCATGAATGTCCACTACAAACTCAGGAATGTAAACATACAACCAAAGAGAAATGGCCTTAAGGCCTTACACTGTTCACTTAATAAATGAAGTGTTTTCCAAACTTCGGCACGCAGGCCGGCCATACATGAAAACGGGAAAGAAACATAAGCAATTAGGCCTTTGAGGGCCGGCACAGCAACAAGGGCTTTAGCCCGCTATTTCCCGCTCTGCTCCGCAGCACCTGCAAGTCACAAACCACCGCCCGGTGGCAAACAATAGCAACGGTCAGCAATGCTGACCAAATTATAACGATCCCGCCCCCACATTCGGGGCGGCGATGCTCTTTCCCTGCACTTTATTAGCATAGGCATTTATATAAAGTATTTGCACTTCACCACAGGCGTAGGCTCGCACGGCCACACACCCCGTGCACTCAGGGCACATTCTCGGCGAACCGGCCAACGTCACGTCAATTCAAGCCATAGACGTTCCCAATCCACCACCGCCTCTTGGACGGTCATACATATGAGCATTTTGTCTTATTGGCCTTGGTCACGGTAATTTAAGCCATAGACCACCGAAGACCCTCATCCATGCCAACGGTCCTACCGAACGACATAGACCGGGTACGGTTCCGCCTGACCCGTGCTCATACCGCAACGACAATTTAAGCCATATGCGCAGGCCAAGACTCACCGAGTCCCGTTTCCACCACAATAATCACATAACCCGGTTATGTTCACGTTGGCCCCCGGCCACCGTGTTGGCAAAGCCCGCTTTTGCCCAGTTTTCCGGGTGCACCTTAGAGTTAATCTCCAAGGCTCCCTGATGCAATCTACCACGTAGAAAACCCGAAAACACCCAAACACCCGGATTCTTGCCCGGTTAAAATGCAATGCAACATCACCGATCCGGACCAACATGTCCGAATAGGCTTCACACACAATGTCTATGTCCGTTTACGCATACAGACTCTACACAAGGGGGACTTCACATATCTACCCCCAAGGAACGCTCCAACTCTTCGCTCACTCGCGAGAGAGGGCTTCCTATGCAAAGGAAAAGAGGGCTTCACATGACCAAGGATGAGAAATCATTACCCTTGCGTTCTTCCGCGGCGCCATCGAAAACTATACGGTTGGAAAGCACCGCAACGGCGTCGCCTCCGCGGATCTAGACTCGGATCGCGATTCGGAGCTCCAAAGCTCTTCCGGCGGCCGGATCTTGGACTCCTCCTTCCTCCTTGCTCTCCCTTCTCTCTAACTTTTAGAGAGAGATTGGCCAATGAAAAATGGGTTTCTAAACCCTATTTCCCGACTATAACCACCCAGGAGCAGCCCCCCACCGTCGGATCCAAAGCCAAGGAAACGAACGGCCCGGATTAAATCCAAAATCATAAAATCTGGGCCGAACACGGGTTGGCACACGGCCGTGTGCCTGGCCGTGTAGCTCATTCGCCGTCTCGATCAAAATTGAAAACCAGCACACGGCCTTTGACACGGCCTCCGACACGCCCGTGTCACCTGCGACACGCCCGTGTCGGGACCCGTGTCACGCCCCCCCGTGTGCAATTTATCAACACTTTGCAGTCAGAGGGGTACACGGCTTGGTGACACGGCATCAGACACGCCCGTGTCAAACTAGACACGCCCGTGTTCGTGCCCGTGTCATTACCCATGTACCCAACCGCACAGCCCAGGTGTGACACGGCCTGGGACACGCCCGTGTCCTAGGCCGTGTTCCACCACACGACCATCGTCGACCTGCGCTGGTCGACGACACGGCCAGCTCGACGGCCCGGGCTCGACACGCCCGACACGGCCTTCGACACGCCCGTGTCGGGGGCCGTGTCACCTGCACCAAAACCCTGTCTTGGCCAAATTCGATCCCCGTCGCTCCTACAATATTTTGGGGTGTTACAATTCTACCCCCCTTAAAGAATTTCATCCACGAAATTAATAAAGGATAAACAGGACTTAACGTAAAATAGTACCTGAGCGGAACAATTCCGGGTACTCCTCGAGCATAGTCTGCTCCCGTTCCTAAGAGAGCTCCTCACGCCCGCAATTATCCCACCGGACTTTAGCCATCCAGATCTCCTTGTTACGAAGCCTCCTGACCTCAACATCTTCAATACGAATGGGATTGACCCTAGTCGTCAACCCTTCGTCCACCGGCACTTGATCAGCCGCGATCACCTGCGAAGGCTCTTGCACCGCCTTCCGCAACACAGAAATATGGAACACATCATGTAATCCACTCAACTCCACCGATAGCTTCAAACGGTATGCAGCTTCGCCGACTCGCTCTAGAACCTCAAAAGGTCCAAGGTATCTTGGGCTCAGCTTCTTCAAGCGTCTCACCCACGAAACCCCCTTGAACGGCTTCACTTTCAGATATACCCAATCGCCTACCGCGAACTCCACGTTCCGGTTCTTGGCATTGTAATACTTCGCCTGCCGGTCCTGAGCGATCAACAAGCGCTCCTGAATGATCCGCACTAACGAGGTAGCACTCTCCACCTCCTGCTTCTTGTACAACCTTGCCTCACCCGTTTCAAGCCACGATAACGGCGTGCGACACTTCCTACCATACAGGGCCTCGAAGGGCGCCATTTTTATACTCTCTTGGTAGCTGTTGTTGTACGCGAACTCCACCAAATAAAGATGGTCTTCCCAATGCTTACCGAAATCCAGAACACACATGCGTAGCATGTCCTCCAACGTTATATTGACCCTCTCGGTCTGCCCATCCGTCTGCGAATGGAAAGCTGTGCTGAATTTTAACTTTGTTCCCAGCATCTACTGCACCAACCTCTAATCATTTGACGTGAACCACCCATCGCGATCACTCACAATGCTACGGGGCACACCATGCAGTCTAACAATATTTTCAACATACAACTTTTCCAATTTCTCCACTGGATCATCCTTCCTATGCGGAACGAAATGCGACACCTTGGTTAGCCAATCTACGATCACCCAGATGGCGTCGTTCCCCTTCTGCGACCTTGGCAACCCGTGCACAAAGTCCATAGATTTATCGTCGAATTTCCACTCCGGTATAGGCAAGGACTTCAGAAATCCTCCCGGCTTTTGGCATTCCGCCTTCACCAAGGCGCACGTTTGGCATTTAGCCACGTACAACGCCACATCTTTCTTAAGCCCCGGCCACCAAAACAACTTTTTGAGATCACGATACATCTTCGTGCTCCCTGGATGGATTGAGTACTTGGTATGATGAGCCTCGTACATCAACTCCGCCCGGAGGTTACCCCCACTCGGGACGCACAACCGATGATCCTTCCTTAGTAAACCATCTTCCACCGAGAACTGGGAATTTGACCCATCCAGAGCGGCTTCCATAAGCTCCTTCATGGAGTCATCTAACTCCAATGCCTGCCGAACCCGGTCAGCCAGGTCATACTGCACCTCTGTCCAGTTTAACATTGCTTTGGCGCTCGTCTGCCTGTCAACGCAATAGATCTCAAGCTCTTCCAACTCCCGTACTAGCCGCTCATCATGCACCGACAACCAATTGGCTTGGGCGGGAGCCCTGCGGCTCAGCGCATCCGCAACTGTGTTGCCCTTCCCGGGTACATAATGTATTTTGAAGGTGTAGTCCCCTAGGAACTCCATCCACCTCCTCTACCTCATATTAAGATCCTTCTGATCCAACAAGTATTTTAGGCTCTTGTGATCGGTGTATATATCGACCCTTACGCCGTAAAGGTAGTGCCTCCACAACTTGAGTGCAAATATCACGGCCGCCAACTCCAAGTCGTGCACCGGATAATTTCTTTCATGCACCTTCAACTGACGCGATCCATACGCTATCACGCTCCCATGCTGCAACAACACGTAGCCCAAGCCACTACCCGAAGCGTCGCTATACACCTCGAAGCCCTCGGTCCCACTCGACGAACTAAGCACTGGCGCCGTGGTCAACCGCCTCTTCAGCTCCTCAAAAGCTTGCACGCACTCTTGCGTCCACAAGAATCTCTGATCCTTCCTTGTCAACTTCGTGAGAGGTAAAGCTATCCGCGAGAAGTTCTCTACGAAGCGCCTGTAATATCCGGCAAGCCCGAGAAAACTACGGACTTCCGCGACAGAAGACAACGCAGGCCACTCCCATATCGCAACGATCTTCGCCGGATCCACCGCTATACCTTCCCCACTAACAATGTGACCAAGGAACGCTACCGAGGGTAGCCAAAACTCGCACTTGTAGAACTTCGCATAAAGCTCATTCCTCCTCAAATTCTCCAACACCAAATGTAAGTGCTTGAAGTGATCTTCTTCGCACTGCGAGTACACCAATATATCGTCAATAAAGACGATCGCAAAGCGATCCAAAAAGTCTCGGAACGTCCTGTTCATCAAATCCATAAATACCGATGGCGCATTCGTCAGTCCAAACGGCATGACCGTGAACTCGAAATGCCCATACCTCGTACAGAACGCCGTCTTCGGGATATCACACTCCCTGATCCTCAGCTGATAGTACCCCGACTTTAAGTCCAACTTGGAGTATACCGACGATCCAACTAACTGATCAAAGAGATCATCAATCCTCGGGATCGGGTACTTATTCTTCTCCGTCAACTTGTTCAGTTCTCTGTGTAAGACCCCCTTTTTTTTCTTTTTAAACCACCGGGGTCTTAGCCCAAAATTGCCGCTTTGCGGTGGCACCGACTCACGGGAAGGCAACCACTACAAAACGCTAATTCTGCCGGCCCTTTTCGATCACAAGAGAGAAAAGTATTTATACATAAAATGTAAACAAGTCCACAGAAACATGTAAACAAAAGTGAAATCATATCCAGTCCATCAATAGATAATAACAGGAAAATAGATAAATGGGCTCGATCCCAGTACATCGTCCTCTTTAAATCCTTTACCATCTTGGTGATCCCCGGGTGTACCGAATACCAGCTGCAGTGAGCTTCCGTCAAAATGTCCTCCCGGATCCGTCCTCCTGCTGGTATGTAGACTCTGCCTCGGAAACACAGGAGCCCATCCCTCAAAGAGTAATCTCCTGTCGTGCCTTCTTCCAAGGCTCAGAATATCGGCTCAGCTCTCTCATCCAGCATCTGCCCATCTCTGATGCGGTCTCGAATGTCATCTGTAGTAGCCATCGACCCTAGATACTCCATGTACAGCTCCGGGTCATCCTCAGACACTAGCAAAATCTGCATCTCCTCGAATGATCTAATCAACTCCAAGGGCATCAGCTGCGGGCCTACTCCTGTCGTACTCGCTCTCCGGCTCAGAGAATCCGCGACCACGTTCGCCTTCCCCGGGTGATAGTGCATGGTATACTGATAGTCCGACAGAAACTCCACCCAGCGTCACTGTCTGATGTTTAACTCCTTCTGGGTGTCGACGTACTTCAGATTCTTGTGGTCGGAGAAGATATCACAATGTACTCCGTAGAGATAGTGTCGCCAGATCTTAAGAGCAAAAATGACTGCCCCCATCTCCAAATCGTGCACGGGGTAGTTCTGCTCGTGCTGCTTCAACTGACGGGAGGCATAGGCTATTACGTGCCCATTCTGCATCAGGACGGCACCCATCCCCTGATAGGAAGCATCTGTATACACCTGGAATCCCTCCTTCCCTGATGGAAGAGCAAGGATGGGGGCCGAGGTGAGACGATCCTTCAGCTCCTGGAAGGCAGATTCGCATCGAGGCGTCTAGATAAAAGGGGACTCCTTCTTCGTCAGAGATGTAAGAGGGAGGGCAATCTGAGAGAACCCCTCGACGAACTTCCGGTAGTACCCGACAAGTCCCAAGAAACTTCGAACATCCGTGGCCGACTTTAGTGATGGCCAATCCCGTACTGCCTGGATCTTCGCCGGATCCACTGCCAGACCTGCTCCACTGATGACATGGCCCAGAAAGGCCACCTCCTTTAGCCAGAACTGGCACTTGCTGTACTTGGTATACATCTCATGCTCACGCAACTTCTCCAAGGTCAAGACAGCCCTCTGGATAGACCTCACCAAAAAGGGTGCTGTGGTCTAACCGGGATTCCAAATCAAGTGAAATTAATTTTGAATTAAAATAGACTTCAAGGGCTACATTTTTTATGTTGACCACTGTTTCTGTAGGAGCCTCTAGATATTTTGCCCAAATTATTTAAAGTGACAGATATTTTCATTCAGAAGTTGCTTCACAAATAAAATCTAATTAAATGGCACTGTTCATCTTCTTCTACAGCCCGAAACCAGAGCCCTGAAAACCTAATTTCCTGTAGCTTTTCCAAACTATTTCCCAGCCATCCAGCCATCTCCCTGGCCGGCCACCCCCACCACCACCTCTGTTGAGGTGAGGGCTATTGTCGGGCGGCGGCACGGCCGCCGGAGAGGCGGTTTCCGGCGAACCCGCCACCATGAAATTTTCGGAAAAATCACGAATACGCTCACCCGATCTGGCTCTTTTCAGCCCGATATCTCTCCTAACGATTTCTAAGATCTATCCGTAGAAGAAGAGGGAGGGGAGGACCTTGTTCGCGGGCTGGAGGCGTGCAGAGCGTCAGGAAGCCATCGGCGCGGTGGTGGCGTCGCCGGAAATTCTTCAACAGCAGGGGAAAATCTGAAACAGTTTGATGGGGAGTGTAACCTTTTCCTCTTGCTCTTAGGAGTCTTTTATAGGTCAGCAAATGGGGAGGGGAAAGGATGAAACGTTCATGGCCATTAATATTTCCCTTAATGACGTTTCGGTTATGGCAAAGGCATTTGAAACGCTGGAGATGAAGAGGTGTTCGCCAGGTGGCGATTTCCTATTGGACCAACACTTCCTTAATTATTTAAATAATTAAAGTAGGAAACGACCCATAAAAACTCTTGGTTTTCATTCCCATAATCAGAATTTATTATGGCGTCGGTTACGAAAATTTCCAGTCTGGCTGACGTTTCGGCCTTGGTCACGGGCATGACACATAGGTCACGGGCGTGACAGGCCCGGTTAGCCAATTCTGGGTTCGACGATCGTCGAACTGAGATCGACGATCGTCGAAGGGTGGTCACGGGCGTGACACCTGGGTCACGGGCGTGACAGGCCCGTGTGGCCAATTCTGGTTCGACGACCGTCGAACTGAAATCGACGATCGTCGAGCGTGGTCATGATGAGTCCTCTTTATATACCTATTTTCGCCCATCTGGGCTTATTTCCTTGTTACGCACACCGTTTAGCGTCACACTTGTGACGGTCCACGCCCTGTGCACCTTTGTTGCCCATTTTCTGCTTGTGTGACTAATTTGCTTTCTGGCTATGTTTATCACGACTGTGGCTGAAATCGACGATCGTCGATGGTGCAGTTTTCCTATGGGGATCACGGGCATTCGGGATGGCGTTTCACTATTGTTTGGTCAAAGGAGTCAGGGCGTGCGTTTTTACCCACGCACGACCATCGACCACCTGTGTGGCGCAATCACTGGGTCGACGCAGCCCGGTCTCATTTGTGAAACTGTCTTGAACCTTCCGCACGATCACTCCAACCGCGCACGACCACTGCTCGTGCGCCGCCGATCGTGCGCAGGGCATGACCCATTGTATGTCTGGCGTATTTCCACACGATCAAATTCAGCGCCTCGCACGATCGTCTAACTGAGATGCGACTGATCGTGCGACTACTGATTTTCTGAGTGCAGTTTTGCCCCAGGTTGCTCACGCACGGGCGTAACACCTGGGTCGCGCACGATCACTGGCGTGACAGGGCCAGGGTTGAAAATGCTGCGCTATTTATTCCACTATAAATACGTCACTCCGGAGGGCGATCGACGATCATCGAATGAGTCATGCCAGTCACGGGCGTTCAGTCACCCTCCAGCAAGTCCAACCTACCTTCACCCCAACGAATTCTCCGGTCGATTCCGAAGCATTTCAATTTTTGGGCCTCCCTAGGGTTCTACCACGGCCAAAGCCGATTCTCCTAGGGGTCTTTCCAGCCGGAAGATGTTACAAATCCCAATAAACAAAACAAAGAGTTACGGCCCCGAGGTGACATCGGTTACCGGAAGCCCTCCTCGGACTGCGCTAATCGGGAAAAATAAGCTTGTACAACCCGCACCTCCGGCCAACAACCGCGGTGATCTTCAATCTCATGGTTGTGCATTTCCTCTCTACGTTTTCTTGTTTGAAATGTTTGTGCGGTTGTAATGGACATCAACTTCTAAGCATTAATTCGCCCACTTAACTCAGGTATATACATCTTGCCCAATAAACTTGAAAAGATTAGCCCCTATTCTTTGAAATGCGCCTTTCACCTCGCTCCATCCACATGGTTTAACACTCAGGAAGGCTCCGCAAATCACCTCACTCGATTGTCCACCACTGACGAAGTACGGCATCGCGGCCGCTACATCCATCTCGCCTTGAAAGCGGTGATTAGCCTCCGATACCACTTAGTAAGGTCGTACCACCAACAAAAGCACCTTTCTTTTCTCTTATTTAAATTAACTCACCGGGAGTCTTACGCCCAGAATTGCCGCTTTGCAGAGGCACTGACTCACGGGAAGGCAACCAACTACAGCGAAACGCGCAATTCTTTGGCCGGCCGGGGAATGCTGTTCGAATCACAAGAGAGAAGTATTTATACATTAGTGTTTTTTTTTTGATTTTCGTTTCTTTGTTTTGTTGCTTCAGTGGATGCAAACGTGCCACAGAGATCTCGTTGCTTACGATCAAAAGCGAACTCATATTCAGTCCGCTGCATCAATAGATAATCACAGGAAAATAGATAAATGGGCTCGAGACCAGTAACATCGTCCTCGTGTTAAATCCTTTACCATCTTGGTGATCCGTAACGGGTGTACCGAATGAGGTGCCGGCCGCAGTGAGCTTCCGTCAACCATGAGAGATCCTCCCCCACTGGATCCGTCATCCTGCTGGTATTGTAGACTCTGGCGATCGCAAACCAACAGGAGCCCATCCCTCAAAGAGTAATCTCCTGTCAATTCTTAACATCAAGGCTCCGGAACAACGGCACAGTTTTCTCTCTCATCTGAGGATCTGCCCATCTCTGATGGCAGTTCTCGAATGTCATCTAGTAGCCATCTTTCCAGCTGGGATACTCCATGGTACAAGCTCCGGGTCATCTTCAGACACTAGCTCTGCATCTCCTACGAATGATCTAATCAACTCCAAGGCCATCAGCTGCGGGCCATACTCCCGTACTCGCTCTCTGGCTCAGAGCAGCCACCAACGTTCGCCTGGGTGATAGTGCATGGTATACTGATAGTCCGACAGTTTCTAAAATTCCATCCAGTTGACGTATCTGTCTGATGTTTAGACGCGCCATCGCTTCTGGGTGTCGACGTACTTCATGATTCTTGTGGTCGGAGAAGATATCACAATGTACTCCGTAGAGATAGTGTCGCCAGATCTTAAGAGCAAAAATGAGTTGCTGCGGAAGTGCCCCAATCACGGATTCCAAATCGTGCACGTGGTAATTCTGCTCGTCTACTTCAACTCAACACCGCGCCATGATTGACGCCTCTGGTGGCATAGGCTATTATGAACCTTGCTCCATTTTGAGAGTTCTGCATCTGGACGCCACGCACATCGCCTGATTTGGAGCGAAGCATCTGTAATACACCTGGGACATCCTTTGCCCTGATGGAAGCATCAAGGCCCGCTGCTGCTGCTCCGGTGGGCCATCTCGTGTCAAGGTTGAAGTACCGATCATCACAGCTTTGAGTGCCCTGGAAGGCAGAATGTCGCATCGAGGCGTTCTCCAGATGAAAAGGGGACTCGTTCTTCGCAAATCAGAGATGTAAGAGGGGCGCGCCAGGAAATGCATAATCTGGGTGCGAGAGAATCACCCTCGACGAACTTCTCGTAGTACCCGGCAAGTCCCAAGAAACTTCGAACATCCGTGGCCGAACTTTAGTGATGGCCAATCCGGGGCAGTATCTGCCTGGATCTTCGCCTCCGGATCCACTGCCAGCGGCCACCTGCTCCACTGATGACCTCATGGCCCCCCCGCCGAGAAAGGCCAATTCTTTGGCTCAAATGTTTGAAAAATTTGTTGAGTTTCCAGAACAAACATGGCAAATCAAGCCGCGTCAATGCTGTAAGCTCGAGGCCCAGTTGGCATACATTGGCTCATGCTCACGCAACTTGGTACCCTCCAAGGTCAAGACAGCCCTCTGGATAGAAATCCTCACCAAACAAGGGTGCTTGTGGTCTAACTGGGGAATTCCAAATCGAACTCGTGATTAGCTTTGAATTAACAGTTGACTTCAAGGGCTACATGCTTTATGTTGACCACTGTTCCTGTAGGCATCCAGCCTCCTACTCTGATGTCGCGATTTTGCCCAAATTATTTAAAGTGACAGCATATTTTCATTCTAAATGGTAGTTAGATTCACAGATGGTGGTGTGAAAGTTGATCTAATTAAATGGCACATTTTACCACTGCTTCTTCTACAGCCCGAAACCAGAGCCGGAAGAAAATGACCTAATTTCCTATAGCTTTGTACAAACCATTTCCGGCCAGGACATCCAGCTGGATCTCCCTCACCTGGCCGGCTGATGCTTGCACCCTCGATGATACCACACACCTCTGTTCGAGGTGAGGCAGCTATCCCCAGGAAGATTTCGGGTCCCAGCTTTGAAGGCAACCCTTGGGATGCAAAACCAAGGGAGGATTGACCGAGATGACCGATGAGAGGATAGTTCGGCCCACGAAGATTTTGAGCCAGCCCAAAGAACGGTGAACGTGCCACTTCCTACCGATGTTGTTGTGGAGCATGACACTTCTATTACATGCGGGAAATCCCTAGACTTTATTCGGAAAAATCATGACTCTATTAAGCGTTCTGTCGCTTGGGCTGATCCGATCGCCACACGGTGCCGGAAATGATGCACGATTGTAAAATTTGGGAAAACTGTGAAATCCACCCCTTGAAGTCTCCATCGGTGGAGAAGCTGAAGGAGGCGAAACGCTTGCGTGATAAGCGTTATTCTTCCTTCCACATTTGCCACCATTTGAGCAAGGGGAAATCCCCTCCTCATGATCTATGCTAGGTTCTGCTCTCCTTCGCTCTCCACCGAGAAGACTTACCACAAATCGGCATATAGCTGATTGCCGCTCTGCCTCGTGTTTCCTGCTTACTTTCCTTGCTGCTTTGGAACATTTTGAGATTTATTTTATTTTATTTTGATGCTAAACATTATATACAACGTAATACAGATTTGGTCCACCTTAAGACGGTAAACAAAGGGATTCGGGGAGGACCTTGTTTGTTTTTGTTTGATTTTATTTTATGCTTTCTATCTTTTTGCTATTGGGCTGGAGCTTATCTTTTGCGTGCAGAGCGTCATCTTGGGATGCTCCCCTCTTTGGAGCCTCTCTCTCGCTTCATTTCATTTTCTGGTTGAATGTTTATTTTTCGCTTATGTTTTCATTCAAGTGGGGGGAAGAGCCGCTGGCACTCCACGTTTAATTTCGCCGGTTTTCCTTTTTCGCTTTAAATTCTTCAACAGCACCCACTTGGGGAAAATCTGATCTTTGTTAATTTGGAAAATTTCTGTGCTAGTTTGATGGGGCTGTGTTTCTAGTGTAAGAAATTTGTGTAGATTTAATTTTTCTGTATGCTTTTTTTATATTTTTCTATTTGCTCTTTTCTTATTCTACTCAAAAGTTTGTGAATCCGGTGTGAATCTACGGTAGGAGGAATGTGTGTAGCCGCCACTAGACTCGTTTGCTTGATCGGGAGGAAGGATTATCCTTCTCGGTTGCTAGAACTTGCCCCAAGCTATTCTTGAAGCATTGGACACGGTTAGTCTAGCGTGAAGTGATGGGCCACCTTTTGGCCCGGTTGAGCTTGGTACCCACCTAACATCGCCCTTCCTGCCCCTTTGTGCCTACCCTTCTTTTTGATTCAGCCATTATTCGCCAAAGCCTATAGCCGATCCTAGTCCCGCCCAAGTCGAGCTAGTGTTTTATATTTTCATGTGGGGTTGTGATGTGGTATTTTTATTCGTGAAAATTGGAAGTGCCCCCAAGCTTTATTTGTGAAAATTGTGTTTTGTGAAAAGAAAAATATTTGAAAAAGAGAAAAAGTGAAAATGAAAAGTGAAAAGAAAAAGTTTGATTGAAAACCTTTATTTGAGAGATTTGGATTTCATAGGCGGTGCACACACCCATTTAGAAAAGTTAAGTCGGGGGTGTGGTGCACCCGTGTTTATTTTGTGGGCAGCGGGTATGTTCTGTACGTTTGCTCATTTGGGTTAGGTGCATACCCATCGTTTATCGTTGTTTTCCTCACCGTAACCCAAGCCCCATTATTACCCGTAGCCTACGATTGCGCTTGAGTTGACTAGTGCTGGAGAGAGTGCGATGGGCACTTATGGTTTCAATTGGTGGATTCCTTTGGGGGTATTTGAGCCCCGGTTTCGGCAATGCTACCTTAGTGGCCTGTCTACTTTCTCCCCGCGTAGGATGCTGATTCACCGTTTCCACTTTTGAACTAATAAATTTTTGTAGCATTGAAAAATATAAAATATTTTGTATACTTAAGAATTCCCTCTATTTATTTTTATGCTCGTGAGCATGCGACTCGCATGGTACTCCGTTTGGCAATTTCTCTTTTTAGCTTCATTTTTCTCCGTCTGCTTAGGTTCTGTTTGCTCGGGACGCGCAAACGGTTAAGTCTGGGGGTGTGAGAGTCCTCTTTATTACCTATTTTCGGACTCATCTGGGCTTATTTCCTTGTCTTTGCACACCGTTAGCGTCATTTGCACTCCTTTTGTTTCGCTCGGTTTTCCACGCCCTGTGCACCTTTGTTGCCCATTTTCGTGCTTGTGTGCATTTGCTTTCTGGCTATGTTTATCATTTTGCTGTGGCTGCCGCGATCGTCCCCGTGCAGTTTTCTGAGGTTTGGGGATCGTGAGGGCATTCGGGATAGGCGTTTCACTTTTTTGGCAAAGGAGTCAGTGGTCGTGGTTTTTACCCACGCACGACCATGACCTCCTGGCGCACATACTGATCGTCGCACCCGGTCTCATTTGTGAAACTCTGTCTTGACCTTCCGCAGATCACTTGCCATACGCGCACGACCACTTCGTGCGCCGCCGATCGTGCGCAGTCATACCCATTTTGTAAAGTCTGTCTGGCTATTTCCACACGATCATCAGCCTGCCTCGCACGTCACTGATCGTGCGCTGCTGATCGTGCGCGATACGATTTTCGATGCAGTTTTGCAGGTTGCTCAGCACGGGCGCTGACCTTGGTCGCGCACGATCACTGTCGTGCGCCAGTGGTCGTGCGCGCTATTTATTCTGCAAGCTATAAATACGTGTTCCGCGAATTAGGGCAGACGATCATTACGGAACCTTCGCCAGTCCGTCGTTTCACCCTCCACAAGTCCCATTCACCTCCACCTTCATCCATACCAACGGGAGGACCTCTCCGGTGATTCGAAGCATTTCGCCTCCTCCGGCGATCCTCCCGGCCATTGAAGCATTCTTCTCCGGCTTTCCACCAAGGAAGAAGACGAAGCACCCCTGAGAACGGAGTTACAGGCCCTCGAGGTGACAGCTCGGTGGTACCGGAAGCCCTCCTCGGACTGCGCTTGGAAGCGATTGACAACCCGACCTCCGGCCAACAACCGCGGTGGATCTTCAATCTCATGGTTGTGCATTTCCTCTCTTTTTCTTGTTGTATGAAATGTTTGTGCTTGAATGGACATCAACTTCTAGATTATTGTTATCGTTGTATTTCATCTTGTCTTGAGATTTATTCTTTGATGGCCTCGCTTCACCTCGCCCACTCCACATGTTCGTTTCACTCAAGCTTGCTCCGCACTAATCACCTCACTCGTGATTTCCGTCCATCGCCAATGAAGTACGATCGCGGCCGCTCATCCATCTCGCCTTGGAAGCGTGATTGCGACCCGCATAGTTTACATTAGTGTAATCGGTGTAAGACCACCAACAAAAGCACCTTTCTTTTCTGTTTATTTAAATTAACTCTCAAACGATAGTTTTAGAGTCTAGATCGTTCGACGCCAATTCATTCCTCAAGAGACCGACATCCGGGGATTCATTCCCAACTTTATTACTTGAGCGACCGGTACGTTTGCCGTATTTTACGCGCATCAGGTCACGCCCAATGTTACGGGCGTGACATTGTGAGTCACGGGCGTGACATGCCTGGTGACTAATTCTGGGTTCGACGACCGTCACTGAAATCGACGATCGTCGAAGGTGGTCACGCCCTATGTCACGGGCGTGACATTGTTGGTCACGGGCGTGACATGCCGTGTGGCCAATCCTGGGTCGAAGACCGTCGAAATGAAATCGACGATCATCGAACGCGGCCACGCCCTATGTCACGGGCGTGACATTGTATGTCATGGGTGTGACAGGCCATGAGGCAAATTCCGCGCCCGACGATCGTCTAACTGAGATCGACGATCGTCGAAGGAGTCACGCCCCAGGTCACGGGCGTAAAACCTGGGTCACGGGCGTGACAGGGCCGGGTTGAAAATGCTGCGCCCGACGATCGTCTCTCGGAGATCGATGATCGTCGAATGAGTCACGCCCTAGGTCACGGGCGTGACAGGTCAGTCACGGGCGTGACCAACCCGTGACCTGAATTCTTGGTCGATTTATTTCAATTTTTGGGCTCCCTAGGGTTCTACCACAACCAACCGACTCCTAGGGGTCTAGCCGGAAATGGGATGTTACAAATCCCAATAAACAAAACAAAGATTTCGTCCCCGAAATCAAGGTTAAGCCTACGGGACTCTAATCGGGAAAAATAAGCTTGTAACATCCCATGAGAACTGAAAGATTACCTCTCTACGTTATGTTTGCTTTGTGCGGTTTCAAATCTAAGATTAATTCGCCCACTTAACTAGGTATATACACCCCAATAAACAAAAGATTAGCCCCTATTCTTGAAATTTCAGTTCCATTGGTTTAACACAGGAAGGCAAATTGATTGTCCAGGGGGGTTGTGAGGTATACCTGACGAAAAATCTTCAACAAAAGATTAGCCTCTGATACCACTTGTAAGACCCCCTTTTTTTTTCTTTTTAAACCACCGGGGTCTTAGCCCAGAATTGCCGCTTTGCAGTGGCACCGACTCACGGGAAGGCAACCACTACAAAACGCCAATTCTGCCGGCCCTTTTCAATCACAAGAGAGAGAAGTATTTATACATAAAATGTAAAAAAGTCCACAGAAACATGTAAACAAAAGTGAAATCATATCCAGTCCATCAATAGATAATAACAGGAAAATAGATAAATGGTCTCGAGCCCAGTACATCGTCCTCTTTAAATCCTTTACCATCTTGGTGATCCTCGGGTGTACCGAATACCGGCTGCAGTGAGCTTCCGTCAAAATGTCCTCCCGGATCCGTCATCCTGCTGGTATGTAGACTCTGCCTCGGAAACACAGGAGCCCATCCCTCAAAGAGTAATCTCCTGTCGTGCCTTCTTCCAAGGCTCAGAATATTGGCTCAGCTCTCTCATCCAGCATCTGCCCATCTCTGATGCGGTCTCGAATGTCATCAGTAGTAGCCATCGACCCTAAATACTCCATGTACAGCTCCGGGTCATCCTCAGACACTAGCAAAATCTGCATCTCCTCGAATGATCTAATCAACTCCAAGGCCATCAGCTGCGGGCCTACTCCTGTCATACTCGTTCTCCGGCTCAGAGCATCCGTGACCACGTTCGCCTTCCCCGGGTGATAGTGCATGGTATACTGATAGTCCGACAGAAACTCCACCCAGCGTCTCTGTCTGATGTTTAACTCCTTCTGGGTGTCGACGTACTTCAGATTCTTGTGGTCGGAGAAGATATCACAATGTACTCCGTAGAGATAGTGTCGCCAGATCTTAAGAGCAAAAATGACTGCCCCCATCTCCAAATCGTGCACGGGGTAGTTCTGCTCGTGCCGCTTCAACTGACGGGAGGCATAGGCTATTACGTGCCCATTCTGCATCAGGACGGCACCCATCCCCTGATAGGAAGCATCTGTATACACCTGGAATCCCTCCTTCCCTGATGGAAGAGCAAGGATGGGGGCCGAGGTGAGACGATCCTTCAGCTCCTGGAAGGCAGATTCGCATCGAGGCGTCCAGATAAAAGGGGACTCCTTCTTCGTCAGAGATGTAATAGGGAGGGCAATCTGAGAGAACCCCTCGACGAACTTCCGGTAGTACCCGGCAAGTCCCAAGAAACTTCGAACATCCGTGGCCAACTTTAGTGATGGCCAATCCCGTACTACCTAGATCTTCGCCGGATCCACTGCCAGACCTGCTCCACTGATGACATGGCCCAGAAAGGCCACCTCCTTTATCCAGAACTGGCACTTGCTGTACTTGGCATACATCTCATGCTCACGCAACTTCTCCAAGGTCAAGACAGCCCTCTGGATAGACCTCACCAAAAAGGGTGATGTGGTCTAACCAGGATTCCAAATCGAGTGAAATTAATTTTGAATTAAAGTAGACTTCAAGGGCTACATTTTCTATGTTGACCACTTTTCCTGTAGGAGCCTTTAGATATTTTTCTCAAATTATTTAAAGTGACAGATATTTTCATTCAGAAGTTGCTTCACAAATAAAATCTAATTAAATGACACTGTTCATCTTCTTCTACAGCCCGAAACCAGAGCCCTGAAAACCTAATTTCCTGTAGCTTTTCCAAACTATTTCCCGGCCATCCAGCCATCTCCCTGGCCGGCCACCCCCACCACCACCTCTGTTGAGGTGAGGGCTATCGTCGGGCGGCGGCACGGCCGCCGGAGAGGCGGTTTCCGGCGAACCCGCCACCATGAAATTTTCGGAAAAACCACGAATACGCTCACCCGATCTGGCTCTTTTGAGCCCGATATCTCTCCTAATGATTTCTAAGATCTATCCGCAGAAGAAGAGGGAGGGGAGGACCTTGTTCGCGGGCTGGAGGCGTGCAGAGTGTCGGGAAGCCATTGGCGCGGTGGTGGCGTCGCCGGAAATTCTTCAACAGCAGGGGAAAATCTGAAACAGTTTGATGGGGAGTGTAACCTTTTCCTCTTGCTCTTAGGAGTCTTTTATAGGTCAGCAAATGGGGAGGGGAAAGGATGAAACGTTCATGGCCATTAATATTTCCCTTAATGACGTTTCGGTTATGGCAAAGGCATTTGAAACGCTGGAGATGAAGAGGTGTTCGCCAGGTGGCGATTTCCTATTGGACCAACATTTCCTTAATTATTTAAATAATTAAAGTAGGAAACGGCCCATAAAAACTCTTGGTTTTCATTCCCATAATCAGAATTTATTACGGCGTCGGTTACGAAAATTTCCAGTCTGGCTGACGTTTCGGCCTTGGTCACGGGTGTGACACATAGGTCACGGGCGTGACAGGCCCGGTTAGCCAATTCTGGGTTCGACGATCGTCGAACTGAGATCGACGATCGTCGAAGGGTGGTCACGGGCGTGACACCTGGGTCACGGGCCTGACAGGCCCGTGTGGCCAATTCTGGTTCGACGACCGTCGAACTGAAATCGACGATCGTCGAGCGTGGTCACGCCCAATGTCACGGGCGTGACATTGTGAGTCACGGGCGTGACATGCCTGGTGACTAATTCTGGGTTCGACGACCGTCGAGCTGAAATTGACGATCGTCGAAGGTGGTCACACCCTATGTCACGGGCGTGACATTGTTGGTCACGGGCGTGACATGCCGTGTGGCCAATCCTGGGTCGACGACCGTCGAAATGAAATCGACGATCATCGAACGCGGCCACGCCCTATGTCACGGGCGTGACATTGTGTGTCACGGGCGTGACAGGCCATGAGGCAAATTCCGCGCGCGACGATCGTCTAACTGAGATCGACGATCGTCGAAGGAGTCACGCCCCAGGTCACGGGCGTGACACCTGGGTCACGGGCGTGACAGGGCCGGGTTGAAAATGCTGCGCCCGACGATCGTCTCCCGGAGATCGACGATCGTCGAATGAGTCACGCCCTAGGTCACGGGCGTGACGGGTCAGTCACGGGCGTGACCAACCCGTGACCCGAATTCTTGGTCGATTTATTTCAATTTTTGGGCTCCCTAGGGTTCTACCACAACCAACCGACTCCTAGGGGTCTAGCCGGAAATGGGATGTTACACTCTGTAGTCGATACACAGCCCCATACTCCCATCCTTCTTCTTAACGAAGAGGACCGGTGCGCTCCAAGGCTACGAGCTTGGACGCACATAACCTTGCTCCATCAGCTCCTCTAACTGAACTTTCAACTCTGCCATCTCCTTTGGCGCCAACCTATACAGAGCACGTGACACCGGTTTGGCCCCCGGCACGAGCTCGATGGTGAAATCAATCTCCCGCTGCGGTGGGGCTCCGGGAAGACTATCCGGGAACACATCGGGGTATTCGCAAACCACGGGAATGCTATCCAACGTGGACCTTGGCTCTACAGCCCCCACTTTTGCGAAGAACATCTCTGCACCAGCACGAACCGCCTTCACCACCTGAAGAGCAGACATCAGTGTCTTGCTCGACCCCTTTAGCCCCTCGAATGTAGTCTCCCGCCCTACACCCAGCTTGACCTCCTTCCAGTCACAGTCAATCCAAGCTTTCTGCTCCGAAAGCCAATCCATTCCAAAGATCACGTCAAACTCTACTAGCGGCAATAATGACGCAAGCAAGTCGAACTCTTGGCTCCCAATGCGAACCTTCACTGCGCACACTCTGTCTGCACGCATCGAGCACCCATTCGGTAGCAGCACATCCAACTTGTCCTTTGCCATCGAAGAAGGGACTCCGATGCGCGATATAAAACTTTCGGACAAGGAGTGTGAAGCTCCCGTATCGAACAGTGCCCGTGCCGGACTATCACTAATCACAACAAAGCCTATACAAACAATATTAGGCTAACAAGCAATAGATAACGGTATTAAAGCTAACTTGTTATAAATTAACTCATACCTGTCACCACATCCACTTGCTTGATGGCCTCCTGCTGGCCCAAGTTATAGACTCTAGGCTGAGTCAGAGCATAGTGGGACGCGGTCGACTCCACCGCTTTGCCCTTTTCCTCGTAGGTAGCTCCTTGTTTCCTTTCGGACTTTGAGCGTCCACTCCAGCAATCACGGGCAAAGTGCCCCGTCTTTCCACACGTGAAACAAGCGCCCGGGGTTCGATTGGTAGTTGCCCCCGAGGCACCCGTAGAAGAAGCTGGACCTGACGTCCTAGCCTTTTTGAAGAATTTTCGGTAGCCCGACTTCGACGTAGTCGGCGCTTTGAACTCCGCTTTCTTACTACCGGATTCCTTCTTCGCTTGGACATTCTTCATGTCCTTCTCCAAGGACCAGGCCGAACTGACCAGGGTCATGAAACCCTGCGCCTTGGGCCCCGATAGTAGTAACCTTAAATTATCTCTTAGCCCTTCGTAGAAGCGGCTCGTCTTGCGTTCCTCGTCTGCGAAGGTAGCGCCGGCATATCTCCCCAACCGAGTAAACTCGTGGAGGTACTCATCAACGGTGCAATCCCCTTGCACCAACTTCTGAAATTCGCTTTCTAGCGCAATTCTCTGCGCCGAGGGGAGGTATCGAGCCATGAATAGTCTCGCAAACTCCTCCATCGAAACTTCGGCCAACGGCCTTCCCTGCAACTGATGTAGCTCTAGGCCTTCCCACCATAGTCTTGCGTCCCCATCCAAAAGGAAAGTCGTTATAGTGGTCTTCTGCCACTCTTCCGTTTCCGTCGCAGTCATCACCCTATTGACCCTTGAGAGCCAATCCTCTGCTTGGGTCGGGGTTTCTGCCCCCGTGAATACCGATGGATGAAAACCCATCACGTGCTTCAGTTGTCTTTCAGTTGCTCTCCGAGGCAACTCTGGCTCCAAAACTACTTGCTCAACCCTCCTTTGCTCTGCCATCTGAAGCGGTACTTGCTCCACAGCAGGAGCAGGCTGCTGCACCTGCCTTGCAGGCTGCGCATTGATCATTACCATGACCGCTTCTGCCACCAACCTAATGGTCTCAGCAGACGGAGGTGTTGCAGGCGCATCGCTTGACGCACTCCTCGCCTCAGAACTTGGCCGTTCAGACGGCCCAGCACCACTTCTGGTCACCTATAATCGTGCAAAACACCAATAAGCGACCCAAAAATTACTGCAAACAGCAATTATAGGAACACGCAGGTTCCTCAAACATGTATATTTTCATTCCTTAGTGGACATTCATGGGTTCTTTTCATGTTATAACGATGACGCACACATGTGCTCACCACCCCTTAAAGTGAATTCGTCCACGAATTCATTAAAGCTTCACCGAAACCAGAAGTCTGATACCAATTTGTAACACCCCTATCCGTCACATAGCATATAGCAGTAGGTCCGGCCGGGGCCCGACGCCATATACTACGGACAGACCGGTTGGTTACGCGTTGAAACCATTCAACCAATCATGTCGTCCTACACAACACCTAGCAGAAGCAATTTATTCAGTTGCAAAAGAAATAAGGACCCAACCACAACAGCATGAATGTCCACTACAAACTCAGGAATGTAAACATACAACCAAAGAGAAATGGCCTTAAGGCCTTACACTGTTCACTTAATAAATGAAGTGTTTTCCAAACTTCGGCATGCAGGCCGGCCATACATGAAAACGGGAAAAAAACATAAGCAATTAGGCCTTCGAGGGCCGGCACAGCAATAAGGGCTTTAGCCCGCTATTTCCCGCTCTGCTCCGCAGCACCTGCAAGTCACAAACCACCGCGCGGTGGCAAACAATAGCAACGGTCAGCAATGCTGACCAAATTATAACGATCTCGCCCCCACATTCGGGGCGACGATGCTCTTTCCCTGCACTTTATTAGCATAGGCATTTATATAAAGTATTTGCACTTCACCACAGGCGTAGGCTCGCACGGCCACACACCCCGTGCACTCAGGGCACATTCTCGGCGAACCGGCCAACGTCACGTCAATTCAAGCCATAGACGTTCCCAATCCACCACCGCCTCTTGGACGGTCATCCATATTTGCATTTTGTCTTATTGGCCTTGGTCACGGCAATTTAAGCCATAGACCGCCAAAGACCCTCATCCATGCCAACGGTCCTACCGAACGACATAGACCGGGTACGGTTCCGCCTGACCCGTGCTCATACCGCAACGACAATTTAAGCCATATGCGCAGGCCAAGACTCACCGAGTCCCGTTTCCACCACAATAATCACATAACCCGATTATGTTCACGTTGGCCCCCAGGCTACCGTGTTGGCAAAGCCCGCTTTTGCCCAGTTTTCCAGGTGCACCTTGGAGTTAATCGCCAAGGCTCCCAGATGCAATCTACCACATAGAAAACCCGAAAACACCCAAACACCCGGATTCTTGCCCGGTTCAAATGCAATGCAACATCACCGATCCGGACCAACATGTCCGAATAGGCTTCACACACAATGCCTATGTCCGTTAACGCATACGGACTCTACACAAGGGGGACTTTACATATCTACCCCAAGGAACGTTCCAACTCTTCGCTCACTCGCGAGAGAGGGCTTCCTATGCAAAGGAAAAGAGGGCTTCACATGACCAAGGATGAGAAATCGTTACCCTTGCGTTCTTCCGCGGCGCCATCGAAAACTATATGGTTGGAAAGCACCGCAATGGCGTCGCCTCCACGGATCTAGACTCGGATCGCGATTCGGAGCTCCAAAGCTCTTCCGGCGGCCGGATCTTGGACTCCTCCTTCCTCCTTGCTCTCCCTTATCTCTAACTTTTAGAGAGAGATTGGCCAATGAAAAATGGGTTTCTAAACCCTATTTCCCGACTATAACCACCTAGGAGCAGCCCCCCACCGTTGGATCCAAAGCCAAGGAAACGAACGGCCCGGATTAAATCCAAAATCATAAAATCTGGGCCGAACACGGGTTGGCACACGGCCGTGTGCCTGGCTGTGTAGCTCATTCGCCGTCTCGAACAAAATTGAAAACCAGCACGGCCTTTGACACGGCCTCCGACACGCCCGTGTCACCTGCGACACGCCCGTGTCGGGACCCGTGTCACGCCCCCATGTGCAATTTATCAACACTTTGCAGTCAGAGGGGTACATGGCTTGGTGACACGGCATCAGACACGCTCGTGTCAAACTAGACACGCCCGTGTTCGTGCCCGTATCATTACTCGTGTACCCAACCGCACAGCCCAGGTGTGATACGGCCTGGGACACGCCCGTGTCCTAGGCCGTGTTCCACCACACGACCATCGTCGACCTGCGCTGGTCGACGACACGGCCAGCTCGACGGCCCGGGCTCGACACGCCCGACACGGCCTTTGACACGCCCGTGTCGGGGGCCGTATCACCTGCACCAAAACCCTGTCTTGGCCAAATTCGATCCCCGTCGCTCCTACAACATTTTGGGGTGTTACATCAGTGAAGTTCTCTCACAAAAGGGACATCCTATTGCTTTCTTCATCAAGAAATTATCTCATAGAGAACTGTTGGGTCCATTGACCCCAATGTTCCAGATTTGAAAGAAGTCAAACTGGTCAATGACATACACATATAATGTATTTGATGTATGCTTGAGTTATTGCATGCAGGTTGTCCTTGATTGGATAGGTGAACAGGAAGAGGAAGCTAGAAGTCAGAAAATGTGACTAAGGCATAACCGCTGAGACAGCTGAGAAGAATGTCTCAGCAAAACCGCTGAGAAAGCTGAGAAGCTCAACACATATCGTTGAGAGAAGTGTTGGTCTCAGCTAAACTGCTGAGAAAGAAGACAATCTCGGCTGTGAAGAAATAACTGCTGAGACAGAAGACTGTCTCGGCTGTGAAGAAGAAACCGCTGAGACAGTTGATAAGGAACCACTGAGACAGAAGTATCTCAGGTGTGAAGAAGAAACCGCTGAGACAGTTGAGAAGGAACTGCTGAGACAAAGCCAGCAGAAATTTTCGAAGTCCAGAAAGTGGAATTCGTCGAGCTAAACTCATAGATCGTCGAGCATAGGTTAAAGGTTGAAAGATTCAGAGTCTATATGTAACATCCCTCAGGCAACTAGACCACCTAGGAGTGATTTTGTCATGACTAGGTCATGACAAAACCCTAGAAGCCCAAGAAGACCAAGTGGACTTAGGAATATAGGTGAGATCATTATGGTCTGCAAATAGTAGATTCCTAAACCCTAGTTTAGGATGATCATGAGACTCCAACACCCCACCATGACCTCACCAATCTATTGAAAGTCCCTAAGGGTCCATTTGAGTAACCCAAGGTGGCCAAGTTGACCTAGGATCATCCTAGGCCTAAATAGGGCAAGTTGCCCTAGCTAAGGGCAATGTGCCCTAATGATCCCAACCAACCATACCAAGGTCTCCCTAGACCTAAAGTGGGGTTAATGGGTCACCAAAGACCCATTGGGGTCAACCTTAGAGCTTAAGTTGACCTAAGTCAACCCTAACCCTAAATGGGTCAAACTGATTAACATAGAGTCAATTGACCTTCCATTAGCCAAGTGGACCCCACCCATGCCCTCCTAACCCTAGAGTGAGGTCAATGGGTCACCAAGGACCCATTGGGGTCAACCCTAGTAGCTAAGTTGACCCAAGTCAACTCAAACCCCAAAGTGGTCAAAGTGCCCTTAATAAGGGTCAAGTGACCTTCAAGGTGCCAAGTCAACCCTACCCATCCCTACCTAGACCCTAGGGGAGGCCAATAGGTCACCAAGGACCCATTGATGGTGACACAAAAGGTCAATTTGACCAAAGTCAACCCTAGGCTAGGTCAAGTCAAACTTAGCTCAAAAAGGGCTAACCCAAGCTCAAGCCCCTAGCCACTTGGGCTAACCACCTCCTAACCACTTTATATTATCTTAGTGGGCTGCATTTAGGCTTGTGCAATGATATAATTCGGCCATGAAGGGCAGGAGAGAGAAAACTCCAAATTCCTCTTTAATGGAGGAGAGAGAAAAGGAGTTAAAACCATTCATGGCTTGGGGAAGCCAAGGACCACCCCTTTTATTGTTTGATTCATTCCCCCATTCAGTGTGGAGAAGGCCAGGGGTCATCTTGGTGGCTATTCAAGGCTAGGGGAGGAGAACCACCATGGCTGAGAAATGTTATTCATAGCCATTAATGGTGCCATGAAGGAAGGCCCTTCTCCTCCCTCCATTAAGGATTGGATTCAACTCCTCTGGGGAAGAGGAGGAGTTTCCAGCCGTTTCCTGGCAAGATTGAGCCCAATTCACCTCCCTACCACCATGGCCGAGGGAAGCTCTTTAGGGCCATTAATGGCCACCTTAGCTAAACCACTCCCCTCCCCCATTTTCACTGTTTTAAAAGCATCACAGGACTCCAGGGATTCATTTGCACCCTTGCCCCTACGATTCCGAGCAACTTCACTGTTCAACTGCATAACTCCGGCGACTCCTTCACCACCAATGGCATCCCGACGATCGGCGCGCCTCCATCCCGCAAACAAGGTCCTCCTCCTCTCCTTACTCTATGGGTAGATCGTAGGGTTCAATTAGAATGGAGATTGGGCTCAATTGAGCCCGATCCAAACCTTAAATTTCCTGGTTTTACGGGAAATGCCCGCTTGTCGGGATCTCCAGAAAAGGGCCTTCCGACGGCTGTGCCACCGCCTGGTGATCGCCAACACCTCGACAGAGGTGGTGGTTGCAGTGGTCGACCAGGGAAGTGGCCGGGTGGCCGGCGATAGAGGCTTAAAGATGACCCAAGAGGAGTTAATCCTGGTCGTTGGCGTGCGGAAATGATGACTGGATACTGTCTAAAAATGCGCCAAGATTCGTATTGTCATGGATTAAACTATAGGTTTGATATTTATTTCATATGATATTTTGTAACACTATTTGTATTTAATGTTTTTAATTATTAAAAATGCCTAGGGTCACCTACAGAAAAAGTGATAAACACCAAAGTTGTAGCCCAAGGGGTGTACTTCATTTTAAAATTGTTTTGAACCAATTTGGGTGCCTGGCTTGACCAGGGCACTCATTTTGGTGGGGGTCTATACCTAGGGTTAGACAGAAACTAAAATGAGTGCACCTTGTGGGTTTGGGTGGCCAAACCACCTCAACAGAGGCTGAAATTTTGTCCACTTGTTTTACATGACTTTTAACACCCTCATATGGGTTATGGGGTGGTTTGGGGTAGGATTTCCCTAGTACCCAAGTTCAAACCCTAAGTTTGGACTTTGGTTGTTTGTGAAGGGCAAGGAGTTGAATGCACTTGTATGGATTTGAAATTTGGTAGAGAGGACACTAGGGTAGCTAAGGTCCTTTGGTAAAAATCTTAGAGGATTTGGAGATGGATAAACTCCTAAAAACCCTAACCCTAGTTTAGGTCACAATCCTTAAAATTGAGAGATAGGTAATTAGAGCCCTATGAAAAGTTGTAAAACTTGGGTAGTGTAGTCATAGGGTTTGTATGAGTCTTTGCTAATTTTATTGGAAATTTTGGAACAATAATTTTAGTACCTCCTTTACAATCCATGTGTTAGCCCTTATTAATTATTTGTTTATTATGACCTCTCTATTCATTGGATGGTTATGAAATTGGTGCAGAGGACGTTTTAGATCATTATGCTCATACATGAATTTTGATGTAATTTTTAGATGTAAATTACCAGTACTTACTTCACAAGTTTATAAATATGGGAATATGATCAATAATAGATTCAGAGCCCCAACTCATTGAAAAGAAAATGTGAAACATGATTAGTAGTGTTCCTAGGACAATATACTCATGTGGGAATTTTATTGCAATTTTTAGATAAAAGATTTCTGTATTTAGTTTATTAATTTATCAATTTGGATTATTGTACAAAATTAAGTTTAGAGTTCACTACTCACTAAAAAATTATGAAACTTGATCTATAGTGTTTATAGGTCATTATATACATGCTTGGATTTTCTCAGAATTTTTGGAAGTATTTTAGCAGTACTTGTTTCTTTAAAATGATTAATGTAGGTTATGTTCAAAATTAGGTTTAGTGGTCTAAACCTTGCTGAAAAATTAGGAGACTTTGAATTTCTTATCAAATAGTCATTTTATATTTATCATAAATTTTGTGGAGCATTTTGCATGCCTGAAAAAGGAACTTCATGTTCAAACTAAGTTATTTGGATTTCTTAGGAAATTAAATAAATTATCAAGTAAATTAGGAAAATTATGAAATTCTGAATTTAGGTTAAACATGTCATGATAGAGCCCCAATAATTATTATAGGGATTTTGGATGATTATTTGGAGTACCTCCCATTGTATACATCATGCTTAGGATGGTCTGCGTTTCGTAAAACTGCGGGAATTGTGATAACATGTGGAATGATCGTAGGGAGATGGGATTGTGGTTTACTGATTTTGGGTAAAGTGGATTGGTGCATACCATTGAAATTGGGAAGAGTAGGTAGTTGGTTGTCTAAGTTTAGGTGGTACTCGGGATCGATGAAAGATCGTCTATCCTGTGAAGGGAGAGACAGGGCCAAAACACATTAGAGTTAGAACCAGTGTAAGACTAAAGGGATCGGGAATCAGGTATTAACCAATAATAATAAGTGCCTTGCAAAAGGGAGCTTTGGGCTTCATCCCTATTGAGATTAAATTATCCAGCAGGTCACATGTATGTGGGACCGTGTTTGGCTTCCCCACCACGTTTCAGGTCTTGGTGTTGACCCCAGTGGGACCCTCTGGCAGAATATCTCTGCGGGCCTGTTGTTGGGGTTAATCCCACAACGCCTGCAGCTTTATCCCCTCCATGTTCATGTACCCTGCCACCCTTCATCTCAATACCTAGGTTTTTAGATGAACTGTTGGTTGGCGAGTTCTTTCATGGTATCAGAGGGGGTTGTCCTGCTGAGGGGGTGTGTTGAGATTAAATTATCCAGCAGGTCACGTGTATGTGGGACCGTGTTTGGCTTCCCCACAATGTTCCAGGACTGGGTGTTGACCCCGGTGGGCCCCTCTGGCGGAATATCCCTGTGGGCCTGTGGTTGGGGTTAATCCCACACCGCCTGCAGCTTTCTACCCTCCATGTTCATGTACCCGACCACCCTTTATCTCAATACCTAGGTTTTGAGATGAACTGTTGGGTTGGCGGATTCTTTCATAAGCAGCAGAGCCAACAGCAGGAGGGTCATCAGTCAAGTGTGAGCGCTTACGTTTAGACGTAAAAGGAAGACAAAAGACACACTCCAGTCAGGATAATTCGGGACCGTAAGCTTGGACAACGTACCAAAATTACCCTAAGAAGAAACAGAGGGATAAGAATGAGGGAAAGGAGCAGGGAAAGTTGCAGAAGACGACGGAGTATCCATGAAGAAGGAAAGCAAGCCGCGCGGACAAAGTAGAAACCGCAACAGGAAACCAGAGAAGAAGCCATGCAAATAGAAAGAGAAACCCCCCAGTCTCGGTGATCACACACCAGCAGCAAGGGAAATGCTGCGACCTAAGGGCAGAGAAGTCGCACAAAAGAAAGAAGAGCACGAGATCGCGCGAAAAAGGGGAAACCGCACGACCAGATAGAAATAATGGGAGGGAAGAAGCCGTACAAAACCGGAAGAAGGGAGGGACAGAAAAGAGACAACCCGCGCGGTTTCAAAAAACAAACCGCTATAAGAGCTAAACAATTTTGGAGCAAAAGGACCGGTTTCCCTCTGATACCAAGTGAAAATATGAGAAGAAAAACGAACAAGAGGTAAATAACCGGAAATTTTATTGCTCCAAAAAAGTAAGTAATTCATAGGTATGCCCCCTTATTTATAAAAAATGGGGGAGATGAGAGAATACAACACACAATGTGGGCTAAATACAAGTCGAGCGAACTGAGCGGTTTGACATACCCAAACCGCTCACTATACAAGCCATACCATTACAACCTCCGGACATAGGAGAAAGACCGCCAGACAAGCTACTAAGCCGCTAAGCCGCACCTGCGGATAGCCAACAACCCGCAGTGTGACTAACCATTATGTTGAAGCTGTGGCAAGACATCTGACCGCGTACCGTGGGATGTCATCAGACCGCTGAGAGGATAAGCCTTAGACAAGAGCTTCACAACTTCACTAGACCGCTGCGGCTTATGTCCTAACTGATGAGGCGCACACTGGACCGAACACTGCGGCTTCTACTAAAAACATCATCCAGACAGTCCGCTGAGGACATCCACTAGAAGACCAACAGGACTAGCCGCTGCAGCTAGTTTGGCTAACTGCCCAAACTGATTTCCTGTAACACCTCTACCCGTCACGTAGGATATAATAGAGGGTCCGATCAGGGCCCCACACCATATTCCATAAACAGACGGAGACGTCACTAAATAATACCAAAACCATCGCACCTAACATAGAGAATTTTAGAGGAAGCTTCAGGGTTGAAAACTTGAACTCAACAATAACAGAAATTTCCAATTTTACTAAATAGGAATGTATACAACCAAATACACAAGGTACATAGCCTTATGGCTTTTACAAGTTTCTCTTCACATAAGGTGTGGTTTACAAACATCGGCACCCAGGCTGGCCACACATGAACAAGAGTAAACAAAACAAGGCCTTCGAGGGCAGTAGCACAGCTTGAGCTTCAGCCCGCTAAGTCCTGCTTGGACCAGCACCACCTGCACCTGCAAGAACCAATCCACCAATCGGTGGAAAAAGGGCAACGATCAGCATTCAGCTGACCAATTATAACGACCCTGCCCCTGGCACGGGGCAGCGGAATTACTTCCCTGTATAACAATTTACATCACACACATATATATTCAGCCACCAAGCCAATACATATCACAAATGCCGGCACGACGACCCGACATTCCGTGCACTCAGGGCACATTTTGGTGTACCGGAAACACCGGATCCCACCACAGTTCAGAGGTCCCAGACATGACGGTTAAACTTGAGCATTCCTAGTCTTTATGGCGCCTAGGCCAAAGACTCTCATTATGCCCCTGACGAAAGCCCAATGCCTTGACGCTCTCTTATACAGCTTGCATAATGCAGGTACAGATCAGCAACCCCCCGTTGCTCAAATCGCCTTGCCACAAAGGAATACCGAAGTACTCATGGTCAAATTATAGGCGCGGGTCTATTTCACCTTTCCTGTTCGGCACTACGTCTTTTTTCGCAGTTGCAGCCCTACAGCTCAACTTCATACCACATGGAGCTCACGGCCACAAGAGTTGAACCCAACTCTCACAATTTCCTGGACTTCCTCCAGTACTTCCTGCGGCACCAAGCCACAGGCATCCACCACAGATTTCATGCACACAAGTAATAAACACGGAATCTTCTCCGATGTGCAAACAAGAATCACCAATCTAGACAAACATGTCCAGATGGGCTTCACACAGCATGCCTAACCGTACTCACATTTCCGATTCTAATGCAATACAACAAGGGATGAACCACCAATCCCAAGGGAATCTCTTCGCCATCCACCTTTTGGTGGAGGATTCCTATGCGAATGCAGGAAAGAAGGACTTCACTTGTCCAAGAAGGAAATCATTACCCTTGGAAGGTGCTTCGGAGCCATGGGGAGAAAAGTAAACAGATGAACGTTCTCACAGCAGCCTTGCCTTCGCAAATCCTAACTCGGCTCGTGATTTGAACCACCATAGCACCACCAGCGGCCGAAATCCTCTTCTTCTTTCTCCTCTTGCTCTCCTCTCTCTTAACTTAAGAAAGAGAATGACACAACTCAAATGAGTTTTCTCCTCCTCAAGGCCGGTCATATAACCCTAGGTAAGAGCCTAGACCATTGAATCTTGGTAAAGTAAAATGAACGGCTCAGATCAGCCCTTAAATTAATTTTTCTGGGCCGAACACGGGTTGTGACACGCCCGTGTCAGAGGTCGTGTTCCCTAAGCGGCGCATAACCTACTTAAGTCAAACCAGAACACGGGCTTAGAAACACCCATGTCAAACACCTGACACGCCCGTGTCAGAAAGCACACGGCCGTGTGACTGGCCGTGTCACTCCAACACAGGAGCAGATCACTCGAGAAGAACACGGCTAAGGCACACACCCGTGTCCTTAGCCGTGTGCCAAACACGCCCTGTGACACGCCCGTGTCCTTAGCCATGTGCCAAACACGCCCTGTGACACGCCCGTGTCACAGGCCGTGCTCCACACTCAACGGCACTCCACTCAATGCCACTCAATGCCACCCGAGTATTCACCCGAGCAGGACACGCCCTGGGACACGCCCGTGTCCCAGGCCGTGTCGCCTCTCGACGATCGTCGGCCGTGCTATCTCGAGAACTCGAGTCGACGCCTACAGTAAAGGACACGCCCTGGGACACGCCCGTGTGCCAGGCCGTGTGCAATAGACACGCCCTGGGACACGCCCGTGTCCCAGGCCGTGTCACTCAGCCTGACCCCATTTTGGGACTTTTGATTTTTGGGGTGTTACAATCCTCCTATCCTTACAATAAATTTTGTCTCGAAATTTTGACAGAGTAAGGAAGTACAAGCATTCCACAACAAGTGATACTTTACATATAAGATTTAACAAAATACAGACGAGCCAACAGTTTACATAAATAACTCGGGAAATTCAGCTTGCATGGTCTGCTCCCGCTCCCATGTTTGCTCTTCTCGGCCACAATTGTCCCACTGGACTTTGACCATCCCAATTGTCTTGTTCTGCAACGTCTTCTTGGCTTGATCCTCGATCCGAATGGGTCTAACCTTTGTCGTTAGCCCATACTCAACCAGCACTCGGTCACTCTCAATTACTTGAGCTGGATCCTTGACCACTTTCCGCAACACCGAGACATGAAACACATCATGTAAACCACTCAGCTCTTGCGAAAGTACTAACCGATAGGCAGCTTCACCAATACGATCGACCACTTCAAACGGTCCCAGATACCTCGGGCTCAACTTTTTCAAACGCCGTATCCTGGACACACCTTTGAATGGTTTGATTTTCAAGTACACCCAATCGCCCACCGCAAACTCCACGTTTCGGTGCTTGGCATTGTAATACTTAGCTTGCCCTTCTTTAGCCACCATCAGTCTTTTGCGTATCAATCGTATTATTGAGGTGGCATCATCTAACTCTTTTCGCTGGTACAACTTCGTTTCTCCAGTCTCCGCCCAAGCAAAAGGTGTACGACACTTCCTACCGTATAAAGCCTCAAAGGGCGCCATATGGATACTAGCTTGGTAGTTGTTGTTGTAGGCGAATTCAACCACACCGAGATGATCTTCCCAATTATTCCTGAAATCCAGCGCACACATTCGAAGCATATCCTCCAATGTCCTGTTGGTCCACTCGGTCTGACCATCCGTTTGAGGATGGAAGGCCGTGCTGAAATGTAATTTCGTACCCAACAGTTCGTGGACTAATCTCCAATCACCCGAAGTAAAACACCCATTTCGATCACTAACGATGCTACGGGGCACACCGTGCAATCGTACAATAGTATCCACGTACATTTTTGCAAACTTCTCCACTGAATTGTCCTTATGGTTCAGTATGAAGTGCGACACCTTGGTTAACCGGTCCACAATCACCCATACCGCATTATTTCCACGCTGTGATCTCGGCAACCCATGCACGAAATCCATGGAAATATCTTCAAATTTCCACACAGGGATAGACAATGACTTCAGCAAACCACCCTATTTTTGGCATTCCGCCTTTACCAAAGCACATGTTTGACACTTAGCAACATAGTGTGCTATGTCCTTCATTCCAGACCACCAGAATAGCTTCTTCATATCTTTATACATCTTTGTGCTCCCGGGGTGAACATAATATTTGGTGAAGTGGCCTTCATACATAACCTCTTCACGAAGCTTACCCCTATCTGGGACACACAAACGACCGTCCTTCCGAAAAAGACCGTCATTAAACGAAAATCTAGAGTCCTCACTTTCCGCTGCATAGCGTTGTAGACTTTCATCAAGTTCTGTTGCTTGCCGAACTCTGTCCGCCAGGTCACACTGTACTTCCGTCCAGTTTAAGCACGCATCTACAGTGGCATTCCTTTCAACACAATAAATATTTAATGCCTCCAGTTCTCGAATTAGGCTTTCATCATGCCTTAGAAGTCCAACTTGCCCTTGCCGGAGTCCGACGACTCAAGGCATCCGCGACTACATTCCCTTTACCGGGAGTATAATGAATCTGGAAGGTGTAGTCATCAAGAAACTCCATCCACCTCTGTCGCATATTATGATCTTTCTGATCCAACAGATATTTCAGGCTCTTATGGTCCGTGAATATATCAACTTTTTACGCTATATAGATAATGATGCCACAGTTTAAGTTCAAATATCACCGCCGCCAATTCCAAATCATGGACGGGGTAATTCCGTTCATGCACCTTCAACTGACGTGAGCCATATGCTATCACTTTTCCGAATTGTAAAAGAACGCAACCTAAGCCGCTTCCTGATGCATCACTATAGACCTCAAAGCCGTCTTGACCACATCGAGATGTCAAGATTGGCGTCGTGGTCAAACAACTCTTTAGCTCTTCAAAAGCTCGTGCGCATTCCGGCGTCCAAACGAACTTCTGATCCTTCCTCGTCAGTGTGGTGAGAGGCAAAGCTATCCTTGAGAAATTCTCTACGAAGCGCCTGTAGTAGCCCGCAAGCCCAAGAAAACTCCTAACTTCTGCTACTGAAGAAAGAACAGGCCACTCCAATATAGCAACTATCTTGGAAGGATCCACCGCAATGCCCTCTCCACTAACCACATGCCCAAGTAAAGCCACTGACGACAGCCAAAACTCACACTTAGAGAACTTGGCGTAGAGCTTATTCTTCCTCAGGGTGTGCAACACCATCCGCAAGTTATTTGCATGATCTTCTTCGGATTGGAAATATACGAGGATATCGTCAATAAAGACGATCACAGAGAGATCCAAGTATTCCCTAAACGTTCGATGCATCAAGTCCATGAATACTGATGGCGCATTAGAAAGCCCAAACGGTATTACCGTGAACTCATAGTGACCATAGCGTTTTCCAAACGCTGTTTTTGGTATGTCACTTTCACGAACCTCAACTGATAATAGCCTGATTTCAAATCCAACTTGGAGTATACAGTCGAGCCAACTAATTGATCAAACAAGTCGTCAATCCGCGTAATTGGATACTTGTTCTTTTCTGTTAGTTTGTTCAGTTCTCTATAGTCAATGCATAGACGCAAGCTGCCGTTCTTTTTCACAAAGAGAACCGGCGCACACCAAGGGGATTGACTTGGGCGTATATAGCATTGCTCAAGCAATTCTTTCAAATGAACCTTTAGTTCCGTCATCTCCTTTGGCGCTACTCGATAAGCGAGCGGGCCACAGGTTTTGCACCAGGCACCAGCTCAATAGCGAAGTCGAATTCCCTTTGGGGTGGTAACCCCGACAGGTCTTTTGGAAACACATCAGCGTATTCCGATACAATCGGTACCTCACTTACACTGGCCTTCGGCTCAACCGCCTTAATGAGTGTGAAGAATAACTCCGCACCCTTCCGAACTGCCTTAACGACTTGGAGAGCAGATATCAATACCCTACTCGTCCCTCGCATACCACTGAACTTGGCCTCTTGTTCGGTATTTTTCCCCAGTGTAACCTCTTTTGAAGTGCAATCTATACAAGCATGCTGCTCTGAAAGCCAGTCTATACCAAAGATTATATCAAACTTTGATATCGGCAATACTAATGTTTCCACCTTGAAATCCCGACTCCCTATCTTGACCTCAACACAACAAGACTTATCCGCACACATCAAACATCTGTTAGGTAGAAACACCTTCAGACTATCTGTCGTGGTCCATATAGGTACCCCGATTCGCAAGATCAAATCTTCAGACGGAAACGAATGTGAAGCACTTGTATCGAACAGTGCTCATTCCGGATAGTCTCGTATAAGGACAAAACCTATAACACAAGGATTAAAACAAGCACAGCACACAACATACAATAAACTTAAAAACTGCGCGCACCTGTGACAACATCGGCCTGCTTAATGGCTTCCTGTTGCCCAAGGTTGAAGACCCAGGGCTGCGCGTGCGATGCAGCAGACTCCACCACAGTCTTCCATTTATCCACATAAGACGCTCTCGTCTTCTTTTCACCCTTTGGAGGGCCAACTCGGCAATCACGTGCGAAGTGTCCCATCTTCCCACACGTAAAATAAGCGCGAGATCCATACCCAGAAGATGCCTCCGTCACAGCCGCTGAAGGAGCTTGTCCAGTAGATTTTGACTTCTTATTCCATCTCTTCGGTACCCAGACTTCTCCGGACGCGGCGGCTTAAACTCCGGTTTTGTAACAGCCAAGATCCACCTTGCTTGTCCTTTTTCATATCCTTTTCCAAAGACCGATCCGTACAGACCAATGTTTGGAATCCCTGATTCACAGAACTCGAGAGCAAATACCGCAGCTCATCTCGTAGTCCCCCATAGAACTGACTGGTCTTACGCTCCTCTTCGGCGAAGATATTGCCCGCGTACCGTCCCAAACGTGTAAACTCATGCAGATACTCATCCACACTATGCTCCCCTTGAGTTAAACGTTGGAACTCCAACTCCATGGAAATCCTTTGCTGCATCGGGAGATGCTTTGCTAAAAACAATCGAGAGAATTCTTCAATCGAGACTCCCATCAAACGCCTGCCCGCCAAGTGATGCAATTCTACCTCGTCCCACTATAACCGAGCCTCTCCCTCAAGCAGAAAAGTGGTTAGTGTTACTTTCTGTTCCTCCTCTACTCTGATAGCTATCAAGAGGCTCTTAATCCTTGAGAGTCAATCCTCCGCTTGGGATGGGGAAACCGCCCCAGTAAATTAAGGAGGATTGAAGCTCATGAACAACTTTAATTGCTGATCTGCCGCCCGCGGATCAACTACAGCTTCCACTTGTTCTTGCCTTATTTCAGCTTGCATTGGCACCACTGCAGGCCGAGCCTGCCCAGCTTGCTGAGCATTCATAACTGCAATCACTGTCTCTGTAATCAAACAGACAGTTTCATCAGATGGAGGAGGTGTGGGCACCTCAACCGGTGCCGCACTTTCAACAAAACGTTGAGATTCCGACTAACCCGCAACACTTCCAGTCACCTATATGTGTAGAAAAACAATTTAGCGACTAAACAACGACAAATATACAAAAATGAACACACAGGTTCAACAAACAAGTGTATTTACATTCCAAAGTGGACATTCTTGAGTTCAATTTATGTGTTATAATGACAACACTTACACGTGCTCGCCACCCCTCAAAAGAATTCGTCCGCGAATTTGGAAGAGATCGACCAACAAGCTGATACCAAATTATAACACCTCTACCCGTCATGTAGGATATAATAGAGAGTCTGGCCGGGCCCACAACCATTTTCGACAAACAGGCAGAGACGTCACTAAATAATACCAAGAACCATCACACCTAACACAGAGCATTCTAGCGGAAGCTTCAGGGTTGAAAACTTGAACTAAAACAATAATAGAGATGTCCACTTTTACTAAATAGGAATGTATACAACCAAATACACAAGGTACACAGCCTTATGACTTTTACAAGTTTCTCTTCAAATAAGGTATAGTTTACAAACATCGGCACGCAAGCCGGCAACACATGAACAAGAATAAACAAAACAAGGCCTTCGAGGGCAGCATCGTAGCTTGGGCTTCAGCCGCTAAGTCCCGCTTGGAGCAGCACCACCTGCACCTGCAAAAACCAATCCACTAACCGGTGACAAACAGGGCAATGGTCAGCATTTAGCTGACCAATAATAACTACCCTGCCCCTGGCATGGGGAAGCGGAATTCCTTCCCTGCATAGCAATTTACATCACACACATATATATTTAGCCACCAAGGCAATACATATCACAAATGCCGGCATGACGGCCCGACATTTAGTGCACTTAGGGCATATTCTGGTGTACCGGAAACACCGGATCCCACTACCGTTCAGAGGTCCCAGACATGACGGTTAAACTTGAGCATTCCTAGTCTTTATGGCGCCCAGGCCAAAGACTCTTATTATGCCCCTTACGAAAGCCCAATGCCTTGACGCTCTCTTGTACAGCTAGCATAACACAGGTACAGATCAGCCACCCCCCATTGCTCAAATCGCCTTGCCACAAAGGAATACCGAAGTACTCATGGTCAACTTCAACTTATAGGCGCGGGTCGGTTTCACCTTTCCTGTTCGGCACTAAGTCCTTTTTCGCAGTTGCAGCCCTACGGCTCAACTTCATACCACATAACACTCACGACCACAAGAGTTGAACCCAACTCTCACAATTTCCTGGACTTCCTCTAGTACTTCCTGCGGCACCAAGCCACAGGCATCCACCACAGATTTCATGCACACAAGTAATAAACACGGAGTCTTCTCCGATGTGCAAACAAGCATCACCAATCCAGACCAACATGTCCAGATGGGCTACACACAACATGCCTAACCGTACTCACATTTCTTGTTCTAATGCAATACAACAAGGTATGAACCACAAATCTTAAGGGAATCTCTTCGCCGTTCACCTTTTGGTGGAGGATTTCTATGCAAATGCAGGAAAGAAGGACTTCACTTGTCCAAGAAGGAAACTGTTTCCCTTGGAAGACGCTTCGGAGCCATAGGGAGAAAAGTAAATGGATGAACGTTCTCGCAGTAGCCTTGCCTTTGCAAATCCGAACTCGGCTCGCGATTTGAACCACCGTAGCACCACCGGCGACCGAAATCCTCTTCTTCTTTCTCCTCTTGCTCTTCTCTCTCTCTTAACTTAAGAAAGAGAATGACACAACTCAAATGAGTTTTCTCCTCCTCAAGGCCGACCATATCACCCCAGGTAAGAGCCTAGACCATTGAATCTTGGTCAAGGAAAATGAACGGCTAAGATCAGCCCTTAAATTGATTTTTCTGGGCCGAACACGGGTTGTGACACGCCCGTGTCAGAGGTCGTGTTCCTGAAGCGGCGCATAACCGACTTAAGTCAAACCAGAACACGGGCTTAGACACGCCCGTTTCAAATACTTGACACGCCCGTGTCAGAAATCACACGGCCGTGTGACTTGCCGTGTCACTCCTTCAACACAGGACCAGATCATCCGAGAAGAACACGGCTAAGGCACACGCCCGTGTCCTTAGCCGTGTGCCAAACACGCCCCTGTGACACGCCCGTATCACAGGCCGTGCTCCACACTCAACGCCACTCAATGCCACCCGGGTATTCACCCAAGCAGGACACGCCCTGGGACACGCCCGTGTCCCAGGCCGTGTCGCCTCTCGACAATCGTCGACCGTGCTATCTCGAGAACTCGAGTTGACGCCTACAGTAAAGGACACGCCCGTATACTAGGTCGTGTACACTGGACACGCCTTGGGACACGCCCGTGTCCTAGGCTGTGTCACTCATCCTGACCCCATTTTTGGACTTCTGATTTTTGGAGTGTTACATTTTTAACATACTGAATCATTTCAGCATCCGGGTAGGCTACCTGCTAGAAGACTTGCTGGATAGGCCGCGGCGGCTAGTTCGGCTAACCGCCCGAACTGAGTTCCAACACCATCGTAGTTCCTAGTGCCCTTTGAGAGCCCTTCACGGGGTATGTCGGGGGCAGTCCTGGGCTAACCTAAACTGTAGGCAAAATAAACTACAAGAGTAACTAGCATAACTAAGGATTCATTTTCACTCACCTCGATGTCTTAGGATGTAGGTTGGGTCACTCGGGCTGTAGGATCGGTGATTTTGTAGACGGGCAGGTTGGCCCGACGAGCTTGGCTCGGTTGTTGTTTGTGACGGACGGGATAGTTCGGGAAGCTTTGGCTCGGTAGATGATACATAAGGTTGCATGTGCATTAAGTATAAAGTGATGGGTCATCAGAATTGGAGGGTCAATGCACCGACACCAATACGTTGACTCGACAAGTGTGGTTTTGCACTTCGCTAAATTAAGTCCGGTGCGCCATCCGACAAGATTACGCAGGAGCTCCGCTTAGTGCACCAGCGTCAAGGCGTACGATAGGTCTGACTGGTTGTGCAATTACCAGTTTAGAGGTGGGCGAGGCCCAACCAACCGCTTCCGTTTGCCACTATGGAGGTATCCTGGGAGGTTAGGCTCTATAAAGGGGGAACTAATGGTCATGTACACAGAGTCGAGTGGTTGAGTTGCACTTGCATGATCACATCATAGCATATTTGCATGTAATAGCATCATCAATGCATATAACCCCTGACACCTATTTGTATAGAGTGGTATGGGATGCTTTATACAATAGGCCCTGCAAAACGACCCTTAGTTTATAAGTTCGTGTGAGCGTGCTTATAAGTTAAGGTTTTTTCTCTGTAGATATATACATGCTGCTAGAAAACCGACACCCTATCATATAAATTTGTATGAGAATTTTTATACGATAGGAGCCTTGCAGAAGATCCCTTAGTTTATGTATTTTCATATAAGTTAAGGTTACTTATTATATATTCAGTCTTTCATATCTTCTTTACTATCACATATACTCTTCGAACTGCTATATTTGTTCAGTTGTCACCTGTTGCTTTGTTATTCTCCACCTTCATTACCTCTCCTTTCCTCCTCCCCGCTCGGTGCCTAGGAGGCATGGAGGAAGGGGCGGGGGATGATAGGACTTAGTCTTTTAGAGTGACGGTTTTCAAACCATATCATTTTAGGGGATCGTGGAACCCAGTATGGAGGAGCAACCCCGGAGGTCGGCACGCTTGAAGATGGGACAGTCTAGCACCGGAGTTCAAACAACTGGAACTGTGAGTCCCGATCGTTAGTAGATGTTTAGCTTTTGCTTCCGCACTGAGTGATATGTAGTGAGGATATTAATGTACCGTACATGAGCCCTATTTTCTGTATCTTTATTATTTCTGTGGACTCTCCCTTAATGGAGAATATTTATTATATTTGTGATTTTGTGGACATATGTAAAGTTCTTCTATTTCATACTCTCATATTTTGCTACTGTTTTGTGATCGAATTGGCCGGCAGGATCGGCGTTTTGTAGTGATGACCTTCCCGGTGTAAGGGTGTCACCGCAAAGCGGAAGTTCTGGACCTAAGACTCCGGTGGCTTAAAAAGAAAAAAAGCCGTCTTACAAGTGGTATCAGAGGAAACCTCGATCGAAAAAGTAGCAGTCCACAATCCCTTGGTCACCCCCGCACGAGTTTAGTTTGGGGACAAACTAAGCAGTGGAAGCAGTGGTGTGCCCATATGGGGGATCACATGTAAATTGTCCACTTTCTAATTAGGTTTGGGTCATTTACTTACGATGGTCCTTGTTGTACAGCCTCCAACACATCCCACACCACAGGGCGGAGTCCAGCAAGCTCTCAATGTTGCACCACCTCCCCCGGCTCCCACTCCGTTTCTACAGTAGGAGATGGGGCAGACCCTGACAGCTATTCTAGAGGCTTTCAAGGCCCAGCAAGTTCCGGCTCCGTAGCAAAACCCGGGGGCCAATTGGTTGAGTATTGTTTGAGGACTTTCTCCCCCGTCTTACTTAGGGACAGAGTCTGCAGTTCGGACGGAGGAGTGGCTGGACATCATGTATGATATGCTGACTGGGATACGGTGCCCATGGGATGAGAGGGTGCTTTGGTGATCTCTTGCTTTGAGACCCATGCCAAGAGATGGTGGAAGACAGTGCTGTACATGACGTTTACTGATAGAGAGGTTGCAGAGATTTCTTTGGAGGAGTTCAGGGCCGCACTGTTGGAGCATTTTGTTCCGCAGT
The DNA here is from genome assembly GCA_039513925.1 of Platanthera zijinensis. NCBI lineage: Eukaryota > Viridiplantae > Streptophyta > Magnoliopsida > Asparagales > Orchidaceae > Platanthera > Platanthera zijinensis. Next base: position 157,874,001 of record CM077088.1, read on the forward strand.
CGGCCAGAGATGAGCTGGAAGACAGATTTATACAGTTGAGGTAAGGCAACAAGACAGTGGTGGAGTACCACCGAGAGTTCAATCATCTAGCCGGTTTGGGAATTCTTATCAGTTGGATGAGGCAGGATACACCAAGAGGTTCTATAAGGGCCTGCGAGAGGATCTGAGAGAGGCTTTGCTGTTCGTATCCGACCGGCCTATTCCTTGGATATTGGAGATGGCGAAGATGATTGAGGCAGATTGGCACACCACTCGAGGCTGGAAGTGGCCAACTGAGGATCAGGGATGGGGAGCCAAAAATGATCAGTGACGGGGATGCATTACTGATGAGAGAGATGAGAGAAGGGCAGAGGACCAGCCTCGTCAGGAGGTGAGACAGGAGCCGAGGGAGCCGGTGGTAATGGCTCATCAACCTCTTCAGATGTGGGAGATGTAGAGACCTGAGGGTATGGCATACCCCCGCCAGAGTGCTTCAACTGTCATCAGGTAGGGCATATCCGGAGAAATTGCCCCATAAGAGGGGCACCCCTACCAGCACCACAGGTTGTCCCGCCTGCTCAGTATTTTGGAGGTCGAGGACGTGGATACCAGGGCGGAGACCGCAGGCAGGAGAGGGGAGAAATTGTATGCGCTGGATCTGGCTCAACCTCGAAATCCGGAGCAAGTGATAACAGGTACGTCAGTAATTTTAAGTTCTTTTCTTTCCTAAAAGCTAAACTCATGAATTTAGAATTGATAGACTAAGTAGGAAAACCATAACTAGACTTCTAAGATATTTTACTACCCCAGGCATAGTCTTCATCAGCGGTAAACCCGCTTATACGTTATTCGATACGGGTGCTTCGCACTCATTCGTGTTGGAGTCCTTCGTGGAAGGGTTGGAAGGCGTGGAGCGATTCACGGGCTTGATGATGAGGATACGACTACCCGACGGATCGGGGCTATTCACCTCTGCTCACTGCAACATTGAGGCGGAGATCGGTGGAAAGGCATTCGAAGCACCAGCAACGATCCTAAGGATGCCAGCCTATGATCTGATCCTGGGCATGACATGGTTGCATTGGAACCATGCCCAGATCGACTTCCTGTCAAAGAGGATCACCGTAAGGCATGGGGATTCCCACGTCATCATCGAAGGTATTAGACCTATTACCCCTCTCTTGTTATCATCCGTATAGGCCGTCAAGGCCCACCTGCCGTGAGAGGAAGTCTATGAAGTTCTATTTGAAATGGTTGAGGCCAAGGATTCCTTCTCTGGTATCCCGGTGGTGCGGGAATTTGCTGACGTATTCCTAGAGAAGCTGCAGGGCTACCCCCGTACCTGGAGAAGGATTTCCAGATACAGCTTGTGTCGGGGCTAAGCCGGCATCTAGAGCTCCTTACCGGATGGCCCCAAAGGAGTTGACAAAGTTTCGAAGACTGCTAGAAGCTAGGAGGAGCACGTGCAGTGGCCGTATTTGTCCGGCCGAGCTCTTCATTATGGGAGCCCCGGTGCTATTCGTCAATAAGAAGGACGGGACAATCAAATTATGCATTGACTACCAAGCACTGAACAGACTGACAGCCCGGAATACCTACCTACTGCCAAGGATAGATGAGCTGTTTGATCAGCTGAAGGGGCGCTTTTCTTTTTGAAACTGGATTTAAGGTCGGGCTACTATCAGCTGCAGATTCGGGGGGAGGACATTCCGAAGACTGCCTTCAGTAGCAGATATGGGTTATTCGAGTTTACTGTGATGCCCTTCGGACTCACTAATGCACCGTCGGCGTTCATGAGCCTCATGAACCGGGTGTTCGAGGCTTATCTGGATGTGTTCGTCATCGTGTTTATTGACGACATCCTCATACTCTCGAGGACGGAGGAGGCGCACACACGACATCTGACACTGACTCTAGAGAGATTACGGGAGCACCACCTTTATGCAAAGTTAAACAAATGCCAGTTCTGTTTGAAGGAGGTGTTATCAGTGGAGCTGGGTTGGCAGTGGACCCGAACAAGATTTAGGCAGTTCGGGATTGACCGCAGTTGAAGGTTGTCATAGACGTATGGAGTTTTCTAGGACTTGCCAGTTATTACTGAAAGTTTGTGGAGGGATTTTCTCGAATTTCCCTCCCATTCACATCCCTGACGAGGAAGGATGTGCCCTTTGTTTGGACCCCGCAGTGCGAGACGGCTTTCAAGGAGCTGAAGCATCGACTAACCTCGGCTCTCATTCTTGCCTTCCTTCAGGGAGAGAAGGATTCCAGGTCTACACTGACGCTTCCTACCAAGGCATTGGTGCAGTGCTGATGCAGAAGGGCCACGTGATTGCTTATGATTCCTGCAAGTTGAAGAAGCATGAGCAGAACTACCCTGTTCATAACTTAGAGATGTGAGCGGTCATATTTGCTCTGAAAGTCTGGCGACATTACCTGTACGGCGTCCACTGTGACATATACTCTGATCACAAAAATTTGAAGTATGTGGACACGCAGAAAGAGCTGAATATGAAGCAGAGGTGATGGGTGGAATTTTTAGCAGATTACCAGTACGAGATGCATTACCACCCTTGGAAGGCGAACATGGTAGCCGATGCACTGAGTCGGAGAGCCGCCACCTCTAGAGCGGAGCTGGTGCATAGATTAGAGTATATGCATATCACGCTGGTGTCGTCTGATGACCCCGATATTTATGAGTAGTATTTAGCCGCGATGAGCGCCACAGATGACATTCGAGACCGAGTCAGAAATGGGCAGAGACAGGATGCCAAGCTGAAGCCAATTTTCGGGCCTTGGAGGCAGGTACTGTTGGGGATTACACACTGAGAGATGGCCTAGTGTGCTTTAGAGGACGGGTTTATATTCCAGCGGGAGGCAAGGTCCGGGAGGATATCATGATGGAGGCCCACTACATCCGGTATTCGGTACACCCGGGAGTTACGAAGATTACTGCAGATCTGAGGTGGACCATGTACTAGCCAGGCATGAAGAAGGATATCACCTACTTCGTGACCCACTGCGAGACATGCCAGCTGGTGAAGGCAGAGTGCAGAAACCCCGCAGGATTGTTGTAACAACTCCCGGTGCCGGAGTGGAAATTCAAGGATATCGCGATGGACTTCATACATGGTCTTCCCCGATCGCGACGAGAAACGATTTGATCTGGGTGATCGTCGACCGGCTGACGAAGGTAGCCAGATTTATCCCTATCAGGAAGGATTACTCGGTTGGTGTGCTGGTTCAGAAATTTGTGGAGTAGTTTGTCCGTTATCATGGCGTACCCAGGACGATCGTATCGGATCGGGATAGACGGTTTACGTCCAGGGAGTGGAGATCAGTGCAGACTTACTTGGGTACTTGGCTGACATTCAGTACAGCTTTTCATCCCCATACTGACGGGCAGACGGAACGCACAAATTGGACCTTGGAGGATCTACTGCGACTATGCATTCTGGATTGCGGAGAGCCTTGGGAGAAGCTGTTTCCACTGATCAAGTTCTCATATAATAACAGCTACCAGTCCAACATAGGGATGACTCCTTACGAGGCCCTATACAAACGAAGGTATAGGACTCCGCTGTCATGGATACAGGACGAGGATCCTTAGGTTTTGGGCTCGGAGTTTGTCGAGGACACCGAGGCTCAGGTGAGACCGATACGAGACAGGATGTTAGAGGCATAGAGCAGACATGCTAAGTATTACGACGCTCGACATCGTCAGGTGGAGTTTTCGGTGGGGGACCGGGTATTCTTAAAGATCCAACCGATACATGGGGTTTCACGGGTGCGTGGTCATAAGAAGAAGCTAAGCCCAAGATATATGGGGCATTACAGGATCCTGGAGCGGATCGGTCCCTTATCATACAGGCTGGAGCTACCACCAGATCTGGCGGGTCTACATAACTTATTCTACGTATCTTCTCTAAGGAGGGCTCTTCTACGCCCGGAGCATCAGATTACATCCATGGATGGGCCGGTAGCATCTGACCGGTCAGTTCACCTGGAGTCGGTCCGATTGACGACAAGGGGATATGAGTCTTGCGCCGCAAGAAGTTTCCATTGGTCAAGGTCCTATGGAGTAATCACGGTTAGGAAGAGCACACCTGGGAGCCGCAGGATCTGATGTAACAAAGGTGCCCAGAGCTTTTCAGTCAGGTATTCCTCACAACCTCTCGGGATGTTACAATTAATTTTCATATTTGAAACCTCGTAGGCCTAACTAGAATTTTGAGGACAAATTTTTTGTTTATGTATTAGGATTTGTAATATCCCTCAGTCAATTAGACCCCCTAGGAGTGGTTTTGTTATGACTAGGTCATGACAAAACCCTAGAAGCCAAGAAGACCAAGTGGACTTAGAAATATAGGTGAGATCATTATGGTCTGCAAATAGTAGATTCCTAAACCCTAGTTTAGGATGATCATGAGACTCCAAGACCCCACCATGACCTCACCAATCTATTGAAAGACCCTAAGGGTCCATTTGAGTCAACCTAAGGTGGCCAAGTTGACCTAAGATCATCCTAGGCCTAATAGGGCAAGATGCCCTAGCTAAGGGCAATGTGCCCTAATGAGCCAAACCAACCCTACCAAGCTCTCCCTAGACCAAAAGTGGGGTCAATGGGTCACCAAAGACCCATTGGGGTCAACCTTAGAGCTTATGTTGACCTAAGTCAACCCAACCCTAAATGGGTCAAACTGACCTACATAGGGTCAATTGACCTTCCCTTAGCCAAGTGGACCCCACCCATGCCCTCATAACCCTAGAGTGAGGTAAAATGGGTCACCAAGGACCCATTGTGATCAATCCTAATGGCTAAGTTGACCCAAGTCAACTCAAACCCTAAAGTGGTCAAAGTGCTCTTAGTAAGGGTCAAGTTACCTTCAAGGTGCCAATTCAACCCTACCCATCCCTACCTAGACCCTAGGGGAGGCCAATATGATGGCGACGGTGATGGCGACGGTGATGGCAACGGTGATGGCGACGGTGATGGCGACGGCCACCAGGACGGCCAACTGGAGCATGACTATGTTGAAGATGTACCGGCAAAGGACGTGCGACGTCGTAGCGGTCATGGCTACAGGCTTCGCCCTCGCAACAAAAATCATATTTGATATTTTTTTTGGTTTGGTGTGGCTAATAGCCGTTTCATGTTGGCTCTTTAAAAACTTATTTAATTTCTGCTTTTTCTTTATGTGGTGTGCCTTTAGCCACATGTTATTTGCTTTGAGATGTAAGCCTATATAAGGCCTTGAACTCTTCATTTTGTGGTAGACTTTAATTGAAATCAAATTTTGAAATTGCCTAAACCTAATTTCCCTCTCTTCTTCTCTTAGCCACCGCCCCCCTCTTCCTTCTTCCTCCAAGCCGCCGGCCTCAAGGCTCTCCCCTCCTCGAGTTCGGCCACCACCTCTCCCCCTCTTCCTCTCGACCGCACCCTCTTATTGTGCTCGGCTACTCTCGTTCCCTCTCTGTTCACGGCCACCCGAGATCCTCTCTTCCAAGGATACTTCGGCCCATGCAAGAGAGGTTGCTTGCAAGGAAGAAGATAGGTATTTTCCTCCATGGCGTGAAGTGAAGGAGATTAGCACGTTCATCATCCGTAGCGTGTTTCCCGTGGACGTTCAAGGAGGAGCGATCAAACTTGGTAGATCCACGCATCACGGATCTACAAATCCGAGAGGGGTAACGAAACTTTCTACTAAGAGTTTTCTTTCTCTAGATAGTTCTTGTGGTGGACGGATTTTGCGTTATTTTTCCGATTTGTTTTTCTTCGCGGTTAATCAAATAATAGATCGGTATTTTTTCGTTTGGATTTCCGAAAGATTCGTAAGAGGATTGGCGATCCTCGCTTTTATTTTGTTGGGATAGATCCTACCATCTTTCGAATCATTTGTTCTTGGTAGATCTATTTTGGTACAACCCCAAAGCTCGCTCGGGATCAATATTATCCCATTTAGCCGGAAAGAATTTGGCCTATAGCCAACATTCGATCTATTTGCGGAACGGCGATCCGTATTGTTAGCGCGAACGATAATAAAAATAATTGTTGTGGCTGCGTTTTCGATTAGCGTGCGGGTTAGAGAGCGTAGATCGTGTCATAAGCGTCGTCGTGGCCTCCGTGACGAATCTCAAGGATATCCCCTACATCAATTGGTATCAGAGGGAGGTTGTGTTGATTTCCCAATCGACACCATCCTTTCATTTTACCTAGGGATATCCTCGTTCACTAGGGTGCGCACTTCCGTTACGAATCACATCAAATCTGAATTTTACATAGTTGGGCTGCAATTAGTAAAAACACAAAAAAAAATTTCTGCAGAAAATTACAAAAAAATTCTGAATTTTCTCCTCATTTTTCTAAGAAAAAAAGTCTGAAAAGTTTTCCTGTTGCTCAATAGTTTTGTGTCAAAAATTCAAACGCGTAATTTAAATCAGGTCAAAATTATTGTTTGTCCCGTTCGTTCATGCGCACTAGGCTGGGCACAGAATATCTTCCCTCCACCTCACACATGGCAAACAACCAAGGTGATGAGCATGCTCTGGCCACGATTGCCGAGCTACGAGAAGAGTTTAACGCTAGGTTTGACGCACTGACACAGTTAATTGAAGGGCTCGCTGTAAACCAAGCGGCGCCCCGAAACCCCGGCGTTGGCAGAAACCGACCGGGTCCCCAACCCCCGGCCGCCAACCAGCGAGAGGAAAGACAAAATCACCCACGTGATCTGGACGATGAGTACCCACCTCGAGGTCATTATGAGTTCGACGTAACTAGGGCCGTAAAAATAGACTCACCATCATATGATGGCATGGGAGAGCCCCAGTTATTCCTAGACTGGATTATGGGAATCAAGTGTTATTTTGAATGGCACGACCTGACAGACGTTGAGAAAGTGAAGGTTGCGCGGATGAAATTACTAGGAAGGGCTAAGACATACTGGTTGAACGAAGAGAGACGATTAGGTACGGTTAATGGAGCACCCCCAATTGGGTGGGCTGCCATGAAAGCACTTCTCCACGACCAATATGTTCCCACTTATCACCGGACACAAATGTTCGACGACTTAGCCTCCCTTCGTCAAGGTAACTCTTCGGTAGCAGAATACATGGGACAACTTAAGGATATGTTGGTGCGTTGTGATGTTCGTGAGATGCCCGAAGTCACACTCTCCCGATTTCGTAAGGGACTCAACTTGGACATTCAAGGCAAGCTCTTGCGTTATGGTCACACGGACCTTAACACCACCATCAATGCCGCCTTGGATATTGAAAAACACAACGCCTACAAGGTCAAAGGGCGAAACTTTCAGAAGGGAAAGTCCCTCTTAGGACCGCACCCATCTTCCTCTACGCGAGATAAGGGAAAGTATCGATCCACGGATTCGTAGTCCATTATCATTACCGCTAGGAATAATAGAAATCCCACCGGCGAGCGAGTGCCGATAGGACGGATTAGCAAGACTAACGCCACGTGTTATTCCTGCGGAATCCAAGGGCACTATGCTAGTGAGTGTCCCACGAAGAGCAAACCGTTAGCCCTATTAGACTCCACGACTGAGCCTGCCGATATCGACTATGGGGCAGAATCTGATCGCGAACCGAGTGACATGGAGGACCATTCTTACATGATGGTGACGAGATGTATTTTGGCCACACCGCGAGCGTTGGACGAGTATAACCGGACAAATAAATTTACCTTAAATTTTAAGTGCGGTGAAAAATGGTGCAAACTAATTATTGATAGCGGTAGTTGCATGAACGTCGTGTCGGAAAATGCTATCGCACGCATGCATTTAGTCACCGAGCCGCAACCACATCCTTATAAATTCGCGTGGGTAAACAAGACGTCAATAGCGGTCTCTAAGCGATGCTTGGTGCCACTAACATTAAAAAACTACGTTGATAAAGTGTGGTGCGACGTAATCCCCATGGACGTGTGTCATGTTTTACTAGGACGACCTTGGCTTTATGATTATGACGTGACTCATTTTGGACGAGCCAACACTTATGAGTTCAAATTCAATGGTAAGACCATTGTTTTGAAACCATCACCGCCCAAGGATCCGTCACCTGCGTCCAAAGATACCATTGTGCCGGTAGAAAAAAACGATAAGTCTAATAAGTAGGAAAGAGTTAGAGAGAGACTTTCATGGATGGCGTTATCTACGCTCTAGTTTGTCTACAAGCTAAGCAGGATGCACCCTGATTAGCGAGCCTCCCGTTATCTCTTTGAACTCTCTTAGAAGAGTATAAGGATGTCTACCCGGTGGACTTACCAGCTCAGTTGCCACCTATGCGTGATATCCAGCATGAGATAGATTTTGTCCCGGGTTCTTCGTTGCCGAATCAACCCCATTACCACCTCAATTCCTCCTCACATGAGGAGTTGCAAAAATTAATTTCAGATTTGTTAGCGAAAGGATTTATACGTCATAGTAAAAGTCCTTGTGCCGTCCCTGCCTTGTTAGTCCCGAAGAAAGATAAAACGTGGCGATTGTGTGTCGACTATCGGGCTATAAATAAAATAACTGTCAAGTATCGGTTCCCCATTCCCCGCTTGGATGATTTACTAGATATGTTATCAGGAGCCGCCGTGTTCTCTAAGTTGGATCTTAAGAGCGGTTATCATCAAATACGAATACGGGAGGGGGACGAATGGAAGACGGCATTCAAGTCTAAGGATGGACTATATGAATGGCTAGTGCTTGGAGAAGGACTTACCAATGGACCGAGTACGTTTTCGCGATTGATGACCCAAGTCTTTAAACCTTACATGGGAAATTTGTAGTGGTCTATTTCGACGACATTTTGGTGTTTAGCATCTCTCCGGGGGATCATGAAACTCACCTAAGAACAATCCTTACCACATTGCGCAAAGAGAATTTATTTATTAATCTAAAAAATGCGCATTCGGTGTGTCTTCTGTAGAGTTCTTAGGATACATCGTGAGCTCAGATGGCATTCATGTGGATCCAAAGAAGGTTCAAGCAATTAAAGAGTGGCCGGAACCCAAGAATATAAGGGAAGTTCGAAGTTTCCACGGGTTGGCCACGTTTTACCGAAGATTTATTCAGAATTTTAGTAGTATTATGGCACCCATCACTGAATGTATGAAGAAAGGAGAATTTAGTTGGACTAAAGCGACCACTAGTGCTTTTCAAACGATTAAGGAACGGATGTCTGAAGCCCCCTTACTACGATTACCGGATTTTAGTAAAGTGTTTGAACTATCATGCGACGCATCGGGGATAGGAATCGGAGGAGTATTAAGTCAAGAGGGACATCCGCTAGGATATTTTAGTGAGAAACTATCCGGCCCAAAGTTAAACTATTCGAATTATGATCGCGAATTCTATGCCGTGATTCGTTGTCTCCAACATTGGCGACATTACCTTATATCAAAAGAATTCGTGATATTATCGGACCATGAGGCCCTCAAATTTGTTAATTCTCAAAATAAGATTAGCCCGACACGCTAAATGGATTTCATACCTACAGGAGTACGCCTTCATTATCAAGCATCTGAAGGGTATATTAAATCGTGTGGCGGATGCGTTGAGTAGGGTCACCTTATTACTAACTACCATGGAAGTATCAGTTATAGGATTTGAGAGGATTAAAGATGAATATGTCCAATGCCCAGACTTTAGGGAAATTTATCTCGCCACTCTGGACAGCTCCCCTACCACCATTTCGGCGTACTATATCCGTGACGGATATTTATTTAAACATTTGCAACTATGTATTCCACGCTAGTCATTACGACATTTTATCATATGAGAGTTGCATAGCGGAGGGCTAGGCGGACATTTTGGTAGAGACAAAACGATAACACTCGTAGAGGATAAATTCTTTTGGTCGGGCCTCAGAACCATGGTTAACAAAGTCGTAGGAAGTTGTCGTATTTGTCAACTAGCCAAGGGGAACAAGACCAACACGGGTCTTTACACTCCACTCCCGATTCCATCGGTACCATGGGAAGATGTCAGCATGGATTTTATTTTGGGGTTACCCATGACATTTAGGCGTCACGATTCTATTCTTGTCGTAGTAGACCGTTTCTCTAAAATGGCCTATTTCATCGCTAGTAATAATACCTACGATGCTTCCAATGTCGCAAAATTATATTTCAAGGAGGTTGTGGCACATCGGGGTGTTCCCAAAACGATCGTGAGTGATAGGGATGTAAAATTTACAAGTTATTTTTGGAAGACACTCTGGAAACTCATGGGCACTAAACTAATGTTTTCATCGGCCTATCATCCCCAAACGGATGGGCAAACTGAAGTTGTCAACCGTAGCTTGGGTGGGTTACTTCGTTGTTTAGTGGGCGAACATAAAGGTACGTGGGATCTTATTCTTGCGCATGCTCAACTAGCGTACAATAATTCTAAGAACAGGTCCACTGGGTTGTCTCCGAATGAGATAGTGCATGGTTATAAGGCTCAGTGCCTCTTGACTTGGTTCCGTTACCGCTTTCTTTTAAGTCAAGTCAATTTGCCAGGACTTCGCTTCACACGTTCACACTCTCTATGAGCACATTGGCAAGACGTTAGCTAAGCAATATTCTATCTATCAATCGAATGCTAACGTACATAGGCGAGCAGTCTCCTTGAACATTGGCGATTTGGTTATGGTTCGTCTCATCCCTGAACGGATGCCTTCGGGCACCATAAAAAAATAGCGAACAAGAAAGCCGGTCCTTTTCGAATTTTGAAGAATTAGGCGAAAATGCTTATTTATTAGAATTACCCGTTGATTGGGGAATCTCCCCTGTGTTTAACATTTCGGATTTAACGCTTTTTGTTGCTCCACCACCTGAACTGTCTGTCTCTCCGTTTAATAATTCCACTATACAATCTAATGGGGTGGGGGGTGAGCTCAATTCTGGATCGTTCTCTCCTTCGAATTCTACGGGAGGTATGCCGTCTATTGATAATGAAACATGTTTTTCTGCTTCACCTAACGCTTTTCCGAGGTTTCCACGGACAGATTTCTTGCCTGACAGGATTTTGCAGGATCATATGTTTTCCACCCCCGACGGTGACATTCACAGGTTTTTGGTTCGTTGGCGTGGTCGTCCGGCTTCGGATGACTCTTGGCTCTCTGCTGCACAGATGGATCTTCTTGACGCGGACCTCGTACGCCGTTATATGTCAGCCCGCTCATCGGAGATGAGTCCTTTTGAGCGGCGGAGGATTGATGGTGACGGTGATGGCGACGGTGATGGCGATGGTGATGGCGACGGTGATGGCGACGGCCACCAGGACGGCCAACTGGAGCATGATTATGTTGAAGATGTACCGGCAAAGGACGTGCGACGTCGTAGCGGTCATGGCTACAGGCTTCGCCCTCGCAACAAAAATCATATTTGATATTTTTTTGTTTTGGTGTGCTAATAGCCGTTTCATGTTGGCTCTTTAAAAACATTATTTAATTTCTGCATTTTTCTTTATGTGGTGTGCCTTTAGCCACATGTTATTTGCTTTGAGATGTAAGCCTATATAAGGCCTTGAACTCATCATTTTGTGGTAGACTTTAATTGAAATCAAATTTTGAAATTGCCTAAACCTAATTTCCCTCTCTTCTTCTCTTAGCCGCCGCCCCCCCTCTTCCTTCTTCCTCCAAGCCGTCGGCCTCAAGGCTCTCCCCCTCCTCGAGTTCGGCCACCACCTCTCCCCCTCTTCCTCTCGGCCGCACCCTCTCTATTGTGCTCGGCTACTCTCGTTCCCCTCTTGTTCACGGCCATCCGAGATCCTCTCTTCCAAGGATACTTCGGCCCATGCAAGAGAGGTTGCTTGCAAGGAAGAAGATAGGTGTTTTCCTCCACGGCGTGAAGTGAAGGAGATTAGCACGTTCATCATCCGTAGCGCGTTTCTCGTGGACGTTGAAAGGAGGAGCGATCAAACGTGGTAGATCCACGCATCACGGATCTACAAATCCGAGAGGGGTAACGAAACTTTCTACCAAGAGTTTTCTTTCTCTAGATAGTTCTTGTGGTGGACGGATTTTGCGTTATTTTTCCGATTTGTTTTTCTTCGCGGTTAATCAAATAATAGATCGGTATTTTTTCGTTTGGATTTCCGAAAGATTCGTAAGAGGATTGGCGATCCTCGCTTTTCTTTTGTTGGGATAGATCCTACCATCTTTCGAATCATTTGTTCTTGGTAGATCTATTTTGGTACAACCCCAAAGCTCGCTCGGGATCAATATTATCCCATTTAGCCGGAAAGAATTTGGCCTATAGCCAACATTCGATCTATTTGCGGAACGGCGATCCGTATTGTTAGCGTGAACGATAAATAAAAATAATTGTTGTGGCTGCGTTTTCGTTAGCGTGCGGGTTAGAGAGCGTAGATCGTGTCATAAGCGTCGTCGTGGCCTCCGTGACGAATCTCAAGGATATCCCCTACATCACAATAGGTCACCAAGGACCCCTTGATGGTGACACAAAAGGTCAATTTGACCAAAGTCAACCCTAGGCTAGGTCAAGTCAAACTTACTCAAAAGGGCTAACCCAAGCTCAAGCCCCTAGCCACTTGGGCTAACCACCTCCTAACCACTTTATATTAGCTTAGTGGGGTGCATTTAGGCTAGTGCAATGACATAATTCGGCCATGAAGGGTAGGGGAGAGAAAACTCCAAATTTCTCTTTAATGGAGGAGAGAGAAAAGGATTTAAAACCATTCATGGCTTGGGAAAGCTAAGGATCACCACTTTTATTGTTTGATTCATTCCCCCATTCAGTGTGGAGAAGGCCAGGGGTCATCCTGGTGGCTATTCAAGGCTAGGGGAGGAGAACCACCATGGCCGAGAAATGCTATTTATGTCCATTAATGGTGCCATGAAGGAAGGTCATTCTCCTCCCTCTATTAAGGGCTGGATTGAGCCCAATTCACCTCCACACCACCATGGCCGAGGCAAGCACTTTTAGGGCCATTAATGGCCACCTCAGCTAGACCACTCCTCTCCCCCTTTTCACTGTTTTAAAAGCATCACAAGACTCTAGGGATTCGTTTCCACCCTTGCCCCGACGATTCCGAGCAACTTCAACGTGTAGCTGCAGAACTCCAGCGACTCCTTCACCACCAATGGCATCCCGACGATCGGCGCGCCTCCATCCCGCAAACAAGGTCCTCCTCCTCTCCTTACTCTATGGGTAGATCGTACGGTTAAATTAGAATGGAGATTGGGTTCAATTGAGCCCGATCCAAACCTTAAATTTCCTGGTTTTACGGGAAATGCCCGCTTGTCGGGATCGCCAGAAAAGGGATCTCCAGCGGCTGTGCCGCTGCCTGGCGATAGCCACCACCTCGATGGAGGTGGTGGTGGCGGTGGCCGGCCAGGGAAGTGGTCGGGTGGCTGGCAGTAGAGGCTTGAAGTTGGCCCAAGAGGAGTTAATCCTGGCCGTTGGCACGCGGGGATGATGACTGGATACCATCTAAAAATGCGCCAAGATTCGTGATGTCATGGATTAAACTATAGGTTTGATATTTATTTCATATGATATTTTGTCACACTATTTGTATTTAATGTTTTTAATTATTAAAAATACCTAGGGTCACATACAAAAAAGTGATAAACACCAAAGTTGTAGCCCTATGGGTGTACTTCATTTTAAAATTGGTTTGAACATATTTGGGTGCCTGGTTTGAGCAGGGCACTCATTTTGGTTGGGTCTATACCTAGGGTTAGACAGAAACTAAAATGAGTGCCCCCACTTCATCCCTTGTCCAAATGTCCTGAAATTTGGACAGGGAGTCATTCTAAACTATACCTAAGTTTTGCCCTAAAATGAAATTTTTTGGGGATAATGTTTCTATAGTTTTTTGGAATTATTTAAAAATACTAGGGTAAATTAATTAGGAGACCTAATGACCTCCAAACCCTCTCAAATTTTGGTGGGTTGTCCTTGGGTCATCATGAGGTTCTGTATAAAATTTCACCTCATTTTGAGTTGATTTGGTTGGGAAATGAGTAAACCCTAGTTTTGCCCTAAAAAGGGGTATTTAGGTCAAAGTGCACCTTGTGGGTTTGGGTGGCCAAACCAGCTCAAAAGAGGCTGAAATTTGGGATACTGGTTTGACATGACTTTTAACACCCTCATATGGGTTATGGGGTGGTTTGGGGTAGGATTGCCCTATGACCCAAGTTTAAAACCTAAGTTTGGACTTTGGGGGTTTGTGAAGGGCAATGAGTTGAATGCCCCTGTATTGATTTGAAATTTGATAGAGAGGACACTAGGGTAGCTAAGGTCCTCTGGTAAAAATCTTAGAGGATTTAGAGATGGATTAACCCCTCAAAACCCTAACCCTAGTTTAGGTCACAATCTTTAAAATTGAGAGATAGGTAATTCGAGCCCTGTGAAAAGTTGTAAAACTTGCATAGTGTAGTAATAGGGTTAGTATGAGTCTTTGCTAATTTTATTAGAAATTTTGGAACAATAATTTTAGTACCTCCTTTGCAATCCATGTGTTAGCCTTTATTAATTATTTGTTTATTATGACCTCTCTGTTCATTGGATGGTTATGAAATTGGTGCAGAGAGAGTTTTAGACCATTATGCTCATACATGAATTTTTATGCAATTTTTAGATGTAAATTACCAGTACTTACTTCACAAGTTTATAAATATTATTATATAATCAATAATAGATTCAGAGCCCCAACTCATTGAAAAGAAAACGTGAAACTTGATCAGTAGTGTTCCTAGGATAATATGCTCATGTGGGAATTTTATTGTAATTTTTAGATAAATAATTTCTGTATTTAGTTCATTAATTTATCAATTTTGATTATTGTGCAAAATTAAGTTTAGAGTTCACTACTCCCTTAAAAACTATGAAACTTGACCTAGAGTGTTTATAGGTCATTATATACATGCTTGGATTTTCTCAGAATTTATGGAAGTATTTTATCAGTACTTGTCTCTTTAAAATGATTAATGTAGGTTATGTTCAAAATTAGGTTTAGTGGTCTAAACCTTGCTGAAAAATTGGGAGACTTTGAATTTACTATCAAATAGTCATCTTGTATTTATCATAAATTTTGTGGAGTATTTTGCATGCCTGAAAAAGGTACTTCATGTTCAAACTAAGTTATTTGGATTTCTTAGGAAATTAAATAAATTATCAAGTAAATTAGGAAAATTATGAAATTATCTATTTAGGCTAAACATGTCATGATAGACCCCAAATAATTATTATAGGGATTTTGGATGATAATTTGGAGTACCTCCAATTGTATACATCATATAGCTTAGGATGGTATGCGTTTAGTAAAACTGCGGGAATTGTTATAACATGTGGAATGGTCGTAGGGAGATGAGATTGTGGTTTCTGATTTTGGGTAAAGTGGATTGGAGTATACCATTGAAGTTAGGAAGAGTAGGTAGTGGGTTGTCTAAGTTTAGGTGGTACTCGGGATCGACGAAAGATCGTCTATCCTGTGAAGGGAGAGACATGGTCAAAACACATTAGAGTTAGAACCAGTGTAAGACTAAAGGGATCGGGAATCAGGTATTAACCAATAATAATAAGTGCCTTGCGAAAGGGAGCTTTGGGATTCAGCCCATCGTAGTTCCTAGTGCCCTTTGAGAGCCCTTCACGGGGTATGCCGGAGGCAGTCCTAGGCTAACCTAAACTGTAGGCAAAATAAACTGCAAGAGTAACTAGCATAACTAGGGATTCACTTTCACTCACCTCGATGTCTCGGGATGTAGGTTGGGTCACACGGGCTGTAGGCTCGGTAGTTTTGGAGACGGGCAGGTTTGCCCGACGAGCTTGGATCGGTTGTTGTTTGTGACAGAAGGGATAGTCCGGGGAGCTTTGGCTCGCTAGATGATACATAAGGTTGCATATGCATTAAGTATAAGGTGGTGGGTTTTCAGTATTGGAGGGTCGATGCACCGACGCCAATATGTTGATTCGGCATGTGTGGTTTTGCACTTCGCCAAATTAAGTCCGGTGCGCCAGCCGGCAAGAGTACGCAAGAGCTCTGCTTAGTGCACCAGCGTCGAGGCATACGATAGGTCTAACTGGTAGTGCAATTAACAGTTTAGAGGTGGGCGAGGCCCAACCCACCGCTTCTGTTTGCCACTACGGAGGTATCCTAGGAGGTTAGGCTCCAGAAAGGGGGAACTAAAGGTCTGTGTATATAGTGTCGAGTGTTTGAGTTTCACTTTCATGATCACATCATATCATATTTGCATGTCATAGCATCATCAATGCATATAACCCCTGACGCCTATTGCATAGAGTGGTATGGGATGTTTTATACAATATGCCTTGCAAAACGACCCCTTGGTTTATAAGTTCGCGTGAGCGTGCTTATAAGTTAAGGTTTTTACTCTGTAGATATATACATGTTGCTAGAAAACCGATACCCTATAGTATAAATTGGTATGAGACTTTTTACATGATAGGAGCCTTGTAGAAGATCCCTTAGCTTATGTGTTTTCATATAAGTTAAAGTTACTTATTATATATTCAGTCTTTCATACCTTCTTTACTACCACATATACTCTTCGAACTGTTAGATTTGTTCCACCATCACTTGTTGCTTTGTTATTCTCCACCTTCATTACCTCTCCTTTCCTCCTCCCCGCTAGGTACCTAGGAGCCATGGGGGAAGGGGTGGGAGATTATAGGACTTAGTATTTTAGACTAACGGTTTTCTAACCACATCATTTTAGGGGACCGTGGAGCCCAGCATTGAGGAGCAGCCCAGGAGGTCTACACGCTTGGAGATGGGACAGTCTAGCACCAGAGTTCAGACAGCTGGGACTGTGAGTCCCAATCGTTAGTAGATGTTTAGCTTTTGCTTCCGCGCTGAGTGATATGTAGTGAAGATATTGATGTACCAGACATGAGCCCTATTTTCTGTACCTTTATTATTTTTGTGGACTCTCCCTTCGTGGAGATTATTTATTATATATGTGATTTCTGTGGACTTGCCTTTTACTATTTTGCTGCTTTTCTATGATCGATTTTGCCGGCAGGATCGACATTTTGTAGTGGCGACCTTCCAAGGCGTGAAGGTGTCACCGTAAAGCGGAGACTCTGGGCCTAAGACCCCGGTGCTTTAAAAAGAAAAAAAGGGGTCCTACATCATAAACCTGAGCCCGCCTTTCGTTGAGCTCAAGTTGAAGGTTAAAGTTTTAGACTTCATCGAGCTCAGCTCACAGATCGTCGAACTCAGGTTAAAGGTTGAAGATTCGGAGTTCATCGACCTGAGCCCGCTTTTCGTCGAGCTCAGGTTGAAGATTCAACGTTTGTCGAGCTCATCTCAAAGATCGTATAGCTCAGGTTAAAGGTTGAAGATTCAGAGTTCATCGACCTGAGCCCGTCTTTCGTCGAGCTCAAGTTAAAGTTGAAGATTCTGAAGTTCGTCGAGCTCAACACAGAGTTCGTCGATCTCAGATCGACGATCATCGAGCCCAGTCCAAATACTTCATGCCGTTGCGGAAAGCTACAGTAGCGTCGGAAGCTACTATTTGTCTTCTTCTGAGGGAGGTGACACTCACCATACTTGACTGGGCGCACATTCAAATTGTCTCGTTGATTCAAATCAACAGATATAAAAGGAAGAGAAGAAAAGAAGATTAAGGTTAACGAAAAACAAGAACAAAATAAAAAGAGGCGGCTGGACTTCATCTTCTCCAATAAGCTTGACAACAAAGTCCAGCAGGCAAGCCAAAAGGCTAAGAGAGAAAGATAGCTGAAGCTTCTTCCAGTTCAACAAGATTGTTCCTTGGAGAACAAGTTAGCTGATTTATACAATCATCAAAAGGAGGTAGCTCTGTGAAGGACTGTAAGCCTTCAACAGCAGGCAGCTGTAGAAGAAGACTCATCCCTTCTACAACAAGTGGGATGGACTGATATCTGCTCAGTCCAGCACGTTAGACTCAGAGATTTATCTCTAAGTCAGTATTTCAATTTTACTTGATTATTTCCTGTAGGATTTTGTTTATTTGAATCTGAGTGTAGGGCACTTTGTGCTTGAGTGGTAGGTGACTAATTAGTCACTGAGGTAGGTGCCCTGCTGGGGTATTGAGGTAGGATCCAAGTGTGGATCTGAGCTGTAGGTCTTAAGTGCCTGAGGTAGAAGAGTGTTGCTCTATGAGGTAGGATCCAAGTGTGTATCTGAGGTAGGGCTATCCTCCCAACCTGAGTGTAGGGCCTAGTGCCTGAGGTAGGTGACTGGTGAGTCACTGAGCTGTAGGTGATAAGTGTGTCTCTAAGTTATAGGCCTTGGAGGAGGCTAAGCTGTAGGTGCCTGGAAGGGCACTGAGGTAGGTACCTGGAAAGGTACTGAGTTGTAGGAGTGCTGCAACACTTTTAGAGTAGGGTTGTGTGACAGAAATTGTAGGGTTGAGAAGCTTGAGCTGTAGGCCTTAGAAATAAGGCTGAGGTAGGTGGTTAGTGGATCACTGAGCTGTAGGAGCACTATAGGGCTCTAAGGTAGGAACCCTTGTGGTTCTGAGTTTGGATTCTGAAAAGAATCTGTGTGTAAGGCTGAGGGCCCGAGGTGTAAGCTCTAAGGAGCATATTGGTGGAGTTTGTGCCTAGTCCAACAAATCAGTTGGATAGGTGGGAGGGAAAGTGGATGTACCTAATTGGGGAACCACTATAAATACTTGTGTGCTTGTTGTATTGCTTGTTTCCTTCTTGTATTGCAGGTAATTAAGACAAGCTCTAGATCACCAAACTTATAATCAACAAAAAGGTTTAAGTAATTTTCAAAGACCTATTCACCCCCCTCTAGGTGACTAGCTAACCTTCAAGTAATAACTTTCAAGTGATATCAGAGGGATGTTACTCAAAAAGGATTTAACAATCTAAGTACACCTCCAAGGTTAGCTATAAGATATAAGAATGGTGTCTGGTGTAAACTACATGGAACTGGGGGCCATGAAATTACCAATCTGTAGAAAGGAGGGTTTTGGCCTCTTGAAGGAAAGGGTCAGACTATTCATAGAAGCTGCTGACCCTAGGATCTACATCACAATCAAAGAAGGACCCTTCATCCCCATGAATATCTCAGTTCTAGATGCCAACATCCAGACACCTAAACATTATGATGAAATGAACAAAGATGAGCTCTTATTTGCCTCCATGGACGAGAGAGCTCAAAACATTATTGCCAGTACAATAGATGATTCAACATTCCAAAATCTGGTGCACTGCAAGACCTCAAAGGAGATGTGGGACAACCTAGTTGTGTTTATGGAGGGTTCTGAGGAGGTGAGGGATGACAGAAAATCCATGCTCAAAATGGAGTATGAGGCCTTCAGACAAGGAAAGTATGATGGCATTGATGAGTGCTTTGAGAGATTCTTTAGAATAGTAAATGAATTGAGAACATATGGAAGGTTCTTCAGCACCTATCAGCTGAATGACAAATTTCTCAGGTCCCTCACAATGGATTGAGACACAAAGATTTGTGCCATTAGAGAAATGACTAAGTTAGCCGATACACCTCCTCCAACCCTGTTTGGAAAGTTGTTGTCATATGAGATGATGCTTGCTGCAAGAAAGGAAGAAGAAAGGAGCAGTATGTCACAGGCCAAGGAGAAGTCTCTGACCTTCAAAGTTGATTCCCCAACCAGGATCAGAAGGAAGAACTCTCCACCCAGAAGAATTACTGAGTCAGATTTTGAGAGCTCAAAGACCAACTCCTCAGACAGCAATATGTTTGATGAGGACTTTGCTGCCTTCTCTAGGAAGTTTCAGAAATTTATGAAGAAGGAGCATAAGAAGAACAGTAGGCCTTCCTCTTCCTCACAACACATAAGGAGATCCTCTAAGGAGGACAAGTATGCTCCTACCTCTAGCAAACAAACTTTTTTAAAGTCATTTGTTTCTGCTGCAGCAAACTTGGGCACATAGTTGCTGACTGCCCATTGAAGAAGAAAGAGGAAGGAGAGAAGAAGAACCACAAGGGGAAGAAAAAAGAGAAGTCTCTGGTGGCCAAGAAGGAAAATACCTAGTCTGACTCCTCCTCTGGGTCAGATAGTGAAGAAGAAGAAGCATACATTGGGCTAATGGCTGTTGCTGAAGAAGAGCCTGAAGAATATCCTGCTGCTAGGATAGGAATCAGGGCCCCTCTGTCACATTCAGAAAGTGACTCAGAGGTTGATGAAGATTAAGAAGAAGATGTTCATTGCCATGGATTAATGGCAATGACAAATGAGGAGAGCAGCCAGGATCAGCCTGGACAGGCTCAGGTAAATCATAAATCTCTGCCTTTTATTTCAAGTCATTAGGCTAGCTCAGAGTCTGAAGCTCAATCATCAAGAGATGAAGGGGATTCAGAGTCTGAGTATGATGTCAATTCTATAATTGATAAGTATGGAGAACTTGTTGAAGCATTCAAGAAGTGCAAGCTCCTTGCCAAGAGACAAGTAAAAGAGCTTCTGTCTTAGGAGCAAGTGTGAGGGCCAAGAAAAGGATCTCAATGATATGGCTACTCAATCAGACGAGCTCAAGGGGATCATTGATATGCAATCTGCGGTAAAAGTATCAAATGAGAAACTTATCCAGAAACTTAAAGATGATCTACTAAGGGAGAAACTGCTGATGACCAAGTTTTCTAAGCCAAGCACTATGCTTCCCTTAATTGACACTCTGTTTACCCAAAAGGGCAAGAAAGAGATAGGTTTTAAGGGATCTACTAGACCTCCCAATCCTAGACGAAAGGGGAAGGCACCAGTTGTAACGACTCCACCCGTTAAATAACATATAATAGAAGGTCCGGCCGGGGCCCCACACTATATGCTACAAACAGACGGTGAGGTCACAGGATAATACCATCAACGCATCCTAACACAGAGCATGCTAGCGGAATAGATACACAATTAGCTGAACTCATAGCAGGAATATCCACCAGATATATATAAACCAATGTTATATACAACCACTCAAACGAGGGGATAGCAAATACTACAGTTTGGCCTTAAGGCCTTACAATTCCTCTTTAAACAGTATGGATTACAGACATCAGCGCGCAGGACGACCATACTGGAATAAAATAAAATACAAAAGCTAGCCTTCAAGGGCTAGCAGCAACAGAAAGAGCGGCAACAGAAGCAGCAGGGGCATAAGCTTTTCATTTTCCGCTCAGCTCTCTAGCACCTGCACAGGGACAATCCACCCAGAAGGTGGCAAACAAGGCAACGGTCAGCATTCAGCTGACCAATTTATAACAATCCTACCCCTTTCCCGGGGCAGAGGCATTCCTTCCCTGCAGGGCAATTGACAGATAATATACATATTGTGCTCTCACGCACAAGCAATCACCCACAACTGTCGGCCACCCGGCCCGACGATCTGTGCTCTCAGGCACACTTTTGGGTACACCGGCGAACCGAGATCAAGACCATTGAGTATTTAGTCTTAATGGCGCGTAGGCCTAAGAATCTCATTATGCTAATGACGAAAGCCCAATGCCTTGGCACTTCCTTGTACAGTCAACATAACGCAGGTACAGATCCACCACCCCCATTGCTCAACTCGCCTTGCCCTCACCAAGCACATCGTACTTGCGGCTATAATAAAAGGCGCAGGTCAGCTTAACCTTTCCTGTTCGACACGAGGCCTTTTAGAGCTCGCAGCTCCCAATCGCCATAACGTCCGCCAAAGATTGGCGTCACAATAGCCACACTGTCCAACTAGGACTAGCTTCATCGTCCATCAAGGACTAGCTGCATCGTAGCCACAACACAAACAACACAAGGGCATTTTCCTGGAGTTCCACATTCCAGTACTTCCTGCTACTCCCCTTCGCAGGCATAACCCAACGACCCCACTAACTACACGAGTATACGCGGAGTCTTCTCCGGTGCGTAAATGCAACATCACCAATCCAGACTAACATGTCCAGATGGGCTTCACACAACATGCCTATCCCGTACTACACTTTTCCGGGTCTATATGCAGACTCAACAGGGGATAGCAACTATCAACCCACCGGAATCACTCACTCATTCCACCTTTGGTGGAGTGGATTCCTTACTCATGCATAAATAAGGACTTCACATGTCTAAGAAGGAAGATCGTTACCCTTGACGATCTCTTGGGAGCCATCGAAAATCTGGCTGGTTGGAAAGCGGCGCAGCAGCTTTGCCTCCACTAAACTAGCCTCAGATCTCGAATCGGACCGCGGGAGTACTACCAAAGCCTTGCTCTTCTCCTCCTTCTCCTTCCTGCAAGCTCTCTCTTTTTCTCTCTTGATAAGAATGAGAGAAGAGGCTAACACTCAGCCTTATCACTACAGGAAAGGATTTGGGCCGTTGGATCCAAATAATAATAATTGGATGACCAAGATCTGCCCAAAAATCCATATTTGACTTGACACGACCTGTGACACGCCCGTGTTCCAGGCCATGCCCCCCAAGCTGTGTACGAACCGACTCAAATTGAACCAGAACACGGGCTCCACACGCCCATGTCACAGGGCAGACATGCCCGTGTTAACTTTGACACGGCCATGTGACTGGATGTGTCTCCCTTTGTAACACAAGCCCAAATCACCCGAGAAGGACACGACTAAGGCATACGCCCGTGTCCATGGCCGTGTGCCCAATACGCCCCTGTGACACGCCCGTGTCACAGGCCGTGTTCCACACTCAACGCCACTCAACGCCATTCCTCTCAGCGCCACTCAACGCCACTCGGTATTCACCCGAGACGGACATACCCTTGGACACGCCCGTGTCCCAGGCCGTGTCGCCTCTCGACGATCAGTTCTCGAGAACTCGAGTCAACGCCTACATAAAAGGACATGCCCTGGGACACGCCCGTTTCCCAGGCCGTGTGCACTTGACACGCCCGTGTCCCAGGCCGTGTCACCCAGCCTGACTCCATCTTAAGATTTTTGGGGTGTTATAATCCTCCCCCCTTAAGATAAATTTCGTCCCGAAATTTGTACTCAGCAAATAAACATAAATCACAAAGCTATAACGTTAAAAGAGTTGTTATAACAAAATATACACGGTCAGCAGTTTATATAAAAAGTTCGAGAAACTCAGCTCGCATGGTCTACTCACGCTCCCATGTTAGCTCCTCTCGGCCACAATTATCCCACTGGACTTTGACCATCCCGATTATCTTATTCCGCAACTGTTTCTCGGCTCGATCCTCGATCTGAATGGGTCTAACCTTCGTCGTTAGCCCATAGTCGACCGGTACACGATCATTCTCAACTCTTTTAGCTGGATCCTTGACGGCTTTGCGAAGTACTGAGATGTGGAAGAAATCATGCAATCCACTCAACTCTGCTGAAAGCGCTAGGCGATAAGCAGCTTCCCCAACTTGCTCCACCACTGCAAACGGACCAAGGTATCTGGGACTTAGCTTTTTCAACCGCCGAATCCAAGATACGCCTTTGAAGGGTTTGATCTTCAAATAGACCCAATCGCCCACTGCGAACTCCACGTTCTGATGTTTGGCATTGTAGTACTTTGCTTGTCGATCTTGGGCTATCAATAGCCTCACTCGAATAGAGCGTATTATCGAGGTAGCTTCTTCGACTTCCTTTCGCCCATTCAGCTTAGATTCACCTACCTTGGCCCAAGCTAATGGTGTACGACATTTACGACCATATAGAGCCTCAAACAGTGCCATACCGATGCTCGCTTGGTAGCTATTATTATAGGCAAATTCAACCAAATAAATGTACTCTTCCTATTTCTTACCGAAATCTAGGGTGCACATACGAAGCATATCTTCCATCGTCCTGTTGGTTCGCTCAGTATGACCATCTGTTTTGGGATGAAAGGCCGTACTGAATGCTAATTTTATGCCCAACATTTGTTGAAGTAGCCTCCAATCAGTTGAGGTGAATCGCCCATCACGATCACTGACAATGCTCCGAGGAACACCGTGCAGTCGAACAATCTGTTCTACATAGAGCATAGCCAAGGCTTCCACTGAATCATCTCTCTTGTTTGGAAGGAAGTGAGCCACTTTTGTCAACCGGTCTACAATCACCCAGATAGAGTCATGACCGCATTGAGATCTCGGCAACCCGTGCACGAAATCCATTGAAATATCATCAGACTTCCACTCCGGAATCGGTAACGACTTCAGGAAACCACCAGGCTTCTGGCATTCCGCTTTTACCAAAGCACAAGTGTGACATTCTGCCACATAACGTGCTATGTCTTTCTTTAGTCAAGGCCACCAGAACAACTTTTTCATGTCTCTGTACATTTTTGTGCTCCCAGGGTGAATTGAGTACTTGGCAAAATGTGCTTCGTACATCAACTCTTCTCTCAACTTCTCCGTACTTGGGATGCACAATCGACCATCTTTTCACAACAATCCATCAACCCAGGAGAATGGGTCACCAGGACCATCCTTTGCATAACATTGGAGACTTTCATCAAGCTCCGTTGCTCGCCGAACTCTGTCCGCAAGGTCATATTGTACCTCCGTCCAGTTCAAGCACGCGTCGGCCGTAGCATCCTTGTCAACACAAGATATCTCTAACGCTTCCATCTCCTGGATTAGCCACACATCATGCCTCTGCAACCAGTTTGCCCGTCCTGGCACCCTACGACTCAAAGCATCAGCGTCCACATTTCCCTTCCCGGGAGTATAGTGAATATCGAAAGTGTAGTCCCCAAGGAACTCCATCCACCTCCATTGTCGTATATTCAGATCCTTCTGATCTAACAAATACTTTAGGCTCTTGTGATCTGTATAGATATCTACTTTCACGCCATAAAGATAGTGCCGCCACAACTTTAGCGCAAAGATTACCGCCGCCAACTCTAAATCGTGGACGGGGTAGTTTCGTTCATGCACCTTTAGTTGGTGTGAGCCATAAGCAATCACTTTACCAAATTGTAGAAGAACGCAGCCTAAGCCTCTCCCTAAAGCATCACTGTAGATCTCATTGTCGTCTGTACCATTTGGCAATATCAACACAGGCGCCGTGGTCAAACGACTTTTCATCACTTCAAAAGCTCGTGTGCACTCCGGTGTCCAAACGAACTTTTGATCTTTTCTCGTCAATGTGGTCAAAGGTAAAGCAATCCGTGAGAAGTTTTCTACAAACCGTCTATAGTATCCTACCAGGCCAAGAAAGCTCCTGACTTCGGCCACTGAAGACATCACTAGCCAATCCCGTATGGCACTTATCTTTTCCGGATCTACTGTTATGCCCTCTCCACTTACCACATGGCCTAGAAAAGCCACTGACGATAGCCATAACTCACACTTTGAGAACTTGGAATACAGCTTATTCCTTTGCAGGGTATACAACACCAACCGCAAATGGTTTGCATGATCATCTCCCGACTGAGAGTACACAAGAATATCATCAATGAACACAATTACGAATAAATCCAAGTACTCTCAGAACGTCCGGTGCATTAGATCCATGAATACCGAAGGCGCATTACATAAGCCAAACGGCATCACCGTGAATTCATAATGACCATAGCGCGTCCCAAACGCTGTCTTAGGAATATCGCCTTCCCAGAACCGTAATTGATAATATCCCGATTTAAAATCCAACTTTGAATAGACAGTTGACCCCGCTAGCTGATCAAATAGGTCTTCGATTCGTGGAAGCAAATATTTGTTCTTTTCTATCAGCTTATTCAATTCGCGGTAGTCAATACACAAACGCAAACTACCATCTTTCTTTTTCACAAATAGAACAGGCGCGCTCCAAGGTGAAATACTTGGGCGTATGTATCCCTGCTCTAACAATTCTTGCAATTGGACTTTAAGTTCAGCCATTTCCTTTGGCGTAACGCGATATGGTGAGCGGGCCACAGATTTTGCACCTGGCACCAACTCAATCGCGAAGTCAATCTCCCGCTGGGGCGGTAACTAAGGAAGATCCTTAGGAAATACATCTGCAAACTCCGACACAATCGGAACTTCACTTACACTGGCCTTTGACTAAACAGCCTGAATAAGCGTGAAGAATAACTCCACGCCCTTCCGAACAACACTGACGACTTGGAGTGCAGACAACAAGGTCCCGCCTACTCCTCGCATACCAGCGAACTTCGTCTCAAGTTTGGTATTCTGGCCTAGTGTGATCTCCTTGGAAGTGCAATCAATCAAGGCACGCTGCTCCGAGAGCCAGTCCATGCCAAAGATCACATCAAACTCCGATAGCAGCAGCACGGATGCTCTCAATCTGAAATCACGATTTTCTATATGTACGTCCACATCGTAAGTCCTATCCGTAAGCATGATACACCCATTCGGTAGTAGCACCTTTACAACATCTGTTGTCACATGACTCGGTACTCCAACTCGAGTTACGAAGTTCTTAGACAGAAAAGAATGTGAAGCACCTGTATCAAACAGGGCTCTCGTCGGATTGTTCCAAATCAGGACAAAGCCTATAACACACACATTATGCACAAGCTACATACAAAATATGCAATCAATACAACAAGCATTAACTTAACTCATACCTGTGACGACGTCACTTTGCTTGATAGCCTCCTGTTGGCCAAGATTGTAGACTCTGGGCTGCGCCTGCGATGCAGAGGAATCAGCCATTGATTTGCCCTTCTCAACATAAGACACACCCGTCTTCTTTTCTCCTTTGGATTGAGCAACCCGACAATCACGGGCTAAATGCCCCCACTTTGCCATAGGTAAAGCATGCACGAGACTCCGGCCTCGACATTGCTCCTGATGTAACCGTCCCAGAAGTTTGCCCCGAAGGCTTGGACCTCTTGCCCCACTTCTTCTGGTAGTACGATTTGCCATAGCGGGGTGCTTTGAACTCGGGCTTTGCCACAGCTAAGTCCTTCCTGCCTTGCACCCGCTTCATGTCCTTTTCCAGCGCACCCGTCGTATCAACCAAAGCTTGAAATCCCTGGTTCACAGAACTAGAAAGCAGGAACCTCAACTCGTCCCGCAATCCTTCATAGAACTTGTTTGTTTTTCTTTGTTCATCGACGAAGATTGTTCCTGCATACCGTCCCAATCTTGTAAATTCATGTAGGTACGCATCAACGCTATTTTCTCCTTGTGTTAGCCGTTGGAACTCGTTCTCCAAAGCAATGCGTTGTGCTGCTGGAAGATGTTTAGCTAAAAACATACGAGAGAACTTCTCAATCGATACTTGAGTCAATTGCCTGCCCTCCAATTGGTGTAACTCAACCTCGTCCCACCATGACCTCGCCTTTCCTTCTAACAAGAAGGTGGACAAAGTGACCTTTTGAGTTTCCTCCGTCCTTATCGCTGTCAAAATAAGTTTGACTAGCGATAACTAGTCCTCTGCCTGCATTGGGGATCCCAGTCCCGTGAACGTAGGCAGATTGAAGCTCATGAATTGCTTCAATTGTCGTTTAGCTGCTCGCAGATCCATAGCCTCAACCGGTTCGGGTCGGACACCAACACGATCTGGCACCACTGCCGGCAGCGCCTTCCCGGTCGGCCGAATCATCGCAAATATAGCCTCAGCAACTAATCGAATAGTTTTCACAGATGGAGGAGGTGTTGGAACCTCAGCTGGTGTCGCACTCTCATCAGAGCGCTGAGGCTCAGATTGCCCAGCACCACTACGAGTCACCTATGGGTGGATAAGACACACATTAGCGACAATATGCAAGCAACAATAATAAAGTAGGAACGCACAGATTCCTCAAACAAGTGTATTTGCATTTCTTAGTAGATATTCTAGAGTTCACAAGCGTTACAGCGGTTCGCATAGACACGTGCTCGCCACCCCACAAAAGAATTCGACCACGAATTTGAAAGAGGAAGACCGAGACAAGCGGATACCAAAATATAACGACTCCACCCGTTAAATAACATATAATAGAAGGTCCGGTCGGGGCCCCACACTATATGCTACAAACAGACGGTGAGGTAACAGAATAATACCATCAACGCATCCTAACACAGAGCATGCTAGCGGAGTAGATACATAATTAGCTGAACTCATAGCAGGAATATCCACCAGATATATATAAACCAACGTTATATACAACCACTCAAACGAGGGGATAGAAAATACTACAGTTTGGCCTTAAGGCCTTACAGTTCCTCTTTAAACAGTATGGATTACAGACATCGGCGCGCAGGCCGGCCATACATGAATAAAAGAAAATATAAAAGCTAGCTTTCAAGGGGTAGAAGAAACAGCAAGAGCGACAACAGCAGCAGCAAGGGCATCAGCCTTTCATTTTTTGCTCGGCTCTCCAGCACCTACACAGGTACAATCCACCCATAAGGTGGCAAACAATGCAACGGTCAGCATTCAGCTGACCAATTTATAACAATCCTACCCCTTTCCCGGGGCAGAGGAATTCCTTCCCTGAAGAGCAATTGACAGATAATATACATATTATGTTCTCACGCACAAGCAATCCATCACAACTGTCAGCCAGTCGGCCCGACGATCTGTGCTCTCAGGCACACTTTTGGGTACACCAGCGAATCGGGATCAAGACCATTGAGCATTTAGTTTAATGGCGCGCATGCCTAAGACTCTCATTATGCTACCGACGAAAGCCCAATGCCTTGGCACATCCTTGTACAGTCAACATAACGCAGGTACAAATCCACCACCCCCGTTGCTCAACTCGCCTTGCCCTCACCAAGCACATCGTACTTGCGGCTATAATAAAAGGCGCGGGTCGACTTCACCTTTCCTGTTCGATACGAGGCCTTTTAGAGCTCGCAGCTCCCAATCGTCATAATGTCTGCCAAGGACTGGCGTCATAATAGCCACACTGTACAACTAGGACTGGCTTCATTATCCTTCAAAGATTGGCTACATCGTAGCCACAACACAAACAGCACAAGGGCATTTTCCTTGAGTTCCACATTCTAGTACTTCCTGCTACTCCCCTTCGCAGGCATAACCCAACGACCCCACTAACTACACGAGTATACGCGGAGTTTTCTCTGGTGCGTAAATACAACATCACCAATCCAGACCAACATGTCCAGATGGGCTTCACACAACATGCCTATCCCGTACTACACTTTTCCGGGTCTATATGCAGACTCAAAAGGGGATAGCAACTATCAACCCACTGAAATCACTCACTCATTCCACCTTTTGGTGGAGAGGATTCCTTACTCATGCATAAAGAAGGACTTCACATGTCCAAGAAGGAAGATCGTTACCCTTGAAGATCTCTTAGGAGCCATCGAAAATCTGGCCGGTTGGAAAGCACCACAGCAGCTTTGCCTCCACTAAACTAGCCTCGGATCTCGAATCGGACCGCGGGAGCACCACCAAAGCCTTGCTCTTCTCCTCCTTCTCCTTCCTCCAAGCTCTCTCTTTTTCACTCTTGATAAGAATGAGAGAAGAGGCTAACACTCAGTCTTATCACTACAGGAAAGGACCTTGGCCGTTGGATCCAAATAGAAATAATTGGATGGACAAGATCTGCCCAAAATTCCATATTTGACTTGACACGGCCTATGACACGTCCGTGTCCCCCAAGCGGTGTACGAACCGACTCAAATTGAACCAGAACACGGGCTCCACACGCCCGTGTCACATGGCAGACATGCTTGTGTTAACTTTGACATGGCCGTGCGACTGGCCATATCACCATTTGTAACACAAGCCCAAATCACCCGAGAAGGACACGGCTAAGGCACACGCCCGTGTCCATGGCCTTGTGCCCAACACGCCCCTGTGACACACCTGTGTCATAGGCCGTGTTCCATACTCAACGCCACTCAACGCCATTCCTCTCAGTGCCACTCAACGTCACTCAACGCCACTCGGTATTCACCCGAGCAGGACACGCCATGGGACATTCCCATGTCCCAGGCCGTATCACCTCTCGATGATCAGTTCCCGAGAACTCGAGTCGACGCCTACAGAAAAGGACACGCCCTGGGACACGCCCGTATCCCAAGCCGTGTGCACTGGACACGCTGTAAGACCCCCTTTTGTTTTTTGAAAACCCGGGGTCTTATGCCCAGAACCACCGCTTTGCGGTGACACCTTCGCACCCGGGAAGGTCGTCACTACAACGCGCTGATTCTGCCGGCCTTTTCGATCACAATCAAGTAGCACGAAGTAAAGGAAGAGAAATGCAGTCCACAATAATAAATCACATGTATATAAACTCCACGAAGGGAGTGTCCACAGAAAACATCAGAGTACAATGATACTAGAAATATAAGGGCTCATGCCCGGTACATCAAGTCCTCACTACAAAATCACTCAATGCGGAAGCAAAACTAAAACTCTACTAAAGGTCAGGACTCACGGTCCCTGCAGTCTGGACTCCAGTGCTAGACTGCCCATCTCCAAGCGTACCGGCCTCCTGAGGTGCTCCTCCATGCTGGGCTCCGCGATCCCTTAATATGATATGGTTCGAAAACTGTTAGTCTAAAAGACTAAGCCCTATCATCCCCCGCCCCTTCCCCCACGCTCTAAGGCACCGGGTGGAGAGGAAGAAAGGGGAGGACATGGAAGTGGAGAGTAGTCAAAAGCAGATGACGGTGGACCTAACTAGCAAGTTATGACAGGGGAGCAATATAAGTGTTGTAATAGGTATAATAGAAAGTAAGTAAGAAATTAAACCTTCGCTTATGTGAGTACACATAAGCCAAGGGATCTTTTGCAAGGCTCCCATCGTATAACGCGTCCCATACCGCTTATACGTTAGGGTGTCGGTTATCACGCAGCAGGTATATATATATACAATTAACCTTAATTTATAAACTTGCCCACACAAGCTTATAGACCAAGGGGTCGTTTTGCAAGTCCTAAAGTATAAGCGTCTCATTCCACTTATATTTTAGGTGCCAAGGTTTGACAATTTTCCCTATGGTCTAAGGGGCCTAAACTTATTTTTGCAATAAACCATTTCCTTCATGTCTAATGAATAAACTACATCAAATTCTCTTCCAAATAAATTGGATTAATTACAGGATATTAGAAATACCATGAAAACAGTACTATAAAAGTTTCATAATTTTCCTGCTGGAAATTAATTTATAATAAATCATTTTCTAAAATCCTAATCTAGCATGCTTGTGAATCAAGTACTAAATCCATAACTCCAAAAATTCAGAGGAAAATCCCTCTGATTCATAATGATTTAAAAACACTATTTACCAACTTTCATAATTTTTCAGAGACTATTTATGCCATAAAATATTTTTAAAACATAGAGCCCTTTAATAATACTTGTGAAGAAACTATTCTATTTAATCAACATAAAATTGAACTAAAATTCATGGGCATTACTACTGGCCAAAAACATCTAAGTCCAGAGTTTCAAGGGGCTTTATTTGAATTAAAAATCTTTAATAAATAAAACATCAAAAAGGGCTTTACCCACTTTCATGAATGAAGTACTAGAAATACCTATCCAAAAATTCTATTAAAATTATCCAAGGGTCCTAACTACCCTAGAAACACACTACCCAAATTTCATGGCTTTTAAAAGAGTTTAAGATACTGTTTTGACCTAAAATCCCTTCAACCCTAAAACTAGGGTTTAAGTTTTGAGGTATCTACCTACATCAAAATTCTCTAACATTACAACCAGAGAGTTACAAACTCATTAACAACCTCTCCACTAAATCTCAAGGCCATACAAGGGCATTTGCCTCTATGTCCTTCACAAACCCCCAAAGTCCACCTTTAGGGTTTTAACCTGGGCCCTAGGGTAAACTTAACCTAAATCATCCCATCTTCCCTAAGGGTAATCTTTGGACCAAAATAAACCAGTCGTCAAAATCTCAACCTCTGTTGAGGTGAGATGATCACACAAGAATAAAAAGAACCCTCTCACTAAGCTTCCTTCTACTAGGTCAAAACTAGGGTTTAGAGGATTCCTAATCAAAACTCAACCAAATGATTTGAAATTTAAACCAGACCTAGATACCTATACTAGGGACACCTCTCCAAAATTTGGGAGGGTTTGGAGGTCATTTGACCCTTCAACTACCTTACCCTAGACTTTCTAGGTTTAGGGCAAAACCCTAGGTTACACTTCCTTAAATGGATTCCAATTTTTACAGGAGCTAGATCTAGGTGATATTAAGCCTCTGTACAAAATTCAAAGCATTTGGACCAAGGGTTAGGTGTGGGGACTTTTTCAAAGATCAGCCCTATTTGTAGGACCTACCCTAGAATAATGACCCTACAGGTCAGAATCCTTGTCCTAAAATTTTCCATAATATATCAAACTATAGATAATTAAAAAGCCTACAACATTCATGTTGATCCATTTTGATGAACAAGCCTCTAAGGAGCCTAAATAATTTTTATAAGAAATCTGCCCTAATTTTAGGACATACCCATAATCAAATGGCCCTACAAGTCTAGGTACTCAACCAAAATTTCACCACAACATATCAAATTGTAGGCATTAAAAGGACCTACAACTTTCATGCTAAACACTTTTTCATCAGGTGCCCATAAGGGGCCTAAAATCCAAAAACAGTAAAACTGTATTTTTAAAAAAACAGAAAAACAGAAAAAGGGGGGTAATTGATCCTGCACGAATCTAGAAGCAGGATCGGGTGGCTCCTGTTCATCTTCCCCGATGGAGCCGAAATAGGGCTTGCGCAGGCTGTTTTTGCGGGCTGTTTACCGGCGGCCTGAGGCGGCGCCACCACCGCGAAATATCCCCTAATTGTTCCCGGTGGTGGGGGCTATCCACGGCCGGAGCTAGGGCGGCCGGAGGTGGCGGCGCCGCCCTAGCCGAGAGCTTCAAAAGCTCCCGAAAAATGGCAATTTTCTGAAATTTCAAAACTTGGCTCCGGTTTGTTTGGGCATGAAATCGATTTCTAAGCATTCCTAGGATCTAAGCATGAGAGAAGGAGAGGTGGAGGATTTGAACTCGGGCTTGGATGTGAGTGGATCGACGGGAATTCATGGCGGCGGCGGCGGCGATTTCTCCTTTGGTGGCTCCGGCAGTGGTTCTCCCTCCTTCTAATGCTTCGAAATTCGTCGCCCTAGCTTGCTGGTGAGGTCTATATGGCCAGGAGGGGAGGGGGAAGGCAGTTATGAAAGACACCATTAATGGCCATTAAGGGAGGTTGCGGCCATGGTGGAGGGGGGGTGAACCTAGGCCTAGGTGGCCGGGAAACGGCTGGAAACTCCTCCCCTTCCCTAGGGGAGTTGAATTCTGCCATTAAGGGTGGCCTTTGGCCTCCCTTTGGCCGAATTCCTCCTTCCCTCTCTCTTGAATTTTTCTCTCTCCTCCATTATCATGAAAATGGAGCTCACTTTCTCTCTCCTAGTCACCAATGTTGACTTGGTCAATTCCCTAGGATATAGGCAGCCAAATATGATAAAAATAATCATGCAAGAGTTAGCCTAAGGGGGAGGGTGGTTTGAGGTTGGGTTAGCCCATCTAGACTAGGTTTGACTTGATTTGGGCTTGGGGTTGACTTGGTCAAATTGACCACTATGGTTGACCCAAGTGGGTCCTTGGTGACTCCTTGGGCCCACATTATGTCTAAGGGGATCTTTAGAGTCAAAATGAACCTACTAGGCCACCCAAAAATCAGAGTTTAGAAAATTACTATTTGCAGACCAAGAGGGTCTCAATTAGGTTTTTAGGTTACTTGGTCTCCTGGGTTCACCTAGGTTAATTCATAGGACCTAGTTATTCTCAAGTCACACCTAGGGGGGTCCAATTTGAAAATGGGATGTTACAAATCCCAATAAACAAAACAAAAATTTCGTCCCCGAAATTAGGGTTAAGTCTACGGGGATTTCCACCGGGATAACTTAAGCTTGTAACATCCCATGAAATGTGGAAGCGCCTACTAGGTTAACAAGATAAGGGCTAGCCCCAATAAACAAAAGGATTAGCCTCTACCTTTTTAAATAATTCTATTAGTACATTAAAAATAAGGAAAAACGCTTAACACACCGGAGGAGTTGCGAGGTATACCTGACTAAATAGCTCAGGATATTTTTCCTGCATCAGGTCCTGAGGCTCCCAAGTATGCTCCTCTCGCCCGTGGTTCCTCCACAAGACCTTGACTAGAGGGATCCTCTCGCACCACAAAACTGCACTACTAAATCAGGGTTTCCCCAACTACCTCGCTCAATCTATCCTCGAACTTCCACTCTAACTCTGGAAGTGACTATAATAGTTATTCAAAACCCTTATACTTGCCTATACCATTCGGCAAACATCACCGTGCGTAGCCAAATCCATGACGTCTTTCTCATTCCGGGGAAAGACAAGTTCTAATACACACAATCTTCTTCTAGTAAATTGAGTTTTTGTTTGTAACGGTAGACAGCGACTCTATAAACCTCCTCCACGCGATCATGTTCCTATTCCTTCATATACACCCGAGTAATCAATCAATTTGACCCTATGATTTATCCAACTCTGGTCGTTAACGGGAAAGATTACTTCATCAAATGACTCGTCGTCCGCAAGATTTAAGGGGGTGTACTCGTGCATTTTTGGAGGTTGTCATTTATACCTTTTTAATTTGTTGTGCCATTCTGCCGTAGTTACACTTGATTTTCCAAACATTTATTTATCATAGCCGCGACCCTTGCTAACCATGTTTGTTTCATCAAATGTATCTAATCTTGTCTTGATGCTATCTGAATCGAGTCTGCAAGGTCATACCTAAGATATATGTTTTCGATATATCGTCTGCTAATTTCTTTCAAACTCTTAGTGTTATTATACTCATGATGTTACATCATAGTGTCTCAGTCTTATCTTCCCAAATCTACTTAGTCTTACTACCCGTCATCAAATTCACATGGTATCTTCTAGTAGTTATGTCTCGTAGTTACTCCTCATTATTACCATGACATCATTCGAGTGGCGTCGAATAAGACCAACCTCAACATTACTGTGTTTGGGGCAACACACTTTCTAAATTAGGTCTAGGAGACCTAAGCCATTAACTCACTTGCCCAATAAACAAAAGATAAGCCCCCAATAAACAAACGATAAGCCCATATCTTCCTTGGGCTAATTTTCTTTTATCTTACCATGTTATATCTGTCCTAGCTGAGTGTACAATCCCTAGGGCATCAATCTATGACTTGGGGTTCCAAACTGACACTTGTAGATATACTCCATACTTTAAACCCTCCGAGTCAAATTTACGACACGCTTATCAGGGTTGTTCCCACTCCCAATTGGGTCTCTTTCGAACTTGAATTCCTACCCTACCTTCAGTGTTTATCTTGTAGTTGTCCCTGAGTAATCTTGTTACTTGTACGGGGGTTAATACTACGTGTCTTCTACCATTCTGATAATGGATTATTGGTCAGTCCCAATAGATTGAGTAATCCTTGTTAGGGAAAATTGGGACACCAGAGTTTATGTCTTAGGTAACCATTCATCTATTAAACTCCTCCTTTAATCTCTTTAGGTATTTCCTTACCTAACCAAATTCATACTTAAGGTTTGTTTCGGACTAGGGCACAGTATAAGTTGTCGGGTTAGTCACGTATCCTAGCGGTTGAGTCTAACCTATTGACTAGAGAATTATAAGAAGAGGTCTTTGCAACCGGAGGAGCTCCCTGCTGGGGACAGGGTTTGCCGCAGGCTACAAAGAAGAATTCCAATTGTTAGCTAATGTACAAATGGAATGGATGGAAAGTGGACAATTTACATGTGATTCCCTATATGGGCCCACCACAGCTTCCGCTGCTTAGTTTGTCCGCAAACTAAACTCGCGCGGGGGTGACCCAGGTATTTGTGGACTGCTACTAATCCGATCGATGTTTTCCTCTGATACCACTTTGTAAGACCCTTTTTTTTTTGAAAACCCGGGGTCTTATGCCAAGAACCGCCGCTTTGCGGTGACACCTTCGCACCCGGGAAGGTCGTCACTACAACGCGCCGATTCTGCCGGCCTTTTCGATCACCATCAAGTAGCATGAAGTAAAGGAAGAGAAATGCAGTCCACAATAATAAATCACATGTATATAAACTCCATGAAGGAAGTGTCCACAGAAAACATCAGAGTACAATGATACTAGAAATATAAGGGCTCATGCCCGGTACATCAAGTCCTCACTACAAAATCACTCAATGCGGAAGCAAAACTAAAACTCTACTAAAGGTCAGGACTCACGGTCCCTGCAGTCTGGACTCCAGTGCTAGACTGCCCCATCTCTAAGCGTACCGGCCTCCTGAGCTGCTCCTCCATGCTGGGCTCCGCGATCCCTTAATATGATATGGTTCGAAAACCGTTAGTCTAAAAGACTAAGCCCTATCATCCCCCGCCCCTTCCCCCACGCTCTAAGGCACCGGGCGGAGAGGAAGAAAGGGGAGGACATGGAAGTGGAGGGTAGTCAAAAGCAGATGACGGTGGACCTAACTAGCAAGTTATGACAGGGGAGCAATATAAGTGTTGTAATAGGTATAACAGAAAGTAAGTAAGAAATTAAACCTTCGCTTATGTGAGTACACATAAGCCAAGGGATCTTTTGCAAGGCTCCCATCGTATAATGCGTCCCATACCTCTTATACGTTGGGGTGTCGGTTATCACGCAGCAGGTATACATATATCAAATTAACCTTAATTTATAAACTTGCCCACACAAGCTTATAGACCAAGGGGTCGTTTTGTAAGTCCTAAAGTATAAGCGTCCCATTCCACTTATATTTTAGGTGCCAAGGTTTGACAATTTTCCCTATGGTCTAAGGGGCCTAAACTTATTTTTGCAATAAACCATTTCCTTCATGTCTAATGAATAAACTAAATCAAATTCTCTTCCAAATAAATTGGATTAATTACAGGATATTAGAAATACCATGAAAACAGTACTATAAAAGTTTCATAATTTTCCTGCTGCAAATTAATTTATAATAAATCATTTTCTAAAATCCTAATCTAGCATGCTTGTGAATCAAGTACTAAATCCATAACTCCAAAAATTCAGAGGAAAATCCCACTGATTCATAATGATTTAAAAACACTATTTACCAACTTTCATAATTTTCCAGAGACTATTTATGCCATAAAATATTTTTAAAACATAGAGCCCTTTAATAATACTTGTGAAGAAACTATTCTATTTAATCAACATAAAATTGAACTAAAATTCATGGGCATTACTACTGGCCAAAAACATCTAATTCCAGAGTTTCAAGGGGCCTTATTTGAATTAAAAATCTTTAATAAATAAAACATCAAAAAGGGCTTTACCCACTTTCATGAATGAAGTACTAGAAATACCTATCCAAAAATTCTAGTAAAATTATCCAAGGGTCCTAACTACCCTAGAAACACACTACCCAAATTTCATGGCTTTTAAAAGAGTTTAAGATACTGTTTTGATCTAAAATCCCTTCAACCCTAAAACTAGGGTTTAAGTTTTGAGGTAGCTACCTACATCAAAATTCTCTAACATTATAACCAGAGAGTTACAAACTCATTAACAGCCTCTCCACTAAATCTCAAGGCCATACAAGGGCATTTGCCCCTATGTCCTTCACAAACCCCCAAAGTCCACCTTTAGGGTTTTAACCTGGGCCCTAGGGTAAACTTAACCTAAATCATCCCATCTTCCCTAAGGGTAATCTTAGGACCAAAATAAACCAGTGGTCAAAATCTCAACCTCTGTTGAGGTGAGATGATCACACAAGAATAAAAAGAACCCTCTCACTAAGCTTCCTTCTACTAGGTCAAAACTAGGGTTTAGAGGATTCCTAATCAAAACTCAACCAAATGAGTTGAAATTTAAACCAGACCTAGATAACTATACCAGGGACACATCTCCAAAATTTGGGAGGGTTTGGAGGTCATTTGACCCTTCAACTACCTTACCCTAGATTTTCTAGGTTTAGGGCAAAACCCTAGGTTACACTTCCTTAAATGGATTCCAATTTTTACAGGAGCTAGATCTAGGTGATATTAAGCCTCTGAACAAAATTCAAAGCATTTGGACCAAGGGTTAGGTGTGGGGAATTTTTCAAAGATCAGCCCTATTTGTAGGACCTACCCTAGAATAATGACCCTACAGGTCAGAATCCTTATCCTAAAATTTTCCATAATATATCAAACTGTAGATAATTAAAAAGCCTACAACATTCATGTTGATCCATTTTGATGAACAAGCCTCTAAGGAGCCTAAATAATTTTTATAAGAAATCTGCCCTAATTTTAGGACATACCCATAATCAAATGGCCCTACAAGTCTAGGTACTCAACCAAAATTTCACCACAGCATATCAAATTGTAGGCATTAAAAGGACCTACAACTTTCATGCTAAACACTTTTTCATCAGGTGCCCATAAGGGGCCTAAAATCCAAAAACAGTAAAACTGTATTTTTAAAAAAACAGAAAAACAGAAAAAGGGGGGTAATTGATCCTGCACGAATCTAGAAGCAGGACCGGGTGGCTCCTGTTCATCTTCCCCGATGGAGCCGAAATAGGGCTTGCGCAGGCTATTTTTGCGGGCTGTTTACTGGCGGCCTGAGGCGGCGCCACCACCGTGAAACATCCCCTAATTGTTCCCGGTGGTGGGGGCTATCCATGGCCGGAGCTAGGGAGGCCGGAGGTGGCGGCGCCGCCCTAGCCGAGAGCTTCAAAAGCTCCCGAAAAATGGCAATTTTCTGAAATTTCAAAACTTGGCTCCGGTTCGTTTGGGCATGAAATCGATTTCTAAGCATTCCTAGGATCTAAGCATGAGAGAAGGAGAGGAGGAGGACCTGAACTTGGGCTTGGATGCGGGTGGATCGACGGGAATTCATGGCGGCAGCGGCGGCGATTTCTCCTTTGGTGGCTCCGGCAGTGGTTCTCCCTCCTTCTATTGCTTTGAAATTTGTCGCCCTAGCTTGCTGGTGAGGTCTATATGGCCAGGAGGGGAGGGGGAAGGCAGTTATGAAATACACCATTAATGGCCATTAAGGGAGGTTGCGGCCATGGTGGAGGGGGGGTGAACCTAGGCCTAGGTGGTCGGGAAACGGCTGGAAACTCCTCCCCTTCCCTAGGGGAGTTGAATTCAGCCATTAAGGGTGGCCTTTGGCCTCCCTTTGGCCGAATTCCTCCTTCCCTCTCTCTTGAATTTTTCTCTCTCCTCCATTATCATGAAAATGGAGCTCACTTTCTCTCTCCTAGTCACCAATGTTGACTTGGTCAATTCCCTAGGATATAGGCAGCCAAATATGATAAAAATAATCATGCAAGAGTTAGCCTAAGGGGGTGGGTGGTTTGAGGTTAGGTTAGCCCATCTAGGCTAGGTTTGACTTGATTTGGGCTTGGGGTTGACTTGGTCAAATTGACCACTATGGTTGACCCAAGTGGGTCCTTGGTGACTCCTTGGGCCCACATTATGTCTAAGGGGATCTTTAGAGTCAAAATGAACCTACTAGGCCACCCAAAAATCAGAGTTTAGAAAATTACTATTTGCAGACCAAGAGGGTCTCAATTAGGTTTTTAGGTTACTTGGTCTCCTGGGTTCACCTAGGTTAATTCATAGGACCTAGTTATTCTCAAGTCACACCTAGGGGGGGTCCAATTTGAAAATGGGATGTTACAAATCCCAATAAACAAAACAAAAATTTCGTCCCCGAAATTAGGGTTAAGTCTACGGGGATTTCCACCGGGATAACTTAAGCTTGTAACATCCCATGAAGCGTGGAAGCGCCTACTAGGTTAACAAGATAAGGGCTAGCCCCAATAAACAAAAGGATTGGCCTCTACCTTTTTAAATAATTCTATTAGTACATTAAAAATAAGGAAAAACGCTTAACACACCGGAGGAGTTGCGAGGTATACCTGACTAAATAGCTCAGGATATTTTTCCTGCATCAGGTCCTGAGGCTCCCAAGTATGCTCATCTCGCCCGTGGTTCCTCCACAAGACCTTGACTAGAGGGATCTTCTCGCACCACAAAACTGCACTACTAAATCAGGGTTTCCCCAACTACCTCGCTCAATCTATCCTCAAACTTCCACTCTAACTCTGGAAGTGACTATAATAGTTCTTCAAAACCCTTATACTTGCCTATACCATTCGGCAAACCTCACCGTGCGTAGCCAAATCCATGACGTCTTTCTCATTCCGGGGAAAGACAAGTTCTAATACACACAATCTTCTTCTAGTAAATTGAGTTTTTGTTTGTAACGGTAGACAACGACTCTATAAACCTCCTCCACGCGATCATGTTCCTATTCCTTCATATACACCCGAGTAATCAATCAATTTGACCCTATGATTTATCCAACTCTGGTCGTTAACGGGAAAGATTACTTCGTCAAATGACTCGTCGTCCGCAGGATTTAAGGGGGTGTACTCGTGCATTTTTGGAGGTTGTCATTTATACCTTTTTAATTTGTTGTGCCATTCTGCCGTAGTTACACTTGATTTTCCAAACATTTATTTATCATAGCCGCGACCCTTGCTAACCATGTTTGTTTCATCAAATGTATCTAATCTTGTCTTGATGCTATCTGAATCGAGTCTGCAAGGTCATACCTAAGATATATGTTTTCGATATATCGTCTGCTAATTTCTTTCAAACTCTTAGTGTTATCATACTCATGATGTTACATCATAGTGTCTCAGTCTTATCTTCCCAAATCTACTTAGTCTTACTACCCGTCATCAAATTCACATGGTATCTTCTAGTAGTTATGTCTCGTAGTTACTCCTCATTATTACCATGACATCATTCGAGTGGCGTCGAATAAGACCAACCTCAACATTATTGTGTTTGGGGCAACACACTTTCTAAATTAGGTCTAGGAGACCTAAGCCATTAACTCACTTGCCCAATAAACAAAAGATAAGCCCCCAATAAACAAACGATAAGCCCATATCTTCCCTGGGCTAATTTTCTTTTATCTTACCATGTTATATCTGTCCTAGCTGAGTGTACAATCCCTAGGGCATCAATCTATGACTTGGGGTTCCAAACTGACACTTGTAGATATACTTCATACTTTAAACCCTCCGAGTCAAATTTACGACACGCTTATCAGGGTTGTTCCCACTCCCAATTGGGTCTCTTTCGAACTTGAATTCCTACCCGACCTTCAGTGTTTATCTTGTAGTTGTCCCTGAGTAATCTTGTTACTGGTACGGGGGTTAATACTACGTGTCTTCTACCATTCTGATAATGGATTATTGGTCAGTCCCAATAGATTGAGTAATCCTTGTTAGGGAAAATTGGGACACCAGAGTTTATGTCTTAGGTATCCATTCATCTATTAAACTCCTCCTTTAATCTCTTTAGGTATTTCCTTACCTAACCAAATTCATACTTAAGGTTTGTTTCGGACTAGGGCACAGTATAAGTTGTCGGGTTAGTCACGTATCCTAGCGGTTGAGTCTAACCTATTGACTAGAGAATTATAAGAAGAGGTCTTTGCAACCGGAGGAGCTCCCTGCTGGGGACAGGGTTTGCCGCAGGCTACAAAGAAGAATTCCAATTGTTAGCTAATGTACAAATGGAATGGATGGAAAGTGGACAATTTACATGTGATTCCCCATATGGGCCCACCACAGCTTCCGCTGCTTAGTTTGTCCGCAAACTAAACTCGCGCGGGGGTGACCCAGGGATTTGTGGACTGCTACTAATCCGATCGATGTTTGCCTCTGATACCACTTTGTAAGACCCCTTTTTTTTTTGAAAACCCGGGGTCTTATGCCAAGAACCGCCGCTTTGCGGTGACACCTTCACACCCGGGAAGGTCATCACTACAACGCGCCGATTCTGCCGGCCTTTTCGATCACCATCAAGTTGCACGAAGTAAAGGAAGAGAAATGCAGTCCACAATAATAAATCACATGTAAATAAACTCCACGAAGGGAGTGTCCACAGAAAACATCAGAGTACAATGATACTAGAAATATAAGGGCTCATGCCCGGTACATCAAGTCCTCACTACAAAATCACTCAATGCGGAAGCAAAACTAAAACTCTACTAAAGGTCAGGACTCACGGTCCCTGCAGTCTGGACTCCAGTGCTATACTGCCCCATCTCTAAGCGTACCGACCTCCTGAGCTGCTCCTCCATGCTGGGCTCCGCGATCCCTTAATATGATATGGTTCGAAAACCATTAGTCTAAAAGACTAAGCCCTATCATCCCCCGCCCCTTCCCCCACGCTCTAAGGCACCGGGCGGAGAGGAAGAAAGGGGAGGACATGGAAGTGGAGTGTAGTCAAAAGCAGATAACGGTGGACCTAACTAGCAAGTTATGACAGGGGAGCAATATAAGTGTTGTAATAGGTATAACAGAAAGTAAGTAAGAAATTAAACCTTCGCTTATGTGAGTACACATAAGCCAAGGGATCTTTTGCAAGGCTCCCATCGTATAACGCGTCCCATACCGCTTATACGTTGGGGTGTCGGTTATCACGCAGCAGGTATACATATATCAAATTAACCTTAATTTATAAACTTGCCCACACAAGCTTATAGACCAAGGGGTCGTTTTGCAAGTCCTAAAGTATAAGCGTCCCATTCCACTTATATTTTAGGTGCCAAGGTTTGACAATTTTCCCTATGGTCTAAGGGGCCTAAACTTATTTTTGCAATAAACCATTTCCTTCATGTATAATGAATAAACTACATCAAATTCTCTTCCAAATAAATTGGATTAATTACAGGATATTAGAAATACCATGAAAATAGTACTATAAAAGTTTCATAATTTTCCTGCTGGAAATTAATTTATAATAAATCATTTTCTAAAATCCTAATCTAGCATGCTTGTGAATCAAGTACTAAATCCATAACTCCAAAAATTCAGAGGAAAATCCCACTTATTCATAATGATTTAAAAACACTATTTACCAACTTTCATAATTTTCCAGAGACTATTTATGCCATAAAATATTTTTAAAACATAGAGCCCTTTAATAATACTTGTGAAGAAACTATTCTATTTAATCAACATAAAATTGAACTAAAATTCATGGGCATTACTACTGGCCAAAAACATCTAATTCCAGAGTTTCAAGGGGTCTTATTTGAATTAAAAATCTTTAATAAATAAAACATCAAAAAGGGCTTTCACCACTTTCATGAATGAAGTACTAGAAATACCTATCCAAAAATTCTAGTAAAATTATCCAAGGGTCCTAACTACCCTAGAAACACACTACCCAAATTTCATGGCTTTTAAAAGAGTTTAACATACTGTTTTGACCTAAAATCCCTTCAACCCTAAAACTAGGGTTTAAGTTTTGAGGTAGCTACCTACATCAAAATTCTCTAACAATACAACCAGAGAGTTACAAACTCATTAACAACCTCTCCACTAAATCTCAAGACCATACAAGGGCATTTACCCCTATGTCCTTCACAAACCCCCAAAGTCCACGTTTAGGGTTTTAACCTGGGCCCTAGGGTAAACTTAACCTAAATCATCCCATCTTCCCTAAGGGTAATCTTAGGACCAAAATAAACCAGTGGTCAAAATCTCAACCTCTGTTGAGGTGAGATGATCACACAAGAATAAAAAGAACCCTCTCACTAAGCTTCCTTCTACTAGGTCAAAACTAGGGTTTAGAGGATTCCTAATCAAAACTCAACCAAATGAGTTGAAATTTAAACCAGACCTAGATACCTATACCAGGGACACCTCTCCAAAATTTGGGAGGGTTTGGAGGTCATTTGACCCTTCAACTACCTTACCCTAGATTTTCTAGGTTTAGGGCAAAACCCTAGGTTACACTTCCTTAAATGGATTCCAATTATTACAGGAGCTAGATCTAGGTGATATTAAGCCTCTGTACAAAATTCAAAGCATTTGGACCAAGGGTTAGGTGTGGGGAATTTTTCAAAATCAGCCCTATTTGTAGGACCTACCCTAGAATAATGACCCTACAGGTCAGAATCCTTGTCCTAAAATTTTCCATAATATATCAAACTGTAGATAATTAAAAAGCCTACAACATTCATGTTGATCCATTTTGATGAACAAGCCTCTAAGGAGCCTAAATAATTTTTATAAGAAATCTGCCCTAATTTTAGGACATACCCATAATCAAATGGCCCTACAAGTCTAGGTACTCAACCAAAATTTCACCACAGCATATCAAATTGTAGGCATTAAAAGGACCTACAACGTTCATGCTAAACACTTTTTCATCAGATGCCCATAAGGGGCCTAAAATCCAAAAACAGTAAAACTGTATTTTTAAAAAAACAGAAAAACAGAAAAAGGGGGGTAATTGATCCTGCATGAATCTAGAAGCAGGATCGGGTGGCTCCTGTTCATCTTCCCGGAAGGAGCCGAAATAGGGCATGCGCAGGCTATTTTTGCGGGTTGTTTACCGGCGGCCTGAGGCGGCGCCACCACCGCGAAACATCCCCTAATTGTTCCCGGTGGTGGGGGCTATCCACGGCCGGAGCTAGGGCGGCCGGAGGTGGCGGCGCCGCCCTAGCCGAGAGCTTCAAAAGCTCCCGAAAAATGGCAATTTTTCAGAAATTTCAAAACTTGGCTCCGGTTTGTTTGGGCATGAAATCGATTTCTAAGCATTCCTAGGATCTAAGCATGAGAGAAGGAGAGGAGGAGGACCTGAACTCGGGCTTGGATGCGGGTGGATCGACGGGAATTCATGGCGACGGCGGCGATTTCTCCTTTGGTGGCTCCGGCAGTGGTTCTCCCTCCTTCTAATGCTTC
The DNA here is from genome assembly GCA_039513925.1 of Platanthera zijinensis. Classification (NCBI taxonomy): domain Eukaryota; kingdom Viridiplantae; phylum Streptophyta; class Magnoliopsida; order Asparagales; family Orchidaceae; genus Platanthera; species Platanthera zijinensis. The sequence continues at coordinate 157,918,527 of CM077088.1, forward strand.
GAAATTTGTCTCCCTAGCTTGCTGGTGAGGTCTATATGGCCAGGAGGGGAGGGGGAAGGCAGTTATGAAAGACACCATTAATGGCCATTAAGAGAGGTTGCGGCCATGGTGGAGGGGGGGTGAACCTAGGCCTAGGTGGCCGGGAAACGGCTGGAAACTCCTCCCCTTCCCTAGGGGAGTTGAATTCAGCCATTAAGGGTGGCCTTTGGCCTCCCTTTGGCCGAATTCCTCCTTCCCTCTCTCTTGAATTTTTCTCTCTCCTCCATTATCATGAAAATGGAGCTCACTTTCTCTCTCCTAGTCACCAATGTTGACTTGGTCAATTCCCTAGGATATAGGCAGCCAAATATGATAAAAATAATCATGCAAGAGTTAGCCTAAGGGGGAGGGTGGTTTGAGGTTGGGTTAGCCCATCTAGGCTAGGTTTGACTTGATTTGGGCTTGGGGTTGACTTGGTCAAATTGACCACTATGGTTGACCCAAGTGGGTCCTTGGTGACTCCTTGGGCCCACATTATGTCTAAGGGGATCTTTAGAGTTAAAATGAACCTACTAGGCCACCCAAAAATCAGAGTTTAGAAAATTACTATTTGCAGACCAAGAGGGTCTCAATTAGGTTTTTAGGTTACTTGGTCTCCTGGGTTCACCTAGGTTAATTCATAGGACCTAGTTATTCTCAAGTCACACCTAGGGGGGTCCAATTTGAAAATGGGATGTTACAAATCCCAATAAACAAAACAAAAATTTCGTCCCCGAAATTAGGGTTAAGTCTACGGGGATTTCCACCGGGATAACTTAAGCTTGTAACATCCCATGAAGCGTGGAAGCGCCTACTAGGTTAACAAGATAAGGGCTAGCCCCAATAAACAAAAGGATTAGCCTCTACCTTTTTAAATAATTCTATTAGTACATTAAAAATAAGGAAAAACGCTTAACACACCGGAGGAGTTGCGAGGTATACCTGACTAAATAGCTCAGGATATTTTTCCTGCATCAGGTCCTGAGGCTCCCAAGTATGCTCCTCTTGCCCGTGGTTCCTCCACAAGACCTTGACTAGAGGGATCTTCTCGCACCACAAAACTGCACTACTAAATCATGGTTTCCCCAACTACCTCGCTCAATCTATCCTCGAACTTCCACTCTAACTCTGGAAGTGACTATAATAGTTCTTCAAAACCCTTATACTTGCCTATACCATTCGGCAAACCTCACCGTGCGTAGCCAAATCCATGACGTCTTTCTCATTCCTGGGAAAGACAAGTTCTAATACACACAATCTTCTTCTAGTAAATTGAGTTTTTGTTTGTAACGGTAGACAGCGACTCTATAAACCTCCTCCACGCGATCATGTTCCTATTCCTTCATATACACCCGAGTAATCAATCAATTTGACCCTATGATTTATCCAACTCTGGTCGTTAACGGGAAAGATTACTTCGTCAAATGACTCGTCGTCCGCAAGATTTAAGGGGGTGTACTCGTGCATTTTTGGAGGTTGTCATTTATACCTTTTTAATTTGTTGTGCCATTCTGCCGTAGTTACACTTGATTTTCCAAACATTTATTAATCATAGCCGCGACCCTTGCTAACCATGTTTGTTTCATCAAATGTATCTAATCTTGTCTTGATGCTATCTGAATCGAGTCTGCAAGGTCATACCTAAGATATATGTTTTCGATATATCGTCTGCTAATTTCTTTCAAACTCTTAGTGTTATCATACTCATGATGTTACATCATAGTGTCTCAGTCTTATCTTCCCAAATCTACTTAGTCTTACTACCCGTCATCAAATTCACATGGTATCTTCTAGTAGTTATGTCTCGTAGTTACTCCTCATTATTACCATGACATCATTCGAGTGGCGTCGAATAAGACCAACCTCAACATTACTGTGTTTGGGGCAACACACTTTCTAAATTAGGTCTAGGAGACCTAAGCCATTAACTCACTTGCCCAATAAACAAAAGATAAGCCCCCAATAAACAAACGATAAGCCCATATCTTCCTTGGGCTAATTTTCTTTTATCTTACCATGTTATATCTGTCCTAGCTGAGTGTACAATCCCTAGGGCATCAATCTATGACTTGGGGTTCCAAACTAACACTTGTAGATATACTCCATACTTTAAACCCTCCGAGTCAAATTTACGACACGCTTATCAGGGTTGTTCCCACTCCCAATTGGGTCTCTTTCGAACTTGAATTCCTACCCGACCATTAGTGTTTATCTTGTAGTTGTCCCTGAGTAATCTTGTTACTGGTACGGGGGTTAATACTACGTGTCTTCTACCATTCTGATAATGGATTATTGGTCAGTCCCAATAGATTGATTAATCCTTGTTAGGGACCATTGGGACACCAGAGTTTATGTCTTAGGTATCCATTCACCTATTAAACTCCTCCTTTAATCTCTTTAGGTATTTCCTTACCTAACCAAATTCATACTTAAGGTTTGTTTCGGACTAGGGCACAGTATAAGTTGTCGGGTTAGTCACGTATCCTAGCGGTTGAGTCTAACCTATTGACTAGAGAATTATAAGAAGAGGTCTTTGCAACCGGAGGAGCTCCCTGCTGGGGACAGGGTTTGCCGCAGGCTACAAAGAAGAATTCCAATTGTTAGCTAATATACAAATGGAATGGATGGAAAGTGGACAATTTACATGTGATTCCCCATATGGGCCCACCACAACTTCCGCTGCTTAGTTTGTCCGTAAACTAAACTCGCGCGGGGGTGACCCAGGGATTTATGGACTGCTACTAATCCGATTGATGTTTGCCTGTGATACCACTTTGTAAGACCCCATTTTTTTTTGAAAACCCGGGGACTTATGCCCAGAACCGCTGCTTTGCGGTGACACCTTCGCACCCGGGAAGGTCGTCACTACAACGCGCTGATTCTGCCGGCCTTTTCGATCACCATCAAGTAGCACGAAGTAAAGGAAGAGAAATGCAGTCCACAATAATAAATCACATGTATATAAACTCCACGAAGGGAGTGTCCACAAAAAACATCAGAGTACAATGATACTAGAAATATAAGGGCTCATGCCCGGTACATCAAGTCCTCACTACAAAATCACTCAATGCGGAAGCAAAACTAAAACTCTACTAAAGGTCAGGACTCACGGTCCCTGCAGTCTAGACTCCAGTGCTAGACTGCCCCATCTCCAAGCATACCGGCCTCCTGAGCTGCTCCTCCATGCTGGGCTCCGCGATCCCTTAATATGATATGGTTCGAAAAACCGTTAGTCTAAAAGACTAAGCCCTATCATCCCCCGCCCCTTCCCCCACGCTCTAAGGCATCGGGCGGAGAGGAAGAAAGGGGAGGACATGGAAGTGGAGAGTAGTCAAAAGCAGATGACGGTGGACCTAACTAGCAAGTTATGACAGGGGAGCAATATAAGTATTGTAATAGGTATAACAGAAAGTAAGTAAGAAATTAAACCTTTGCTTATGTGAGTACACATAAGCCAAGGGATCTTTTACAAGGCTCCCATCGTATAACGCGTCCCATACCGCTTATACGTTGGGGTGTCGGTTATCACGTAGCAGGTATACATATATCAAATTAACCTTAATTTATAAACTTACCCACACAAGCTTATAGACCAAGGGGTCGTTTTGCAAGTCCTAAAGTATAAGCGTCCCATTCCACTTATATTTTAGGTGCCAAGGTTTGACAATTTTCCCTATGGTCTAAGGGGCCTAAACTTATTTTTGCAATAAACCATTTCCTTTATGTCTAATGAATAAACTACATAAAATTCTCTTCCAAATAAATTGGATTAATTACAGGATATTAGAAATACCATGAAAACAGTACTACAAAAGTTTCATAATTTTCCTGCTGGAAATTAATTTATAATAAATCATTTTCTAAAATCCTAATCTAGCATGCTTGTGAATCAAGTACTAAATCCATAACTCCAAAAATTCAGAGGAAAATCCCACTGATTCATAATGATTTAAAAACACTATTTACCAACTTTCATAATTTTCCAGAGACTATTTATGCCATAAAATGTTTTTAAAACATAGAGCACTTTAATAATACTTGTGAAGAAACTATTCTATTTAATCAACATAAAATTGAACTAAAATTCATGGGCATTACTACTGGCCAAAAACATCTAATTCCAGAGTTTCAAGGGGCCTTATTGGAATTAAAAATCTTTAATAAATAAAACATCAAAAAGGGCTTTACCCACTTTCATGAATGAAGTACTATAAATACCTATCCAAAAATTCTAGTAAAATTATCCTAGGGTCCTAGCTACCCTAGAAACACACTACCCAAATTTCATGGCTTTTAAAAGAGTTTAAGATACTGTTTTGACCTAAAATCCCTTGAACCCTAAAACTAGGGTTTAAGTTTTGAGGTAGCTACCTACATCAAAATTCTCTAACATTACAACCAGAGAGTTACAAACTCATTAACAACCTCTCCACTAAATCTCAAGGCCATACAAGGGCATTTGCCCCTATGTCCTTCACAAACCCCCAAAGTCCACCTTTAGAGTTTTAACCTGGGCCCTAGGGTAAACTTAACCTAAATCATCCCATCTTCACTAAGGTTAATCTTAGGACCAAAATAAACCAGTCGTCAAAATCTCAACCTCTGTTGAGGTGAGATGATCACACAAGAATAAAAAGAACCCTCTCACTAAGCTTCCTTCTACTAGGTCAAAACTAGGGTTTAGAGGATTCCTGATCAAATCTCAACCAAATGAGTTGAAATTTGAACCAGACTTAGATACCTATACCAGGGACACCTCTCCAAAATTTGGGAGGGTTTGGAGGTCATTTGACCCTTCAACTACCTTACCCCAGATTTTCTAGGTTTAGGGCAAAACCCTAGGTTACACTTCCTTAAATGGATTCCAATTTTTACAGGAGCTAGATCTAGGTGATATTAAGCCTCTGTACAAAATTCAAAGCATTTGGACCAAGGGTTAGGTGTGGGGAATTTTTCAAATATCAGCCCTATTTGTAGGACCTACCCTAGAATAATGACCCTACAGGTCAGAATCCTTGTCCTAAAATTTTCCATAGTATATCAAACTGTAGATAATTAAAAAGCCTACAACATTCATGTTGATCCATTTTGATGAACAAGCCTCTAAGGAGCCTAAATAATTTTTATAAGAAATCTGCCCTAATTTTAGGACATACCCATAATCAAATGGCCCTACAAGTCTAGGTACTCAACCAAAATTTCACCATAGCATATCAAATTGTAGGCATTAAAAGGACCTACAACTTTCATGCTAAACACTTTTTCATCAGGTGCCCATAAGGGGCCTAAAATCCAAAAACAGTAAAACTGTATTTTTAAAAAAACAAAAAAACAGAAAAAGGGGGGTAATTGATCCTACACGAATCTAGAAGCAGGATCGGGTGGCTCCTGTTCATCTTCCCCGATGGAGCCGAAATAGGTCTTGCGCAGGCTATTTTTGCGGGCTGTTTACCGGCGGCCTGAGGCGGCGCCACCACCGCGAAACATCCCCTAATTGTTCCCGGTGGTGGGGGCTATCCACGGCCGGAGCTAGGGCGGCCGGAGGTGGCGGCGCCGCCCTAGCCGAGAGCTTCAAAAGCTCCCGAAAAATGGCAATTTTCTGAAATTTCAAAACTTGGCTCCGGTTCGTTTGGGCATGAAATCGATTTCTAAGCATTCCTAGGATCTAAGCATGAGAGAAGGAGAGGAGGAGGACCTGAACTCGGGCTTGGATGCGGGTGGATCGACGGGAATTCATGGCGGCGGCGGCGATTTCTCCTTTGGTGGCTCCGGCAGTGGTTCTCCCTCCTTCTAATGCTTCGAAATTCGTCGCCCTAGCTTGCTGGTGAGGTCTATATGGCCAGGAGGGGAGGGGGAAGGCAGTTATGAAAGACACCATTAATGGCCATTAAGGGAGGTTGCGGCCATGGTGGAGGGGGGGGGGGTGAACCTAGGCCTAGGTGGCCGGGAAACGGCTGGAAACTCCTCCCCTTCCCTAGGGGAGTTGAATTCAGCCATTAAGGGTGGCCTTTGGCCTCCCTTTGGCCGAATTCCTCCTTCCCTCTCTCTTGAATTTTTCTCTCTCCTCCATTATCATGAAAATGGAGCTCACTTTCTCTCTCCTAGTCACCAATGTTGACTTGGTCAATTCCCTAGGATATAGGCAGCCAAATATGATAAAAATAATCATGCAAGAGTTAGCCTAAGGGGGAGGGTGGTTTGAGGTTGGGTTAGCCCATCTAGGCTAGGTTTGACTTGATTTGGGCTTGGGGTTGACTTGGTCAAATTGACCACTATGGTTGACCCAAGTGGGTCCTTGGTGACTCCTTGGGCCCACATTATGTCTAAGGGGATCTTTAGAGTCAAAATGAACCTACTAGGCCACCCAAAAATCAGAGTTTAGAAAATTACTATTTGCAGACCAAGAGGGTCTCAATTAGGTTTTTAGGTTACTTGGTCTCCTGGGTTCACCTAGGTTAATTCATAGGACCTAGTTATTCTCAAGTCACACCTAGGGGGGTCCAATTTGAAAATGGGATGTTACAAATCCCAATAAACAAAACAAAAATTTCGTCCCCGAAATTAGGGTTAAGTCTACGGGGATTTCCACCGGGATAACTTAAGCTTGTAACATCCCATGAAGCGTGGAAGCGCCTACTAGGTTAACAAGATAAGGGCTAGCCCCAATAAACAAAAGGATTAGCTTCTACCTTTTTAAATAATTCTATTAGTACATTAAAAATAAGGAAAAACGCTTAACACACCGGAGGAGTTGCGAGGTATACCTGACTAAATAGCTCAGGATATTTTTCCTGCATCAGGTCCTGAGGCTCCCAAGTATGCTCCTCTCGCCCGTGGTTCCTCCACAAGACCTTGACTAGAGGGATCTTCTCGCACCACAAAACTGCACTACTAAATCAGGGTTTCCCCAACTACCTCGCTCAATCTATCCTCGAACTTCCACTCTAACTCTGGAAGTGACTATAATAGATCTTCAAAACCCTTATACTTGCCTATACCATTCGGCAAACCTCACCGTGCGTAGCCAAATCCATGACGTCTTTCTCATTCCGGGGAAAGACAAGTTCTAATACACACAATCTTCTTCTAGTAAATTGAGTTTTTGTTTGTAACGGTAGACATCGACTCTATAAACCTCCTCCACGCGATCATGTTCCTATTCCTTCATATACACACGAGTAATCAATCAATTTGACCCTATGATTTATCCAACTCTGGTCGTTAACGGGAAAGATTACTTCGTCAAATGACTCGTCTTCCGCAAGATTTAAGGGGGTGTACTCATGCATTTTTGGAGGTTGTCATTTATACCTTTTTAATTTGTTGTGCCATTCTGCCGTAGTTACACTTGATTTTCCAAACATTTATTAATCATAGCCGCGACCCTTGCTAACCATGTTTGTTTCATCAAATGTATCTAATCTTGTCTTGATGCTATCTGAATCGAGTCTGCAAGGTCATACCTAAGATATATGTTTTCGATATATCGTCTGCTAATTTCTTTCAAACTCTTAGTGTTATCACACTCATGATGTTACATCATAGTGTCTCAGTCTTATCTTCCCAAATCTACTTAGTCTTACTACCCGTCATCAAATTCACATGGTATCTTCTAGTAGTTATGTCTCGTAGTTACTCCTCATTATTACCATGACATCATTCGAGTGGCGTCGAATAAGACCAACCTCAACATTACTGTGTTTGGGGCAACACACTTTCTAAATTAGGTTTAGGAGACCTAAGCCATTAACTCACTTGCCCAATAAACAAAAGATAAGCCCCCAATAAACAAACGAAAAGCCCATATCTTCCTTGGGCTAATTTTCTTTTATCTTACCATGTTATATCTGTCCTAGCTGAGTGTACAATCCCTAGGGCATCAATCTATGACTTGGGGTTCCAAACTGACACTTGTAGATATACTCCATACTTTAAACCCTCCGAGTCAAATTTACGACACGCTTATCAGGGTTGTTCCCACTCCCAATTGGGTCTCTTTCGAACTTTAATTCCTACCCGACCTTCAGTGTTTATCTTGTAGTTGTCCCTGAGTAATCTTGTTACTGGTACGGGGGTTAATACTACGTGTCTTCTACCATTCTGATAATGGATTATTGGTCAGTCCCAATAGATTGAGTAATCCTTGTTAGGGACCATTGGGACACCAGAGTTTATGTCTTAGGTATCCATTCTCCTATTAAACTCTTCCTTTAATCTCTTTAGGTATTTCCTTACCTAACCAAATTCATACTTAAGGTTTGTTTCGGACTAGGGCACAGTATAAGTTGTCGGGTTAGTCACGTATCCTAGCGGTTGAGTCTAACCTATTGACTAGAGAATTATAAGAAGAGGTCTTTGCAACCGGAGGAGCTCCCTGCTGGGGACAGGGTTTGCCGCAGGCTACAAAGAAGAATTCCAATTGTTAGCTAATGTACAAATGGAATGGATGGAAAGTGGACAATTTACATGTGATTCCCCATATGGGCCCACCACAGCTTCCGCTGCTTAGTTTGTCCGCAAACTAAACTCGCGCGGGGGTGACCCAGGGATTTGTGGACTGCTACTAATCCGATCGATGTTTGCCTCTGATACCACTTTGTAAGACCCCTTTTTTTTGAAAACCCGGGGTCTTATGCCCAGAACCGCCGCTTTGCGGTGACACCTTCGCACCCGGGAAGGTCATCACTACAACGCGCCGATTCTGCCGGCCTTTTCGATCACCATCAAGTAGCACGAAGTAAAGGAAGAGAAATGCAGTCCACAATAATAAATCACATGTATATAAAGTCCACGAAGGGAGTGTCCACAGAAAACATCAGAGTACAATGATACTAGAAATATAAGGGCTCATGCCCGGTACATCAAGTCCTCACTACAAAATCACTCAATGCGGAAGCAAAACTAAAACTCTAATAAAGGTCAGGACTCACGGGCCCTATAGTCTGGACTCCAGTGCTAGACTGCCCCATCTCCAAGCGTACCGGCCTCCTGAGCTGCTCCTCCATGCTGGGCTCCGCGATCCCTTAATATGATATGGTTCAAAAGCCGTTAGTCTAAAAGACTAAGCCCTATCATCCCCCGCCCCTTCCCCCACGCTCTAAGGCACCGGGCGGAGAGGAAGAAAGGGGAGGACATGGAAGTGGAGAGTAGTCAAAAGCAGATGACGGTGGACCTAACTAGCAAGTTATGACAGGGGAGCAATATAAGTGTTGTAATAGGTATAATAGAAAGTAAGTAAGAAATTAAACCTTCGCTTATGTGAGTACACATAAGCCAAGGGATCTTTTGCAAGGCTCCCATCGTATAACGCGTCCCATACCGCTTATACGTTGGGGTGTCGGTTATCACGCAGCAGGTATACATATATCAAATTAACCTTAATTTATAAACTTGCCCACACAAGCTTATAGACCAAGGGGTCATTTTGCAAGTCCTAAAGTATAAGCGTCCCATTCCACTTATATTTTAGGTGCCAAGGTTTGACAATTTTCCCTATGGTCTAAGGGGCCTAAACTTATTTTTGCAATAAACCATTTCCTTCATGTCTAATGAAGGAACTACATCAAATTCTCTTCCAAATAAATTGGATTAATTACAGGATATTAGAAATACCATGAAAACAGTACTATAAAAGTTTCATAATTTTCCTGCTGGAAATTAATTTATAATAAATCATTTTCTAAAATCCTAATCTAGCATGCTTGTGAATCAAGTACTAAATCCATAACTCCAAAAATTCAGAGGAAAATCCCACTGATTCATAATGATTTAAAAACACTATTTACCAACTTTCATAATTTTCCAGAGACTATTTATGCCATAAAATATTTTTAAAACATAGAGCGCTTTAATAATACTTGTGAAGAAACTATTCTATATAATCAACATAAAATTGAACTAAAATTCATGGGCATTACTACTGGCCAAAAACATCTAATTCCAGAGTTTCAAGGGGCCTTATTTGAATTAAAAATCTTTAATAAATAAAACATAAATAAGGGCTTTACCCACTTTCATGAATGAAGTACTAGAAATACCTATCCAAAAATTCTAGTAAAATTATCCAAGGGTCCTAACTACCCTAGAAACACACTACCCAAATTTCATGGCTTTTAAAAGAGTTTAAGATACTGTTTTGACCTAAAATCCCTTCAACCCTAAAATTAGGGTTTAAGTTTTGAGGTAGATACCTACATCAAAATTCTCTAACATAACAACCAGCGAGTTACAAACTCATTAACAATCTCTCCACTAAATCTCAAGGCCATATAAGGGAATTTGCCCCTATGTCCATCACAAACCCCCAAAGTCCACCTTTAGGGTTTTAACCTGGGCCCTAGGGTAAACTTAACCTAAATCATCCCATCTTACCTAAGGGTAATCTTATGACCAAAATAAACCAGTGGTCAAAATCTCAACCTCTGTTGAGGTGAGATGATCACACAAGCATAAAAAGAACCCTCTCACTAAGCTTCCTTCTACTAGGTCAAAACTAGGGTTTAGAGGATTCCTGATCAAATCTCAACCAAATGAGTTGAAATTTAAACCAGACCTAGATACCTATACCAGGGACACCTCTCCAAAATTTGAGATGGTTTGGAGGTCATTTGACCCTTCGACTACCTTACCCTAGATTTTCTAAGTTTAGGGCAAAACCCTAGGTTACACTTCTTTAAATGGATTCCAATTTTTACAGGAGCTAGATCTAGGTGATATTAAGCCTCTGTAGAAAATTCAAAGCATTTGGACCAAGGGTTAGGTATGGGGAATTTTTCAAAGATCAGCCCTATTTGTAGGACCTACCCTAGAATAATGACCCTACAGGTCAGAATCCTTGTCCTAAAATTTTCCATAATATATCAAACTGTAGATAATTAAAAAGCCTACAACATTCATGTTGATCCATTTTGATGAACAAGCCTCTAAGGAGCCTAAATAATTTTTATAAGAAATCTGCCCTAATTTTAGGACATACCCATAATCAAATGGCCCTACAAGTTTAGGTACTCAACCAAAATTTCACCACAACATATCAAATTGTAGGCATTAAAAGGACCTACAACTTTCATGCTAAACACTTTTTCATCAGGTGCCCATAAGGGGCCTAAAATCCAAAAACAGTAAAACTGTATTTTAAAAAAAACAGAAAAACAGAAAAAGGGGGGTAATTGATCCTGCACGAATCTAGAAGCAGGATCGGGTGGCTCCTGTTCATCTTCCCCGATGGAGCCGAAATAGGGCTTGCGCAGGCTGTTTTTGCGGGCTGTTTACCGGCGGCCTGAGGCGGCGCCACCACCGCGAAATATCCCCTAATTGTTCCCGGTGGTGGGGGCTATCCACGGCCGGAGCTAGGGCGGCCGGAGGTGGCGGCGCCGCCCTAGCCGAGAGCTTCAAAAGCTCCCGAAAAATGGCAATTTTCTGAAATTTCAAAACTTGGCTCCGGTTCGTTTGGGCATGAAATCGATTTCTAAGCATTCCTAGGATCTAAGCATGAGAGAAGGAGAGGAGGAGGACCTGAACTCGGGCTTGGATGCGGGTGGATCGACGGGAATTCATGGCGGCGGCGGCGGCGATTTCTCCTTTGGTGGCTCTGGCAGGGGTTCTCCCTCCTTCTAATGCTTCGAAATTCGTCTCCCTAGCTTGCTGGTGAGGTCTATATGGCCAGGAGGGGAGGGGAAGGCATTTATGAAAGACACCATTAATGGCCATTAAGGGAGGTTGCGGCCATGGTGGAGGGGGGGGGGTGAACCTAGGTCTAGGTGGCCGGGAAACGGCTGGAAACTCCTCCCTTCCCTAGGGGAGTTGAATTCAGCCATTAAGGGTGGCCTTTGGCCTCCCTTTGGCCGAATTCCTCCTTCCCTCTCTCTTGAATTTTTCTCTCTCCTCCATTATCATGAAAATGGAGCTCACTTTCTCTCTCCTAGTCACCAATGTTGACTTGGTCAATTCCCTAGGATATATGCAGCCAAATATGATAAAAATAATCATGCAAGAGTTAGCCTAAGGGGTAGGGTGGTTTGAGGTTGGGTTAGCCCATCTAGGCTAGGTTTGACTTGATTTGGGCTTGGGGTTGACATGGTCAAATTGACCACTATGGTTGACCCAAGTGGGTCCTTGGTGACTCCTTGGGCCCACATTATGTCTAAGGCGATCTTTAGAGTCAAAATGAACCTACTAGGCCACCCAAAAATCAGAGTTTAGAAAATTACTATTTGCAGACCAAGAGGGTCTCAATTAGGTTTTTAGGTTACTTGGTCTCCTGGGTTCACCTAGGTTAATTCATAGGACCTAGTTATTCTCAAGTCACACCTTGGGGGGGTCCAATTTGAAAATGGGATGTTACACATGCCCTGGGACATGCCCGTGTCCCAGGCCGTATCACCCAGCCTAACTCCATCTTAAGATTTTTGGGGTGTTACACCAGTTGTGCCTCTAGCCTCATTGCCTCAGATTTCTTTTCAAAAAGTTATATGGCCTTCTAACAGGAATGACCATGAAAGCTGTTATGGTCACTAGGAGAATGGTAGATCCACTAGTATGGACCAATGTGGCCATAGCCAAGATGGAAGATACAACCATGTGAGGGCCCTTAAGGCTGCCCATGAGGAAATTCAAATGGCCCATCTTAGACCATTTGTTTTTGGTGCCTCGGCCCCAAAACTCAAGGATATTACTGTTGTAGGAAATCTGAGTCATCCAGCAAAAGTAATGACTCAAGGTGTTTCTTCTGGCAAGACTTGAATGATAATTTCTGATGCAATCAGATGCATATTAGCTGAAAAAAGACATACAGTTGGTGGCTCTCATAAATGACCAAATCAGTCAGCTAAAAGACTTACCTTCAGTAAAATAGTTGTTGGAAGGAATCAGAGACATACAGCAGCACATCTACCCACTATTCAAGGAGCAGTCCAGTCAAATACTGACCCTAAACAAAAAAGGAGATATAATGTTCATGACTGTTGGTGTTGTGGTAAAGTGGGCCACAATGTTGTAGATTGCTGGCACAATCCTTCAGTGTCTAAAGGTAGCCAACCTATCAGGAATTCTGCAAGAAGGCAAGTTTATTTTCAGACTAATATGAACCTAAGACCCAACAGAAATTGGGGTCTTAAGGTGAGATAAAATGTGCTTTTCAGGTTAGTTCAAGTACTTGTTCCCCTAAATGGTACTTGGATAGTGGATGTTTCAAGCACATGACTGGAATAAAGGAACTATTGAAAGAGTTTACTCCAGTAAAGAATGGACCTAAGGTCATCTTTGGAGGCTCAGACAAGGGGATAACCAGAGGTTATGGTAAGATCTCAAATGGCATAATCACCATTATAAAGGTAACTTATGTAGAAGGGTTGAAACACAATCTCATAAGCATAAGCCAACTATGTTGAAATCGGAAAACCGGTCTCTATGGAATTCGACCCTTGGGGAAGGGGTGGCCGCGCACCTACTTCGCTCCTGCAAGAAAATGACAAGAAAAAAGAAGAACCAAGGACCAGACCAAGGGCCCGGCGTGGAGGTCCCACCACACACCCGGAAGATCTTAGAGCGCTTCCCCTCCTTAGCCAAGTGCCGCGCTAAGGTACCTCAGAAAGCGCTAGTAGGTCGGAGAATTGGTAAGCATGCCTTCTGAGGTACCCCTTGGGTCCTATTTATAGGAAAAGATGGCCTGCCAATATACAACCTTCACTATTCTCGAGGACTACAGGCAGACCAAAGGGGGCAACATGGTAAAAGTATGTCATGGCCAAGATGCGAGCTGGACCTGAGGTAGCACTCGCTCGGCAGGGGGCCTGACTTGCCTCGCCCTGGGCCTAGGCGAGCACGTACTCGGCAGGCTATGCTCAACTATCGCTGAGCTCGGCTCGACTACCGCCGAGCTCGGACTCGGCACGACGATCGCCGAGCTCCAACAGAAACTGAGCTCGGCATGGGGTGCGGTCTGAGCTTGGTTCGACTACCATAGGGCCCTATTCCTTTACCCGAGCTCGATCTCGGCATGCCGGGCTCCGTTCGGCCATCGTCGAGCTCGGCTCGACTATCGCCGAGCTCGGCTCGGCTATTACCGAGCTCGGGCTCGGCATGCTGGGTTCACATTGCGGTCTGAGCCGGCCGGTTCAACTCCTGTCGACCACTCGCGGGATACGGGGTTGTACATAATCCCCGCTCTTTGCGAGGTTGGGACAAGCTCGGAAAGAAACATCCAACCCCATAGAATCCTGCGAGTGCGACAGGGGCAAAAAGGAATCTTCTGGTAGGCCCCACAGGTAGCTATATATATGTACCCCTGCGCATCTGGCTGACCTTTGCCCTTCCCCAAATTCTATCAAGATGCCGATCCCCAAGGAAGTCTTAGAGCGACTCGTACGTTCCCGCGAGGAGATCGCTGCTCAGGCCGCGGGGCTGACCAACCTTGAGGCCCCTGCTCGCCGTTTTGCTGATTTCGGCTCGGCCAAGCGGGCGAAGCCCTTTCCACTGGGGGCCGAACCCATTCTGGCCGACTTTACTGCCGCCTTGGGGAACGGGGCCGGTTCCTCCAACCAGCCGGTTCTTGGTTCTTCCACTAAAAATCTCGTGGAACTATCTTCTGACCAGGAGAATAGCGGCGAAGCATCCACCCCTCGGGCCAAAAGTATTCCTGTCAGCTCGCCACAGCAGGATCCCGAGGTCAAGGAGCCGGGCTCGCGAGAACTGGCGTCGCCGAGTCATCTCCCTTCCCGACAACCCTCCCCTGGGTCCATAGTCGTGGGGAGAGGCGTCAGGATTATCCCTGTCCCCGGCTACCAACTTGCCCCTCAGGAACCGCAGGGGCGTGGCAAGGACCTGCGCCACTTCTCTCCTCGCGCTAACCCAGAGGAGCCAGGCTCGCGCGGTGAGTTTTCAACTTTACTCTTCTGTTCCGGGGGTATTTGCTTTTCTGATCGTCTTTCAGTTCTTCACTCAGAATTTCTCGGCCGGACGGAGGACAGCGAGTCCGTGGATCGACCTCCTTACTCGCCCCTCCCTTCTCCAAGCGCCCTTGACACCTTCCTAGACTCCGAACTGGGTAGTCCTGAACGTGCAAAACGGGAGCGGAAGGTTCTCAAGAAGCTGGTGCAAGAGCTCCACGACCTGCGGAAGGACAACAACAGGCTGCAGTGGGAGTGCTCGCGTCTCGCGGACGGTGCTGGAGTCAGCTTGGTGTTCGAGGAGGCGTCTTCCTTGGTGCTGATGGATGAGATTGACGAGAACCTGCGGGTGGTAAATAGGAACATGGGGCGACTTCGCGAACTTTATGCGCGGCGACCTGCGATGGCGGGCCGGCGAGACCGGGGAGAATGAAACGGCTCCTCTGTCAGCCGACCAGTACTCGCCCTCGCCCTCGCATGGTCCTCGCGCCCTTATTTTTATTTGCTCTGAATGATCTGCCTGTAATAATTCGAACAACTTTTCTTCAACTTTACATATGTAGATGTTTTTTCAATATGCTGGTAAGTCTTTTCGAATTCCTTCTTCTGGGGTCTGGCCGACTCGCAGGATTTGTGAGGAGAGGGTGGCGAGGTGGCGTGGCGAGACCGGGCCGATCGGCCGACTCGCCTTCCCCCTCGCCATTCTTTATCTTCTTCTATAAATAGGCCTTCTCACCTACCCCCAGGGCACGCTTTTATTGCTTTCGAATCCCTGTTTCGTCTCTGTCTTCCCGAGCTCGCGATTTTCCTTTCCTCTGCGACTATGGTTAAGACCAACCCTGATGCGGATGGTCGGTCTAAGTGCGCTCAGCACTTCATTGACCATTGCTTCTTCGAGGGACACATTACCGAGGAGGAGCTCGTCGAATTCGCGGCGGCATTCGTCCCCCCCGGCTTCCAGGCTCGCAGGCCCGCTGATAATACGTTTTGTAGCCTAAACTATTATCGTATTTTATATTTTATATTGTACAAATTATGTCTATTATTAGTTTATTTTTATCCTTTTTATGTAAATTTTATTGCCACTAACTTTTTCCTGTCTTTTTGCAGGTTTTCAGAAAAATTGCCAAAATGGCCTGTCACGCCCCCCTGTCACGCCCTCCCTGGGCGTGACCTAGGGCGTGTCACCCGATCCCGAGGACACCTGTTGGAAGGGACAGAAAACGGTCAAAACCGCTGTCACGCCCCCCTGTCACGCCCTCCCTGGGCGTGTCACTAGGCGTGACCAGGGGCGTGTCGCCCTCTGCCGCAAAGCTGCCGCCGCATTAAATGCCCTTCCGCCTCAGCACGCAAATAGTACTATCACGCCCCATGTCACGCCCATGACATGGGCGTGACACCTTCCTTTTTCGGCGACTGACGGATTTCCGACCAATGATTTGGACATGACATGCCTGTCACGCCCCCCTATCACGGGCGTGACCTAGGGCGTGACCACCGACGTACCGAATCAATCATCCCTCCCGCCAGAATCCAGAGCCCGAGGTCAAATCCGTACCTGTCACGCCCCCTGACACGCCCCCCTAGGGCGTGTCGGAGGGCGTGACCAACCCGAGAAATTTTCTATAAATTGAGCCCCCCTCCCCCCCCATTTCAGCAAGCTTTGGTTGAGTGGGGGAGGTGCTGTCCCTTTGTTTCTTGATCCTTTTTCATGCTTTCTCTCTCTCTCTCTCCCCCTCTCTTTGTACTTTTTGGTTAACCCTAGTTTAATCTTAGTTTGTGCTAGCTTTTAATGTAATTTTCTTCTTGCTTAGTGCTTAATGTAGGGCTAGAATAGGGTTTAATTTTCATGCACTTGTAATTTTATTTTCATTAGTGTAACTTGCCCTTTTTCATTAATAAAATTGTTCTTCCCTTAGCTTGTGTTCTTCTTATGTTTTTTCTACTCATCTCCCCTCCTCCACTCCATTATGATTAACTAATCCTCATTGTACTCGATCTTGATGATCCGAGGTTAGAGCGATTATGTTATGATGTTTTAATCAATCTTTTCTTTTTAGGTTAGGGCCTTGAATTACTCTTGATTAATCACGGGTTGGGGGTATATTTTCGATATATACTCTCCGCCTTTGCTTTCATTCTGGGCTAGCCGAGAGGCCGAAAGAATGAAGTGAGCATTCAAGAGTAAAGGGAGTTGTACGCACCCCTCGAGAGAGGCAGACGTCCAAATCTCCCGGATTGGAGTAAAATCCAATAGTGGGGTTCACCGCGTAAAGCGAGTTTTAGGCCTCCGATTTAGACGAGAGTCGGTCGGACCTTCCTAAACTCAGTTGGGCACGACTTCGAGAGAAGCGTGTTCAAGCTTTAGGAACCTCCACGGTCAAGGACCCTTATCCTATTAAGTTTAGATTTTTATCGCATTTTCTTAATCGTCTTTAGCCGAGGTGAATCTCGATCGGGTGCATTTCCATTTCATATTGTTCTACCTTTTGTAGTAATCTCATATATTGTGCTCTTTAATTAACTGCAGTAATTTCCTTTCTAGCTTAGTTGTTTGCTTAATAGCGTAACTTAATTGCGGTAGTTCTCTTTCTAGTTTGCTTTAATTTCTCCATTGCGCTTAGATTTTCTAAAACCCTAGTTTTTCCGTCGATAAGATAATAGCGTTCGTGTGAGTAAGCTTAGCCAACAGTTCCCGGATTTCAATACGACACTTGTGTCCCCTTGCTACAATTCGATAGGTATACTTACCTCATCGGGTTGCTAGTTCGGTTGCGTTTATTTTCTTCGAACCCTAGCGCGCAACAAGTTTTTGGCGCCGTTGCCGGGGACCCAACTTCCGTTGATATTTTGAAAACACGAACCTATTAATTTTATCTCTTCTCTTTCTCATCCCCTTTTCTTTAAAGTTTTAAAAAATAAAAAAAAATTATCACCGCTCTTAATAGAAACCAACCTCACAATTTTTCTACGCCACCTAATTCTCTCGAAAAGGGCAAAGGGCTTTAAGCGCCACTGTCTTGTCTAGTACCTTGCGAACCCTTCACGGGGTAGTCCTTGGGAAGTTCAGGAGTTAATTTATAAAAAAAAAATCTATTTCAAAAAGAAAAAAAAATTTATTTAATTTTCTAAATCTAGTTTTTCTTTCTAGTTTATCCTTTTTCTCTTTCTCTTCTTCTTTTCTGTTCTTTTAGTGCATGACCCACGGGAGTCCGTCGGTTATTTTGGACTTGGACCACGAAATTGAGCGTACTCTTCGGAGAAGATCGCGATTTCAAGGTCCTACCATCCAAGTGCCGGTTGAGGACTCCGAGTCATTTAATACTTTAAGAATGGAAGAACCCAACGTAGATGAGGCCGTGCAAAGGACTATGTCCTATTATGCACGACCGAACCTCGAGGGAACAGAATCGAGTATAGTCCGTCCTACTATAGCAAATAATAACTTTGAACTAAAGCCTAGCATAATTCAAATGGTGCAGCAATATGTGCAATTTGACGGACTTCAAGATGAAGATCCGAACGCACATATAGCTAGCTTTCTTGAAATTTGCGACACCTTCAAGATAAATGGTGTCACAAATGATGCGATCAGGCTAAGACTCTTCCCCTTCTCTCTAAGAACTAAAGCTAAGCAGTGGCTTAACACACTTCCGAAAAATAGCATAACCACTTGGAATGAATTAACTGAAAAATTTTTGGCGAAGTATTTTCCGCCCGCTAAAACTGCAAAACTTAGGAACGACATCTCTGCCTTCGGACAAATAGACTCTAAAACCCTTTACGAAACCTGGGAGAGATTTAAAGAATTATTAAGACGATGCCCACATCACGCGCTGCCTGTATGGTTACAAGTGCAGACGTTTTATAACGGGCTAAATCAAAGCACGAAGCAAATGATAGACGCAGCTTCTGGCGGTACTTTAAATCATAAGACCCCGGAAGCCGCTCTTGAGCTTTTTGAGGATATGGCCATGAATACTTATCAGTGGAATGTGCCTAGGTCCCGCCCGAACAAGCCTGCAGGAATCTATGAAGTGGACAACGTCTCCCAGCTCGCTCTGCAAGTAGAAATCCTAAGCAAAAAAATCACGGAGATGACTGCTGCCTCCGCCCCTCAGGTATGGGAATCTGCAACCCCTACTCCAGAACATTTAGATTATGTTAATAATTTGCCTAGAACTGCTTTTAATAATTTTTCTGCTGCGAATTTTCATCCGCCTGGTTTTAATTTTCCAAATAGTTATAACCCCGCTTTAAGAAATCACCCGAACTTTTCATGGAGTAATCCATCGAATGCGATGCGCCCACCTCCGCAAAATGATTTTTCTGCACAACCACCACCACCACCACCACTTCTTCAAAATTACCCAAAACCTCCGAGCTTGGAGGAATTACTTTCTAAATATATCACCACAAATGACGCTACCATAAGAACTTTAACCGGAAGCGTAAAAAGTTTAGAAAATCAGGTAGGACAGCTCGCGAAAATAATTTCTGAGCGACCCGCAGGGTCTCTTCCTTCCAATACCGAACCCAACCCGAGAGAGCAAGCGAAAGCTATAACTCTTCGGAGTGGGAAGCAAGTCTCCGGTATGGTAAGTGAAGAGCCCGAGGCAAGCTCCGCTTCCGCTTTTAAAAATCAAAGCTCCGCTTCCGCTTTTAAAAATCAAAGCTCCGCTTCCGCTTTTAAAAATCAAAGCTCCGCTTCCGCTTTTAAAAATCAAAGCTCTGCTCCGCTTCCACCCTCTGCTGAAGAAGTAATCACCCCCACTTTAGAAAATAATCTCACTCCACCACCCATCTTCAAAAATAATTCAACTCCTCCATACCCCTCTGAACTTAATAGACAACGTCAAGATGATCAGTACTCCCGCTTCTTAGAAATCTTCAAACAAATCCACATTAATCTTCCCTTCCACGAGGCTATTTCGCAAATGCCGAAATACGCCAAATATCTTAAAGACCTCCTCACAAACAAGAAGAAGTTAGAGAATCTTTCGCACGTCACGCTTAACGCCGAGTGCTCTGCCGTTTTAACAAACGGTTTGCCGAAGAAAATCAGTGACCCGGGTAGTTTCTCTATCCCGTGTGTCTTCGGTGATCTCTTTGTTAAACACGCGTTAGCCGACTTAGGTGCAAGTATAAACCTGATGCCCTTTTCATTGTTCAAAAAGTTAGGGATTGGTAGCCTTAACCCCACGCGTATGAGTATCCAGCTAGCCGATAGATCCGTCAAGTACCCGTTAGGAATAGTGGAGGACGTTCTGGTGAAAGTCGACAAGTTCATCTTCCCGGTGGACTTTGTCATTTTGGACATCGAAGAAGACGTCGAGGTTCCCCTGATCCTTAGCCGACCCTTCCTTGCCACCTCCCGAGCCATCATTGACGTAAGCAATGGTAAGCTCTTTCTTCGAGTAGGCGACGACGAAGTCACATTTCCTATCACCCCTTCGATGAAGAACACCTTAGCGAACGATGACTCATGTTTTTTCATAGACGCCGTGAGTGATCATTCTTCCTACTGCCTCTCCGACTTTGAAAAAGAATTTTCTACTTTTTGCTCCTCTTCTCTTACAACAGAATCACTGCAAGGAAGTGATGAATCTTCTTATTGTCTTTCTGAGTTTGAAAAAGAGTTTTCTGATTTTTGTTCTTCCTCTTTTCTTACCACTGAATCTGTACAAGAAGCCGTCTTGGCTGCTAGCCCCACCCCTTATTACGTTCCTTATAAAAAAGTTTATGAAGATATTATTTTCGAAAAAGAAAGAATCTAAAAATCCTCTTATGAAGAACCCCCTACCCTAGAACTTAAAGAACTTCCCGAACACCTTAAGTATGCTTTCTTGGAAAAAGACTCCAAGTTACCAGTTATCGTTTCGGCCTACCTCACGGATACGCAGAACGATAAACTTCTTCTAGTTCTACGTAAGCATCGCCGGGCTATTGCTTGGCAAATTTCTGATATCAAGGGCATAAGCCCATCTTTCTGTACACATAAAATTTTAATGGAAGATAATTCGCGTAACTCTATCCAACCTCAGCGCCGTATAAACCCGAATATGAAAGAAGTAGTTAAGGGCGAGGTTGTGAAACTATTAGACGCAGGAATTATCTACCCTATATCGGACAGTAAGTGGGTTAGCCCCGTTCAGGTAGTTCCAAAAAAGGGAGGGATAACCGTAGTTAGTAATGAGAATAATGAATTAATCCCGACACGGACGGTGACGGGTTGGCGTATGTGCATAGATTACCGTAAGTTAAATGACGCCACCCGTAAGGACCACTTTCCTCTACCGTTTATCGACCAGATTTTAGAACGTCTCTCCGGCCATAGCTTTTATTGTTTTCTCGATGGCCTCTCGGGGTACTTTCAAATACCCATCTCTCCCGAGGACCAAGAGAAAACTACGTTTACTTGTCCCTTCGGCACCTTTGCGTACCGAAGAATGCCGTTTGGATTATGCAATGCGCCGGCTACATTCCAACGATGTATGCTAGCAATATTTGACAAGTACGTAGAAAGCATTATGGAGGTATTCATGGACGATTTCTCCGTGTTCGGCGACTCCTTCGATAGATGTTTAGAAAACCTCGAAAAAGTCTTAGAACGATGCGAAGAAACTAACCTTGCCCTAAATTGGGAAAAATGCCATTTTATGGTGAGGGAAGGGTTAGTTTTGGGTCATAAAATTTCTGCTAAAGGTATTGAGGTAGACGTTGCCAAGATAGAAGTTATTGAGAAGTTGCCGCCACCTACAAACATAAAAGCTATAAGAAGTTTCCTAGGCCACGCTGGTTTTTATCGTCGTTTTATAAAGGACTTCTCCAAGATCACTAAGCCCCTCACCCATCTCTTAGAAAAAGACGCTCCATTCATTTTTGATGACTCTTGTATTTATGCCTTTGAATTAATTAAAGAAAAGTTAATTAACGCGCCGATTATGATAGCTCCGGTGTGGGACCTTCCTTTCGAGATTATGTGCGATGCGAGTAGTTTTGCGGTGGGAGCCGTATTAGGTCAACGCATATCTAAGAACTTCCACCCCATCTATTACGCTAGTAAAACCCTCACATCTGCACAAGAAAATTACACCACAACCGAAAAAGAGCTCTTGGCTGTAGTATTTGCGTTTGATAAATTTCGCCCTTACATTACACTTTCAAAAATCATTGTTTTTACGGACCACTCGGCCCTCAAGTACCTTCTTGCCAAAACGGATGCCAAGCCTCGCTTGATTCGCTGGGTCTTACTCCTCCAGGAGTTTGACTTAGAGATCCGTGATAAGCGAGGAGCCGAGAACTTGGCCGCCGACCATTTATCAAGATTAGATAACCCCTTTATAGAAAAATTAAATGAAAAATCATTTTAATGACTATTTTCCTGATGAGAAGCTGCTTTTAGTTAATACATCTACTTCTCCTTGGTTCGCGCACATCGCCAACTATCTAGTGGCCCGGGTGCTCCCAAAAGAGTTCTCCTCTCAGCAGAAGAAGAAATTCTTTTCTGAGCTGAAGAACTACTTTTGGGAAGACCTGCATCTTTTCAAAATTTGTGCGGATCAAGTGATAAGGAGATGTGTTTCTTTTGATGAAGGAATTGATATTCTAAAACATTTGCATGAAGGTCCGACAGGTGGGCACTATCAAGCTGCTCGCACCGCTCATAAAGTGCTTTGCGCGGGTTTTTACTGGCCTAGCCTGTTTAAAGACGCGCAAGCCTTTGTGAGCAGGTGTGATAGTTGCCAACGGTCGGGCAATATTTCTAATAAAAATGAAATGCCGCAAAATTATTTTCTAGAGTGCGAAATTTTCGACCTCTGGGGAATTGACTTTGTTGGCCCCCTTCCTTCTAGCTTCGGAAACAAATATATTTTAGTTGCTGTTGATTATGTTTCACGATGGGCTGAGGCCCAAGCTCTTCCTACGAACGACTCCCGAGTTGTAGTCACGTTTTTTAAAAAATTATTTTCTAGATTCGGTACGCCACGCGCAATCGTTAGCGATAGGGGTTCCCATTTCTGTAACGCGCAATTTTCAAAAATCCTTACTAAATACGGCGTTACGCATAAACTATCCACTGCCTACCACCCCCAAACTAACGGTCAAGTCGAAGTAGTAAATAGAGAAATAAAAAGAATATTAGAAAAGACTGTTTCAACTTCTAGAAAAGACTGGTCAGCCAAACTTGACGATGCTCTATGGGCCTACCGAACAGCGTACAAAACCGCCCTCGGATGTACGCCGTATCGGCTGGTCTATGGAAAATCGTGCCATCTGCCCGTAGAGTTAGAACACCGCGCCTTTTGGGCCTTAAAATTTTTAAACTTCGATCCCCACTCAGTCGGTGACCTTCGAAAATTTAGACTAAATGAACTCGACGAGTGGCGCTCTTATGCTTATGAAAATAATAAACTTTATAAAGAGCGGACGAAGCGTTTACACGATAAACACTTAAGGCACCCTAAAAACTTTAAGCCGGGCGACCAAGTCCTGTTATATAATTCTCATTTACGTTTATTTCCGGGCAAATTAAAATCTCGCTGGTCTGGCCCGTTTTCTGTTTTAGAAGTATTTCCTTATGGAACTGTTTTAATTTCTCACCCTGATAAGTGTAATTTCAAAGTGAATGGTCAGCGTCTTAAACTGTATTTCTCTGGTGATGATGATGTCAGTCCAAACACTATTAAGTTTCTGCTTCACGAACTCTAACTTTGAACTTTTTATTTTTTTGCTAAAAACAATTTTATTTCGGGACAACAATATTTTTGGACAATATTATATTATTTTTGATGCGTCGAGCTCAACGACGCTTTAACCAAAGGGCGCTCTTGGGAGGCAACCCAAGTTATCTTTTTCTGTTTTCTTTATTTTACAATTTTTGCCTCGGACGGCTCGGACAAGCTGAAGCTTCTGCGATCGCCTGCTCCAACATTGCTGAATCCATCACAAAGTCCAAAGAAGACATTCGGGGAGCGACATCACTCAGCTTTCGCAGCAAATAAATCCGGGGAAGTACCTGTATTTCAATTCTGTCTTTCAATTCTGTACTTTATTTTTCTCTCCTTCTCCAATCCCCTTCTTTAGCCATTGAGGACAATGTCTGTTTTAAGCTTGGGGAGGATTTCCTCCTTCATTTTTGCGTAGTGTAAATAATCTTCTTTTTGTATATATTGTAAATATTTCCAAAAAAAAAAATGAATATCTTAAAATTCCAAAAAAAAAGGAGAAAAATTTTCCAAAAAAAAAAAAGAGAATATTTCTCAAAAAATAAATAAATTATATGTGTGTTTTTGAATAGTTTAGACATTTTGGTATTTCAATAGTACCCCTAGTTTTTAGTTTTGTTTTACTCAAAATCTCCTATAAACAACTTAGTTAATTATAATATTTCTAATCGCCCTTTTTAATTATGTTTCACAAGTAAAATGTTGGCCATGCTGTGTTTCTAATTCACGGTAGCATGTTAAGGTGAAATATTTTTCTAAAACTCGCATTTCTATTATGGTTTTTTGTTGTTTATTTCCTTTACTTTCTTAAAAATTCATCATCCACTATTTTCTTTTTCGTTTTTGAATAATTTTTGTAAAGTCAACTTTTGAATAACGTAGTAGATGTGAACGATCCAAGTCACCTATTATTTCTATTTTCAAGTTAATTTCATCAATCTTCTTTTATTATCTAGGACTCGCTTTTTGAAAATTTTTCAAACCTTTGTTTTAAATAAATTCAAAAGCGTGAAAATGATTTAGGCCATTTTTGTTTTCGTTTGAGCTTTCCTGCCAACCTAAAAAAAAACTTTTACCACTAGTTAGCCGTTTTTGAGCCTTTTTCCGATTTCATTTGATAGCTCCTCCTTTCATTTCAGTTTCACCAAAGCCAAAATTTCCAACCTATCGAATCACACTAGCCTTTTTGAGTTTCATAAATTATTTTGACGATTTTGATAGGGTATTTTGTGATTTTTGTGGAGAAAGGTTTTCGAAAAAAAAAAGAAAGAAGTATGTTCAAAAGTGATGTTTATTTTTTGTTTGGCCAACTCAAAAAGGAAAATAAGAATATTTATGGCCTTTGTTTTGAAAAAAGAAAAAAAATGGAAAAGAAAAAAATGAAAAAGAAAGAAAAAAAATGTGTATATATTTTTATGAAAATTTTTGAAACTCTTTGCTTTGGTTTAGTGTGATTTTAAAACCTTCACGTTTATCTTTGAATTCCACTCCTAATTATTTTCCTAAACCAAACGTTTCTGTCCTATTTAAGTCCTTTTGATTCACGCTTTTTAATTTTTTATTTAACAACTAAGAAAAGAAAAACAGTAAATCAGTTTTAGTTTTAGATTTAAACCTAGATTTTTGATAATTAAATTGATATAATTATAATACGTTGCTTGGATCTAGTAACAACTCAATGCGTGTTTTTCATTTTCGTTGCTTTACTTAAGTCCATTTAAAAAATCTCGTTAAAATTTTGGATGATTTGTTTTTATTAAGTAAAGTTTTTAAAAGTTTTACCATACCTAAATAATTGTTTTAGACTTACATTTCACCTTTTCCCTACTAAGAATTTCGCATAGTACTTGTTGTAGGCATAATTAGAACTTTTTGATTAGTCCTTTTTATAAATATCTAGTTTTTATATTTTTGCTTGGGGACAAGCAAAGCTTAAGCTTGGGGGAATTTGATAATACGTTTTGTAGCCTAAACTATTATCGTATTTTATATTTTATATTGTACAAATTATGTCTATTATTAGTTTATTTTTATCCTTTTTATGTAAATTTTATTGCCACTAACTTTTTCCTGTCTTTTTGCAGGTTTTCAGAAAAATTGCCAAAATGGCCTGTCACGCCCCCCTGTCACGCCCTCCCTGGGCGTGACCTAGGGCGTGTCACCCGATCCCGAGGACACCTGTTGGAAGGGACAGAAAATGGTCAAAACCGCTGTCACGCCCCCCTGTCACGCCCTCCCTGGGCGTGTCACTAGGCGTGACCAGGGGCGTGTCGCCCTCTGCCGCAAAGCTGCCGCCGCATTAAATGCCCTTCCGCCTCAGCACGCAAATAGTACTGTCACGCCCCATGTCACGCCCGTGACATGGGCGTGACACCTTCCTTTTTCGGCGACTGACAGATTTCCGACCAATGATTTGGACATGACATGCCTGTCACGCCCCCCTGTCACGGGCGTGACCTAGGGCGTGACCACCGACGTACCGAATCAATCATCCCTCCCGCCAGAATCCAGAGCCCGAGGTCAAATCCGTACCTGTCACGCCCCCTGACACGCCCCCCTAGGGCGTGTCGGAGGGCGTGACCAACCCGAGAAATTTTCTATAAATTGAGCCCCCTCCCCCCCATTTCAGCAAGCTTTGGTTGAGTGGGGGAGGTGCTGCCCCTTTGTTTCTTGATCCTTTTTCATGCTTTCTCTCTCTCTCTCTCCCCTCTCTTTGTACTTTTTGGTTAACCCTAGTTTAATCTTAGTTTGTGCTAGCTTTTAATGTAATTTTCTTCTTGCTTAGTGCTTAATGTAGGGCTAGAATAGGGTTTAATTTTCATGCACTTGTAATTTTATTTTCATTAGTGTAACTTGCCCTTTTTCATTAATAAAATTGTTCTTCCCTTAGCTTGTGTTCTTCTTATGTTTTTCTACTCATCTCCCCTCCTCCACTCCATTATGATTAACTAATCCTCATTGTACTCGATCTTGATGATCCGAGGTTAGAGCGATTATGTTATGATGTTTTAATCAATCTTTTCTTTTTAGGTTAGGGCCTTGAATTACTCTTGATTAATCACGGGTTGGGGGTATATTTTCGATATATACTCTCCGCCTTTGCTTTCATTCTGGGCTAGCCGAGAGGCCGAAAGAATGAAGTGAGCATTCAAGAGTAAAGGGAGTTGTACGCACCCCTCGAGAGAGGCAGACGTCCAAATCTCCCGGATTGGAGTAAAATCCAATAGTGGGGTTCACCGCGTAAAGCGAGTTTTAGGCCTCCGATTTAGACGAGAGTCGGTCGGACCTTCCTAAACTCAGTTGGGCACGACTTCGAGAGAAGCGTGTTCAAGCTTTAGGAACCTCCACGGTCAAGGACCCTTATCCTATTAAGTTTAGATTTTTATCGCATTTTCTTAATCGTCTTTAGCCGAGGTGAATCTCGATCGGGTGCATTTCCATTTCATATTGTTCTACCTTTTGTAGTAATCTCATATATTGTGCTCTTTAATTAACTGCAGTAATTTCCTTTCTAGCTTAGTTGTTTGCTTAATAGCGTAACTTAATTGCGGTAGTTCTCTTTCTAGTTTGCTTTAATTTCTCCATTGCGCTTAGATTTTCTAAAACCCTAGTTTTTCCGTCGATAAGATAATAGCGTTCGTGTGAGTAAGCTTAGCCAACAGTTCCCGGATTTCAATACGACACTTGTGTCCCCTTGCTACAATTCGATAGGTATACTTGCCTCATCGGGTTGCTAGTTCGGTTGCGTTTATTTTCTTCGAACCCTAGCGCGCAACACCCGCCGAGCATGAAGCCATCAATTCCTTCCCAGAGGGTGAGCTCGCCTTCCCCATCTCGCACTTCGAGGTGGGGCTGCACCTCCCCCTCTGGCCAGAGATCCGCCAGATCCTGAAGTACTACGGCGCGGTGCCCGCGCAACTGAATTCCAACGCCATTGCTATGATGGTGGCGTTCGCCTGCTTCCTCCGCCGAGAGCGGATTGAGTTCAACCTTGCAGTGTTCCGTAAGTTGTTCTCCTACAAGGCTACCCCCGACGGAGTCGCCTACTTCGGCGGGTCCCTCATCAAGGTTCGCTAGCTCGCGAACAAGAACCACAATTGGATGACTCGGCTTGTCTTCATTAAGGGCGAGCTCGGCAACATCCCCTTTAGTCCCCTGCAGAAAAGCGAGGACATATATCGTCCTCCTTCCCTGTCTGGTAGCGACGCCGACCTCCACAAGTTTTTCCTCCACAAGGACTTCGAGGTCGCCTTCCTCCGCTGCGGCCTTGATTCGCTTCAACCCGTTCTCCCTGGTGAAGGTATATCTCGCTCTGCCTTCTTGCGAACTCTATCAAGGTGGATCTCTATATTACATATATTTTTTTTTTGATCAAGTCTCTCTCTGCAGGGGAACGGGTTCTGCCGGAGCACCCGCCGTTCGCCGACTCGGGGATATTCTCAGATCCCCTGGAACTGGCCCGGGCGGCGGCAGCGGCTTATCGCGAGGAACAAGCGCAAGGCCAACTCCTCGGCAAGAAGCGCTTGGAGCCCGGGGGGTCAAGCTCGCGCCCCGATCCTTCGCTCCCCAAAAAGAAGAAGGCGAAGGTGGTCTCGCGCGGACGGTTGCACCTTCCTCCGTCACCTACCAAATTCATGATCTCGCCGGAGGCTCTGTCCGACGAGCCATCTTTGAGCCCGTTAAAAGAAGCCTCCTCCCCCCGAAAGGGGAAGAAGAAGAATGGGCCGTCCTCTGATTCCACCGGAGAGGACACCCTCCGCGAGCCCGGCCTGCCGAAGGATCACCCCCACTTCGGCAAGGGGTGTAAAAGCAAAGATGCGGCCGACGAGCCCATTTTGAAGTGGGACGAGGGGGCTCACCGAGTTTCTGTTTCTACTCGCGCCCCCTCCTGGGGAGCTCGCCGGCCTCCTACCGCCCACGCCTTCGCCTTCGGCCTCTACAGCCGCGACAGCGCCGAATCGTACAAGAAACTCACCCCCAGTCAGCTCGGCCACGAGGGGTTACAAGCCCACCTGCGGGACTTCGAGCTCCACCACATGATGGTCTGCCGCGGCTTCCAGCTTAGCAATGCCCTGCTGACTGCCGAGCAGGAGCGCGACCTGGCGAAGGAGAGCACGGCCGATGCGGAAAGGCGGTTCGGCCTTGCCGACGCTCTACTCGCGAAGTCTGCTGGTGGCTTGGTAATCATTGGATATCTCTATTTACCTTGCTTAGGATTATTCCTGTGCGTGTCCTGAACTTTTAACCCTACAGGACGCCGAAGCCTCCGACGCGCTGCGAGGCGAGGTGGCTCAGCTGCAGGCTCAGCTTGCCGAGCGGGAAGTCCAGCTCGCCGAGCAAAAGATGTATTCCCGCGAGCAAGAGGCTGTTGCTTCCCAGCTGGGGGTGGAGGTGGAGGAGTTGAAGGAGAAGAACAAGGGGCTCCTGGGGGAGGTCCTCCGCCAAGCCGACGCTCTCCTTCCCCCGGACGCCAGCGAGCCAGCCTTCCCCTACAAGAGGCCTCGGGTGTTCGGCGAGTCTGATGTCGCGGAGCGGCTGCGAGTCAACTCTATCGAGGCTGCCGAGTGCCTCCTGAAGGCCATGAGGGGAATGGGGATTTTGGCGGAAGGCTGCGAGGAGGTCACCGTCCGAGAGCTCCTGCCAACCCTGTTCCCACCCAGCCCACTCAGCGAGAAGGAGGATAGCTTCGACTCGCTCTTCGCAGGGGTGGGAGAGAAGGACGCTCGGATTGGCGGCGAGGAGGACCGTCATTCGAGGGGGGAGGACGAGAGCTAGCTTTTGCTTTCTTTTTCTTTTGTATCCTGCCGAGGCGGGCATTTCCTTGTATACTTGTAATGATGAATCAAAGACATTTTTCATAATTTCACTATCTTCTTTTTAAGCTTACTTGCGATATTATATCCGCGCGCTTGATGTCCCGACCTCGCCCGTAGAATGTCTTGAGTTAGGACCAGCCCCCCGCGGTGCTTGCGGCGAATCCCTAGGACACGTGCTCGCGCCATATCCTACTCGCGCCACACCTTCCCCCGCCATGTCTCGCTTCAGTTTTTCGACAATTCAGACAAGTGGAAATACGTTTGGGTCAAGATGCTGCCGGCATCCGCCTTAGACACCAGGCCGTGTCTTCCGCCGAGTTAACTGGAGCGAGACTAGGCTCGCTGGAGAGAGCCGTTTCCTCCCCTTGAGTATGGGACGGGACCAGGGCTTCCTTAGTAGCGAGCTGGAGGGGGGCAGGATATTCCGAGCTCGCCGTCTTGACTGGCGAGCTTGCACCCTGGTGCTTTTCTCGGGCCAACTCCCAGTCTCAGCTCCAGGGTCGTAGCGATGTCCATCGAGACTCGGCCGTGCTAGCTAGGTGGGAGCCTGGCAGGGGAGTGACGAGACCTAACCCCAGAGCGAGAGGACTTAGAAACTTTTGCCTCTCCCGGGTGCTACCACCGGGCCAGTCAGCTAGGTGAGAGCCTGAGGGCGGGTGTTGGACATCCTCCGGGCTCAGCCCCAGGGTCATAGCGATGTCTATCGAGACTCGGCCGTGCCAGCTAGGTGGGAGCCTGGCAGGGGAGTGACGAGACTTAACCCCAGAGCGAGAAGACTTAGAAACTTTTGCCTTTCCCGGGTGCTGCCACCGGGCCAGTCAGCTAGGTGAGAGCCTGAGGGCGGGTGTTGAACATCCTCCGGGCTCAGCCCCAGGGTCATAGCGATGTCCATCGAGACTCGGCCATGCTAGCTAGGTGGGAGCCTGGCAGGGGAGTGACGAGACCTAACCCCAGAGCGAGAAGACTTAGAAACTTTTGCCTCTCCCGGGTGCTACCACCGAGCCAGTCAGCTAGGTGAGAGCCTGAGGGCGGGTGTTGAACATCCTCCGGGCTCAGCCCCAGGGTCATAGCGAAGTCCATCGAGACTCGACCATGCCAGCTAGGTGGGAGCCTGGCAGGGGAGTGACGAGACCTAACCCCAGAGCGAGAAGACTTAGAAACTTTTGCCTCTCCCGGGTGCTACCACCGGGCCAGTCAGCTAGGTGAGAGCCTGAGGGCGGGTGTTGAACATCCTACTGGCTCAGCCCCAGGGTCATAGCGATGTCCATTGAGACTCGGTCGTGCCAGCTAGGTGGGAGCCTGGCAGGGGAGTGACGAGACCTAACCCCAGAGCGAGAAGACTTAGAAACTTTTGCCTTTCTCGGGTGCTGCCACCGGGCCAGTCAGCTAGGTGAGAGCCTGAGGGCGGGTGTTGAACATCCTCCAGGCTCAGCCCCAGGGTCATAGCGATGTCCATCGAGACTCGGCCGTGCCAGCTAGGTTGGTGCCTGGCAGGGGAGTGACGAGACCTAACCCCAGAGCGAGAAGACTTAGAAACTTTTGCCTCTCCCGGGTGCTGCCACCGGGCCAGTCAGCTAGGTGAGAGCCTGAGGGCGGGTGTTGAACATCCTCCGGGCTCAGCCCCAGGGTCATAGCGATGTCCATCGAGACTCGGCCGTGCCAGCTAGGTGGGAGCCTGGCAGGGGAGTGATGAGACCTAACCCTAGAGCGAGAAGACTTAGAAACTTTTGCCTCTCCCGGGTGCTACCACCGGGCCAGTCAGCTAGGTGAGAGCCTGAGGGCAGTTGTTGAACATCCTCCGGGCTCAGCCCCAGGGTCATAGCGATGTCCATCGAGACTCGGCCGTGCCAGCTAGGTGGGAACCTGGCAGGGGAGTGACGAGACCTAACCCCAGAGCGAGAAGACTTAGAAACTTTTGCCTTTCCCGGGTGCTGCCACCGGGCCAGTCAGCTAGGTGAGAGCCTGAGGGCGGGTGTTGAACATCCTCCGGGCTCAGCCCCAGGGTCATAGCGATGTCCATCGAGACTCGTCCGTGCCAGCTAGGTGGGAGCCTGGCAGGGGAGTGACGAGACCTAACCCCAGAGCGAGAAGACTTAGAAACTTTTGCCTCTCCCGGGTGCTACCACCGGGCCAGTCAGCTAGGTGAGAGCCTGAGGGCGGGTGTTGAACATCCTCCGGGCTCAGCCCCAGGGTCATAGCGATGTCCATCGAGACTCGGCCGTGCCAGCTAGGTGGGAGCCTGGCAGGGGAGTGCCGAGACCTAACCCCAGAGCGAGAAGACTTAGAAACTTTTGCCTCTCCCGGGTGCTACCACCGGGCCAGTCAGCTAGGTGAGAGCCTGAGGGTGGGTGTTGAACATCCTCCGGGCTCAGCCCCAGGGTCATAGCGATGTCCATCGAGACTCGGCCGTGCCAGCTAGGTGGGAGCCTGGCAGGGGAGTGACGAGACCTAACCCCAGAGCGAGAAGACTTAGAAACTTTTGCCTCTCCCGGGTGCTACCACCGAGCCAGTCAGCTAGGTGAGAGCCTGAGGGCGGGTGTTGAACATCCTCCGGGCTCAGCCCTAGGGTCATAGCGATGTCCATCGAGACTCGGCCGTGCCAGCTAGGTGGGAGCCTGGCAGGGGAGTGACGAGACCTAACCCCAGAGCGAGAAGACTTAGAAACTTTTGCCTCTCCCGGGTGCTACCACCGGGCCAGTCAGCTAGGTGAGAGCCTGAGGGCGGGTGTTGAACATCCTCCGGGCTCAGCCCCAGGGTCATAGCGATGTCCATCGAGACTCGGCCATGCCAGCTAGGTGAGAACCTGACAGGGGAGTGACGAGACCTAACCCCAGAGCGAGAAGACTTAGAAACTTTTGCCTTTCCCGGGTGCTGCCACCGGGCCAGTCAGCTAGGTGAGAGCCTGAGGGCGGGTGTTGAACATCCTCCGGGCTCAGCCCCAGGGTCATAGCGATGTCCATCGAGACTCGGCCGTGCCAGCTAGGTGGGAGCCTGGCAGGGGAGTGACGAGACCTAACCCTAGAGCGAGAAGACTTAGAAACTTTTGCCTCTCCCGGGTGCTACCACCGGGCCATTCAGCTAGGTGAGAGCCTGAGGGCGGGTGTTGAACATCCTCCGAGCTCAGCCCCAGGGTCATAGCGATGTCCATCGAGACTCAACCGTGCTAGCTAGGTGGGAGCCTGGCAGGGGAGTGACGAGACCTAACCCCAGAGCGAGAAGACTTAGAAACTTTTGCCTTTCCCGGGTGTTGCCACCGGGCCAGTCAGCTAGGTGAGAGCCTGAGGGCGGGTGTTGAACATCCTCCGGGCTCAGTCCCAGGGTCATAGCGATGTCCATCGAGACTCGGCCGTGCCAGCTAGGTGGGAGCTTGGCAGGGGAGTGACGAGACCTAACCCCAGAGCGAGAAGACTTAGAAACTTTTGCCTCTCGGGGCTTTAAGCTGCGAGCCCCTCTACCCTCACTATTTTGCCAGAGCATAAGATATGATAATGAGATTCGTTTTTATTCATGAGGCCAAGATATCTACAATATTTTCAAGGATAGAAACGTTTCAGATCGTCGCCACTCCAAGTGTGGCTGAGGGTATCCCCTTTTACATCTTGGAGGCGATACCCCCCAGATCTCAAGACCTCCTGCACAATGTAGGGACCCTCCCAATTGGGGTGGAGTTTTCCCACAGCGGCTGATCTCCCTGCCGCGTCCTCTTTTTTCAAGACAAGGTCCCCCTCCATGAACTACTTGATACAGACGTGTTTGTCGAAATACTTGGCCATCCTTCGCTTGGCCTCTTCTTGCCTGACGACGGACAAGTCGCGTAGTTCTTCCACCATATCAAGGGAGAGTCGAAGCTCCTCCTCATTCTCTGACCTCCATTATTCCCTTCCAGCTCCTGCCTCGATGACCCGAGGTGTCTGGACCTCGAATTCGATAAGTAGAATGGCCTCGCAGCCGTGAGAGAGTTTGAAAGGTGTCTCCCCTGTGGTCGTATTGGGGGTGGTCCTCAAGGCCCAGAGGACTGATGGAAGTTGTTCCACCCAACTTCCCCTCAAATTTTCCACTTTCTTTTTTAAGAGGTTCACGATGATTTTGTTGGCCGCTTCCACCTGCCCGTTGCTCCTGGGGTGATGGACAGAAGCAAACCGAAGGTCAATCCCCAGCTGTTCGCAGAAGCGAATGAACTCCGTGCTGGCGAACTGAGGTCCGTTATCCTTGACGATAGCCTGTGGCAGCCCATGCCTGCAGATGATCTCTCCCCAGATAAAGTTCCTGACTACCTGAGAGGTTACCTTGGCTAGAGCCTTCACCTCCATCCACTTAGAAAAATAATCGATCATGACCAACAAAAACCTCCTCTGCCCGCTGGCTTGAGGGAAAGGTCCTACGAGGTCCAGTCCCCATATGGCGAAGGGCCATTGTGCCATGATGCTTCTTAACCTTTGAGCCGGCTGGAGCTGGAGCGGGGCATAGAGTTGGCACTTATGACATTTTTTTGCGAATTCGGCTGCATCCTGACCGAGGGTGGGCCAGAAGTACCCTTGCCTAACGATTCTCCCTTCTAGGGTCCGACTCCCCGAATGACTTCCACATTCGCCGGAATGGACCTCCTCCAAAATTTTATGCACCTCCCTTTCGGCCACACAACGGGCCAACATCCCTGAGAGGGTTTTGCGGTACAACTGCCCCTCACGTAGGAGGTAATACGCCGCCTTGTGCTTGAGCCCTCTTCGGTCAATTCCCTCCGGGTACTCTCCGGTGGACAAAAAGGTGACAAAGGGATCCATCCATGAGGGGTGCTGTTCCACTTCCATTAGTTCCCCCTCTTCGATGGAAGGTCGGAAGAGATCCGTAATGGTGCCTCCCATCCGGGGGCCGTGCTTTGCTAGCTGGTCGACTGGCTCGTTTTCCCCTCGCGGCACGTGCTTGATTGAGAAGGTCTGGAAGGTCCCGATGACTCCCCTTACCTTCATCAAATAGAGCTGCAGGGTGGGCTCCCTCGCCTCAAACTCCCCCTTGACCTGGGAAGCCACTACCATGGAGTCGGTGAGGACCTCCACGTCATGCACCCCCAAGTCTCTTGCCAGGCGCAGACCTGCGATTACGGCTTCGTATTCGGCTTATTATTGGTGATAGGGAAGTGCACTACCACAGTTTGCTCGATCCTTATCCCCTGGGGGCTTTCCAAGATGACCCCAACCCCTAAAGAATGCTTCCCCGAGGCACCGTCCACCCTGACTTTCCAGGGGAGAGGGCGAGTGAGTCTCTCCTCCGCCGCCTCGACCACATACTCTGCCAGGAAGTCAGCCTTAGCTTGGGCCTTGATTGAGAGGCGGGGGACGAAGGAGATGTCGAACTCGCTCAGTTCCACCGACCATTTGGCCAACCTACCTGAATGCTCTACCCCCTTGAAGATGTTGCGCAGGGGGTGGTCAGTCACTACTCGAATTGAGTGTGCCTGGAAATAAGGCCGAAGCCTCCGAGCTGAGATGATTAAGGCGAAGGCCAGTTTTTCCAGGATGGGGTAGCGGAGCTCGGCCCTCTTTAGTATCCGACTCACATAATAGACGGGGAGTTGCCTCTTCCCTTCTTCCCGAACCAAAACCGAACTCAAGGCTTCAGCCCCGACCCCTAGATATAGGAATAAGTCTTCCCCTTCCTTGGGCCCTTGGAGCAGGGGGCCTGAATCAGCTGTTTCTTCAAAGCCTGGAATGTCGCCTCGCACTACGAGGTCCATTCAAACTTTCGACCCCCTCTCAAGGTTTTGAAAAACGAGGAGCATCTCTCCCCAGCCCGGGAGAGGAATCTACTCAACCCTGCCAACTTCCCTGTCAGTTGCTGTACTTCCTTGGTATTTTGTGGTGACCTTAGTTCTATGATTACTCTCACCTTATCCGGATTAGGTTCTACACCGGCGGGGGTGAGAAGATGCCCTAGGAACTTTCCTTGGCTTGCCCCGAAGACACACTTCAAGGGGTTTAGCCTCATCTTAAACTTGCGGAGAGTGGCGAAAGTCTCTTCCAAGTCCTGGACGTGGGAGTCGACATCCAAGCTCTTGACCATGAGGTCATCCACGTACACTTCGAGATTCCTCCCCTTCTGCTCTCGGAAGACCCTATCCATCATTTTTTGATAGGTGGCCCCCGCATTCTTTAGCCCAAAGGGCATCATTTTGTAACAATAACATCCATCTCCCGTGATGAATGAGACATCTTTGACGTCAGGGGGGTGCATTCTGATTTGGTGATATCCTGAAAAAGCATCCAGAAAACTCATTACAGGGAAACCGACGGCTGAGTCAACCAGCGCGTCGATCCGAGGCAAAGGATAACAATCTTTCGGGCATGATTTATTAAGAAGAGAAAAGTCGATACACATCCTCCACCGGCCGTCTCCTTTTTTAACCATTACAACGTTGGAGACCCAGCCGGGGTATTGGATTTCAGATATGAAGCCAGCCTCGAGGAGCTTGGCGACTTCCTCCCTGATTGGCTAGGCGAGCTTGTCCGTGATGGATCTTTTTTTCTGCTGGATGGGGGGAGCCTCCGGGTCCAGGTTGAGGCGATGGCAGGCCACGTCGGGGTCGATCCCTGGCATCTCCGCGGCGCTCCAGGCGAAGATGTCCACGTTCCTCTAGATGCACTCCAGCATCCTGCCTTGAGCTTCCGGGGTCAGGCCTCCGCTGACGCGGACCTTCTCCACCCTGCCTCCAATGGTGAGGACCTCCATCTCCTCCACCTCTTCCGCCGCCTCCAGACGGGACTGCTCCTCCCATTCCTCGATACCTCCCCCTCCGGGGGCGAGGACCTCTTCCTCAGCCTCCTCGACGGCCATGGCCTCGGCCAGCTCCCGAGTCTCTTCCGTGACCTCCTCCCGAGCGCGGTACTCCACCCCCATCTCTTTGTTAGCTTCCTGCTTCTCCTCCTCCAACCTCCGCCCCATCTCCTCGGCCCCTCCAGCCAAGAGATGGAGTTTACCGCCGAGACGTAGCACTCCCTTGCCTCCTTAGGGTCTCCTCGGACCCGGATCTGGACCCCCTCGACGTTGAGCTTTAGACACTGGTGGAAGGATGAGGGGACGCAGCGGAAGGCACTGATGAGGGGTCTCCCGAAGATGGCACTGTAGCTGCTAGGAGCGTCCACGATGACAAACTTGCAGTTGCGTGACTGCCCCCCCAGAGTGACATGGAGTCCCACTCCTCCCTCGACTTCTTTCCTCTCTCCCGAAAAGCCGAACAGAGGCCCATCCGAGGCTAACACCCACCTGGCCTCTACTTTCATCGCATCGAACGCCTTCTTGAAGATGACGTTGACCGAACTCCCATTGTCCACAAGGATCCGGGAGACGGTAAAATCCTCGATGGCTGTCTGGATGACCAGCGCATCGCAAAAGGGGTCCTCGTGACCCGGCAAGTCCTCTCTGGAGAAGGTGATTTTCTCCTCCGGGGGAGGGGACTGGGACGTGGAGCCAACGCTCCTTCGGTACATAGTGTGGAGGCTTGACTTACGGGAGGCCTCGATCCCGACCCCCCCGTGGATCGCTCCGATCCTTCCTCGGGTGCCCACATCAACCCGGTCTTCACATCGATCCCCCTCCTGCCGAGGCCGGATCTCCTCTATCCGAACTTCCTGATGGTCTTGCGGTTGCTGTTCCCTTCTCCCCCTCATCTCAAGGAACTCTGGACACGTGGATGTGAGGAGCCCCTCTTCCTGATGAAAGTCACAATAGGGCAGGTCCACCCTGACCTCCCTTCTTCTCCTCGGCTGTCCTCTCCTCCTCCCCCTTATGGCAATTGCCATTGCCTCCTCCTGATCGGGGAGAGGGGGTCTCTGACCCTGCCTACCCCCCTAGGGATTGTACTGCCCTCGGCCACCCTGGCGGTTATCTCCTCCCTGATAACCTCTTCGTGGTGCCTGGTCTTGCCACTCGGGCCTCCACCCCAAACGGTGGGTCTGCTCCGGACGCACCCACCTGGGTTGCGGCTGCTGCTGCGGCTGCTCCCTTTGCCGAGGTTCAGCCCTCCTCTCCTCCTGAATTCGGCCACCCCTTGCCCTCTCCTCCTCCACGGCCCACTTGGCCAACCTTCGCGCAAACTCTGGATTTGCTGCCTCCATATCGGCCTCCCTGGCCGCTCTCTCCAGGAGTGCCTCAAAAGACACTGGAGGTGATCTCTTCAGTTCCATCGCGAAGAACCCGGATTGGAGACCCAGGGTGAAGGCCACCATCATGGTGTGCCCTGGCATCTCCTGGACTTGGGACAGTTCCTCTTGGAACCTGTCCAGATAGCTTCCTAGGGTCTCTCCTACCCTCTACTTGATGCGGAACAAAGACTCCGCCTCCTTCTTCCTCTTCTTAGAAGTGGTGAATCTCAATATGAAACCCCGTCGCAGATCCTCAAAGCAGTAGATGGACCCGGTCGGGAGTTGGTGGAACCACCTTTTCTCTGAGGGTGATGGTGAAGAGTCGGCACTTGAAGCCGTCTGACATCTGTCGAATAGAGACCATGTCCTCGAACCACTGGATGTGGTGGACCGGGTCTCCTCTCCCGGAGTAATAAGTCATCTCTGGCTCGCGAAACCCCTCGGGAACTGGGGCTGAAGAAACGAACTCCCTGAAGGGGATCCCCCCTCAGCCGGGCGAGACGGGAACTCCCTCCCTGCAGTCTCGCCGAAGTGGTACTCAGCGGCCGAGCCGGGGAACAGAACTCGCCCCTGGAACTCGCGCTCGCCTCTCTCGGCGGGTTCCTTCCCTGGTCGCCTCAGCGGCGCGTCGTCGCCGAGTGCGGGAGCGGCGACCACCGGAACTGCCGGTGTCGCACTCTCAGCTCGCATGCCGAGGGCGGTCCTGACGAGCCCGAGGATTTCCTCACTAAGCTCCGCCGGCACGCTCGCCGCTGGGGGTGGGGGAGGGGGTGGCGAGCTGCCCCTGCCTGATCCTTGTCCTTCTTCTCCAGTCATCGAGCCTGCAGAAGGTTTTCTCTGCTGACCACTGTCCACGCTCACCACACCAAAATGTTGAAACCGGAAAACCGGTCTCTGTGGAATTCGACCCTTGGTGAAGGGGTGGCCGCGCACCTACTTCGCTCCTGCAAGAAAATGACAAGAAAAAATAAGAACCAAGGACCCGACCAAGGGCCCGGCGTGGAGGTCCCACCACACACCCGGAAGATCTTAGAGCGCTTCCCCTCCTTAGCCAAGTGCCGGGCTAAGGTACCTCAGAAAGCGCTAGTAGGCCGAAGAATTGGTATGTATGCCTTCTGAGGTACCCCTTGGGTCCTATTTATAGGAAAAAATGGCCTGCCAATATACAACCTTCACTGTTCTCGAGGACTACGGGCAGACCAAAGGGGGCAACATGGTAAAAGTATGTCATGGCCAAGATGCGAGATGGACCTGAGGTAGCACTCGCTCGGCAGGGGGCCTGACTTGCCTCGCCCTGGGCCTAGGCGAGCACGTACTCGGCAGGCTATGCTCGACTATCGCTGAGCTCGGCTCGACTACCGCCGAGCTCGGACTCGGCACGACGATCGCCGAGCTCCAACAGAAACTGAGCTCGGCATGGGGTGCGGTCTGAGCTTGGTTCGACTACCATCGGGCCCTATACCTTTACCCGAGCTCGGTCTCGGCATGTCGGGCTCTGTTCGGCCATCGTCGAGCTCGGCTCGACTATCGCCGAGCTCGGCTCGGCTATTACCGAGCTCGGGCTCGGCATGCTGGGTTCACATTGCGGTCTGAGCCGGCCGGTTCAACTCCTGTCGACCACTCGCAGGATACGAGGTTGTACAAACTAAGTGACCTTGGTTATGACATTTCTTTCCAGAAGGATAAGTGTCACATCAAAAGGTTAAGTGACTAGAGTGTCATCTTAATAGGCACTAGGAGTGAGAATGTTTATTGCTTAAACTTTTCTTGCTTAGATAGTTGTTCCCTTATATGCCTAGTTGCAAATGACAAAAGTCTCATATTGTGTTCAATGGCACAAAAGACTGGTTCATTTGAATTATAAGACCATTAGTTAACTCTTTAGTGATGAGCTAGTTAGGAATGGTCCCAAAATAAAATGCTCCAAGGAGGGTATCTGTGCTGCTTGCCAAAAGGGTAAGCAGACTAAGACCTCCTTCAAGAGCATTGGGACAAAGGACTAAGTGAGATGCTTGTACCTCCTACACATGGACTTGTTTGGTCTTATGCATGTTCAGAGTCTAGGTAGGAAGGTCAACACTCTTGTGGTGGTTGATGACTATTCTAGTTTTGTTTGGGTATTCTTCCTTAAAAGAAAGGATGAAACCCTTGAAGTCTTCATTAATTTTGTCAAGCAGATTCAGAATGAACTTGCAAGATCTGTGGTCAAAATGAGAAGTGACCATAAAACTAAATTTCAGTCTGTTGTCATGATTACCTTCTATGAAGAGAAAGTGATTCATCAAGAATTCTCCTCTCCAAGACCACCCCAGCAAAATGGGTTAGCTTAGAGAAAAAATAGGACTCTCATAGAAGCTGGGAGAACATTGTTGAGTGACGCTTCTCTCCCTGAATATTTCTAGGCTGAGGCAGTTAACATTGCATATCATGTTCTCAATAGGGCTTCTATCACCAAAGACCACAAGAAGACTTTGTATGAGATCTTGAAGGCAAAAAACCAAACATATCCTATTTCAGGATCTTTGGTTGCAAGTGTTTCATCTTGAATAATGGCAAGTCAAAAGTGACTAAGTTTGCTACCAAATCCCATGAGGGGATCTTTGGTTGGTACATCAATAGTAGTAAGGCATATAGAGTCTATAACTTGATAAATCAAGTTGTAGAAGAATCTGTCCATGCAGTGTTTGATGAGTCAAGCATGATTGACAGTGAGTTGTCAAGCTCTTTGCCTAGTTCTGCAGGTACAGGAATTATGATGGAAAAGCTCTCCATCAAAAATAAGACCCTATGGTGCCAGAAGAATATAGAGAAGGATGTTGTCAGAGGATGCACAGGATAATCTAGCTGGAGATGAAGATCAACCAGCTGAAGAAAATGGTGCTCAACAAGAAACAGTCCAGCTACCCACAACTGTCAGATATCTGCGAGATCATCCTCCAGATCAGAAAATAGGTGAGGCTAGCGAAGGTGTATAGACCAGAAGCAGGAGTTTCAATATAGCTCTTTACTCCAGCTTCCTGTCACAAGAAGAGCCCAAGAAATTTGAAGAGGCAAATCAAGACCAATTCTGGATTGGTGCAATGCAAGAAGAACTGAACTAGTTCAAAAGATGCAAGGTCTGGAAGCTGATTACCAGACCAGATGGACATAATGTCATTGAAGTCAAGTGAATTTTCATAAATAAACTTGATGAAAATGGCATTATCATAAAGAATAAGGCTAGACTGGTGACCAATCAGGTACAGACAGGAAGAGGGGATTGATTATGATCAGACTTTGGCCCCAGTTGGAAGCCATCAGACTGTTCCTTGCATTTGCAGCCTTCTAGGGATTCAAAGTCTTCCAAATGGATGTGAAGTCAGCCTTCATGAATTGAGATTTGAAAGAAGAGGTCTATGTAGAGCAGCCTCTAGGTTTTGTAGATTCTAACTCTCATACTGTTGTGTATAGACTTAGGAAAGCTTTATGTAGGCTCAAGCAAGCCCCTAGAGCATGGTATGAGACATTGTCTACCTTCCTCATTGAGAATAAATTCTCAAGTGGGAAGATAGACAAGACCTTATTCCTAAGGGAATCTAAGGGCAAGATCATCCTAGTCCAGATTTATGTTGATGACATAATATTTGGCTCTACTGATGACAACCTCTGCAGGAAGTTTGCAAAACTTATGCATGAGAAGTTTGAGATTAGTAGTATGGGTGAACTGAAGTTCTTCTTGGAACTCCAAGTAAGACAGACTGATGATGGTCTATCCATATCCCAGTCAAAGTTCACCAGGGAGCTAATCAAGATGTATGGTATAGAGAATGCTTCCGCCATAAGAACTCCCATGAGCTCAAGTACGCCTATAGGCAAAGATGATCCAGGGGAACCTATTGATCAAACTTTGTATAGAGGTATAGTTGGCTCCCTTCTCTACCTCACTACAAGTAGGCCTGATATTATATATGCAACATGTGTTTGTGCTAGGTATTAGGTCTGCCCTAAAGAGTCTCACTACACTACTGTAAAAAGAATCTTGAGATATCTTAAGGGCACCCCAGATCTTGGCCTATGGTACCCTAGGAATGGGGAGTTTGAACTAACTAGATATTCAGATGTAGATTTTGCAGGCTGCAAGGAGGACAGGAAGAGCACATCTGGTTCCTGTCAATTTCTAGGTGGAAGGATTGTCTCTTGGAGAAGAAAGAAGAAAACAAGTGTTGCAATCTCCACTGCTGAGTCAAAGTACATTTCAGCTGGGAGCTATTGTGCTTAGTTGCGTGGATCCATCATCAACTTCAGGACTACAATATTCAAATAAGTAAAAATCCACTCTTTTGTGATTCTACTAGTGCAATTTCTATAGCTAGGAATCTTGTCTCCCAAAACAGGACTATGCATATAGAAATTAGGTATAATTTCATTAGAGAACATGTGGAAATACAAGAAATCGGCCTTGAGTTTGTCTCTATAAACAAGCAAGTGGCTAATATCTTCACTAAGCCACTAGATGAAGCTAAGTTCAACACCTTCAAATTTAAATTGGGTATGATGAATCTTATGTAGCTTCAATTATCTCCTCTATAATATGATGTTATGTCTATTTTGCAGGCAATACAAGTCCATCTCCAAGACAATGAAGCTAGTGTGCAATAGCTAAAGGGGAGCAAGCCCAGTAGCTAAAATGGAATTAAGTCAGAGTAGGGGAATCATCACCAGACAGATAGGTGGAGAAAAACTCCACACATAATATATCTCCCTATTGTAGAAGTCAAAACGGGGGAGAGGAGTTAGGGGGAAGAAAGAATAGACTTGATCAAGCCAAGATGCAGATGCAGGAAGCTCAAAGCCAAGTGGTGCAGAAGTTGTTTCAACACAAGAATAATAAGGATGGCTCATCCAAGAGAGCAACATGCCAGAGGGAGTAAGTAAAATTCCTGACATAAATAATTGTGTGTGGTAACATATTTTCAAACTCTTAATGATGTTACACAAGTGTTAGTTTTTATGTTAAAAATACTGTGTTTGTCAATGACCTGTGTTATTGATCAAGTAAGGTTTTGACTTCTTCAAATAGGGGGAGATTGTTGGGTCCATTGACCCCAATGTTCCAGATTTTAAAGAATCAAACTGGTCAATGACATACACATATAATGTATTTAATGTATGCTTGAGTTATTACATGCAGGTTGTCCTTGATTGGACAGGTGAACAGGAAGAGGAAACTGGAAGTCAGAAAATATGACTAAGGCATAACCGCTGAGACAGCTGAGATAGCTGAGAAGAATGTCTTAGCAGAACCGCTGAGACAGCTGAGAAGCTCAACACATATCATTGAGAGAAGTGTTGGTCTCAGCTAAACCGCTGAGATAAAAGACAGTCTCGGCTGTAAAGAAATAACCGCTGAGACAAAAGACTGTCTCAGCTGTGAAGAATAAACTGCTGAGACAGTTGATAAGGAACCGCTGAGACAGAATTATCTCAACTGTGAAGAAGAAACTGCTGAGACAGTTGAGAAGGAATCGCTGAGATAAAGCCAGCAGAAATTTTCTAAGTCCAGAAATAAGAATTCGTCGAGCTCAGCTCACAGATCATCGAGCTCAGGTTAAAGGTTGAAGATTCAGAGTTCATCAACCTGAGCCCGCCTTTCGTCGAGCTCAAGTTAAAAGGTTGAAGTTTCAGAGTTCGTCGAGCTCAGCTCACAGATCGTCGAACTCAGGTTGAAGGTTGAAGATTCAGAGTTCATCGACCTGAGCCCGCTTTTCGTCGAGCTCAGGTTGAAGGTTGAAGATTCAGCATTCGTCGAGCTCAGCCCACAGATCGTCTAGCTCAGGTTAAAGTTTGAAGATTCAGAGTTCATTTACCTGAGCCCGCCTTTCGTCGAGCTTAAGTTAAAGTTGAATATTCTGAAGTTCGTCGAGCTCAACACAGAGTTCGTCGATCTCAGATCGACGATCATCAAGCCCATTCCAAATACTTCATGTCGTTGCAGGAAAGCTACAGTAGTGCCGTAAGCTACTGTTTGTCTTCTTCTGAGGGAGGTGGCGCTCACCATACTTGATTGGGACCACATTCAAATTGTGTCGTTGATTCAAATCAACAGATATAAAAGGAAGAGAAGAAAAGAAAATTAGGGTTAACGAAAAACAAGAACAAAAGAAAAATAGGCAGATGGACTTCATCTTCTCCGACAAGCTTGAAAGCAAAGTTCAGCAGGCAAGCTAGAAGGGTCAGAGAGAAAGATAGCTGAAGCTTCTTCCAGTGCAGCAAGATTTTTCATTGGAGGACAAGTTAGCTGATTCATACAATCAACAAAGGAGGTAGCTGTGTGAAGGACTGTAAGCCTTCAATAGCAGACAGTTGTAGAAGAAGACTTATCCCTTCTACAGCAAGTGGGCTAGACTGATATCTGCTCAGTCCAGCAAGTTAGACTCAAAGATTTATATCTGAGTCAGTATTTTAATTTTACTTGATTATTTCCTGTAGGATTCAGTTTATCTGAATCTGAGTGTAGGGCACTTTGTGCCTGAGTGGTAGGTGACTAATTAGTCTCTGAGGTAGGTGCCCTGCTGGGGTACTAAGGTAGGATCCAAGTGTAGATCTGAGCTGTAGGGCTTAAGTGCCTGAGGTAGGAGAGTGTTGCTCTTGAAGGTAGGATCAAAGTGTGGATCTGAGGTAGGGCTGTCCTCCCAGCCTGAGTGTAGGGCCTAGTTCCTGAGGAAGGTGACTGGTGAGTCACTGAGTTGTAGGTGACAAATGTGTGGTTGAGTTGTAGTCCTTGGAGGAGGCTGAGTTATAGGTGCCTGGAAGGGCACTTAGGTAGGTACCTAGAAAGGTACTGAGTTGTAGGAGTGCTGCAAAACTCTAAGAGTAGGGATGTATGTCACAACCCACATTATCTCCGAAGAAAATGGATTATAAGAGTAGGAGAAAACACACGTCATGATGCCACGTCAAGCAGGGGATAACTGCCGACACTCAGGCAAACCAATAACAACTATACTTTATAAAAATT
Source organism: Platanthera zijinensis (assembly GCA_039513925.1). Lineage (NCBI taxonomy): Eukaryota > Viridiplantae > Streptophyta > Magnoliopsida > Asparagales > Orchidaceae > Platanthera > Platanthera zijinensis. Next base: position 157,963,107 of record CM077088.1, read on the forward strand.
CATAAGTTATATGATTAGGAAATCAGTTATATTTTTAAAGGCCGTATCCCTCGGCTCGGTGGATCAACTAGTCCACAGTTTAAAACTATACTTATATGCTGCGGAAAATACTTTATTCAGGTTCGACATCCTAAAAGAGTGCATAAATGTCCCCAGAGGACAACTTATTCTATGTAGGACCCTACTTTTGATTTGTACTATATATATAGGAAAATGATCTTTTTACGTTATTTGAAAAATAGTGTTTGAGTTTTATAAAACATGATGATCATGTGATATACTTATAATAGTGTTATTAGGTTTAAAGTAACTAGCAACCTAGCATAAATCATCCCAAGAGCAAGTAGACAAACTCCAGAAAGGTAGCAGCAAAAAGTAACACATCTAACATCAAGGTAAAACTACCAGTGGGCGCCAATAAACTGACACGAACCCACTTGCTAGTATGTATGTCTGTAAGAAAACAACACAAAAACTACATCACAAAAATAAGGAACTGATCTCTAAAGCACCAGAGACCACCAGCAACTGCACAGCACCACTAGCAGCCTAATCAGCTACTAACCAGAACCCGAGGCATCCAAAGAAGAAAAGAATACCTCAGCAAGCTAAACAAGTAAAAGCTGTACGGAAATGTTAGGTTATAAGGTAAGCAAGAAGAGTAAGCAAATCGAAACAAGCACCACTGTCCAAAGAAAGACAAAAGAAAAGCACTAAGTGCGAGAAAACAGCAACAACCCTGCCCAAAAATAAATCCTGCAGAGTTTACAAGGCTACCATGGGCCCAAACGTTGCAAATTTACAAAGGAAGAAACGTCTAACACCCTAAGCTGTGAGAGATGGTAGTAGCAAAAATAACGCGGATCCGGGTTGGAGGCAAACTCAGTCCCCCAACCACCATTTCCAAGAAACAAAGCTCAGGTGCCTACATGTGAAAGTACTAGGGACCTCCCACCCCCTTGCCCAGCCCGTACCTGGAGCAAGATAAAAGAAAAAGGGTGGCCTTGGCTAAATTACACAACACCTCCCCCATTAAGAGCTTCAAACCACCACTACTAACCACGACCCACGATTCAGCCTTTTTGGAAAAAAAAGAAAATAGCCGACAAGGAACCTAAAAATCAAGGAGTTCACTCGGGGAAGAAAATCAAGGTAAGGGAAAATAGTTGAGATGGCTCAACTCGGCATGGAATTGAGTGAGCCCCACTCACTCAACGCCTAAACAGACGGTGGCATTGAGGGAGCTAGCCCCACTCAATGCCAAAAAAGCAATGGCGTTGAGTGAGGTCCACTCCCTCAACGCCTTCAGCAATACAGGTTGTGGCTTTGAGTGAGCTAACCTCACTCAACGCCAAAACAGCTATGGCGTTGAGTGAGGTCCACTCCCTCAACCCCTTCAGCAAAGCAGGCTGTGGCATTGAGTGAGCTAACCTCACTCAACGCCAAAGCAACTATGGCGTTGAGTGAGGTCCACTCCCTCAACGCCTCAGCACTTAACTGCAAAACACAACTGTGGCGTTGAGTGAGTCCACCTCTCTCAATGCCAGAACAGCTTTGGCGTTGAGTGAGGTCAACTCACTCAACGCCAAAGTACTTAGCCACGAAAATAAACTGCGGCGCTGAGTGCGCCCACCATTATCAACGATAGAACAACTTTTGCGTTGAGCGAGATCAACTCACTCAACGCCAAAGTACTTACCCGCAGGAAAAGGCTGCGGTGTTGAGTGAGCCCGCCTCACTCAGCGCCTAAACTGCCATGGCATTGAGTGAGGCCCACTCACTCAACGCCATTCAGAAGAGGTCGGCGGGAATGCAGACTGATTCTCGCCGAATCGGCTGGAATGCAGATTGATTCTCGTCGAATCGGCGGGAATCACTAACGATTCTCGTCAAAGTCAGCGAGAATCACTAAGTGATTCCCGTTGATTTTGACTTAGAAGGATATTCTCACTCACTCCACACTACTTAGCCGCAAAAGAACAGACCAAGGGGCAATGGCGTTGAGTGTGTGCACCACACTCAACGCCAAGTCCCAGCAGACCCGGTGTTGAGTGTATGCACCACACTCAACGCCAAATCCTGAAATCTCCAATGCTTGAACCAGCAATCATTTCTCTACTCCTAACCCGAGAACTAGCCAACTTAACAGCAGGAAGGAAAAAAAAATTAATAGCAAGGCTGATTTTGGAAATAAATAAAATCTGCACAGGAAACTATCTACAGGTTTAAGCAAAACTTGGTCATAATCAAAAGGAGATTGGACCTTTTAGCAAGAGAAATTTGGAAAACCAATAACAGTAAGGAACCAAATGAACAAGAAAAATTACATGGCAAGGGCAAGAGCACCATTTTCCTCGATCTCCAGCGAATCTTGGTCGGCCTCCCTTACTCTCACTCGACACCAGCAGCAACGACACCTAAAGCAGAAGTCTGGAGTTTTAATGGCGGAAACGGACAACCCAAGGATTTTGAGACCCCTAGAAATACCACAAAAATTGAATTTCTTACCGTAGGAATGAAGGTCTAGGAGAGAGAAATCCAAATCTGCTTTCGGAATCGAATTCCGTCCACAAACGCTTCCGGAATCGGCGTCCGAAGTGGAGCAGGTTCGGCGGTTTCTCCGCTTCTTTTCGCGATCAGCCGCAGACTGGTTCGGTCTTTCGGAAAGATGAATAGGAGCGGTTACCTCTTAAGTCTAAACTATCTTATATATAGCATCCTCTTAATCTTAATTAGCTAATCAATTAATTAAGGCTAAAAATGACCAGGCAAAACCTCCAAGCATCCGCACCCTTTCAGAAAAAATAATATTTATGAAATAGCTTTATTTTTTTTTTCATAAATTACAAAACGACGCAAACACCGAACATCCTCGGAATTTGACAAAATTCGCATCGTAGCTAAATATCAACGCTAAGAATACAACGGCGAAGTCGAAATTAACTTTCGACGAACAGAACTCGAGTTATACCCTTCCAAAGCCAAAACACAAGCATCCCCTTAGAGGCCACACCGGGTCACCCAAAACGACTCGGCTTGCTAGGGAGATTTTATCAATAGGCTACAAAATGGGCCACTCAGTTCTAAGGAGTTAAGACCACACTCCACAGATGACACAAGCCAAGAAAATGCGTCCACGTAACGCCAAGCAAGAATTAAATAATCACAGAAAAATCAGGTGCGCTACAGTCACTCCCCCTAAAAGAAAGTTTCATCCCGAAACTTTATGCACAACGCCTCAACTATAGAAGGAAAGGTAACAAGCCAAACATTACAAGAAGAAAACAAACCAATCTAATCAGGGAAACAGTTGAGGGTGAGCCTCCCTCATAGCCGACTCTAACTCCCAAGTCGCGCTTTCCAAACCCTGATTCTTCCAAAGAACTTTGACCATCGGGATGGACTTCCTTCGCAGCACCCGATCTTGAGTATCCAAAATGCAGACCGGCACTTCAAAAAAAGAGAGATTAGGCTCCAACTGGGGCACTACATCCAAGACTTGCCCACTACTGCGCACACACTTCTGTAATTGGCTTACATGAAATACATTATGAACACCTGGGAAGTTTGCTGGCAAATCTAACCTATAAGCTTACACGCCAATCCGCTCCACAATCTTAAACGGGCCAACATACCTCGGGTCCAATTTCCGGTTCTTACCGAACCTCTTAACACCAACCATCGGGGAAATCTTAAGAAACACAAGGTCCCCTACAGAAAACTCCAAGTCCGACCTATGACGATTGGCGTTCTTTTCATATCTCTCCTGAGCTATACGAAGCTTTTCTCGAATAAGCTTCACCGCGACTTCCATCTCCTCGAGCGCATCCGGACCCAACAAGGGTCTCTCATCTGCTTCAGCCCAAAACAAGGGAGTTCTGCAGCGCCTCCCATACAAAGCTTCAAACAGAGCCATTTGCAAACTTTCTTGATAATTGTTGTTGTATGCAAACTCAATAAGTCGCAATCGCTCATCCCACGCTCCACCGTGGTCTAGAATGTAGCATCTGATCAGATCCTCAACTAACTGGTTCACCCGCTCTGTCTGACCATTGGTCTTTGGGTGGTAAGCTGTAGAATACCTCAGATTTGTACCCAAACCCTCCTGCAGACTCTGCCAAAAACGAGAAGTAAATCGGGAGTCTCGATCAGAAATGATGCTAACAGGCACACCGTGCAATCTGATGACCTCATTCAAGTACAACTCTACTATCTTCTTCATCGGATAGTCAATCTTATACGGCACGAAGTGAGCACACTTCGTCAGTCTATCCACTATGACCCAAACAGAATCAAATCCCCTTGGAGATTTTGGTAAGCCCTTGATGAAGTCCATAGAAATATTTTCCAACTTCCAAGTCGGGATCTCTAGTCGAGTCAACTTGCCACCAGGCCTTCCGTGATCGGCCTTCACACGCTTGCATGTGTGGCACTTAGCAACAAATCGGGCTATATCACTTTTCATCCCATACCACCAGGCAATTTGCTTCAAATTACGGTATATCTTTCTAGATCCATGATGGTAGGCAACACTAGATCCATGAGCCTCTCTGCATATCATACCCCTGATGTCTCCAACAGCAGGGATGCAAAATCTTCCGCGGTACTTCAAAGTACCTGCATCATCGATAAAGAAATCTGGCAACTCCCCTCTCTCAGTCCTGAGGTATAAGTGCAGAAGGTCCGGATCATCCTTCTGGTGCAATCTAATAAGAGAAATCCAAGACGGCTCTGTCACTGCCAAACTACTCTGCATGTCACAGCATCCCACTGAGATATCCATAAGGAGGAACTCTTCCACTAAACGATCGGCGGAGAGATTAAAGATCTTCCCCGTCTTCCGTCTCAGGGCGTCGGCCACTACATTGGCCTTGCCTGGATGATACTGGATCTCTACGTCATAATCGGCCACATACTCTAGCCACCGACGGTGGCGCAGATTCAACTCCTTCTGCGTGAACACATACTTCAGGCTCTTGTGATCAGTGATGATCTTGCACTAAGCACCATAAAGTAGATGCCTCCACAGCTTCAACGCATAAATCACCGTTGCAAACTAAGGTCATGCGTAGGGTAATTTCTCTCATGATTCTTTAATTGCCTTGACCAAAACGCAATCACTTTTCTAACTTGCATCAACACGCAACCTAGACCAACATGCGAAGCATCCACATACACATCATACTCCACACCCTCAGCAGGTAGGGTCAGGACGGGAGCAGTACACAATCTGTTCTTTAACTCCAGGAAGGTTTCTTCGCACTTCTTGCTCCAAACAATGGCCACATTCTTCTGAGTCAACCTAGTCAAAGGTGAGGCTAGGGTAGAGAAACAGTCCACGAACCTCCTGTAGTAGCCGGCCAACCCTAGAAAGCTCCTGATCTCCTTGGGCATGCCCGGCCTACTCCAATCCATCACTGTTGCGATCTTTTCTGGGTCGAACAAGATCCCATCCTTGTTCACCACGTGGCCCAGAAACGATACCTGAGGCAACCAAAATTCGCACTTGCTCAGCTTGGCGAATAACTTGTGATTCCTCAACTCTGCTAGAACTAAGCGCAGATGCTGCTCATTCTCCTCAGCGTTGCGGGAATATACCAACACGTCATCGATGAAAACCACAATGAACTTGTCTAGGAAATCCTTGAACACCCGGTTCATCATATCCATGAAAGCTGATGGTGTGTTGGTCAAACCAAACGACATCACCAAGAACTCAAAATGTCCATGCCTCGATCTAAACGCAGTCCATGGTATATCTGCCTCACGGATCCTGAGCTGATGATAGCCAGAACGAAGATCGATCTTGGAGAACACCGTGCTACCGCGCAACTGGTCAAATAAGTCATCGATCCTCGGCAGAGGGTACCTGTTCTGAATAGTGACTTTGTTCAACTCCTTGTAGTCGATGCAAAGCCGCATCGACTCATCCTTCTTCTTTACTAACAAAACAGGAGCACCCCAAGGCGACGAACTCTGCCTGATAAACCCTTTTGCCAATAACTCATCTAACTGGACTCGCAACTCCTCTAGCTCACGAGGGGCCATCCGGTACGGCGCCTTAGCAATAGGACGCGTACCCGGTTCCAAATCAATCACAAATTCGACATCCTGATTGGGAGGAAGACCAGGAAGGTCATCAGGAAACACATCAGCGAAACCACAAACAACAGGAATCTCTTCTAAGCGCGGTACACTAACAATAAGCCTAACCACCGAGACTAAACAAGCAAAACAATCAGAAAGAAACAACTTCTGAGCACATACCGCAGAAAAGACAGGAGAATCTTGGCACGGATCAGCATACATGCTTCCCGGCTGACCATTGTCCTTGATGAAGTCCAAGCGCTTCCCTTGCACTGAATGACTGCATCATACTTAGACATCCAGTCCATGCCCAGCATAACATCGAAGTCCTTCAGATCAATCATCTTCAAGTCCACCCTCGCAAGAAAGTCTCCCAACAAAACAGGGCAATCTAGAATGCCCAAATCTGATAACACAGATTTGCCAGAGGGGAACTTGACACGGAAGGTATCCCGAACTCGATCTAGAGTCAACCAATGTCCCTCCACAAAGGCTCTAGCCACAAATGAGTGGGTAGCACCGGAGTCGAACAGAACACGTGCCCAGCGGTTCTTCACCTTAAATTTCTCTATAGGAGTATATACAACTAAGGAAACTACCAAAACAACACTGTAACCTTTCTAACAAATAAAACCTTTTGGATGGAAAAAGAAACAACTAACCTGAGATGACTTGAGTCGAAGCTTGAGCCTCCTCGGAAGAGATCACATTCAGCTTACCTTTACCCTTGTCCACACGCTGAGGCGGAGGTAGTGCCTGAAGTGGAACTGCATGAAGAGCAGGCTAGACCTGAGGACACCTAAACTTGATGTGACCCTTCTGCCCACACTGATAACAGACTTTATCCTTGGACTAGCACTGGGAAGCATCATGCCCGGGTCGCTTGCAAACCGAACATGAAACATCCCTCCTAGGAACACCCTTAATAGCATGAACCTGCTCCTTCTTCTGAGCTGCTGCCTTCTTGAAACACCTCTCGATAGGGTGGCCTGACCGGCCACAGAAGCTATACACCACCTTCCTCTTCTTTCCCGAAGCAGCACCGGGTACCTGGGGTTTCTTCTCCTCGACGGACTTCCTCTTGTCCTTCCTCATTTGCTGGCCTCTGCTCTTTGCAATCTCGATAGCCTCCACCTTCAGAGCAACCTCCACTACCCCCGCATAAGTCTCTGATCAGTAAGAACTGGTCAATTGATGCACCTCTCTCCTCAAGCCACCAAGAAACCGCTTGACTCGATCAGCCTCAACACTCACCAACCCAGGAGCAAACTGGCTCAACTTGTTGAACTCTATCTCATACTCACCGACCGTGAGTTGCCTTTGCTTAAGGTGGAGGAAGTCGTTCATAAGTCGGTCACGCTCGACTGAGGGCAAGAACTTCCTCAGCAGCATTTCCTTGAATACTTCCCAAGAGCATCCAGCTACCAAGCTCTCCTTTTCTCTAAGCCACCAACTCTTAGCCAAACCCTTAAGCTGATAGGCGGCTATCATCACCCTCTGATCATCTGCAATACCGGAATACGAGAACATCTCCTCCATGAAGATCAGCCAATCATCTATGACCATGAAATCTGCCTTCCAATCATAAGTAGGAGGGCTAAGTCTCTAAAACTATGAGATAAATGCCATCTCCGCTGGCACCACCACCGAAGGTCTCAGGGGTGCAGGAGGAGGAGGAACAGTTAACCCTCCTGCAGGGCCTTGCACTCCCTGAGTCTGTCCTACCACAACTGCCACCAAAGACTGGATCTGGGCTCGCACCTCTACCATCTGTCTGCTCAAGGAATCGCTACTCTGCCACAGGCTCTCGATCACCGCATCATTTTGCGCTCCCGATGACTCACCCTCAGATAGGGGGGTCGATCTAGTCGAAGGGCGTCTCGCCATCCTAAACTCATAGCAACCTTAGTTAGATCCTAGTACGACAGCTACAACTAACTATAAGTACAGACAATACATACATAAATATGAACTTTAAGCATCTAAACTTTCTCTGGGAGTTTATTTTCACAAGAATTGATGTTATGCCTTAACCTAGGATGGTTAACCACCATCATACTAACTCTTGTGCCTAGATCGAGAATGCATGACTTTATATTATTTTTGACTCGAAAACTTATGTGTGTACATATGTCATCCTTCCAGTCTTTAGCTTGGCACGTTGTGCTTATGCAATGTTATGTTATGCATGTTTGTGCTATGCATTCTAAAAAGGCCCTAATGCATGTTATGAGCGGCGTACACATTAAAATGTTATGCATCCCATACTACATAACATTTTCATGCAATGAAAAGAAAACGAGCTAGTCGCAGCCATGTGGTGAGGTTATGCATCCCGTACTACATAACCCTCACATGTTGCCCCTACGGTGGATCCATATGCGAACACATATTATGCATCCCATACTACATAATATGCCCCGTATACTTTGTGTTATGCTTATGAGTGTAGCGTTCGTGCTGTTGCGAAGACGTGCTGATGGCATATCGGTATGTGAATAACATTATGCTAAACCACTAATGCAATCAAAAAGGAAGGTTACCCGACTAACTTGTCAAGTAACCTCCCTCGGATACCAACTGTCACAACCCGTATTTTCTCCGAAGCAAACAGATTATCAGAATAGGAGAAAACACGTGTCCTGATGCCATGTCATGCAGGGGATAACTAAGGACGCTCAGGCAAACCACTAATAACTATACTTTATGAAAATTCATAAGTAATAAGATTAGGAAATCAGTTATATTTTTAAAGGTCGTATCCCTCGGCTCGGTGGATCAACTAGTCCACAGTTTAAAAACTATACTTATACGCTGCGAAAAATACTTTATTCAGGTTCGACATCCTAAAAGAGTGCATAAGTGTCCCCAAAGGACAACTTCTACTATGCAGGACCCTACTTTTGATTTGTACTATATATATAGGAAAATGATCTTTTTACGTTGTTTTAAAAATAGTGTTTGAGTTTTATAAAACATGCTGATCATGTGATATACATATAATAGTGTTATTAGGTTTAAAGTAACTAGCAACCTAGCATAAATCATCCCAAGAGCAGGTAGACTAACTCCAGAAAGGTAGCAGCAAAAAGTAACACATCTAGTATCAAGGTAAAACTACCAGTGGGCGCCAACAAACTGACATGAACCCACTGACAAGTATGTATGTCTGTAAGAAAACAACACCAAAACTACCTCACAAAAACAAGGTACTGATCTCTAAAGCACCAGAGACCACCAGCAACTGCACAACACTACTAGCCACCTAATCGGCTACTAACCAGAACCCAAGGCATTCAAAGAAGAAAAGAATACCTCAGCAAGCTAAACAAGTAAAAGTTGTATGGAAATGTTAGGTTATAAGGTAAGCAAGAAGAGTAAGCAAATCGAAACAAGCACCACTATCCAAAGCAAGACAAAAGAAAAGCACTAAGTGCGAGGAAACAACAACAACCCTGCCCAAAAAAAATCCTGCAGAGTTTACCAGGCTACCATGAGCCCAAACATTGCAAATTTACAAAGGAAGAAACGTCGAACACCCTAAGCTATGAGAGATGGTAGTGGAAAAACAACGCGGATCTGGGTTGGAGGCAAACTCAGTCCCCCAACCACCATTTCCAAGAAACAAAGCTCAGGGGTCTACATGTGAAAGCACTAGGGACCTCCCACCCCCTTGCCTAGCCCGTACCTGGAGCAAGATAAAAGAAAAAGGGTGGTCTTGGCTAAATTAGACAACACCTCCCCCATTAAGAGCTTCAAACCACCACTACTAACCACGACCCACGATTTGGCCTTTTTGGAAAAAAAAGAAAATAGCCGACAAGGAACCTCAAAATCAAGGAATTCACTTGGGGGAGAAAATCAAGGTAAGGGAAAAGTATTGAGATGGCTCAACACGGCATGGCGTTGAGTGAGCCCCACTCTCTCAATGCCTAAACAAATGGTGGCGTTGAGTGAGCTAGCCTCACTCAACGCCAAAACAACAATGGCGTTGAGTGAGTTCAACTCCCTCAACGCCTTCAGCAACACAGACTGTGGCTTTGAGTGAGCTAACCTCACTCAACGCCAAAAAACCTATGGCGTTTAGTGAGGTCCACTCCCTCAACGCCTTCAGTAAAGCAGGCTGTGGCGTTGAGTGAGCTAACCTCACTCAACGCCAAAGCAGCTATGGCGTTGAGTGAGGTTCACTCCCTCAATGCCTTAGCACTTAACCGCAAAACCCAACTGTAGCGTTGAGTGAGTCCACCTCTCTCAATGCCAGAACAGCTTTGGCATTGAGTGAGGTCGACTCACTCAACGCCAAAGTACTTAGCCGCGAAAACAAACTGCGTCGCTGAGTGCGTGAAAGTGCAGGATAAGATCAATCCTAACTCTAGAGGGGGGTGAATAGAGTTATTTAAAATAATTTTGCAAATAAAAACTTGTGTGCAGAGAAAGTTTGACTTTACTTAGTGTAAGGTGCTATAACAAATAATCAGAGTAAAAAGAAATTCACAGCACAAAGCAAAACACAAAGAAACAAGCAAACCAGACGACACAAGGAGCTATAGTGGTTCCCCAAATCTGGGTACATCCACTCTTCTATCACCCTTGATAGGAATCCACTTCAAGATGAGTTGATCAGGTGTCTTGATCACCAGAGAGTTTTTGATCAGGTTCTCACAAACCAAAGGAGCTGATTTTGACCAGGTTTCAGCAAAACCAAAAGTAACTTTTGAAGGGAGTTAAAACCCTGTACAGAAAGAAAAAGAAAAAGGGATGAGGTTGTCTTCTCTATCAACAAGCAGAGAGAAGCAAAAGTGGATCTGTAGTTGTTGTCAAAGCTCCCCCTGAGATCAAGAAGAAGTTCAGGAAGGAGAGCTCTGCACAAGTGTGACAGGTCTTCAAAGATCTGATTTGCTCCAGCAAGAGATGATCCAAGAAGGTTGGATGGTTGTGTCTGAAGCAATCAGAATTCCTGTGAGTGAGCTTTCAAAACAATATCACAGAGAGAGCAGCTGAAGTCCTGTATTATTGTTCTCTGTATTCTGTATATTCTCTGTATATCTGAAAAAATGAAAGAATGAATAATATAACTGAGTCTTCTTCTTCCTTTTCTTTGATAGCCGTTGGAAGTCAGCATTAATTGCTTTCCTTAAATGTCCATGCCTCAAAGGAAATGTCAGACAGACATTCCTTAGAAAATTCCTTGAGCCATGCACTAGATATGCTGTAACGGCCAATAAATCTTCAGCATTAATTGTCTGACAGAAGGAATTTGAATTCCTATTCAAAACTGATGGAAGTCTGGAAAACGTCGAGCTCACAGTAAAACGTCGATCTGAGCACGACACACATCGGCCAGAGAGTGTTTTCTGTAAGCAGAACTGGGTTCGACGGAACGTAGAGCTGAGGTCGACTCCACGTCGAGCTGAGGTCGACTCTGCGTCGAGCTGAGATCAACTCTGCGTCGAGCAGAGGTCGACTCTACGTCGAGCAGAAGTCGACTATGCGTCGAGCTGAAGATTACTCTAACTAGCCTATGTGACCTTTATAACAACAAGGAGGTCACAACACAAAATCCCTATAGAAGTATAGTCATCCTGGTCCAAATAGTAATAGGGTGTTCCAACAGTGCGCCCACCATTCTAACCGATAGAACTGCTTTGGCGTTGAGCGAGATCAACTCACTCAACGCCAAAGTACTTACTCGCAGGAAAAGGCTGCGGCGTTGAGTGAGCCCGCCTCACTCAGTGTCTAAACTGCCATGACGTTGAGTGAGGTCCACTCACTCAACACCATCCGGAAGAGGTCGGCGGGAATGCAGATTGATTCTCGCCGAATCGGCGGGAATGCAGATCGATTCTCGCCGAATCGGCGGGAATGCAGATTGATTCTCGCCGAATCGGTGGGAATCACTAACGATTATCGTCGAAGTTGGCGAGAATCACTAAGTGATTCCCATCGATTTTGACTTAGAAGGATATTCTCACTCACGCCACACTACTTAGCCGCAAAAGAACATACCAAGGGGGCAATAGCGTTGAGTGTGTGCACCACACTCAACGCCAAGTCCCAGCAGACCCGGCGTTGAGTGTGTGCACCACAATCAACGCCAAATCCTGAAATCTCCTCTGCTTGAACCAGCAATCATTTCTCTACTCCCAACCCGAGAACTAGCTAACTTAATAGCAGGAAGGAAAAAAAATTAATAGCAAGGCTGATTTCGGAAATAAATAAAATCTGTACAGGTAACTATCTACAGGCTTAATCAAAACATGGTCATAATCAAAAGGAGATTGGACCTTTTAGCAAGAGAAATTTGGAAAACCATTAACAGTAAGGAACCAAATGAACAAGAAAAACTACATGGCAAGGGCAAGAGCACCACTTGCCTCGATCTCCAGCGAAGCTTGGTCAGCCTCCCTTACTCTCACTCGGCACCAGCAGCAACGACACCTAAAGCAGAAGTCTGGAGTTTTAATGGCAGATACGGACAACCCAAGGATTTCGAGACCCCTAGAAATACCACAAAAACTGAATTTATTACCGTAGGAATGAAGGTCTAGGCGAGAGCAATCCAAATCTGCTTTCGGAATCGAATTCCGTCCACAAATGCTCCCGGAATCGGCGTCCGAAGGGGAGCAGGTTCGGCGGTTTCTTCGCTTCTTTTCGCGATCAGCCACAGACTGGTTCGGTCTTTCGGAAAGATGAATAGGAGCGGTTACCTCTTAAGTCTAAACTATCTTATATATAACATCCTCTTAATCTTAATTAGCTAATCAATTAATTATGGCTAAAAATGACCAGCAAAACCGCCAAGCATCCGCACCCTTTCAGAAAAAATAATATTTATTTAGTAGCTTTATTTTTTTCATAAAGTACAAAATGACGCAAACACCGAACATCCTCGGAATTCGACGAAATTCACACCGCAGCTAAATATCCACGCTACGAATACAACGGCGAAGTCGAATTTAACTTTCGACGAACAGAACTCGAGTTATACCCACCCAAAGCCAAAACACAAGCATCTCCTGAGAGGCCACACCGGGACACCCAAAATGACTCGGCTTGCTAGGGACATCTTATCAATAGGCTATAAAATGGGCCACTCAGTTCTAAAGAGTTAATACCACACTCCACAGATGACACAAGCCAAGAAAACGTGTCGACGTAACGCCAAGCAAGAATTAAATAATCACAGAAAAATCGGGGGCGTTACACTGTATGCCTGAAATTGTAGGGCTGAGAAGCCTGAGCAGTTGGCCTTAGAAATAAGGCTGAGGTAGGTGGTCAGTGACCACTAAGCTGTAGTAGCACTGCAGGGCTCTGAGATAGGAAATCTTATGGTTCTGAGTTTGGATTCTGAAAAGAATCATATGTATAAGGATGAGGGCCTGAGGTGTAAGCTCTGAGGAGCATATTGGTGGAGTTTATGCCTAGTCCAACAAATCAGTTGAATAGGTGGGAGGGAAAGTGGATGTACCCAATTGGGGAACCACTATAAAGACTTGTGTGCTTGTTGTGTTGCTTGTTTCCTTCTTGTATTGTAGGTAATTAGGACAAGCTCTAGATCGCCAAACTTATAATCAACAAAAAGGGTTAAGTAATTTTCAAAGACCTATTCACCCTCCCTCTAGGTGGCTAACTAACCTTCAAGTAATAACTTTCAAGAACAAGCTAAATCAACTTACATGCGAGAAATACTTGTCGTTACCACTGTTGTTAGTAAATGGCGACACTACTTGATTGGATCCACTTTCAATATTCTCATGGATCACAAAACACTACACAACCTAAACTCTCAAGTAATGACAGTGCCCGAACAACAACACTTTTTATCAATAATGTTGGGCTTTAATTACATAATACAATATAAACCAGGAAAAACTAATAATGTAGTCGATGCACTATAACGTGTACCTGATGAACAACTCACCGACGATTTATTTAGCTTCCAAAATGTATCATTCACTTGTTTTAATATGTTTGAAAATCTAGAAGAATTGTACAAATCAGATTTGAAAGCACAAGTGATTTTAAATAAACTTAAAAAAACATAGCAGAAATTCCAGACTGGCACTTCACGACACAAAATTTTTTTTCACAATAAACTTTATATACTTGATAAATCCATTCGATCAATCTTAATTAGCGAAGCTCTTGACACTCGTACTAGTGGACACTCGGGCATAAACACTACAACCAAACACATACAACAATTTTTTATTGGCCCAACATACAACAGGATATACATCAATATATATGAAACTGTGACCAGGGGCGGAACTAAGATTTTTGCTAAGCCCGGGCACATATATTTATAAATTATAAATAAATGGTGAAAATATTTCTCCATTTATAATGAAGTCAAAATTATAATGAAGTCAAAATTATAATGAAGTCGAAATTATAAACTCCCAAAAATTTATAAATAAAGAGCAACATATGCAAAAATACATAAAATTATAATACCTTGTTCGTAAGCATTGACATAGAAAAACTCCAAAATCCTAATAACTTGCTCACAAGTTTGTGAAATATAAAAAATATGTCTGTGCTTGCAAAAATAAGCAAAAAATGAGATTAACTAGAACTAAAAGATTACATTATTCAAAAGAGTGAATAAAACTTTTAAAATAAAAGTAAGATTTTCATACCGTTCACCAAGCCATTTTTCGTGGACACATATTCAGAAATTGTGTAATGAGAGTCTCATTACTAATTGTATCACCAACATCTTTCTCAATATAAACTATCATACAATCATTCATCCATTCATCTCCCAATCTATTCCGTAAACAATTCTTTATAATTTTCATGACAGATAACATTCCTTCAACACTGGCAGTCGCAATCGGTAGAAGCCATGTCAATTTCAAAAGCTTGAAGACCAATTGATAGTGATCCTGTTTTATCAACTCTACTAATGTTTGTAAAAGTCCACTGATTCCTTGACAATTAGATAATATATCGATTGACATAGACCGCATGTCCATGATGTATATATCAAGTTTTCCTTCCAGTATTTATAATTCAAGTGGTGTAAAATCTGATTGATATAATTGTGTAAGATGCATCAACTTTTATTTATCAAATGAAGTAAATTGATCACATGGGTCAAGACAACAAACGCATAGAAGCAGTTCAGTATTCACTTCATTAAATCAGTCATTTAACTCGTTCAATATCCAATCGAGCACTGTATTGAAGATTTCAACACAAAATGATGTTATTTTGTAATCTCTCTTGCGTTGCATCTTGATCTTCCTGCTTGAATATATTTTTCATCCATATTTGGTACTTCTATACACTACTTAGTGCAAAAAGATGAAATCTCAACCATAAAAGTATTCCATTCAAGATCTTTATTTCTCAAATTAATCAGCAATTATTTTGAAAACTTTACAAATTCCATTGCATTAACAATATCTTGATCTTTCTTATGTAAAGATTGCGATAGCTCATGTGTTTTGATTAGAATATTCTTCATTAAATTCATGAGGAATATAAAATTAAAAGTCGAGAGACTTTTAATTAGATTGTTAGCCATTCCTCTTTGATTTCCATCTGATCCATCAACTTTGATAAATTCAAGTGCTTCAATAATAGATGAGAACATCCAAAAAAAATTTAAAATTGTTCCGAAGTGTGAACTCCATCGCGCGTCTCCTTGCCTTTTCAATTCAATTGGTTGATATGCCCTCGACCACTTTCTAAATCCCTACAACCAAGCTCTTTAACAACTCGATCAAATTTTAATGCCCTAATATAATCACGATGTTTACAAGAGCCTCCAACAACATTCAACACAAGATTAATAAGTTTTAAATCTCTGCAACTTCATAGTGCTCTTCTGCCACAGCTACTAGTATTAATTGAAGCTGATGAGCAAAACAATGAATGTAAAAAACACAACTGTCTCTTATAAAATCAATGTTTTAAGTCCTTTGAACTCACCCCTCATTTTTCTAGCACCATCATAACCTTGCCCACACAATTTTGAAATACTTAGGCCATGTTTTACAAATAAATTATCAATTGTCTTCTTCAATGATAAAGCAGTTGTATCTATAACATGAACAAACCGAAGAAGACACACCATAATGAAACCTTTGATATTCACATAGCGTAAAACAATGGCCATTTGCTCTTTGGTGGATGCATCACGTGATTCGTCAACCAAAATAGTAAAACAATTATCTCCAATATCTCTAACAATATTTTTAGTTACTTCGTTTGTAATGCAAAAATAATTACTATTTGGATCTTTGGAGATACTAGTTGGCAATTGAAAGGAGCATTTTCTAATACCACTAACTTTATCTCATTACTATACAATGCAAGAAATTCTAATAGTTCAAGAAAGTTCCCGCGATTGCTTGATTCTTTTGACTCATCATGTCCATGAAAAGCCAACCCTTGTCGTAAAATAAAGCGTATGCAATCAATCGATGCAGATAAATGAGCACGATATTGAGAATTTTTTGTTTCATATTGTTTATTAATTGCAACTTCAATACCATGTTTTTGATTCATCAAAGCTACACACATCTTTTTAGAGTTATTATGCACACTATTATGGTATCCAATATGTTTTTCTTGTATAGTTCTATCTTTCCAATATTTAAAACCATGACTTTCAAAGGTAGACTCACAACCTTTTTGTGGAAAGATGTAACAATAAAGACAATATGCAGCATCTTTATTTATGCTATATTCCAGCCAGTCTTTAAACTCATCAAAACAGTTCTTATTGAAACAATGTGCTTTTTATCCAATTTCTGTTTGTGGAAAATTTTGTAATAAAGGTTGAATAGGACCATTCTGCAAGTACTTCCTTCTTATTATGTCTTGAAGATTTACATCATATGAGTTTATAGGTTGTCTCAATCCTAGATCTCCCGATAAATCCTCTAAGTCAAACTCAACTCGATTTCTTTTTCCACAAGAATCTGTCATTTGTAATTCTTCAGAAATTTGATGTGATCCTACTTTTGAAAAAAACTTCTCCATCAAATTTCACAACTAAAAAAAGGAAAGAAAACTTAATAAATCAATATATCACTACACTTAAATGCTTCACAAAATCAAATAATCATTTCAATTTTCACATAACCAAATCCAAATGTCCAAAGCAATGAAAAAAGTCAAATAATGAAAAGAGATTGACCTAAATCTCTGATTCTCTAAAGGGGAAATATGGTGAAATGAAGAAAACCGATGATGCTCTGAATCTGGAAAGTGGAAATAAGGAATTCTGAAATTATAATATACTGAGTGTTGTCTTGCTGATGCCTGATGCTCTGAATCTGTAAAAAAGCCAAACAGGAAAATATTAGGGCTTGAACTATTATTGATGACTGATGCTCTGGTGAATCTGAGAAGAGAAATGAGGGATTTAGGGTTCTTGAACTTATAGCGCTCGGCCGCAGGCTGCTTCAAAGTCCTAATTAAGATAAATCCAAATTTCAAACCTTCATAAAAAATTTCAATAAGGAATGCGTTAACAATATCTTGAAGAAATTTGCAAGCAAAAGGCATTCATATGAAATTGTGCATGAAACAGACTGATGAGAAATTGAATGTATCATTAGATTAAAAAAGAAACAAGATGTTCACTCGTTTCAGTAAATTACAAAATCCAGAAAAGTATAAAGTGCAATACAGGTCATTGATTTAGGGTGTTGATTAAGAAACTGCAATGCAACATTGAGCAATAAAGATATGAGTAAATTATAAACTGCAAGCAAAAGGGAAACTCACTTCTATGTTCAGGACATGGGCAGTCGGGCAGAAGAAATATCGGAATAGCAAAAAAAAGGAGAAGAACTGAAGAAAGGATCGCAGAAGATGGCAGAATAAATGCATACCTCTTTCAATTTGGTTAATGGGTTGATTATTGATGATTAAGCTTTGCTTGGCTGCTCCCCTGCTCTCTATAAATCCA
This sequence comes from Platanthera zijinensis, assembly GCA_039513925.1. Taxonomy (NCBI): domain Eukaryota; kingdom Viridiplantae; phylum Streptophyta; class Magnoliopsida; order Asparagales; family Orchidaceae; genus Platanthera; species Platanthera zijinensis. The sequence continues at coordinate 157,981,126 of CM077088.1, forward strand.
TCCCTAAAAGGCTAAAAATACAAAAAAACACTTTCATACCAAAAATCAAAAAACAAAACAAAAAAAAAACAAATTCAAAACATTGCAGAATCACTAAACGAAGGCACGAAGCAATAGAAGAAACTAAGGAAGAACAGCGAGAGTCAGCGAGTCGCCCAAACACCGCCAAAAATAAGAAGGAGAAATGGGAATCAGGAATCAGAAGGAGAGATGGAAACGGGAATCAGGAATGCCCTTATTGGCCCTTCTCTAATCGCCACAATCGTCGTCTTCCTCAGTCTCGTCATCGACACCACCAGGTGCCAGAAATCGGAAGGAGAATCGGGAATTGAAAATGACCTAGGCACTAATACGTGAAAAACACGGTCGGGCACGTGCCCGACCGTGTCTTAAGGTGGGTTCGCCCATGACTGTGACATCTGTCAAAAAGCAAAAGACAAAAATTGTTTGCCATATGGCAAACTTCAACCTTTGGATATACCTACCCAAATTCGGGCGGATATATCAATTGACTTTATTACTCATCTAACACCTTCCAAATACTACACCACTATTTTAGTAATGTTTGATATCCTTTCAAAGGGAGCGAATTTTACCCCTCTTCATAAAAGTTATACGGGCCCATAGGTAGCCCGAGTCTTTTTGGACTACTGTTGAAAAATACACGGCTTACCTGAGTCCATTGTGTCGGATAGGGATACAATTTTCTTGAGTCACTTTTGGTTAACTTTTTTTAAATAAAATGGAACGAAACTTCAATTTAGTTCGTCTTATCATCCACAGACCGATGGTCAAACTGAGCGTATAAATCGATGTATCAAACAATATTTACGGATATTTTCAATTCAACAACCAAAGAAGTGGGCACATCTTCTTAGTTGGGCAGAATATTATTATAATACAACTTATCACTTGACGACCGAAATGTTGCCATACGAGACAATGTTTGGACGACCTCCACCATGTTTTGTTCCTTTTAGTACAGGAGGGCCGACCAGTGACTCTCAAGACTCAACTAGTCCTTCCAGATCCATTTTACTACTTCGCTTACAACAATATTTACAAAAAGCTCAAACAAAAATGAAAGCCATGACGGATAAAAATCAAAAAGAAATTGAATTCCAACCGGGAGATTTGGTACTTCTTAAATTGAATCCATATCCACAAATCACCCTGCACAAAAAAGAATTCAAATGTTTTAACCTTCGATTTTATGGACCGTATATTTACAAAAAATAGGAACAGTAACATATAAGTTGAAACTGCCTCCTCATAGTAAGATTCATCCTATTTTTTATGTCTCTTTACTTAAACCATATTTTTCAAACACAGATATTACTATTCATGATCTACTTGAGAATATCACACATAACACTAAACCAACATCTGCAGTGGAAATGATAAAAACATGTGAAATTTAACACAATGGTCAAAAAATTAAACATGGGTTAATCTGTTGGGAGGGCTCGCTGTTAGAAGAAGCTATATGGGAAAACTGTTGACCTAAGCTCCACCAGAAGAAGACGACGAAGGAGTTATCCACCTGGCCAAGACAAAGCAAAGGAATGATTATGATAACATATCATATATATCTTCTATGTAATATGTAAACTAGTTATGAGTCACATAACAAGTGTCATGGGTTTGGCCCACTTCAGCTTTATATACATATCCAACAGCAGCCTGTTTGAAAAAAAACATGAAACCTATAAAATCAATATCCAAATGCAATAAAACGTTTTGTTAAAACCAAGAATCAAAGCTCCTCAGTTAGATCATATTTGTTATCATTTGGTATCAAAGCGAGTGAAGCCTTGCTTTTAGCACTCAACATCATCGGAGCATGAGTTCTAGCACGTTTTCTGTTTCTCAAACTTCAATTCCAATTTTCAATTGTGAAAAATATGATTTCTGGAGCATACACATGAAAGCGGTGTTTATTTCTCAAGGCTTATGGGATATTATCACTGCCGGTCCCTCTACTCAATCTCCGGTAAGTACCACTCTTGAAATAGGTAAAGAACTGAAAGTCTCAGATGAAATTCTACTTAAAGATGCTCGTGCATTGTGTATGATGTATCAAGGTGTCTCCGAGAGCATTTTTCCTCGTATTATGGGTGCACAAATAGCTAAGGCAGCATGGGACACACTACAAGAAGAATACAAGGGTGATGAAAAAGTTATCTCTCTAAAACTGCAAAACGCATGGAGGGATTTTGAGAACTTGAAGATGAAGGATGGTGAGAAAGTAGAAGAACTTTTGTCCAGGACAGTTTATGTGATCAATCAAATTCGATGTTATGGTGATACTATTGAGGATAAAAAGATAGTACCCAAATTATTGCGGAGTTTACCCCCATCCTTTTATCCAATTGTAACTGCAATTGAAGAATCGAAGAATTTAAATACTCTTTCTCTTACAGCTCTCATGGGGTCTTTAAAGACACATGAAGAAAGGATGAACTACGCCAACCCAACCATAGACCAAGTGCTGCAAGCCAAGATGTATATATCTAAAGACAAGAAACATGGTAGTTCACATCCAAAACCTGGTGATACACCTAAATTCAGTAATACTAAAGGAGCAGCATGGAGAGGCAAAACCAAACTGGTTCAAACTGAGACAAGTGAGTCAGGAATAGGGAAATACTATTATATATGTAAGAAAACAAACCATCTGCCAAAGTATTGCTTCTTCCGCTGTAAAACCTGTAAGAATCCAAACCATTCAGACACCCATTGTTGGAATAAGGGTAAGGAACTTGCCAAAGTTGCTGAATTAGAAACCAAGAACATTGAAGACATGTTCTATTCAGCAACAGCTACAAATGTATCACCTGATAACACATGGTTCCTGGACAGTGGCTTCTCCTGCCACATGTCTAAATACAAAGTGATATTCACTTACTTGGATGAAACAAGAAAAGCATAGGTCCTACTAGGGAATGGTAGTACAGCTGTGATAGAAGGGAAAGGAATCATTACAGTGCCCATTGCCTCAGGAAAGAGTGTGCAAATAGCTGATATGTGTTATGTTCTCACGCTAAAACAGAACTTGCTAAGCATTGGACAGTTAGTCCTAAAAGGTTACAACCTAACCTTTGACAAACTGGGTGCACACATTGTAACGACCCCATCCGTTACATGACGTATAGTAGAAGGTCCGGCCGGGGCCCCACACTATATGCCACAAACAGACGGTGAGGTCACAGGATAATACCAAACCATACACGCATCCTAACTCAGAGCATGCTAGCGGAAGCTTTAAGTGGTAATTTGAACTCTAACCAGAACACGGGCATCGACACGCCCGTGTCGAACCTGACACGCCCGTGTCAGTCATGAGACACGCCCGTGTTACCCCTGCCTCATCGAGCTCCAAAACCAACAAGCAGTACACGGGTAGTCACACGGCATCGGACACGCCCGTGTCAAATCTGACACGGCCGTATTCAAGGCTTGGTTCTGGGCCGTGTACTTCCCTGACTCGATCAGCCTATTTCTTGAGTGACACGCCCTGGGACACGCCCGTGTCCCAGGCCGTGTACCCCCGACACGCCCTGGGACACGCCCGTGTCCCAGGCCATGTCAAACAGCCTGCACCTCAAATTCAATTCTGAGATTTTTAGGGTGTTACAATCCTCCCCCCTTAATAAAATTTTGTCCCGAAATTTGACACGGTAAGGAAACAAGAAAATACAATGCTATAACTTGATAACCCTGTTATAACAAAAGGTACACGGTCTACAGTTTATACAAACAGCTCGGGAAATTCAGCTCGCATGGTCTGCTCTCGCTCCCATGTTAGCTCTTCACGGCCACAATTGTCCCATCGTACCTTGACCATCCCGATCACTTTGTTCCGCAACTGTTCTCGGCTCGATCCTCGATCCGAATGGGTCGAACCCTCGTCGTTAGCCCATACTCGACCGGTACCCGATCATTCTCCACTACTAGAGCTGCATCCTTGACAGCCTTACGAAGTACTGAGATGTGAAATACATCATGTAATCCACCCAAGTCTGCTGAAAGTGCTAGTCGATAAGCAGCTTCCCCAACTCGCTCCACCACCTCAAATGGACCAAGATACCTCGGACTTAGCTTTTTCAAACGCCGAATCCTGGACACGCCTTTGAAGGTTTGATCTTCAAATATACCCAATCACCCACCGCGAACTCCACGTTCCGGTGTTTGGCATTGTAGTACTTTGCTTGACGATCTTGGGCTATCAATAGCCTCTCCCGAATAGAGCGTATAAGCGAGGTAGCTTCTTCGACTTCCTTTTTCCCACTCAGCTTAGATTCGCCTGCTTCTGCCCAAGCTAACGGTGTACGGCATTTACGACCATACAAAGCCTCAAATGGTGCCATACCGATGCTCGCTTGGTAGCTATTATTATTGGCAAATTCTACAAGAAAAATATAATCCTCCCACCTCTTACCAAAGTCTAGGGCGCACATGCAGAGAATATCCTCCATCGTCCTGTTGGTTCGTTCAGTCTGGCCATCCGTTTGGGGATGAAAGGCCGTACTAAACGCTAATTTTGTACCCAACATTTGATGAACTAGCCGCCAATCATTCGATGTGAATCATCCATCACGGTCACTGACGATGCTCCGAGGAACACCGTGCAGTCGAACAATCTGCTCCACATAAAGCTTGGTCAAGGTTTCCACTGAATCGTCTCTTCTGTTTGGAAGGAAGTGCGCCACTTTTGTCAACCGGTCCACAATCACCCAGATTGAATCATGACCGCGTTGAGATCTCAGCAACCCGTGCACGAAATCCATCGAAATGTCATCGAACTTCCACTCCGGAATGGGTAACGACTTCAGGAAACCGCCAGGCTTCTGGCATTCTGCTTTCACCAATGCACAGGTATTGCATTCCGCCACATAACGTGCTACATCTTTCTTTAGTCCGGGCCACCAGAATAGCTTTTTCAGATCTCTGTACATCTTTGTGCTCCCTGGGTGAACTGAGTACTTTGCAAAGTGAGCTTCGTACATAAACTCTTCCCTCAATTTACCCACACTCGGGACGCACACTCGACCATTTCTTCGTAACAAACCGTTATCCCAAGAGAATTGGTCGTCCGGCCCATCTTTAGCATAGCGCTGGAGACTTTCATCAAGCTCCGTTGCTCGCCGAACTCTGTCCGTAAGGTCATATTGAACCTCCGTCCAGTTCAAGCATGCATCGGTCGAAGAACCCTTGTCAACACAAGATATCTCCAATGCTTCCAATTCCTGGATTAAACACTGATCATGCCTCTGCAACCAGCTTGCCCGTATCGGAGTCCGACTCAAAGCATCAGCGACCACATTTCCCTTCCTGGGAGTATAGTGAATCTCGAAGGTGTAGTCCCCAAGGAACTCCATCCATCTTCGTTGTCGCATATTCTGATCCTTCTGATCCAACAAATACTTTAGGCTTTTATGATCTGTATAGATGTCCACTTTAACGCCATAAAGATAGTGCTGCCACAACTTGAGCGCAAAAATTACCGCCGCCAACTCCAAATCATGGACGGGGTAATTCCGCTCATGCACTTTCAACTGGCGCGAGCCATAAGCAATCACTTTACCAAACTGCAGAAGTACGCAGCCTAAGCCGCTCCGGGAAGCATCACTATAGATCTCATAGCCATCTGTACCACATGGCGATGTCAACACATGCGCCGTGGTCAAACGACTCTTCAGGTCTTCAAAAGCACGCGCACACTCCGGCGTCCAAATGAACCTTTGATCTTTTCTCGTCAGCGTGGTCAGTGGTAAAGCAATCCGTGAGAAGTTTTCCACAAACCGTCTATAGTAGCCCGCAAGCCCAAGGAAGCTCCTGACCTCGGCCACTGAAGACATCACTGGCCAATCTCGAATGGCACTTATCTTCAACGGATCCACCGCGATACCTTCTCCACTTACCACATGGCCTAAAAAGCTACTGAAGAGAGCCAGAACTCACACTTTGAGAACTTGGCATAAAGCTTATTCCTCCGCAGGGTATGCAAGACCAACCGCAAATGGTTTGCATGATCCTCTTCCGACTGAGAGTATACTAAGATGTCATCGATAAACACAATCACGAACAAATCCAAGTACTCTCGGAACGTTCGATGCATTAGATCCATAAATACCGAAGGCGCATTACATAGGCCAAACGGCATTACCGTGAACTCATAATGACCGTAGCGTGTTCCAAACGCCATCTTGGGAATGTCACCTTCCCGAATCCTCAACCGATAATATCCCGATTTCAAATCCAACTTGGAACAGAACGTTGATCCTGCCAGCTGATCAAATAGGTCATCAATCCGTGGGATCGGATATTTGTTTTTCTCCGTCAGCTTATTCAATTCGCGGTAGTAAATACATAACCGCAAACTACCGTCTTTCTTTTTCACAAAGAGAACAGGCGCGCTCCAAGGTCACATACTTGGGCGTATGTATCCCTGCTCCAACAACTCTTGCAATTGGACTTTCAACTCAGCCATCTCTTTTGGCGCGACGCGATATGGTGAGCGGGCCACAGGTTTAGCACCTGGCACCAACTCAATAGAGAAGTCAATCTCCCGCTGGGGTGGTAACCCAGGAAGATCTTTAGGAAACACATCGACAAACTCTGACACAACCAGAACTTCACCGACACTGGCCTATGGCTCAACAGCCTGAATTAGCGTGAAGAATAACTCCACGCCCTTCCGAACAGCATTGAGGACTTTGAGCGCAGACAACAAAGTCCCGCCAACTCCTCGCATACCAGCGAACTTCGTCACAAGTCCAGTATTCTGGCCCAGTGTGATCTCCTTGGAGTTGCAATCAATAAAGGCACGCTGCTCCGAGAGCCAGTCCATGCCAAAGATCACATCAAACTCTGATAACGGTAGCACAGCTGCACTCAAACCGAAATCTTGACTTCATATTTGAACATCATATCGCAAGCCCGAACCGCAAGCATCACACAACCATTCGGCAATAGCACCCTTGTACTATCAACCGTCACATGCCTCGGCACCCCAATTCGAGATACGAAGTCCTCAGACAGAAAAGAATGCGAAGAACCCGTATCAAACAGGGCTCTCGCCGGACGATTCCAAATCAGGACAAAGCCTGCATCACACACATCATGCACAAGCTATATAACAAAAGGCAATAGCACTTAAGCATAGTAAGCTATATTAACTCGTACCTGTGACGACGTCACTTTGCTTAATCGCCTCCTGCTGACCAAGGTGATATATTCGGGGCTGTGCCTGGGACGCAGAGGAATCAACCACCGCTTTGCCCTTCTCAGCATAAGACGCACCCGTCTTCTTTTCCCCTTTGGGTTGAACAACCCGACAATCACGGGCTAGATGCCCCACCCGGCCACAAGTAAAGCATGTACGAGACTCCGGCCTTGACGTCGCTCCCGACACAACAGTCGAAGACACTTGCCCAGACGGCTTGGACCTCTTGCCCCCTTTCTTCTGGTAAAACGATTTGCTAGGGCGAAGTGCTTGCTCTGGCTTCGACACAACCAAGCCCTTGTTCCCTTGCACCCGCCTCATGTCCTTCTCCAACGCACACGCAGTATCAACCAACGCCTAAAACCCTTGGTTCACTGAACTCGAAAGCAGGAACCTCAACTCATCCCGCAATCCTTCATAGAACCTATTCGTTTTCCTTTGGTCATCTGCGAAGATTGTTCCCGCATACCGTCCCAACCTTGTAAACTCATGCAGGTAGGTATCCACGCTATCTTCTCCTTGCTTTAACCGTTGGAACTCATTTTCCATGGCAATGCGTTGCGCCGCTGGGACATGATTCGCCAGAAATATTCGAGAGAACTCCTCAATCGATACTTGTGTTAATTGCCTGCCCGCCAAATGGTGTACCTCAACCTCGTCCCACCACAACCGCACCTCTCCTTCAAGCATGAAGGTGGCAAAGGTGACCTTTAGAGTTTCCTCCGCCCAGATCGCTGTCATTATCCGCTTGACACGCGATAACCAATCCTCTGCCTGCGTTGGGGATCCCAGTCCCGTAAACGTAGACGGACTGAAGCTCATGAATTGCTTCAACTGTCGGTCAGCTGCTCGTGGATCGACTGCCTCAACCAGCTCGGGTCTTACATCAACACGAACTGGCACTACTGCCGGCTGCGCTTGCTCGGTCGGCTGAATCATGGCAAAGAGAGCCTCAGCAACTAAGCGAACAGTTTCCGCAGATGGAGGAGGTGTTGGCACCCTCAGCTGGTGCCGCACTCTCATCAGAGCGCTGGGGCTCAGACTGCCCAGCACCACTACGCGTCACCTATAGGTGGACAAGACACACATTAGCGATCGCATGCAAGCAAAACAACAGAAAAGGAACGCGCAGATTCCTCAAACAAGATTATGTACATTCCTTAGTGGACATTCCAGAGTTCATTAGCGTTACAGCAGGGCGCACAAACACGCGCTCGCCACCCCATAAAAGAATTCGACCACGAATTCGAAAGAGGAAGACCGAACAAAATGTAACGACCCCATCCGTTACATGACGTATAGTAGAAGGTCTGGCCGGGGCCCCACACTATATGCCACAAACAGATGGTGAGGTCACAGGATAATACCAAACCATACACGGATCCTAACTCAGAGCATGCTAGCGGAAGCTTTAAGTTGTAAATTGAACTCTAACCAGGAATGTCCAATATATAACCCACAGTTATATATATAGCCACGGAATGTACAACAAATACACAGGGTTTGGCCTTAAGGCCTTTACAGTTCCACTTTCCACACCGTATGGATTACAAACCTCGACGCGCAGGCCAGCCATACATGAGTAAAAAAAACAAACAAAAACATTCGCATAGCCTTCAAGGGCCAGCCGCAGCAGCAGCAACAACAGCAGCAAGGCTTCAGCCCTTCATTTACCACTTGGCTCTCCAGCACCTGCATAGGGACAATCCACCCAAACGGTGGCAAACACGGCAACGGTCAGCATTCAGCTGACCCAATTATAACAATCCTACCCCTTTCTCGGGGCAGTAGCATTCCTTCCCTACACAGCATGGTATCAACAATAGCAAATATGTGCTCGCAGGCACACTCAAGCCATCACAACCGTCGACCACACGACCCGACAGTCCGTGCACTCAGGGCACATTCTTGGTGCACCAGAAAACCAGGGTCAACACCACCGTTTACACGGTATTGAGCATTCTAGTCTTTTTGGCGCGCGGGCCTAAGACTCTCATTATGCGCTCCAACAAACCTCTAACCAGGCTTCCAAGTCGGACGGACATAACGCAGGTACGGATCAGCCACCCTCCGTTGCTCAAGTCGCCGTGCCACCTTGAATACCGAAGTATCCATGGCAATTTATAGGCGCGGGTCGGTTTCACCTTTCCTGTTCGGCAATCTGCCTTTTCATCGAGTTGTAGCCCAACGGCTCAACCGCACACAAAGTGGCAACGCACGGCCACAAGAGTTGCATCCAACCCTCTTCATTTCCTGGACCTCATCCAGTACTTCCTGCTGCACCAAGCAACAGGTAGGAACAAGGCAAAACAAGCCATAACCACGGAGTCTTCTCCGATATGCAAACAAGCATCACCAATCCAAACCAACATGTCCAGATGGGCTTCACACAGCATGCCTAGATCCGTACTCCAATTCCGGACTCTAACAAGGGGGACTTCACATATCTACCCCAAGGGATGCCACAACCCACCGCACACTCGCGGGGAAGGGTTTTCCCTATGCAATGCAGAAAAGAAGGACTTCACATGTCCAAGAAGGGAGATCGTTACCCTTGACGATCTCTTGGGAGAATCGAAATCTAGCCGGTGAGAAAGAACCGCAGCAGCTTTGCCTTCACAGCGCTGGCCTCGGATCGCAAATCGGACCACGGGAGCTCCACCGGTGGCTTGATCTCCTCATCCTTCTTCTTCCTCCTCTCTCTTTCTCTCTTCCTTAGCCAAATGAAGAATGATTTCTTCATCAAGCCTCTGCTGACTTAATCCAGCCAGGAATCACCTGAGCCCTTGGATCCAAATAGAGAAAAGGAACGGCCACGATTTTCCCAAAATTACATATTTTTGGCTGACACGGCCTGTAACACGCCCGTGTCACAGGCCGTGTACCCTTAAGCGGCACACGCGGTACTCGTACCGACAGGTCGGAGGATCGAAACCTCCCTCTGATACCAAAATGTAACGACCCCATCCGTTACATGACGTATAGTAGAAGGTCCGGCCGGGGCCCCGCACTATATGCCACAAACAGACGGTGAGGTCACAGGATAATACCAAACCATACACGCATCCTAACTCAGAGCATGCTAGCGGAAGCTTTAAGTGGTAATTTGAACTCTAACCAGAACACGAGCATCGACACGCCCGTGTCGAACCTGACACGCCTGTGTCAGTCATGAGACACGCTCGTGTTACCCCTGCCTCATCGAGCTCCAAAACCAACAAGCAGTACACGGGTAATCACACGGCATCAGACATGCCCATGTCAAATCTGACACGGCCGTGTTCAAGGCTTGGTTCTGGGCCATGTACTTCCCTGACTCGATCAGCCTATTTCTTGAGTGACACGCCGTGGGACACGCCCGTGTCCCAGGCCGTGTACCCCCGACACGCCCTGGGACACGCCCGTGTCCCAGGCCGTGTCAAATAGCCTGCACCTCAAATTCAATTTTGAGATTTTTGGGGTGTTACACACATACATTATGAAGCCTCAGGTGCCAATGTCCTCTTAGCACAAATGACTGCCAATAGATTATACTCACTCTCCATGTCAACCATCCAGCAGGAAGCCTTACTATTCCATCATAAAAACAGCAATTCACCTATACAACTGTGGTATCATCGATTGGGACACCCTCATTGGCAAGCCCTAAAGATAATGCAAAGTAAAAATAAAGTTCTGGGGTTACCAATATTCACAAACAAAACCATGACTGTATGTGAGGATTGCACTTATGGCAAACTTCACACACAACCATTTCCCAAAACTGCCAGCTCAAGAACTTCCATACCATTAGAATTACACCATGCTGATCTGTTGGGACCTGCACCTACTCAATCTCTTGGAGGAAAGTTGTATTTCTTTCTCATAGTCGACGACTATAGTCGTTACATGTGGATCTATCACTTAAAGCTCAAATCTGAAGCCCTAAGTAAGTTTGAGACCTTTAAAAAGGAGATTGAAATGCAACTGAATCTAAAAATCAAAAGGTTAAGAACAGATAGGGGGGAGAGTTTACCTCCTTATCATTTACTCAGTTTTGTGAAGGGGCTGGAATTACTCATGAACTTACTGCACCATACTCGCCACAACAGAATGGGATTGCAGAGAGGAGAAACCGGACAATACTGAACATGGTAAGATGTTTATTACATGCAAAGCAATTACCAAAAGAATATTGGGGAGAGGCAACCCATACAGGAGTGTATCTACTCAATAGAGTATCCTCCTAAACACTCCAGTATAACACACCATACTTCCTACTGAAGAACAGGAAACCCAATATTACCCACTTAAAGATATTTGGGTGTATAGCTTACACCCTCATACCCGCTATAAAAGAGATAAATTAGACAGAAGGGGAGAGAAGTGTATTTTCATTGGTTACAGCGAAACTACAAAAGGATATAGACTTTATAACCCTCTTACCAAAACATTACACATATCAGGAAATGTTACCTTTGATGAAGCTGCTGCCTGGGACTTGGAATCAGAAAATACTTTGCCTAGGATGACGGTTAAGCATACTACATACCCCATCCATGAACATCCTGGCAGGCCAGAAGGAAATACCCCTCTGGAGTCAGATTTTGATGAATCTCATTCAAGTTTTTCCTCATCTTCCTCAGTTTATCCCCAGGCTGTGACTCCTCAGGCTGGTAGTCCTCAGAGTCAAGCTCAATTAGACTATCCTTCATGTTCTTCTCCTCCCATTAAAACCCGCAGTTTACAGGACATTTATCAAGCCTCTGAAACTGCATTCCTATCCTCCACTCCATGTAATTATGTTGAAGGTAGTACAGATCCAAACTAGATAAAGGCTATGAATGAAGAGTGGGACACTATCCAAAGAAACAACACTTGGACACTTGTAGATTTACCTAACAACAAGAGTCCAATTGGACTCAAGTGGTTATATAAAATCAAGTATACATAAACTGGTATACTAGCAAAATACAAAGCTCGGTTGGTGGTGAAAGGATATTCTCAGAAGCCTGGAGAAGACTTTAATGAGACGTTTGCACCTATTGCACGCATGGATACAATAACGTTAGTCATTGCTTATGCTGCTCAACATACATTCCCAATATTCCATTTAGACGTGAAAGCTGCTTTCCTCAATGGAAAAACAAAAGAAGAAATATACGGGTAACATGTAAGACCCTTTTTTTTTGCGACAACCACCGGGGTCTAAGGCCCAGACCCGCCGTTTTGCGGTGACACCATCCTCCGGGAAGGTCGACACCACAAATCGTCGATTCTGTCGGTCATCTCAATCACCATTGACTGCAGAAGTAGTAAGAAGGACAAAAGTGTCCAAGTCCACAATATCAAATAAAGAGGAAATCACATCATCATATAGTCCGCATCATAACAGTCTAAAGTAAATGGTAAGGTAAAATAGGAAAAGCGGGCTTATGCCTAGTGCATGTAATCCTCACTACAAGTCACTCGCGGAAGCAAAACTAAAACTAAGTATCACCATAACTTTCACTGAACCGAGAGCACCCAAGCTAGACTGGCCCATCTCCACCGACTCCGTACTCTGTTGGTGCTGTACCTCTGGGTGCTTCTTCCTTTTCAGCCTGCAGTCACCGCCTCATAGTCCACGTCTGCGTCTGTGTCTTCGGCCTCCTGGCTGCTGAGCTGGTGGGAGCCCACCCATCATGGGGCATTTGACCCGTGTGTGCCCCAGCTGGTGACAATGGTAGCACGGCCGTGGGGTCAACTCTGTCGGAATCTGCAAAACCCGCGTTTCTTCCATATGGTACACCTAAAATGTGGTGGTCAAACGGCCGTCAGTCAAACTAGACTCAGTCAAACAATCCTCCACCCCTATACCCGTGGCTCCTAGGCACCAGGCGGAGAGGAGTGAAGAGGAGGACCATAAGGATGGCGTAATCATTTAGGTGACATCTACCCTAAGGAATAAAATAATAAAGTATGGCAGGGGTATCACAATAATTAAACATGAGTAAACAAGTGTGTAGCAAATATAAACAGTAAGGAGTAGCAAGTAAGTGAGAGAAGTAAGAAGAGAAGTAAGAGCAACAAGAAAGGTAAACATTGATTTATAGGGATTACTCCTATAGACCAAGGGGTCGTTTTGCAGAGCCTATCTTATAAAACGTCCCATACCATTTTATACGATAGGTGTAAGGGGTTATATGTAATGTTTATGCTATGACATGCAAATATGCTATGGAATGCACAAGCAAGTGCAACTCACCCACACGACTCTATGCGCATAGATCTTTAGTTCCCCTTTTTGGAGTTAGCTAAACTCTCAGGAGCCTCCGACGTGGCCGGACGGAGACAGTGGGGTGGGCCTTCCACTCCTAGACTGGTAATCACACTACACAGGCTAGCCCCTCTTGTACGTTTCCGTACTATTCCTAGCAAACAAGCTAGTCTCCCGATTCAACGTACCGACGACGGTGTGATTGATCGTCCTATACTGAAGACCCACCACTATTATGCACATGCAACCATGCAAGTTTATATCTAACTATGATACCGAGCCTCCAGCTCTCTAGACTACCGAGTCTTCTTGTTCACCAAGTTCCCGAACATCCAACACCCCAGACTTCCAAGTCTATACCAAGTCCCCGAGCATTCAGCTCCCCAGACATCCAAGTCTATTCTAAATCCCCAAGCATTCAGCTCCCCGGACTTCAGTCAACCAGCAAACCCATCCACCATGGGTCTAAGTTATCCATTCACTACCTATTTATCTCACTACGTATACAAGTGTGAGTGGAAGGTGAAGCTATTATTAAGGTTGTTCTGGTCCATATTAAATCTAAGGTTTAAGGTTAACCCTGGACTTCCCGAGGTCTACCCGGTGAGGGGCTCGTAGCGGTACTAGGAACTACGATGGGATGAAGCCCAAAGTTCCCTTTCCAAGGAACTTAACATTATTGATTTCTACCATTGATCAAACCTCTCTTTTATTTCAGTGTGACTACCCTAAGTGTGTTTAAGCTCTCCGAGTTAACCTATTTCAGACATATCCACTACATGCAAACCATGCTAAGCTACATGAGGCTCCCATTAAGGGGTACCCTAATTACTCTTCCAAAAGATCCCTATCAATTGCTGGGAGTCTACCATGACCTATTAAGACTAAATCCCGAGTCTCATAATTTTCATAATTATGTAAGCATTTAATTTAATTAACCCTAGTCTCCAAATGCCCTACTTTGAACATAAAGTTTTCTATAAAGTCAGAAACAAATCATCGCAAAATTATGATAAATACTAAGTGACATTTAAACAGTAAATCCAAGGTTTGATAATTTTCAGAGGTGATTAGACCTACCTTTGATAATTTAGAACTTAAGATCAATAATACCCTCTAATGAAGAAAAGGCCAGCAATATTGTTCTAAAATTTATAATAAAACTCCAGTATGACTATCATGGCCTAGAAATACTTTAAAAGTAGTCTCATAATTTTACAGTGAACAGTAACCCCTAATTTAATTTTAAATCAATAATTCCATATCCATTGGTTATTGAAGCAAGTGTTGTAAACATTCATCTAATAATTATGACAAAATTCCAGAAGATAGATAATAATCTAAAACTAACCCTAACCAAGTTTTAAATTTTTCTAAGACATGAGGGACTCTGAATCTAATTAAATGTAAACTTCCAAACTTATAGACTTGTGAAGTAAGTACTAGTTTTATCCATCTAAAAATCATGGGAAAATTACAAGATAATAATAATGGTCAGAAACACTCATTGACCCGATTTCATAATTTTCTTGATAATATTGGGGCTCTGTTCCTATTTTTGATCAGAAACTACAATTCATAATTTTATGAAGTAAGTACTTGAAATAGTCATCTAAAAATTTAAACAAAAATACAGAGGGCTCTATCATGATATAAAATGTCTTATTCCAAGGTTTCACAATTTTTTAATAAACATAAACTTCTCAATAAACATAATAATCTTTAAGGGCACATCTAGGGTTGAAAAGGAAGTACTGATTTTATTAGCCCAAAATTTTCACCAAACTTAATTTATGAATATTTCAACTGGATAACTACCATGCCCAAATTTCAAGTGATTTTAAAGTGATTTAAGAGCATAATACTCCAAATTAGTTTTGGTGCCCTAAACTAGGGCTAGGGTTTGAGGGGGGTTAAAGGCTTCTAAATTCCCTAAAATTTTAACCAGAGGACTATACCAACCCTTTGGTCCTCTCCACCAACTTTCAAGTCATTCCAAGGTCATTTGACCCCATGACCTTCACAACCTTAAAAATCCCCATCAAGGGACCTACCCTAGAGTTCTAGGGCTACCATACCCCAAACCACCCCAAATTACATTGGAGGGTGTGCCATGCCAAAAAAAGTCATTGGCCAAAATATAAGCCTCTGTTGAGGTTGTTTGACCACTCAAATCCCAAAAGGAATGAATTGACCTAATTAACCCTATAAGGGCCAAACTAGGGTCGAGTTAAAACTTAATCAAAATAGTTCCAAATGAGGTGAAATTTTTACCAGAGTCCTAATATTCCCCCTAAGACCTCTCACCCAAATTTGGGGGTATTTTGAGGTGTTTAGGACACCTAATTAAATTATACATAAATTATTAAATTTTTACAAAAAATATAGAAAAATATTCTCCAAAAATCCCGATTTTTGGGTATGTTTTAGGTATAGATAACATTAGCCCAAGCCCCAAATTTCAAGTTATTTGAAGATCTGGATTGATGTGGGCATCCAAATCAATCTCAGGACAGCCCTATGGATAGACCTCACCGAAATGTGTGTTGTGGTATAACCATGACTCCAAATCGTGTGAAATAAATTTTGAATTAAAGTAGACTTCAAGAGATACATTTGCTATGTTGACAACGTTTACAGTAGGTGTCCATAAGGGCCTCATATATCGGGTTCAAAATAGTGCATGTTCAAGGAATAAAAAAAATCACAAATAATATAATTATTATATGTTTTAAATTGAACGGGATCCGTTCATCTTCTCCAATCAGCCAATGGCTGAGATTTCCCGCGCCTGTAGCACCTTCCAGCCCAGTTTCTGGCCACCACGACCACCTCCCTGGCAGCCAGCCACCACCACCACCTCCGTTGAGGTGGTGGCTAGCGTTTGGCGGCGAGCAAGCCGCCGGAGGCGGCGGTATCCGACGAACTCACACCGCCATTTTTCATGGAAATCTGAAAATTCAAAGCTCCCAATCAGGCTCAATTGAGCCCTATTTATCCACCTAAAACGATCTAGATCTAGCACAGGGAGAGGGGAAGAGGATCAGACCTCATTTTGAGCAATTCCTTGCTCCATCCGCCAGCTGCCATTGTTCCTCCTCCAAGCTTTGGGTGCCATCCAATTTCTTGCAAGGAGACCTCCAAACTCTCGGGAAGGGGGGGGGGGGGGGTTTCACTGCTCAGAGGCTTGTGAAGGTGATAGGGGTTTATTGGGGGTGGTAGTGGCTTAAACTCCATATGCCATTAATGGCCTCTTCACCTCCCCTCCCATGGCCGACCCTATGCATCCCCCTGCCCTAATTCCTCCTAGAAAAGGCTGGAATCTTCTCAAATTAATCAGAGAAGATGAATGAGAGTGTTATGGGGGGATGCCAAGGGGTGTGTCACCTTAATGGCCATGAATGACCACTTTCTCTCTCCTCAAAACGGGGGAAAACTCCCATTTCTCTCTCCTAATCACCATGGCCGAATTTCCACTACCTCCCATGTTTAATATCAGCCTCCTAGGCTGGTTGACCACTCAACTTGGGCCTAACCCAAAGGGTTGGGCTAGGTTTAAGTGATTTGACCTAAGTTGACCAAGTTTGACAATTGGTCAAATTGGGCTCTAGGGTTGACCAAACCATGGAATTTTGTGCCATTGGGTCCCTTATGAGGTTATGAACCTAGGAGTGTGGTCAACTTGAAGTTGTGGTCGAAAATAAGGGTGTTTAATGGAAAATCACCCTTTTGACCTATTAGGGGTATTTTGGTCATTTTGCCCTATGGTGACCCTAGGATGGTGATTTTTGGTCCACTAGGTCTCTTATGATGTTCTAGACCTAGAAGTGAAGTCAATTCCATATGGTGATGGTTAGTTAGGTCAATTTAAGGGGAATTGACCATTTTGCCCTAATTCGGGTTAGAGTTGACTTGGTCAACTTGGCCTATTTGACAGGTCCCAATGGGTCCTGAATGTCTCCATGGGCTCCTAAATTACCTAGGGATGTTGTGGTGGGGTCACTGAGCCATGCTAGAGTCCTTAAGTCAAACCCTAGGCTGAATATTTGGAAATTACTATTTACAGACCAAGGTGCTTCAACCCCTATTTTTGTCTAAGCCCAAGAGGTTCCTGAGCTACCAAAGCCTTGTCATGACCTAGTCATGACAAATTCACTTGGGGGTCT
Source organism: Platanthera zijinensis (assembly GCA_039513925.1). Lineage (NCBI taxonomy): Eukaryota > Viridiplantae > Streptophyta > Magnoliopsida > Asparagales > Orchidaceae > Platanthera > Platanthera zijinensis. The sequence goes on from CM077088.1 coordinate 157,998,758, forward strand.
AGCTGTCTGGGGGATGTTACAAATCACAATAGACAAACAAATAATTTCGTCCCCGAAATTCAGGTTAGGCTTGCGGGAGCTCTACTGAATGTATAATCCCAAGGAGACAAATTAGAGCAGAGATGAAGAGCTCCGAATACTTCTACTGCATCACTTCCAGAGATTCCTCAAGTACATTCCTCCTATCCATGGTTCGATCATCGGACCTTGCCTAGCTGGACCTTCTTGTGCCGCAAGGCCATCACTGTCATATCGTCTATCTTGGCCATCTCTGAGCTGACTGATCGAACCTTCCTCCCATACAAACCTCGAGACATTGTACTCCAACTCATGTTGTCCCATATTTACTACTCATATTAGCTCTTAATCACATTTGGATCTAGAATTTCTTCCAAATACCGATCACCGTATTTATGAGGTCATCATACTTAAACTAATTCCTAGAATCATGAGGATATTATAGAGTATCATCTTCGCCGGTGGTTTTAGGGTAAAATCTTCCAAAATAACAAGATTCGTCATGAGTTAATTTCATTATACGAACGATCGCATTAACCCGTTACTTCTCGTAGTCATGAGTCTGCCAAAGTTGACTGTCCTATTATCGAAGCTTTGTGTCCTATACTTGATATCATCAAGATAATAATTGAAGAATCATTACTTAGATGGAAACTTTTTAACTAATCATTATACCCAATTTACAATTCCCAGGGTTAATATACTTCCAATGTCCTCGAGCATTTGTTCAATCAACGACGTTTAACCCTAGTCCTGATAACATTATAGGTCGTCAATCCAAACACATTTTTATCACAATCTCGTCTCTGTCCGAATAACCTCAAACATAGTCAAGTTCAACATCACCATACTTGTGACACTATAATAGCTACCTAGGTCCAAGGGGACCTAAGTCGGTATATACTCCACCAAGAGCCAAGCCCCCAATAGACAAACAAGATAAGCCTCTACCTGCTCCGGGCTAAGTATCTCCATATGTTATATTCACCCTAGGTATTCCCATAATCCTTAGGGCATATCAACCAAGACTTGGATTCCATCTTGAGACTTGTCGACATTCTCCATACTTTAACTCTTCAATTCACCGGTTGCGACAATTTCCTCAAGGTCAACATGTGACCTGATCCAAAATGATCTCGCACTAGGATCTGCCCCTAGTCACTGCGGGTATCTGCGTACCTTAATCCTACCTAAGGCCTACTATTGACTAGGCTACTGTTGGGATCGTCAAGGTAAGCTATTCATCCTAATTGGGTTGAGTCTAACTCCTACAGTAGGCGGTCTACCTAGATTTGTTATGAGTGAACATTAGCATGTGATTTCCCACCATGGGCCCACCACTGCTTCTGCTGCTAGTTTGTCCTCAAACTAAGCTCGCGCGGGGTGGCCATGGGTTTGTGGACTTCTTCTCTTCGGAACGAGGTTTGCCTCTGATACCACTTGTAAGACCCCTTTTTTTGCGACAACCACCGGGGTCTAAGGCCCAGACCCGCCATTTTGCGGTGACACCATCCTCCGGGAAGGTCGACACCACAAAACGTCGATTCTGTCGGTCATCTCAATCACCATCGACTGAAGAAGTAGTAAGAAGGACATAAGTGTCCAAGTCCACAATATCAAATAAAGAGGAAATCACATCATCATATAGTCCGTATCATAACAGTCTAAAGTAAATGGTAAGGTAAAATACGAAAAGCGGGCTTATGCCCAGTGCATGTAATCCTCACTACAAGACACTCGCGGAAGCAAAACTAAAACTAAGTGTCACCGTAACTGTCACTGAACCGAGAGCACCCAGGCTAGACTGGACCATCTCCGGCGACTCCGTACTCTTCTAGTGCTGCACGTCTGGGTGCTTCTTCCTTTTCGGCCTGCAGTCACCGCCTCGTAGTCCACGTCTGCATCTGTGTCTTCGGCCTCCTGGCTGCTGAGCTGGTGGGAGCCCACCCATCATGGGGCATTTGACCCGTGTGTGCCCCGGCTGGTGACAATGGTAGCACGTCCGTGGGGTCAACTCTGTCGGAATCTGCAAAACCCGTGTTTCTTCCATATGGTACACCTAAAATGTGGTGGTCAAACGACCGTCAGTCAAACTAGACTCAGTCAAACAATCCTCCACCCCTATACCCGTGGCTCCTAGGCACCGGGCAGAGAGGAGTGAAGAGGAGGACCAAAAGCAAGGCGTAATCATTTTGGTGACATCTACCCTAAGGAATAAAATAATAAAGTATGGCAGGGGTATCACAATAATTAAACATGAGTAAACAAGTGTGTAGCAAATATAAACAGTAAGGAGTAGCAAGTAAGTGAGAGAAGTAAGAAGAGAAGTAAGAGCAAAAAAAAGGTAACCATTGATTTATAGGGATTACTCCTATAGACCAAGGGGTCGTTTTGCAGAGCCTATCTTATAAAACGTCCCATACCATTTTATACGATAGGTGTAAGGGGTTATATGCAATGTTTATGCTATGACATGCAAATATGCTATGGAATGCACAAGCAAGTGCAACTCACCCACACGACTCTATGCGCATAGACCTTTAGTTCCCCTTTTTGGAGTTAGCTAAACTCCCAGGAGCCTCCGACGTGGCCGGACGGAGATAATACGGTGGGCCTTCCACTCCTAGACTGGTAATCACACTACACAGGCTAGCCCCTCTCGTACGTTTCCGTACTATTCCTAGCAAACAAGCTAGTCTCCCGATTCAACGTACCGATGACGGTGTGATCGATCGTCCAATATTGAAGACCCACCACTATTATGCACATGCAACCATGAAAGTTTATATCTAACTATGATACCGAGCCTCCAGCTCTCTAGAATACCGAGTCTTCTAGTTCCCCAAGTTCCCGGACATCCAGCACCCCAGACTTCCAAGTCTATACCAAGTCCCCGAGCATTCATCTCCCCAGACATCCAAGTCTATTCTAAATCCCCAAGCATTCAGCTCCCCGGACTTCAGTCAACCAGCAAACCCATCCACCATGGGTCTAAGTTATCCATTAACTACCTATTTATCTCACTACGTATACAAGTGTGAGTGGAAGGTGAAGCTATTATTAAGGTTGTTCTGGTCCATATTAAACCTAAGGTTTAAGGTTAACCCTGGACTTCCTGAGGTCTACCCGGTGAGGGGCTCGCAGTGGTACTAGGAACTACAATGGGATGAAGCCCAAAGTTCCCTTTCCAAGGCAGTTAACGTTATTGATTTCTACCCTTGATCAAACCTCTCTTTTATTTCAGTGTGACTACCCTAAGTGTGTTTAAGCTCTCCGAGTTAACCTATTTCAGACATATCCACTACATGCAAAACATGCTAAGCTACATGAGGCTCCCATTAAGGGGTACCCTAATTACTCTTCCAAAAGATCCCTATCAATTGCTAGGAGTCTACCATGACCTATTAAGACTAAATCCCGAGTCTCATAATTTTCATAATTATGTGGGCATTTAATTTAATTAACCCTAGTCTCCAAATGCCCTACTTTGAACATGAAGTGTTCTCTAAAGTCAGAAACAAATCATCGCAAAATTATGATAAATACTAAGTGACATTTAAACAGTAAATCCAAGGTTTGATAATTTTCAGAGGTGATTAGACCTACCTTTCATAATTTAGAACTTAAAATCAATAATACCCTCTAATGAAGAAAAGGCCAGTAATATTGTTCTAAAATTTATAATAAAACTCCAGTATGACTATCATGGCCTAAAAATACTTTAAAAGTAGTCTCATAATTTTACAGTGAACAGTAGCCCCTAATTTAATTTTAAATCAATAATTCCATGTCCATTGGTTATTGAAGCAAGTGTTGTAAACATTCATCTAATAATTATGACAAAATTCCAGGAGATAGATAATAATCTAAAACTAACCCTAACCAAGTTTTAAAATTTTATAAGACATGAGGGGCTTTGAATCTAATTAAATGTAAACTTCAAAACTTATAGACTTGTGAAGTAAGTACTAGTTTTATCCATCTAAAAATCATGGTAACATTACAAGATAATAATAATGGTCAGAAACACTTATTGACCTGATTTCATAATTTTCTTGATAATATTGAAGCTCTGTTCCTATTTTTGATCAAAAACTACAATTCATAATTTTATGAAGTAAGTACTTGAAACAGTAATCTACAAATTTAAACAAAAATACAGAGGGCTCTATCATGATATAAAATGTCTTATTCCAAGGTTTCACAATTTTTCAATAAACATAAACTTCTCAATAAATATAATAATCTTTAAGGGCACATCTAGGGTTGAAAAGGAAGTACTGATTTTATTAGCCCAAAATTTCCACCAAACTTAATTTATGAATATTTCTACTGGAGAACTACCCTGCCCAAATTTAAAGTGATTTTAAAGTGATTTAAGAGCGTAATACTCCAAATTAGTTTTGGTGCCCTAAACTAGGGCTAGGATTTGAGGGGGGTTAAAGGCTTCCAAATTCCCTAAAATTTTACCCAGAGGACTATACCAACCCTTTGGTCCTCTCCACCAACTTTCAAGTCATTCCAAGGTCATTTGACCCCATGACCTTCACAACCTTAAAAATCCTCATCAAGGGACCTACCCTAGAGTTCTAGGGATACCCTACCCCAAACCACCCCAAATTACATTGGAGGGTGTGCCATGCAAAAAAAAGTCAGTGGCCAAAATATCAGCCTCTGTTGAGGTTATTTGACCACTCAAATCCCAAAAGGAATGAATTGACCTAATTAACCCTATAAGGGCCAAACTAGGGTCGAGTTAAAACTTAATCAAAACACTTCCAAATGAGGTGAAATTTTTACCAGAGTCCTAATATTCCTTCTAAGACCTCCCACCCAAATTTGGGGGTATTTTGAGGTGTTTAGGACACCTAATTAAATTATACATGAATTATTAAATTTTTACAAAAACTATAGAAACATATTCTCCAAAAATTCCGATTTTTGGGTATGTGTTAGGTATAGATAACATTAGCCCAAGCCCCAAATTTCAAGTTATTTGAAGGTCTGGATTGATGTGGGCATCCAAATCAATCTCAGGACAACCCTATAGATAGACCTCATCAAAATGTGTGTTGTTGTCTAACCAGGACTCCAAATCGGGTGAAATCAATTTTGAATTAAAGTAAACTTCAAGAGCTACATTTTATACGGTTACAACCTGTACAGTAGGGGTCCATAAAGGCCTCATATTTCGGGTTCAAACAGTGCATGTTCAAGGAATAAAAAAAATCCCAAATAATATAATTATTATATGTTTTAAATTGAACGGGATCCGTTCATCTTCTCCAATCAGCCAATGGCTGAGATTTCCCGCGCCTGTAGCACCTTCCAGCCCAGTTTCCGGCCACCACGACCACCTCCCTGGCCGGCCACCACCGCCACCACCGTTGAGGTGGTGGCTAGAGTTTGGCAGCGAGCAAGCCGCCGGAGGCAGCGGTATCCGACGAACTCACACCGCCATTTTTCATGGAAATCCGAAAATTCGAAGCTCCCAATTAGGCTCAATTGAGCCCGATTTCTCCACCTAAAACGATCTAGATCTAGCACAGGGAGAGGGGAAGCGGATCGAACCTCATTTGGAGCAATTCCTTGCTCCATTCGCCGGCCGCCATTGTTCCTCCTCCAAGCTTTGGGTGTCATCCGATTTCTTGCAAGAAGACCTCCAAACTCTCGAAAAAAGGGGGGGTTTCACTGCTCAGAGGCTTGTGAAGGTGATAGGGGGTTTAATTAGAGGTGGTAGTGGCTTAAACCCCATATGCCATTAATGGCCTCTTCACCTCCCCTCCCACGGCCGACCCTATGCATCCCCCCTGCCCTAATTCCTCCTAGAAACGGCTGGAATCTTCTCAAATTCATCAGAGAAGATGAATGAGAGTGTTATGGGGGGATGCCAAGGGGTGTGTCACCTTAATGGCCATGAATGACCACTTTCTCTCTCCTCAAAATTAGGGAAAACTCCCATTTCTCTCTCCTAATCACCATGGACGAATTTCCACTCCCTCCCATGTTTAATATCAGCCTCCTAGGCTGGTTGACCACTCAACTTGGGCCTAACCCAAAGGGTTGGGCTAGGTTTAAGTGATTGGACCTAAGTTGACCAAGTTTGACTATTGGTCAAATTGGGCTCTAGGGTTGACCAAACCATGGAATTTTGTGCCATTGGGTCCCTTATGAGGTTATGACCCTAGGAGTGTGGTCAACTTGAAGTTGTGGTGGTAAATAAGGGTGTTTAATGGAAAATCACCATTTTGACCTATTAGGGGTATTTTGGTCATTTTGCCCTATGGTGACCCTAGGATGGGGATTTTTGGTCCACTATGTCTCTTATGATTTTCTAGACCTAGAAGTGAAGTCAATTCCATATGGTGATTGTCAGTTAGGTCAATTGATGGGGAATTGACCCTTTTGCCCTAATTAGAGTTAGAGTTGACTTGGTCAACTTGGCCTATTTGACTGGTCCCAATGGGTCCTGAATGTCTCCATGGGCTCCTAAATGACCTAGGGATGTTGTGGTGGGGTCACTGAGCCAAGCTAGAGTCCTTAAGTCAAACCCTAGGCTGAATATTTGGAAATTACTGTACTGTTTACAGACCAAGGTGCTTCAACCCCTATTTTTGTCTAAGTCCAAGAGGTTCCTGAGCTACCAAAGCCTTTTCATGACCTAGTCATGACAAATTCACTTGGGGGGTCTAGCTGTCTGGGGGATGTTACACAACAGCCACTTGGCTACATTCTCCAAGGGCACAATTAGAATAAGGTCTACCGTTTGAACAAAGCCCTTTATGGACTCAAACAAGCCCCCAAGGCTTGGAATGAGCACATAGATCTTTTCTTTCAAACCCAGGGTCTAATAAGATATGCAAATGAACCTTCACTCTACACTAAATGGGCAGGGGAGAAGCATATCATCATTGGCTTATATGTCGATGATATACTTATAACAGGGAATTCTGAACTCATGATCAATGAGTTTAGAAATCAAATGCAAAATGCCAAAGATATGACAGACCTTGGTAAAATGAAGTACTTTCTTGGGATACAAGTGCAGCAAAAACCTACTGGTATTCATCTCTCCCAACAGAAATTTGTTAAAGACTTGTTATGCAAAACGCAGTTTGATCGCTACAATCCGTCTAAAACACCCATGCCAGTTACTCATCCACTGAGAAAAGAATATGGAAAAGAAGACAGAATTGATGTTACTACCTATAGATCTATAGTTGGATCTCTAATGTACATCACTAACACAAGACCTGATATTGCCAATGCCGTCAACCAAGTTGCCAGGTATATGAATACTCCTTCTAAAACTCATCTACAGGCAGTACATCGCATATTGCGTTATCTGCAAGGTACAAGTGAGTATGGAATTCTCTATAAACCAGAAAACAAATCAGAATTAGTTGGATATACTGATTCCGATTGGGGCTCAAATCCTGATGACCGCAAAAGTACCAGCGGATGCATCTTCTTCCTCGACACGAAGCCTATAGCTTGGACTGTTCGCAAGCAACCAATTGTCGCATTATCCATCACGGAAGCTGAGTACATCGCCCTCAGCACCGCGAGTTGTGAATGCCTGTGGTTTCAACACATTCTTAGTGAAATCACCAACAACGAAATGGCGAGCCCAACAATACTTCTATGCGACAATATCTCTGCAATATTCCTAGCCAAAAACCCAAAAACCCAGAGGAAGAGCAAACACATTGATCTCCGCCATCATTTCATACGAGATCAAGAAGAGAAATGAAGAATAAAGGTCAAATATTGCCCTACCAAGATGTAGCTTGCCGATATTTTAACAAAGCCTTTGCATCGTGTTCGATTTACCAAGCTTCGCTCAAAAATCGGCATGACGCCCGACGCAGCTTAAGGGAGGGATTGTTGACCTAAGCTCCACCAAAAGAAGACGACGAAGGAGTTATCCACCTGGCCAAGACAAAGCAAAGGAATGATTATGATAGCAGATCATATATATCTTCTATGTAATATGTAAACTAGTTATGAGTCACATAATAAGTGTCATGGGTTTGGCCACTTCAGCTTTATATATATATTCAACAGCAACCTGTTTGAAAAAAAAACATGAAACCTGTAAAATCAATATCCAAATGCAATAAAATGTTTTGTTAAAACAAAGAATCAAAGCTCCTCATTTAGATCATATTTGTTATCAAAAACTGGGATGATCTGGATCCGGCTATGCGTGCTCAATTTGACCAAGCATGCGACTGCCTGTTTCCAAAGGAGAGATCCCCTCCTCATCAATTAGTTTCAAGGTCCGACGACTCAAGAAATCCGGATAGGGAAGTGCTCACCTCTTCAACTCATGTCATCCCTCCGTAGGCAGATGCAACTCCTTCTAAAGAAATTTCTCTGCAGGAATGATTGGGAAAAGAAGATATGGATAGCATTCAGTCTTCATCAAAAGTCTCAACGACCCCCAAAACTAACAGGGATGATGCCGATCTCATTAATCAAAATGTCATCCCCTTATGGAAAAAGTCTTCCACTCACGACATTTTTTCACAGGCACAACCAGAGGGAAATGATACAGAACGAATCCAGTCAACATCAAATAGCAATAAATAGGAACAGTTCTCAAAAAGGGACACAACACCTGTTGGAAACGCAATGGGTCGTTGCACAACACCAAAACTCCAAACCGCCAGCCCGCGTGAACAGCACTGGCGAGATCCCTACTCGCACAATTCAACTTGCAGTTAGCACCACCGGCGAGCTCGCACACCTAATCGCCTACTCGCGCGGTTAGTGAAAAACGGCGAGACCCCACTTGCTCGCGAGTGCGAACTCTCCCGGCGATCTCACTCTGCCGAGTAACATCCAGCTCGCGGGAAGTTGCCTTCTCACCTAACACCCACTCAACACACCCAACTCTCTCGCGAGCACACACTCGCGAGAGCTCACGCCTGCGAGACCACCGCAACTGGCGAATGCTCTCTCACCCGGCGAGAAGAAACAGGCCTCATTGCTACACTCCTTAGTCACCCGGCCCAACTCTCACTCCCTCTAGCGCTGTTGCGCTCTCCCTCTCTCAAGACCGAAAACACACTTGGGTGGGGTTTTCTCTTCTATATTTCAGCAACTAAAACATACAAAGGGGGGCCTTTTATAGGCAAACAAAAACAACCTCTCAACTACCTATTAATTACAAACTCTCTCTCTCTCCTTATTAAAACACAATAAAGCAAATACATAACTCCCATGCATGTGGGGCCCGTTCAACATGTCAACCACAAAACTCCAACAAACTCCCCCTCAAACTTGGCAGTACATGCCAAGTTTGCCTTTGAGCTTCAAAAACGTGTCCACCTTCAACGCCTTGGTAAAGATGTCCACGACTTGCTCTCCGGTCGGGCAATACTTGACCTCCACGGTCTTCAGCTCCACCTGCTCCCTTAGGAAATGATACCTTGTATCGATGTGTTTGCTGTGCCCATGCAGCACCGGGTTCTTCGCTAGCTGGATGGCCGACATGTTGTCCACCAACATGGTCGTTGGCCCATCCACACCATGCTGCAAACTCTCCAGGAGGTCCCTTAGCCAGATGGCTTGGCAGGTACCAGCTGCCGCCGCAATGTACTCCGCCTCGCAGGATGATAGAGCTATCATGGCCTGCTTCTTCGAACTCCAAGAGAACACTCATGTTCCCATGTTGAAAGCATATCCAAAAGTGCTCTTCCGGTCATTCACATCCCCGCCGTAGTCACTATCCGAGTAACCTACCAGCGTCAGCTCCTCTCCGGTTGAGTACTTCAACCCATGGCCTATAGTCCCGTTGATGTATCTCAGGATCCTCTTCGTTGCCGTGAAGTGGTCATCCTTTGGCTCTTCCATGGGCCTACTCACCACCCCGACCTCATACATGATGTCTGAAAGAAAAGGGGATAGATACTACTCGAGAGGGGGGTGAATAGAGTAATCAAAAATTGCACTAGCAAAGTTGACTTTCTACTCAACTCCCTTGGAGTTGATTTGCGGAATGAAGGTTATAGATATTTGAGATGAAAACCCTATAGCCTAACATAAGTGTTGTGCATAAAAGACAGCCAACTGTAATTACAGTTAAGGCTTGGAATCCTAAACAGCAACTAGCAAACCTAGTTACAATCTAATCACAGCCACAATGCAAGTAATTAATTAAAGCAATCCAAACGACACAAGGAATTTATAGTGGTTCCCCAAACAACTTGGGTACGTCCACTCTTCTACCAATAAGGTAGGAATCCACTCAGATTTTTGATCAGGTGCCCTGCCACCAACAAGATCTGCTTCAGGTAGATCCAGAAACCCTTTTGACTTTTGATCAGGTGTCTAAAAACCAACACAGGTTTTTGATCAGGTGCCCTGCCACCAAGGGATACTTTTGAAGGGAGTAATAACCCTGTACAGGAGGGGGAAAGGAGGTTAAGGTGTCTTCTCTATTTTACAATAGATTATAGAAACACAATAACTTGCACTGAGCTAGAAAGCTCTACAAGAATCAAGGCTCCCCCTGGCTAAAAGAACGTCCAGGTGAAGTCTTGCTTCAGTGCAGAAACACTTCAGAAAATACTGAAGGAAAAAGCTACAACAAGATAAATAATATGAAATAAAATTTCTTCTTCAGGCAGCTATCTTCTTCTTCTTCTTCTTCAAAAAGCTCTGAGTGTAAATCTTCCTGGAGGCAGGAGAACTCAGGTTGAAGAAGAGTGAAGAACTAAAACTTCTTCTCAGTTAGATGTGAATGAGCTGAGAGCAGTTGGAAACTGTAAGTTCTTAAGCTTGAGAGCTGCTGATAGCTTTTTGTATCTCTGAGAGCTAGTTAATTCTTTCTTCAAAGAAGTCTTTATATAGCAGCAGCAGCAACGACTCTTACTTGAGTTTGAATCTTGTCTTCTACTGAACTCTGCAAGCTGGGCTGCAAAAAGCATAAAGCAAAACAAAAATACTGCAGACAGATATCCTATAAGAGGATAAAGCTTTCTAAGAAACTGCAAATAACTCTGATGAAATAATACAAGAGAAAGTCACATCAGAAGAGACTCTTTACAGCCAAGGAAGACTTTTTGAGTCTAACGGCTATAAAGGACAGCCTGACAGATAAAGCAGAAATCATATCTCAGTTAATAAGACAAACAACTTTGTCAGAAAAGATTAGCTCATGCATAAGGAATAGAATAGTATTGCATGAAAATATTATCACAATTTATTCAAATAATCTTTTATAAAATGTGCCAAAATAAATATGAAATTAATCACATCATAGAAGACGACAAAACTACTCAAGACATACAGCAAAACGTCGAACGACCCTCGGAGATCGTCGACCGAAGCACGGAGATCGTCGACCTATCGGACAGATAGTCGAACGATCCAGATAGTCGAACAATCAAAGAAGATAGTTGAACTACCTCAGCAGATAGTCGACCTATCAGAACAGATAGTTAAGCTATCAGATAGTCGATCTATCCGGACAGATAGTCGAACTACCAAAGCAAAACAGATAGTCGACCTATCAAACAGATAGTCGACCTATCACAGAAAACAGATAGGTGACCTATCAACAGATAGTCGACCTATCAACCAAAACAGATAGTCGACTTATCAACAGATAGTCGAACTATCAGATAGTTGAACTATCCAAGCAGATAGCCGAGCTATCAAAACAGAGCAGATAGTCGACCTATCAACAGATAGTCGAGCTATCACAAAAAGCAGATAGTCGACCTATCAACAGATAGTCGAACTATCAGATAGTTGAACTATCCAAGCAGATAGTTGAACTATCAAGAAGAGCAGATAGTCGACCTATCAACAGATAGTCGAACTATCAAGGGAAAACAGATAGTCGACCTATCAACAGATAGTCGAACTATCAAACAAAACAGATAGTCGACCTATCAACAGATAGTCGAACTATCAACGCAGACAGAACGTCGACCAACTGATAGACGATCGTTGATCAGCCGATAGACGATAGTCGAGCGGCGATCGACCATAGTCGAACGAAAAATTACTTAGCCAGATTTTCATCTGGACAGGCAATTCTACACAACTAGAGAATCTATCCTATCAACTAACCTTTGACCATAGATAAATCTTGGGTCAAGAGACAGAAAGAGAAGACTAAACTCAAATCAAAATCTAGGGTACCAACAATCTCCCCCTATTTGAGTTAAGTCTCTCAACAACTAAAACATACAAAACTAATTACTGAAAGTAAAATAAAATGCATAAAGAGAAATAACTAAGCAGATAACATCAATCAAACAGATAAACAATTAGCTGTCAATCAATGAAATATTAAGATGCTTCAGAGTTAGGTTTAGGATCAGAAGAGCTAGAAACAAAAGTAATCTTTCTTGAGGGATCTAGAGCTTCTTTTCTTGATAGCTTCAGGTCTTGTTCTCCAATGATTTTCAATTCTGTTGTTCTTGGGACAACTACCTCAGGATGCTTTTCCATATACTTTGAAGGATCAAATATCTCAGGTCTAACCTGGAACTTATCGAGCTCCTTCATTCTGAATTTCGACATTGTGGTCAATCCTGCGGTGTCTTTTCCTTCTGCTTTTGCTTTCTTAATTTGAGCTGCTCCAACCAGTTCAAGAAAACGAGCCATCCTAAAATTAGGATCAAGCTCTGGGCTTTCATAAACATTCTCAGAAGAAGTATCAACTGGTTCTTTATCCTGAGTAACTAGATAACAAGGAGGAGCAGACTTAGCAAAGTTCTTGCTAGAATTTTCAGAAAAAAATAAATCACTTACCTTTTGGAACATCCTTCACAATAAGATCTGGCTTAGGAGAGGTTGAGCTTTTGATTTCTTTAGAGTGAGGAGGAGAAAATGTTGGTCTTTTATACACTACCTCCTTTACTTGTTCCTTAACAGCATCAGGTCTTTGATAGCCAGTTTGACTTTTACCTCGGTATCCTTGTGAACTTCTCCTTTGAGCTGACTGAGATGGATTTAATCTTTCAGACTGAGCAGTATGTTTTGCAGATAAGTTTCCTGAGGCTCCTGCACTGGGAGGTGGAGGAGGAGGACCTCTAGGATTCCATCTTGGGACAGGAGAGTCATACCTCTTTGACTTCTTCCTTTGCTTTTGCTGGTTCTTAGAAAATAACATCCAATGTTGGAAGTCTTTTGACATAGGATCAATTCCTTTCAGAATATAATAAGGAGTATCATTATCTGGATTAGAAGGAGAAGGAGCTACAGCTTTCCTTTTCTTTTTAGCAATCCTTTTTCTTTTTGACTCAGCAGACTCATCAGAATCAATTTCATCTTCAGAATTAGAAGAAATGGGCAGATCATATGGGTCAATTGCATCTTTCAAAGCTCTTTCCTTTTCCTTTAGAGTAGCTTTTTCTAGTTCTTCTTCCATGGCATCCTGTGCCAGGAGAGCATCTAAATCCAAACCCGGGGAATCATCCCATACAGTAGATTTTTCAATTTGGGTATCTGCAGCTTTTTCTTGAAGATCAGAAACTGTCATGGTGACCAGTTCTGCTTGCACTTCTGGCTGAACAACCTCAGAAAATTGAGCAACTTGTTCTGGTTCAGATTGAGCTTCTGTAGCTGGTTGGATAACAGGCTCTTGAACATCTAAAGCTTCTTCCATTTTATCTGTAGTATTATGAATAAAATTTTTCTAAATGACATCTAATCATCCCTTCCAGATATTCCCATACAAGCATATCAGTTAACAAGTCTAAAAAGTAAGTAAAGGGAATACCTTCAGAATCGACCATTGCGTGTCCTAACTCCCATAATTCATCTAGAAAGGAAGTGATAATTCCTTCTAGGTACAGGGCGACCAAGGGAGTAGAACATTCTTCTAAGCAAGCTTTGACAATAAATTCAGATTTCAATAATGCATCAGAAATTTCTTTTTCAGATAGAGAAAGAGGAGGAGCTGAATCTTCTGTTTCTTTCTCTGCCACTGCATGATGATTTGCTGGAGGGGAGGCCAAAGGCTGCTCAGAGACATCTTCATTAAGCATCTCCCCCTGCCTGATTTCAGTAGAAACTAAAACCAGGCCCCTAGAGGAAGAGGGCTCAGCAGACTTTGAGAGTGCCTGAATAGCAGCAGTCAAAGAGGAGATAGAGGAAGCAAGATGAGCAATTGCCTCTTCAATCATAATTTTGATTGAGGGGGTAATTAACTCCACAATGCTAGAGATAAATGCTGGAGTTATTTCAAAGGATGATGATGAAGATGGAAGAATCTCAGAGGATGGAAGATCAGCAGGGATGGTGTATTCATGATGGACTGGAGAATGAATTGGAGATGGAGATGGAACTGGAGATGGATGAGTGGATGCAGGGTGATCAATGTGATCAGAAGAAGGAATTGGAGAGTGAAGAGGAGTTGAAATCTCAGAAACCAATAAATCAAAACTGGGTTGAGAGATCCCAGCAAGATGAGACGGGAGAGGAGATGCAGGAGGAGAAGCAGAAGGTCGTACTTCAATTGAAGTTGATGGAACTTCAACTGAAGTAGACGGCAAAGAAGATGAAGAAGATGGAAGGGAGATGTTTGCTGAGCCAGCAGCTTGTAGGGGAGGAGTGACTGAGGCAGTCCTGGTGCTCTCAGATGAAACTAGAGCAACCCCTGCGGGAGCGGGCTTCAGGAAGGTCCTTTTCCATTTGGCGAACAGGGATGGATCCATCTTCTTGCTGGCGTTTATGAAGGTAGCAGCTGAAATTAACAGATGGGGATACATTTCCTTCAGAAAAATCCCAACTACCCTACCCAGGGTAACTTCTTTCTTGCCATTCTTTTTCCTGATCAAATAAAATAGAACTCCTGCCTAATTGATCTGCTTCTTATTCACAATTGCACACATCAGTGCAAACTGCTGCCTTGTAATATTGTCGTGGGCAGAGTGCTTTCCCAGTAGCACTTTTCCGACTATTTCAGCAAGAAACTTAATCTTAAACGGAAAATTTACCTTAAGCAGCTTAGAGGGAATGCCTTCGGCATGTCCAAGCTCTGTCAGCATCCTCCCGAACTCAGGGGCATCTTGCTCGTACTCTTCTTCCCCTATTTATCAATCCAAATATTTCAGTTAAAATAGCGGGAGTCAATGTTACCTCTTCTCCGCCAATAGTTCCGGTCATCGAATCATCAGTTGAAGACGAAGTGAATGCCCACTCTTTGATCTCTTGAGTGTTTATCTTTATTCTGGAGGACATGAGCTTCTCTAACCCTTGATCATTGCACAGATTAAGAATTTCCACTATTCCGGATTCACAGCAGCTGAAGGAATCAAAATCTATACTGAATCCTGCATCAAACTTTACTACTGCCAGGAGCGCTGGAGAAATTGCCATCGAGAGGGCTGGAGAAGACGAGGGAGAGACGGCGAGGACGGAGCGGCAGAAAATCGCAAGACAAAGAGCAAGCGGGAAGACGGAATGCGAAAAGACGCTCTCCGTCGACGATAAAAGCAACTATCTCTTAACCTAGGTTGACCATCGGCTTTATATTAAAACCACGATCGTCGATCTATTTAAAAGATACTGGAGACGATGGTCGAACGGTCATTCGACGATCGGTCCTAAAGCAGAGTAGTCGATCAATCGTTCGACTATTTCTGTCTTCACAAACAGCAAGCTGTCGTCAACCATAGATCGACGATAAGCTCGACCTGTTTGACTATCTTCGAACACCGGTAGATGATCTTCAAGCAGATAAGTTATTATCAACCATAGGTCGACGATAGGCTTGATCCGATCGACTATCTTCGAACAAGTTTCAACAAGGCAGACGTCACACTTAGTCTCTTCCATTAATCATGCCTAGTTGAACTAAAAAGAACAGATGCTCTTGTTCATCTAAGGGCTTGGTGAAAATATCACCTCTCTGAAGGTCTGTGGATATGAACTCAAGGCTGATCTTGTTCTTTTCCACACAATCTCTCAGGAAATGGTGCCGGATCTCAATGTGTTTCGTTCTAGAGTGGTGCACTGGATTTTGTGCAATGGAGATAGCACTTGTACTATCACACATGATTTTAGTGTTCTTGTGTGAGTACCCATAATCCAAAAGTTGGTTTTGTATCCACAGGATCTGTGAACAACAACTAGTAGCTGCTATATATTCAGCTTCGGCAGTTGAGGTTGAGACAGAGGCCTGCTTCTTACAGAACCAAGAGACCAATCTCTCTCCCAGGAACTGACAAGTTCCTGAGGTACTTTTCCTGTCAACTCGACAACCAGCATAATCAGAATCAGAATATCCAATTAATTTAAATTCTGACTCAGCTGGGTACCAAAGTCCTAGATTTGGACATCCCTTCAGGTATCTCAAGATTCTTTTGAGAAGAATCAGATGAGATTCCTTGGGGTTGACCTGGAATCTAGCACAAAGGCATGTAGCAAACATTATGTCTGGCCTACTTGCAGTTAAATACAATAGGGAACCAACAATGGCCCTATAATTCTTTTGATCAACAGCCTTTCCCTGATCATCAGAATCAATAACTACATTAGTAGCCATAGGTGTAAGCATTGCTGAAGCATCAGCCATCCCAAACTTCTTTACCAATTCCTTGGCATATTTGGATTGGGAGATGAAGATGCCATCAGCATCTTGCTTTACTTGGAGACCAAGAAAGTAAGACAGCTCACCCATACTACTCATCTCAAACTTGGAATGCATCAAGTTGGAGAACTTTTTGCATATTTTGGGATCAGTGGAACCAAAAATAATGTCATCCACATACACTTGAACTAACAGGATTGTGTCCTTGTGGTGCTTGACGAAAAGGGTTCTATCAACTACTCCCCTAATAAAGTTGTGCTCTAACAGGAAACTATCTAGAGTCTCATACCAGGCTCTTGGTGCTTGTTTGAGTCCATAAAGAGCTTTTTGCAACTTAAATACATGTGAGGGCTGAGTTGAAGAAACAAACCCAGGTGGTTGTTCAACAAATACCTCTTCCTTTAGCTCACCATTAAGAAAGGCACTTTTTACATCCATCTGAAAAACTTTAAACTTCATATAGGCTGCATAGGCTAAGAAGATCCTTATTGCCTCTAGCCTTGCAACAGGAGCAAAGGTTTGGTCATAATCTATACCTTCCTCCTGTCTGTAGCCCTGAGTTACAAGCCTAGCTTTGTTCCTTACAATGATTCCATTTGCATCCAACTTGTTTCTATACACCCACTTGGTGCCTATGATCAGTTGGCCTTTAGGTCTTGGAACCAAAGTCCATACTTTACATCTCTCAAACTGATTGAGTTCCTCTTGCATAGCAATGATCCAGTGGGGATCTAACTCAGCATCTTTAATGGTGAGGGGCTCAATCTGTGAGAGGAAACAAGCGTGCATCACATCCTGTCTTAACTGATGTCTTGTTTGAACACCAGCTGATATGTCTCCTTTCACTTGAGATGTAGGATGATCTCTAAGTGTGACAACATCAGCAGGTGGGATGTGATCTTCAGCAATAGTTGGGATTAATTCCTCAGGAGGAATTTGATCTACTATTGGTGGTACAACAACAATTTCTGTAATGTCTTCATCACTGTCTGATTCAGTGATATGAAGAGTCGAAAGATGGAGAATCTCTTGAGTGACATCTCTGGTAGATTCTTGTACCTGTAATGAACTTGAGGAAGGGGAAGTTTCCTTCTCCTTGTAAAACATTTGAGATTCATCAAAGGACACATGAACAGACTCTTCAATTTTAGAAGATGATTTATTAAATACCCTATAAACTTTGCTTACTTGGGAATATCCAAGAAAAATTCCCATTGAAGCTTTTGCTTCAAATTTTCTAAGGTATTCTTTATTATTATTATGAATATAAACTACACAGCCAAAAACTCTAAAATAATTTATTTTAGGTTTCTTTTCTTTAAGCAACTCATAAGGAGTTTTACAGTTAAGCTTGTGTATCAGACTTCTATTCAAGACATAGTTGGCTGTACTAACAGCTTCTGCCCAATAGGAAAGAGGCATATTAGCATCTGCCAACAATGTGCTAGCATCTTCAATTAGGGTTCTATTCTTCCTTTCCACTACCCCATTTTGTTGGGGAGTTCTAGGAGCTGAGAAGCTATGTTTGATACCTTCTCTCTCACAGAATTCTTGCATGAGAAGAGAGTCAAACTCAGTACCATGATCACTTTTGATCAAGGCCACATGAGTAGAGTACTCAGTCTGCACACATAATAGAAAATCTGTAAGGGCTTTGAAGTTATCAGCCTTAGTTCTCAAGAAGAACACCCAAGTGAACCTAGAGAAGTCATCTACAATGACTAGGGTGTAATACTTCCCTCCTAAACTCTGTACATTTATTGGGCCAAATAGGTCCAAATGTAATAAATACAGGATTCTAGGAGAATCACTTTTATTTACTGATTTAAATGAATTCTTGGTTTGCTTGCCTAATTGACAAGCCTTGCAAAGGTTCTCCTTCTTGTAGGGGCAAGAAGGTAAACCTCTAACAAGGTTGTGTTTAGATAACCTAGATATATTCTTGAGGTTAACATGGCTAAGCCTTTTATGCCATAAAGTATTGTTATTGGTTACTTCATTAAATAAGCAGATTTCAGAGTGAGTTGAGTTAAAATCTACTAAATAAATGTTACCTTGTCTAATACTTACTAACACAACATTATTATTTAAAGTAATATTACAAAGGGAGTTAGAAAATGATACCTGGTATCCAGCATCACATAACTGACTTACAGAAATTAGATTATGCTTCAGTCCAGTAACATAAGCAACTCTCTTGAATGTTACAGCTCCAATTGTCATCCTGCCATAGCCTTCAGTTTGACCACAGCTTGAATCTCTAAAGATCACCTTTGGGCCAAGCTTTGCCTTGAACCTTGACAGATGTTCTTTATTTCCTATCATATGTTTGGAGCAACCACTATCCAAATACCACTTATTTTGAGTGATAGGATAGGTCTTCACCTGCAAATAAATCAATTAAACATTGTGGACCCAGGTAACCTTGGGTCCCTTGTTTTTCACATAAGAAAAACTGGAAATAAATGAATAGGCAGGTTGAGGGTGATAACCTAAAGGGTAAGATCTCCTAGGTGGGATTCTCCATACAGATGATGGGTCAATGAACCTAGGGTTTCTATTTTCATTCTGGTTTCTAAAGTTCTGGTTGGAGTTTTGAAATTCATATTGAAAACGTCGATCGGCGTTCGACGATTGGTACCCAGATCGTCGATCTTCGTTCGACCACTGGGCCTGCGATCGTCGAGCAGCGTTCGACGCTCTTTGTATTTCCTTAAATTTTGTTTTCTTTTCTCTCTCTTAGCTTTATTTAAGGCTTTATTAACTTGATTAACTTGCTCAGTGTTCTTTATTCCACTAGATGAAATAAAATTCATTGGAGTTGAAAGTTGATTTTTAAGAATGATTGGGGGTTCACTAGAAGATGCTCCTAAGCCTAATTTGTTATTGCCTGACCTAGTGTTAGACATGCTGGTTATTTCAAGCAACTTAAGGCTTCTACCATTCAGAGACTCTTCTAACCTTTTGGACTTAGCTAATTCATTCTTAAGAAATTTTATTTCTTCACTAGCATTAGTGAGTTCTGCTGTTACCCTAATGTTTTCAATAGAAATTGATTCAGATTCAGCTAGTTTAATTCTAAGCTCTTTTATTTCCTTTTCAGAGCTAATTAAATCTAAACATAAAGATTTAAAATCTGATTTAAATTCATCAGATGTAAAATCATAAGAAGACAATACCTCATCTTCAGTTGGCATTTCTTCATCAGAATCTGAGCTCTCTGCAGCTGAGTGATTGCTGCAGGCATCAATTGCCATCAGGAAAACTTCCTTTGCCTTCTTTTCTTCCTCATCCTCACTGGAGCTTGAGGAGGAAGATTCCTCATCAGAATCGCTCCAGGTTTCAGCAACAAAGCCTCTCTCCTTCTTTTGGTTCTTGTAGGAGGATGGCTTGGAATGCTTCCTGTGCTGATCCTTGTCTTTCCTTTTATCTTTATTCTTTTCCTCTGGACAATCTGGAAGAATATGTCCACGCTTCCTGCAATCATAACAGATTATTTCTTTAGTAGGAGTGCGATCATACCTTGGTTTTTCTTCATATTTTGAAGACTTCTTTCTGAAGTCTTTCCTTCCCATCTTGAGAAACCTTTTGGCAAATAATGTCATCAGTTCCTCATTGGACTGGCTGCCTTCAGAAGTGTCAGCAGCTTTGAGAGCAAGGGTTTGCTCTTTTCTTGTAGGAGTTGGGGTCTTTGCTTCAGCTTCAGCTTCCCTGGACTTCAGCACTTGCTCAAAAGACTTGAGCTTGCCGAGAAGGGCTTCTGTTGAGATTTCTATTGTGCTTCTGGCCTCCTTGATAGGCCAGATCCTCAGATCCCATGTGTTAGGGAAGCACATAAGAATCTTATCATTGACCTCTGTCAATGAAATATCCTTATCAAGAGTCCTCAGCTCATTGATGATTGAGCTGAGCCTTGTGTACATAGCTTCAACTGATTCAGAATCAGTTTTCTTAAAATTCTCATATTGGGAGATAAGGTTGGACCTTCTGTCCTTCCTTTCATCAGCTGAACCAGCTACAATCTGGTTTAGTGTATCCCACATTGCTTTTGCTGAGGAGCAGTCAGCAACCTTCTGGAATACTTCACCAGACATTGTCTGAGTCAGAATGTTCATTGCCTTAGCATCTGCTATCTTTGCCTTTTTGTATTCATCATTATAGTCTGGAGGAGGCACTGCACTCATATCAGTTGATGATGAGGCAGTAGCTGCAGCAGGTGCTCTTGGTGGTCCTGTCAAAATAGAAGCAAAAATACTCTCATCAATAGAGTTCATATATAATTTAATCCTTGTCTTCCAGATGCTGAACTTGGCTAAGTTGCATGCTGGAGGTCTGGTGCTAGAGTAATCCTTGAACTGGGCCATGATAGTGAAAGTGAATATCTATAAACTTTGGTATCTATCAGGATCTTGTGACTTAGGTGTTAGCCTATTCAGTCAGTCAACCTCCCTCTGATACCAATTGAAAGAAAAGGGGATAGATACTACTCTAGAGGGGGGGGGTGAATAGAGTAATCAAAAATTGCACTAGCAAAGTTGACTATCTACTCAACTCCCTTGGAGTTGATTTGCGGAATGAAGGTTATAGATATTTGAGATGAAAACCCTAAAGCCTAACACAAGTGTTGTGCACAAAAGGCAGCCAACTGTAATTACAGTTAAGACTTGGAATCCTAAACAGCAACTAACAAACCTAGTTACAATCTAATCACAACCACAATGCAAGTATTTAATTAAAGCAATCCAGACGACACAAGGAATTTATAGTGGTTCCCCAAACAACTTGGGTACATCCACTCTTCTACCAACAAGGTAGGAATCCACTCAGGTTTTTGATCAGGTGCCCTGCCACCAACAAGATCTGCTTCAAGTAGATCCAGAAACCCTTTAGACTTTTGATCAGGTGTCTAAAAACCAACACAGGTTTTTGATCAGGTGCCCTGCCACCAAGGGATACTTTTGAAGGGAGTAATAACCCTGTACAGGAGAGGGAAAGGAGGTTAAGGTGTCTTCTCTATTTTACAATAGATTAGAGAAGCACAATAACTTGCACTGAGCTAGAAAGCTCTAAAAGAATCAAGGCTCCCCCTAGCTAAAAGAACGTCCAGGTGAAGTCTTGCTTCAGTGCAGAAACACTTCAGAAAATACTGAAGGAAAAAGCTACAAGAAGATAAATAATATGAAATAAAATTTCTTCTTCATGCAGCTATCTTCTTCTTCTTCTTCTTCAAAAAGCTCTGAGTGTAAATCTTCCTGGAGGCAGGAGAACTCAGGTTGAAGAAGAGTGAAGAACTAAAAATTCTTCTCAGTTAGATGTGAATGAGCTGAGAGCAGTTGGAAACTGTAAGTTCTTAAGCTTGAGAGCTGCTGATAGCTTTTTGTATCTCTGAGAGCTAGTTAATTTCTTTCTTAAAAGAAGTCTTTATATAACAGCAGCAGCAACGGCTCTTACTTGAGTTTGAATCTTGTCTTCTACTGAACTCTGCAAGCTGGGCTGCAAAAAGCATAAAGCAAAACAAAAATACTGCAGACAGATATCCTATAAGAGGATAAAGCTTTCTAAGAAGCTGCAAATAACTTTGATGATATAATACAAGAGAAAGTCACATCAAAAGAGACTCTTTACAGCCAAGGAAGACTTTTTGAGTCTAACGGCTATAAAGGACAGCCTGGCAGATAAAACAAAAATCATATCTCAGCTAATAAGACAAACAACTTTGTCAGAAAAGATTAGCTCATGCATAAGGAATAGAATAGATATTGCATGGAAATATTATCACAATTTATTCAAATAATCTTTTATAAAATGTGCCAAAATAAATATGAAATTAATCACATCATAGAAGACGACAAAACTACTCAAGACATACAGCAAAACGTCGAACGACCCTCGGAGATCGTCGACCGAAGCACGGAGATCGTCGACCTATCGGACAGATAGTCGAATGATCCAGATAGTCGAAATATCAAAGAAGATAGTTGAACTACCTTAGCAGATAGTCGACCTATCAGAATAGATAGTTGAGCTATCAGATAGTCGATCTATCCGGACAGATAGTCGAACTACCAAAGCAAAACAGATAGTCGACCTATCAAACAGATAGTCGACCTATCACAGAAAACAGATAGTCGACCTATCAACAGATAGTCGACCTATCAACCAAAACAGATAGTCGACTTATCAACAGATAGTCGAACTATCAGATAGTTGAACTATCCAAGCAGATAGTCGAGCTATCAAAACAGAGCAGATAGTCGACCTATCAACAGATAGTCGAGCTATCACAGAAAGCAGATAGTCGACCTATCAACAGATAGTCGAACTATCAGATAGTTGAACTATCCAAGCAGATAGTTGAACTATCAAGAAGAGCAGATAGTCGACCTATCAACAGATAGCCGAACTATCAAGGGAAAACAGATAGTCGACCTATCAACAGATAGTCTAACTATCAAACAAAACAGATAGTCGACCTATCAATAGATAGTCGAACTATCAACGCAGACAGAACGTCGACCAACTGATAGACGATCGTCGATCAGCCGATAGACGATAGTCGAGCGGCGTTCGACCATAGTCGAACGAAAAATTACTTATCCAGATTTTCATCTGGACAGGCAATTCTACACAACTAGAGAATCTATCATATCAACTAACCTTTGACCATAGATAAATCTTGGGTCAAGAGACAGAAAGAGAAGACTAAACTCAAATCAAAATCTAGGGTACCAACAATGTCCGGTCGGGTGAAGGTCAGGTAGCGCAGACTACCCACCAAGCTCTTGAATAAGGTGGAGTCCACGTCTCCTTCCTTTGATTCCTTGCTCAGCTTCATTCCCGGGTCGGCAGGAGTGGAGATAGGCTTGATATCCTCCATTCTGAATTTCTTAAAAATCTCCTCCGCATACTTATTCTGGGACATGAAGATCCCGTCTTCTCCCTGCTTCACTTCCACCCACAGGAAGTAGCTCAGCTCTCCTAAGTTTGTCGTCTCAAACTCCTTCTTCATCATCTCCCGGAACTCTTCATACATAGCTGTGTTGTTTCCCGTGAAGATCATGTCATCCACGTACAAACACACTATCATCATGCCTCCGTCCTTGTCCACCTTGGTATAGAGAGCGTACTCATGCGGGCTCTTCTGATAGCCATGCTTCTGCAGGAAAGCATTTATCCTTCCGTTCCAAGCTCTAGCTCCTTGCTTGAGAACGTAGAGTGCTTTGTCAAGCTTGCATACCTTCCTCTCCTGCCCTTTCACCACGTACCCTGGAGGCTGCTCGATGTACACCTCTTCCTCCAGGTACCTATTCAAGTAAGCAGAGACCACGTCCATTTGCATAATCTTCTAGCCATGATGAGCAGCTAGGGCGATGATCAAACGGATGGTGTCAATCCGTGCTACCGGTTCGAAGACTTCAACATAGTTCACACCTTGAACTTGGCGGTAGCCCTTCACGATTAGCCTCGCCTTGTGCTTCTCCATGCCTCCATCTTTATTTTTCTTAACCTTATACACCCACTTCACCCCGAGGGGTTTGTGGCCTGCAGGTGGGTCGATCAGCTTCTAGGTCTCATTCTTCTTGATGGAGGCGATCTCCGCATCCATTGCCTTCCTCCAACTTTTCTCCTTCGCAGCTTCATCGTAGGAGCATGGATCAAAATCTACCAAAAGACAATACAATGAAAAATTGTTAAGGGCCGGTACCGTATCCTCATAGTGTAACACCTCTACCCGTCAAAAAGAATATAATAGAGGGTCCGGCCGGGGCCCCACACCATATTCCACAAACAGGCGGAGACGCTACTAAATAATATCACAACCACGCATCCTAACACAGAGCATTCTAGCGGAAGCTTCACGGTTGAATAAATGAACTCAAGATAATGAACATTGTCCACTAAAACTTAGGAACATATATAAACATCACAAGAGTCTGGCCTTAAGGCCTTACAACAGTTTCTCTTAACAAGAGTGTGGATTACAGACATCGGCACGCAGGCCGGCCACACATGAACAAAAGAAACAAAACAATGCCTTCGAGGGCAGCAGCGCAGCTTTGGGCTTGAGCCAGTTAAGTCCCGCTCGGACCAGCACCTCCAGTACCTGTAATAACCATTCCACCAAGAGGTGGCAAACAGGGCAACGATCAGCATTCAGCTGACCAATTATAACGACCCTGCCCCTGGCACGGGGCAGCGGAATTCCATCCCTGCATAGCAATCTTCCAATATGATATATAGCAATTCAAGCAAGACGTGCACGCCCGCACAGTCACATATCACAAACGCCGGCACGACGGCCCGACGCTCCGTGCACTCAGGGCACATTATCGGTGTTCCGTATTTCCACGGCCACACCACCGTTCAGAGGTCCCAGACATAACGGTTCCTTATGAGCATTCTAGTCTGATCGGCTCACAGGCCGTCGACTCTCGCTATGTGATCCTAACAGGGTCTTAAGCACCCAAGGTTAGAAAACCATAACGCGGGTACTGATCCACCTTTCCCATTGCTCACATCGTCAGACTCACGCCTGGACTGACGCGGGTACAGTTTCACCTTGCCCGTTCCACGTTTCCTAGTTGCAGCCCCACGGCTCAACCTCATACAACGTAGCAACTCACGGCTACAAGAGAGTCCAACTCTCATAATTCCTGGACTTCCTCCAGTACGTTACCCATCATGCCTACAAGCAAGAAATCACGGAGTCTTCTCCGATATGCAAACAAGCATCACCAATCCAGACAATGTCCAGATGGGCTTCACACAGCATGCCTAGATCCGTACTCCAATTCCGGACTCTAACAAGGGGGACTTCACATATCTACCCAAGGGACGCCACAACCCACCGCACACTCGCGGGGAAGGGTTTTCCCTATGCAATGCAAGAATTAAGGACTTCACATGTCCAAGCAGGAAATCGTTACCCTAGGAGTTCGCTTCGGAGCCATGGAGAGAAATTTGAGACGGATGAAAGCCTTCGCAGCAGCGTTGCATTCGCAGATCCGAACTCGGCTAGCGATTTGGACCACCGTAGCTCCACCGGCAGCCGGACTCCACTTCTTCTTCCTCCTTGCTCTCACCTCTCTCTTAATTTTTAGAAAGAGAAGATGAAATGAAGAATGAGCTTTTCTTCTTCCTTTTCCGGCCTTATCAGACCACAAATGATCTCCAGCCACAGGATCCTATTTAAAGAAAATGAAGGGCTAAGATCTGCCTGAAAAATCCTTTTCTTTTGACCGACACGGCCTGTGACACGCCCGTGTCACAGGCCGTGTACCCTTAAGCGGCACACGCGGCGCTCGCACCGCCTAAAAATTACCAGAACACGGGCATCGACACGCCCGTGTCAAACCTGACACGCCCGTGTCGGTCACTTGACACGCCCGTGTCATACCTGCTACACGGTACTCATCGAGCGTTAAATCCAGTCAGAGCAGTACACGGGTAGGCACAGGCCCACTGACACGCCCGTGTCAAAGCTGACCCGGCCGTGTTCAAGCCTTGGTTCCAGGCCGTGTACAATTCTGACTCGATACGGCATTTTATTGAGTGACACGCCCTGGGACACGCTCGTGTCGAAGGCCGTGTCCCAGGCTCGACTACCGTCGACCTCCGATCGTCGACGAACTTGCACACGCCCTGGGACACGCCCGTGTCCCAGGCCGTGTACCCCGACACGCCCTGGGACACGCCCGTGTCCCAGGCCGTGTTAAGCAACCTGAACCTCAAATCCACTTTTGAGTCTTTTTGGGGTGTTACAATCCTCCCCCCCCCCCCCTTAATAAAATTTCGTCCCGAAATTTGAAGACAGTAGGGAGAAACTTGAAATTAACAAAACATTTATATGTTTCTATTACATATATAACGAGCAAACAAGTTACGAAAATAATTCGGGAAACTCGGCTTGCATGGTCTGCTCACGCTCCCATGTTAGCTGTTCTCGGCCACAATTGTCCCACCGGACTTTGACCATCCCGATCACTTTGTTCTACAACTGTTTCTCGGCTCGATCCTCGATCCGTATAGGCTTCACCTTTGTTGTTAGCCCATACTCAACCGGCACTCGATCATTGCCAATGACTTGAGCTGGATCCTTGATTGCTTTCCGTAGTACCGAGATTTGAAACACATCATGCAACCCACTCAATTCCGATGAAAGAGCTAGCCGATAGGCGGCTTCCCCAACTCGCTCCACCACTTCAAACGGACCAAGGTATCGCGGACTGAGCTTTTTCAACCGCCTAATCCGAGATACGCCTTTGAAGGGCTTAATTTTTAAATAGACCCAGTCACCCACCGCGAACTCCACGTTCCGGTGCTTCGCATTGTAATATTTGGCTTGTCGATCTTGGGCTATTAGGAGCCTCTCTCGAATAGAGCGTATTGTTGAGGTAGCATCCTCGACTTCCTTTTTGCCTAAAAGTTTGGTCTCGCCAGTTTCTGCCCAAGCTAGCGGTGTACGACACTTCCGACCATACAGTGCTTCAAACGGGGCAAGGCCTATACTCGCTTGATGGCTATTATTATAGGCAAACTCCACCATAACAAGATGCTCTTCCCAATTCTTACCGAAGTCCAGGGCGCACATACGGAGCATATCCTCCATCGTTCTGTTGGTACGTTCAGTTTGGCCATCCGTTTGCGGGTGAAAGGCCGTACTGAATGTTAACCTCGTGCCCAACATCTGATGAACTAATCTCCAATCTTTCGAGGTAAAGCGCCCATCTCGGTCACTTACGATGCTCCGGGGAACACCGTGCAATCGAACAATCTGCTCCATATAGAACTTTGCCAACGTTTCCACTGAATCGTCCCGCTTGTTCGGTATAAAGTGAGCCACCTTTGTCAACCGGTCTACAATCACCCAGATTGAGTCATGGACACGCTGAGATCTCGGCAATCCGTGCACGAAATCCATAGAAATATCCTCAAACTTCCATTGCGGAACCGGCAACGACTTCAGGAAACCACTCGGCCGTTGACATTCTGCCTTTACCAAAGCACAAGTGCGACATTTAGCCACATACGTGGCTATGTCCTTCTTTAAACCAGGCCACCAGAACAGTTTCTTCATGTCCTTGTACATTTTTGTGCTCCCAGGGTGAATTGAATACTTTGTAAAGTGTGCTTCATATAGCAGCCCTTCCCGCAATTTACCCGCACTAGGGACGCACAATCGGCCATCCTTCCGTAACAGCCCATCATCCCAGGAGAATTGATCACCAGACCCTTCCTTTGCATAGCGTTGGAGACTTTCATCCAACTCCGTTGCCCGCCGAACCCTGTCAGCAAGGTCATATTGAACCTCCAACCAGCTCACGCATACAACAGTTGAAGAATCTCTTTCCACACAAGATATCTCCAAAGCTTCCAACTCCTAGATTAACCGCTCATCATGCATCCGCAACCAATTTGCCTGCACCGGAGCCCGACGACTCAAGGCATCAGCGACCACATTTCCCTTTCGGGAACATAGTGAATGTCGAAGGTAAAATCCCCAAGGAATTCCATCCACCTCCTTTGTCGCATATTCAACTCTTTTTGATCAAGCAGATACTTTAAGCTTTTATGATCTGTATAAATATCCACTTTCACGCCATAAAGATAATGCCGCCACAACTTTAGCGAAAAGATCACCGCCGCCAACTCCAAATCATGGACGGGGTAATTACGCTCATGCACTTTCAATTGACGTGAGCCATAAGCGATCACCTTGCCAAACTGCAGGAGAACGCAGCCTAAGCCGCTTCCTGACGCATCGCTGTATATTTCAAATCCACCTGTACCACATGGCGACGTTAACACGGGCGCCGTGGTAAAACGATTCTTCAGCTCATCAAAAGCTCGTGCGCACTCCGGCGTCCAAACGAACTTCTGGTCCTTTCTCGTCAACGTTGTCAGAGGCAAAGCAATCCGGGAGAAGTTCTCCACGAACCGTCTATAGTAGCCCGCCAGTCCAAGGAAACTCCTGACTTCGGCCACCGAAGACAACACTGGCCAATCACGAATGACACTTATCTTTGCCGGATCCACCGCTATGCCCTCTCCACTTACTACATGGCCTAGAAAAGCCACCGACGAGAGCCAGAACTCACACTTCGAGAACTTGGCATACAGCTTATTCCTTCGCAAGGTATGCAATACTAATCGCAAGTGGTTTGCATGATCTTCCTCCGATTGTGAATATACCAGGATATCATCAATAAACACAATCACAAACAGATCAAGGTATTCGCGGAACGTCCGATGCATGAGATCCATGAATACCGAAGGCGCATTACATAAGCCGAACGGCATCACTGTAAACTCATAATGACCATAGCGTATACCAAACGCTGTCTTGGGAATGTCACCTTCCCTAATTCGCAACTGGTAATACCCGGACTTCAAATCCAACTTCGAATAGACGGTTGAGTCTGCTAGCTGATCGAACAAGTCATCGATCCATGGAATTGGATACTTGTTTTTCTCCGTCAGCTTGTTTAGTTCGCGATAATCAATACATAATCGCAAACCACCGTCTTTCTTTTTCACAAAAAGAACAGGCGCGCTCCAAGGTGACATACTTGGGCGTATGTATCCCTGCTCCAACAACTCTTGCAACTGAATTTTCAGTTCGGCCATTCTTTTGGCGCTACCCAATACGGCGAACGGGCCACGGGTTTCGCACCCGGCACCAGCTCGATAGCGAAGTCGATTTCCCTTTGGGGAGGTAACCCCGGAAGGTCCTTTGGAAACACATCCGCATATTCCGACACAATCGGCACTTCACTCACACTGGCCTTCGGCGCCACCGCCTCTATGAGTGTGAAGAACAATTCCGCACCCTTCCGAACTGCCTTAACAACTTGGAGAGCGGATAATAACATCCCACTCATCCCTTGCATAACAATAAACTTGGTCTCTTGTTCGGTATTTTGCCCAAGTGTGACCTCTTTTGCAGTGCAATCTATACAAGCACGCTGCTCTGAAAGCCAGTCCATACCAAAGATTATATCAAACTCTTTGATCGGCAATACTAGTGTTTCCACCTTGAACTCCCGACTTCCTATCTTGACCTCAAGACCGCAAGATCGATCCGCGCACATCAAACATCTGTTAGGCAACAACACCTTTACACTGTCTGTCGTGTTCCGGATCGGCACCCCAACACGAAAGACAAAATCCTCAGACAGAAACAAATGTGAAGCACCTGTGTCGAACAGTGCTCGCGCCGGATACTCTCGTATAAGGAAAAACCCTATAACATTACAATTAAAACAAGCACAGCACATCATAACAAGAACATTAAAATCTACGCGCACCTGTGACAACATCCGCCTGCTTAATGGCCTCCTGTTGTCCAAGGTTGAAGACCCTGGGCTGCGCGTGCGAGGCAGAAGACTCCACCACAGCCTTCCCCTTCTCCGCATAAGACGCTCCCGTCTTCTTGTCACCCTTTGGAGGACCAAATCGACATTCACGTGCGAAGTGTCCAACCTTCCCGCACGTAAAACAAGCACGAGATCCATACCCATATGTATCCGTCACAGTCGCAGAAGGAGCTTGTCCAGAAGACTTCGACTTCTTGTTCCATCTCTTTCGGTAGCCAAACTTGTCCGGACGCGGCGGCTTAAACTCCGGCTTCACAACCGCCAAGTTTCCCTTTGCTTGCCCCCGTTTCATGTCCAGCTCCAAAGAACGAGCCGTACAGACTAAGGCTTGGAATCCCTGACTCACAGAACTCGAGAGCAAATACTGCAGCTCATCTCGCAGTCCCGCATAAAATCGACTAGTCTTACGCTCTTCTTCGGCGAAGATCGTACCCGCATATCTTCCCAAACGGGTGAACTCATGCAGGTAGTCATCCACACTTCGATCTCCATGCGCCAACCGTTGAAATTCCATTTCCATCGATATCCTTTGCTGCACCGGCAGATGTTGTGCTAAGAACAATCGAGAAAATTCGTCCATTGTAATCTCTGCCAATTGCCTACCAGCCAAGTGATGCATTTCAATCTCATCCCACCACAATCGCGCCTCTCCTTCCAGTAGGAAAGTGGCTAACATAACTTTCTGTTCCTCCTCAACCCTGATAGCCCTCATAATCCTCTTGATTCTTGCAAGCCAATCCTCTGCTTGGGCCGGTGTACCAGCCCCATGAAACTGCGGAGGGTTAAAGCTCAAGAATTGCTTCCACTGTTGATCTGCTACCCGCGGATCAACTTCGGCTTCTACCGGTTCTTGCCGTACCCCAGCTTGCGCTGGCACCACTGCAGGACGTGCCTGCCCCGCTTGCTGAGCATTCATCACCGCAAGTACCGTTTCCGTGATGAGACAGACTGTTTCAGCGGATGGAGGAGTTGTGGGCACCTCGGCTGGTGCCGCACTCTCAACATAACGTTGTGGTTCGGATTGACCCGCAACACTTTTGGTCACCTATATGTGTAAAATACACAGGTTAACGACCAATAAAACCGGCAACCATACAAAAAGAATACACAAGTTCAACAAACAAGTGTATTTACATTCCTAAGTGGACGGACGAATTCGGAAGAGATCGACCAACAAGCTGATACCAAATTGTAACACCTCTACCCGTCAAAAAGAATATAATAGAGGGTCCGGCCGGGGCCCCACACCATATTCCACAAACAGGTGGAGACGCTACTAAATAATATCACAACCACGCATCCTAACACAGAGCATTCTAGCGGAAGCTTCACGGTTGAATAAATGAACTCAAGATAATGAACATTGTCCACTAAAACTTAGGAACATATATAAACATCACAAGAGTCTGGCCTTAAGGCCTTACAACAGTTTCTCTTAACAAGAGTGTGGATTACAGACATCGGCACGCAGACCGGCCACACATGAACAAAAGAAACAAAAACAATGCCTTCGAGGGTAGCAGCGCAGCTTTGGGCTTGAGCCAGTTAAGTCCCGCTCGGACCAGCACCTCCAGTACCTGTAATAACCATTCCACCAAGAGGTGGCAAACAGGGCAACGGTCAGCATTCAGCTGACCAATTATAACGACCCTGCCCCTAGCACGGGGCAGCGGAATTCCATCCCTGCATAGCAATCTTCCAATATGATATATAGCAATTCAAGCAAGACGTGCACGCCCGCACAGTCACATATCACAAACGCCGGCACGACGGCCCGACGCTCCGTGCACTCAGGGCACATTATCGGTGTTCCGTATTTCCACGGCCACACCACCGTTCAGAGGTCCCAGACATAACGGTTCCTTATGAGCATTCTAGTCTGATCGGCTCACAGGCCGTCGACTCTCGCTATGTGATCCTAACAGGGTCTTAAGCACCCAAGGTTAGACAACCATAACGCGGGTACAGATCCACCTTTCCCGTTGCTCACATCGTCAGACTCACGCCTGGACTGACGCGGGTACAGTTTCACCTTGCCCGTTCCACGTTTCCTAGTTGCAGCCCCACGGCTCAACCTCATACAACGTAGCAACTCATGGCTACAAGAGAGTCCAACTCTCATAATTCCTGGACTTCCTCCAGTACTTTACCCATCATGCCTACAAGCAAGAAATCACGGAGTCTTCTCCGATATGCAAACAAGCATCACCAATCCAGAAAATGTCTAGATGGGCTTCACACAGCATGCCTAGATCCGTACTCCAATTCCGGACTCTAACAAGGAGGACTTCACATATCTACCCCAAGGGACGCCACAACCCACCGCACACTCGCGGGGAAGGGTTTTCCCTATGCAATCCAGGAATTAAGGACTTCACATGTCCAAGCAGGAAATCGTTACCCTAGGAGTTCGCTTCGGAGCCATGGAGAAAAATTTGAGACGGATGAAAGCCTTCGCAGCAGCGTTGCCTTCGCAGATCCGAACTCGGCTCGCGATTTGGACCACCGTAGCTCCACCGGCAGCCGGACTCCACTTCTTCTTCCTCCTTGCTCTCACCTCTCTCTTAATTTTTAGAAAGAGAAGATGAAATGAAGAATGAGCTTTTCTTCTTCCTTTTCCGGCCTTATCAGACCAGAAATGATCTCCAGCCACAGGATCCTATTTAAAGAAAATGAAGGGCTAAGATTTGCCTGAGAAATCCTTTTCTTTTGACCGACACGGCCTGTGACACGCCCGTGTCACAGGCCGTGTACCCTTAAGCGGCACACGCGGCGCTCGCACCGCCTAAAAATTACCAGAACACGGGCATCGACACGCCCGTGTCGAACCTGACACGGCTGTGTCGGTCACTTGACACACCCGTGTCATACCTGCTACACGGTACTCATCGAGCGTTAAATCCAGTCAGAGCAGTACACGGGTAGGCACACGCCCACTGACACGCCCGTGTCAAAGCTGACCCGGCCGTGTTCAAGCCTTGGTTCCAGGCCGTGTACAATTCTGACTCGATACGGCATTTTATTGAGTGACACGCCCTGGGACACGCCCGTGTCGAAGGCCGTGTCCCAGGCTCGACTACCGTCGACCTCCGATCGTCGACAAACTTGCACACGCCCTGGGACACGCCCGTGTCCCAGGCCGTGTACCCCGACACGCCCTGGGACACGCCTGTGTCCCAGGCCGTGTTAAGCAACCTGAACCTCAAATCCACTTTTGTGTCTTTTTGGGGTGTTACACATAGATCTCATCCAGCCTCCTCATCCTGGGCTGAGGTCGATTGTCCTTGCTCCCACTGGTGCTTGCTCGACCAGATTCGCCTCCACTTGTGCTTGCACCACTAGAGTAAGGGGTGAGATCTCCCCCTGAATTTCTGCTAGGTGGTGATGGTGGCTCCGCTCCACCCATCTCGGCTTCAGCCTCTTCTCCACCTTCTTCCTCATCATCCTCGTAGAACATCCCCTTGGTGTTCTTCACCTCCTCATTCAAGCTCCAGCAGCTTCCTTCTTTAAACACCACATCTCTAGAGATGATGGCTTTCTCTGTCTCTGGGTTATACAACTTGTAAGCCTTGCTCGCAGGAGCGTAGCCTATAAAGATGCATCTCTCACTCCGATCATCTAAATTCCTCCTCCTCTGGTCCGGGATGTGAGCATAAGCAACACACCCAAAGACCCTCAGATGCTTCACACTGGGTTTCCTCCCACACCAAGCTTCGAACGACGTCTTGAACTTGACGGTCTTGGTTGGGAAACGGTTTAGCACGTACACAACTACCTGTACTGCTTCCGCCCAATACTTCTTTGGCAGCCCCTTGCCCTTCACCATACTCCTCGCCATGTTCATGATGGTTAGGTTCTTCCTTTCCGCCACTCCGTTTTGCTGAGGCGAGTATGCCGCCGTCAGCTGGTGTAAGATCCCCCATTCTCTGCAGTACTCATCAAACAGCCTAAAGGTGTACTCCCCACCTCTATCTGTCCGGAGCACCTTCAGTGGCTGCCCAACTTCCTTCTCAGCCATCGCCTTGAACTCTCGGAACTTGTCAAGAGCCTCGACCTTCTCTCTTAGAAAATAAACCCAACACTTCCTGCTGAAGTCGTCGGTGAATGTGATATAGTACTTGCTTCCACCAACTGAAGTAGTCTCAAACGGACCATCGATGTCCGAGTGAACTAACTCCAATGGCCTTTTTGCTCTCCGGGACTTGCCACCCTCAAAGGTTTCTCTCCTCTGCTTCCCCTTCGTGCATGCCTCACAGACCCTTTGAGGAGGTGTGATCATAGGCAGCCCTTCCACCATATTGGATCCAGACAACAGCTTCAGGCCTGTGAACCCTAGATGCCCCATCTGGTTGTGCCACAACCAAGCTTCTTCCTCCTCTTCAGTCCTCGCGAGACACGCCGTCTCCTTCACATCCATGCTGAAAGTAAAGAGACGATTCGTCGTCATCTTCACCCTCACCACTTCTTTCCCTTGACCATCTTTCATGGCTAGGGTGCCATCCCTTAATAAGACCCGGTAGCCTTTCTCCACCAGTTGCCCGAGGCTTAGGATGTTACTCCTCAAGCCTGGCACGTAGAAGACGTCGTTGATGAGCACCTCCTTCCCATTCAACATAAGCTCCACTACTCCTCTTCCTTCAACCGATATCTTAGAAGCGTCGCTGAAACTCACCTCACCACCATTTGGTTCAAGGCTCGTAAACAGCTCCTTCTCTCCGCACATGTGATTACTGGCTCCGGTGTCCAAGTACCATATTCCATTCTTTCTGCCTCCAGCCCCTTGGACGGTAAGGAAAATCATCGGGTCGCCTCCCGTGTTGCTAGTCTCCGCATAATGGTTGGCATCTCCTCCCTTCCTAGGAGCCCAACAATCGTAGCTCCTGTGCCCGAACTTGCCATAGTTGTAGCATTGGGTCTGGGACATGTCTCCTCTTCCTCCTCTGCTTTTACCTCTGCCTTGGTCTCTTCCCTGACCTCTGCCTTGGCCCCTTCCTTGCCCTCTTCCTCTTCCTCATGCGTCGTGTCTCCAACCCTGAGGTTGCTCCATCTCACGCTGCTTGTACTGATTCCTTCCAAAGTCTCTTCCACCTCTTTCTGCTCTACCTCTGCCTTGGTAGCCTCGGCCATGCTGGCCTCCTCCTCTTCCTGAGCTCTCTCCAAAATTGAGCTGAGTCTGGAGTGCTTTCCCCAAGCCACTCGACTCCTCCTCAACTTGCACCATCCGATACTCATGTGCTTGTAGCGAGCCAAGAAGCTCATCCACTGCCATCGTGGTGAGGTCCTTTGACTCCTCAATAGCCACCACTACGTGTCTTAACTTCTTGGACATCGACCGCATAAGCTTCTCCATGAAACTGACGTCGTCAGTCACCTCTCCGTTCCTCTTCATTTCATTTGTGAGTGTCCGCAGACGGGTCACATAGTCGTCCACCTTCTCCGAGCTCTGCATCCTCATCACCTCGTATTGAGCTCGGAGTGATTGCAACTTCACCTTCTTTGCTTTGTCCACTCCCTGCATGGAGCGTTGCAGTATCTCCCATGCTTCCTTTGAAGTCTCGGCGTCCGAGATCTTCTCAAACGTTGCTTCATCCACTCCTTGGTACAAGATGAACAATGCCTTCTTGTCCTTCCTCTTGGCTTCTCTCAACGCCACCCTCTGAGCGTTCGTCAACGCAGCTTCTGCTTCGGCAGTAAACTCCTCAACACCATCCTCTACTACCTCCCACAACTCCTTGGAGGCTAGTAGTACTCTCATCTGAATGCTCCAGTTCCCGTAGTTCGTCTTGCTCAACTTGGGGACCTGCCCCGGCATCCCACTACTTGTCTCCATCACTTCACTTCACAAACTTCCGAGTACAATTCTAGGGGTCCGAACCTGCCTCTGATACCACTTGTTGGAAACGCAATGGGTCGTTGCACAACACCAAAACTCCAAACCGCCAGCCCGCGCAAACAGCACTGGCGAGATCCCTACTCGCACAATTCAACTTGCGGTTAGCACCACCGGCGAGCTCGCACACCTAACCGCCAACTCGCGCGGTTAGTGAAAAACGGCGAGACCCCACTCGCTCGCGAGTGCGAACTCTCCCGGCAATCTCACTCTGCCGAGTAACACCCAGCTCGCGGGAAGTCGCCTTCTCGCCTAACACCCACTCAACACACCCAACTCTCTCGCGAGCACACACTCGCGAGAGCTCACGCCTGCGAGACCGCCGCAACCGGCGAATGCTCTCTCGCCCGGCGAGAAGAAACAGGCCGCGCGGCTACACTCCTCAGTCGCCCGGCCCAACTCTCACTCCCTCTAGCGCTGCTGCGCTCTCCCTCTCTCAAGACCGAAAAACACACTTGGGTGGGATTTTCTCTTCTATATTTCAGCAACTAAAACATAAAAAGGGGGGCCTTTTATAGACAAACAAAAACAACCTCTCAACTACCTATTAATTACAAACTCTCTCTCTCCTTATTAAAACACAATAAAGCAAATACATAACTCGCATGCATGTGGGGCCCGTTCAACATGTCAACAACAAAACTCCAACAACAATATCATTCTATAACATGGTTGATCTCAATCTTACTAGTAATAATGTCATCCCTGTTTATACAAAAGCTTCTGTCTCTGAAAATTGTTTAAAAAATTTGCAGGACACGTATGGAAGACACCGATAATCAGCAATAAAAAACAAACCTAGTGAAACATCCGGAAGGACTTCAGATATTCTTCACCCAGCGTCGAAAAAAGCAGATTCGGGCCCGACGGTCTTTACGGACCGCTTCTAAACTGCTGCACAGCATGCCTCTTCTCCCTCACGTACTTGATATAGTATTCCGCTACATAAGCTGAGCTGGCGACTTGTGCTAGTGTTAAACATTTTCCAACGGTCAATTAATTGCACCATTAGACTTCTTGTAAAATTTGTATAAATACTCTGCTCCTGTTCACAGTAAGGGGAGAACGTTTTAATGGAAATAGTATTTCTCTCTTCCCTTTTACCTTTTCTGTCTCCCTCTCCTTCCAGCCATTAGGTCTGTTCTTGCCTTAAGTTACAGGTCATGTAATAGGTTCGTATATCATCTCTTTTATTTTCCTACAACGAAATATTTACAGAGCCTTAATCGGAAGCATGCACTTGGAATATCCTCTTAAAATACAAAAGATTAATATTTTTTAATAAAAATACCTTTTCATACATATTACGCATGAAATTAAATTAATTACACCATTATAAGACATGCTATAAAGGAACATGGTTTGATATCCTCAACATATTTTTTTAACTAACAAGGCCATAGCCCTGTTCTGAATGGTTCTAGCATAAATAAAGTAAACATCTGTAACAGCTTCAGAGCCACGCGTCCCCTGAGCTATCAGCCAATGACTATTTCTATTAAGTTTCTTTATCATTTTAATGAGAGGATCTGTCCTCTATAAAGAGCACTAATGGCTTATAATAGATATTAAGAAGAAATGAGTTAGTAAAGTCTCCTATTCTGCTTTGTCTTGACCCCTCTCTTCTCTCTCATCTCCTGCCACCACCTGACTTTTCTTCCTCTCCCTCACCTTCGGCCAACTCCCTCTAGTCTCATTCCCCCTTCTTCTTTGTATTTTCTAATATCTTACATTTTAGTCGTTACATTTGGTGCTCTTATTTTCAAAAGGCGGATGTAATGTAATAGCAAGAGGTCATGTGGACAAGTAATAAGGGATTTAATGTCGTTTAATTGCCCAATTAGTATTATAAATAGGGGCTACTGTTTGTAATGAGGATGAAGAAAAATATTAATAAATTTACTGTCTTCTCAGTTTCCCGATTCCCCCTCTTCTCCCTTATCTCCCGGTATTCTTCTTCTTCCTCAGCCCCGACCTCCTCTCCTCTAGGACATTTCCCCCTTCTTCTTTGTATTTTCTAATATCTTACATTTAAGTGTTACAACAACACTTTCCTTTTTTGTTAAATAGTAAAATCTTAGTTGATGGTTCATGATATGCCAAGAATTAATTGAATCTTTAAGTTAATCCGACCCTTAAATGACGCCTATTTATAGTTCTTTAGAAAGCAAGGTGAATAAATTTTAACAACTAACAGAGAGAAAGAGGGGGAGTATTAAGAGATTTACCAACCATAGCCATGATATATGCATTATTCTCCCATGTATTTGACAGTCATTAGCTCAGATTCTTGCACCTTTTTGTCAATAATTGGGACTGCTAAACCTTTAATAATTATATGGACAGAATATCACTATTATAGTTTATTAACTCATACATAATAGGGACTGTTGTTATAATGACGTTGACTCTGTTGGAGAAGCTCCGCAGGTTTCACTCTTGTCTCTCCTTATTTTCCCGAAGATACATTTTACCTTCATCTTATTTTGAATTTTACTTTCATTGATACTCTTCGCTAATACTTTTTGGCCTATTTTATTTTTCATTGGAATGTGTTTGATAATACTATGAGATCCAATAGAAAATCAAACAGTTAATAATGAGATTCAAACAAACATTACTCAATAACCATGATTTCAGTCTTCTATACACCAAAGATCCATCTCCCACTCTTGTCGATTTCTATGACACAGACTAGGGTTGATGAAATACCTGAGTCGGAGCGTGCTGATGTGGCATGTGATTGAAAACCTGGAACATTGCTTTGTATGAAGAAGTTACACTGTCGGCTTATCCCGTGCCTGCAATAACTAAGGATTTAGTTCCAAAGCATTATATGAAGAAGTCTAAGTATTTATCTTTTATTATTGTTGTGTTCCTATGCATTGTACCATTGTTATTCTATTCTCCTTGAAAGTGTCTAGAAGTCAACCTAAGTCACTTAAAGGGGATGAATATGTGAGTTCTGTGTCTTTCATCAGAATAAAAACAAGTACAAGATAAGCGCACAGAAACACAGAGATTTATAGTGGTTCCCCGAGTTGGGTACGCCCACTGTCCCACCTCGCCAATCTACCACGAAGGGCTAGATTCGGCTACTTCCTTTATCTCATATTGAAAACAATCTTACAACTCGGAGCCTCAACTTCTACAAACTCGGAGACAACTCTCCTACTACTCGGAGAACAACCTCTCCTACAAACTCAATCTTATAAGCAAAGATCTACAACTCGCAGGCAAGACCTCCTACAATAGTATAAAAGTTTTACACAAACAAAGATTAAAAAAATAATCTTCTTCAGATTTGAAATCTTCAGTCTTCTGTTCCTTTGAAATGTACATCTTGAACGTCTTGAGGAACAAGAGAATCTGAATGCTTTGAAGTCTTGATCTAAACACACAAATCAACTAGATCTGAGGAGTATGAGAACCTTCAAAGATCAAAGATCTAGTCAACACACTTGATGAAGAAAGAATCGTGTAGCAAGTCATCGTCGGCCGAGAGTATCGTGAGGAACATCTTTTCGTACGCCGACAGGAGTTCGTGCAAATTATTGATTTGAACAATAACACGATTAGGGTTGAACGAAATTCACCCTAGGTATTTATACGAACTCCTCATCTCTAACGGCTAGAAGATTCCTTCCATACTGAGAAATCCGCGAGTTACTGTACATGGCGGTCTGGACGATCCGTGCCGTAAATTTGGAAAACAGAAAATAAAAAACCTAATTATTATTTGTCGAGTATCGTCGAGTATATACGGGTATACTAGTCGAACTGCTTCGAAACTCGACGAAAATGACTTAGACGATTCCAGACGGATCTAACCGTGAACTCAACGCTTTCCTGTAGAGTGACTCGACGAACTCGACGAATATCGACTCGGATTCCCGACAAGATCGACGAGTATCAGAAGATACTTTCAACGCATTCGACGAATAGGCAAAGTGATATACGAAGAATTTTACTTGGACGATTCTCCAGGAAGCAGGAAAAATTCGCAGTGTTAATTCCTAAGAAAGAGACAAGTATCTGTAGATATACTCGGTGAATTCGACGAGTATCAATGGATAAACTCAACGAATTCGATGAGTCCACTTTACAATACTTGACGACTTTTTTGTAGAGAAAATTTTGTCTACTTTACGAGTATCAGTAGGTATACCCGACGAATTCGACGAGTATCGAAAGATACTTTTAACGAATTCGACGAGTCTACTCTACGGTACTCGACAAATTTTTCTTAGAGAAAATTCTATCTTCTTTACGAGCATCAGTATGTATACCCGATGAATTCGGCGAGTATAGAAAGATACTTTCAACAAATTCGACTAGTCCACTCTACAATACTTGACAAATTTTCCGTAGAGAAAATTATGTCTATTCTGTTTTCAACAACACTTTCTTCCTTGAATCTTCTAATGTACTTGAATCAGAAGTACACTCTAATAGAGAGATTACATGTGGGTCAACACATTAGCTTATACAATAATATATTACATTGTATAGTCCTGTGTTTCATGACCCACTGTAACCTGACATTGATTTATACTTAGCAATAGAGTCCTGCAAGCACATAACTAAAAGCACGCAATCAAATACAATCTCAATTCATCTTAGTTCAATGAACATTTCTTCAAATCAGGGTCATTGTGGATACAATACCTAACAATCTCTCCTATTTGAAGAAGTCAAAACTCTACAAACTAAGGTGAATTGTACACAATATAATAAAATAAGGAAGGAGCATGAAAATTAAGAAATAAGAACATTCTCAGTCAAAACATCAAATTATATATATGATTGTTCTATCGGGGCAAACCGTGTTCACAATCATCAAATAAAAAAATTAAGCTTGTTTGCCCTGGCTCTTCTGGAACTGTCTATCAAAATAAATCTTTGGTTTTGAGAAATACTTTGGCTGTAGAGGAGGGGCTGTTGTACAACCCCGTATTCATATAGTTGGGTCATCCCGGTAGGCGCAGGACCAACTATAATTTTTTAAGCTTTTGAGAGATTTTGCACTCTTG
Organism: Platanthera zijinensis; assembly: GCA_039513925.1. Classification (NCBI taxonomy): domain Eukaryota; kingdom Viridiplantae; phylum Streptophyta; class Magnoliopsida; order Asparagales; family Orchidaceae; genus Platanthera; species Platanthera zijinensis. The sequence continues at coordinate 158,039,633 of CM077088.1, forward strand.
GTGGCCAATTTTGGCCTAACCCTTGTAATATAATAGTAGGGGGAGGAAAAATCTACCTCCCCCTTGGCCCCTTTTAGGAGCGGGTGCTTCGAGTTTGCCGACACCTGCCCCCAGCTCGATAGGTGCGAGGTAGGAACAACGGGATCGGATGGAGGCCAGGATCCTGCCCCCAGCACCTTAGCCCTGGGTAGGGCGAGACTGCCCGCGCGGTCAGCTCGCGGGGGCGAGAGCGGTCTGCGGCCAGGCTCTCGCCCTGCGCGGTTAGTTCACGGGGCGAGACCGGCCGGCGGCCAGGGTCTCGCCCACGTGGTGAGCTCGCGGGGCAAGACCGGCCGGCGGCCAGGGTCTCGCCCGCGTGGTGAGCTCGCGGGGCGAGACCGGCCGACGGCCAGGGTCTCGCCCGCGCGGTTAGTTCACGGGGCGAGACCGGCCGGCAGCCAGGGTCTCGCCCGCGCGGTGAGCTCGCGGGGCGAGACCGGCCGGCGGCAAGGATCTCACCCGCGCGGTTAGTTCGCGGGGAGATACCGGCCGACGGCCAGGTTCTCGCCCGCGCTGTGAGCTCGCGGGGCGAGACCGGCCGGCGGCTAGGGTCTCGCCCGCACGGTGAGCTCATGGGGTGAGACCGGCTGGCGGCCAGGGTCTCGCCCTCGCGGTTAGCCCACTCTTCTCGGGTGCCCGGGGAGGTGGGGGTATGGCTTGGCCTCCTCCCACCTTTGGACCTCTTTGAGCCATGCTTTTACCGTTTTGCCCTGGGGGGGGATTACCTTTTTACCCCCCGGTGTGGAGGTTTTATATTGGCTCGAGGCCTTTTTGCCTTAGGGGTATTTTGGACATTTCGGTCCCCAGGCTTGGAAAAATTATAAATAGACCCCCTTGGGTACCTTTGGAGGGATGAGTTTTTGTCTTTCTCCTCCCTTGGTTTTTTCTTGGTAGAGTTTAAGAGCTCTCCAAGGTACCCAGCTCAACTAAGGGTGAGGGAGGGGAAGTGCTCTTGTGACCTTCCAGGTGTGTGGCGGGACCTCCACGCTAGAGCCGAGGGTCTGTTCCTAGTTTCCCAAGTCTTTTGTCCGTGACGTTCCCCTGAGTGTAGTAGGTGTGAGGACACCCCACTTTTGTGACCCCGAACTCCACAGAGACAAAGTTTTTGGTTTTAACATTTTGGTGCGGTGAGCGTGGAGAGTGACCATCACAAAAAGTCTCGGGAGAGAGTCATGGCTACAGATCTGGGAGGTGGTGACTATCTCGGCGAGCTCCCCAATCCCGAACCCTTTGTAGGAAGGGAGGAGTTCATGGCTTCCATCCAAGGCATCATGGAGATACTGAGATGCATTGTGTAACGCCGCCGATTTTTTTGTGCTTATTTTATCTTGGATTGGCGTTACATTGATGCCTTTCCAGCCTTTGCCGTTGTTAGAGCATGATTTTAGCTCTTTAGGCCCTTAAGTGGCTTGTTTATAGCCTGTTTGCAAGATTCACTAGCAAGCCGGAGTCTGTTTTGGTGACTCGGTGGTGCCTCTTCGGGAATGTTTGTGTTTTGGCTTAGGCAAATTTTAGCCCGAGTTTTGTTTGTCGGATGATGATTTCGACTTTTCCACAAGATTCATAGCGTGGGTATTTAGCTACGGTGTGAATTTCGTTAGATTTCGAGATAGTTGGAATTTTCGCGTAATTTTGACGTGTTATTGGATTAATTGTGACAGTTGGTATCAGATGGAGGTTTGGGTATGGATTTGAGGTATTCTACCATATACCACCCACAGACCAATGGTCAGAGAGAGCGAGTGAATGAAATAGTGGAGGATATGATTAGATGCTACATACCACAGAGGAGCGTGGGATGAGCGTTTGCGGCTTAAGGAGTTTGCGTATAACAACAATTATCAAGAAAGTCTGCAAATGGCTTCTTTTGAAGCTCTGTATGGGAGACGCTGCAGAACTCCCCTCGTTTGGGCTGAGGTTGGCGAGAAAGTTTTGTTGGGTCCGGATGCGCTGGAAGAAATGGAAGTTGCATTAAAGCTTATTCGAGAGAAGCTTCGGATAGCTTAAGAACATTATGAGAAGAACGCCAACCGACATAGATCGCATTTGGAGTTTATTGTGGGGGACTTGGTATTTCTTAAAGTTTCTCCCGATGGTTGGCATCAAGAGATTTGGTAAAGATCGAAAGTTGGACCCAAGGTTTGTGGGACCGTTCAAGATTGTTGAACGGATTGGTGTGTCAGCTTATAAGCTGGAGTTGCCCGCAAACTTCCTTGGTGTTCACGATGTTTTTCATGTAAGCCAACTGCGGAAGTGTGTACTAAGAGACAGGCAGGTTTTGGATTCTGTGCCACAGTTGGAGCAAAATCTTTCTTATGTGGAGATGCCTGCCCGCATTTTGGATTCATAATATCGCGTGTTGCAGAAGAAGAGAATTCCTATGGTAAAAGTTTTATGGAGGAACCAGGACGTGGAAAGCGCGACTTGGGAGTTGGAGTCGGCTATGAAGAAGGCTCACCCTCATTTGTTTCCTTGAGTTGCCTGCTATGTTTCCCTCTTAGTTTCTTATGTTTCTTCTTTGATTGAAGTGTTGTGCGTAAAGTTTCGGGGCGAAACTTTCTTTTAGGGAGAGTGACTGTAACACCCCTAGTTTTTCTGTACTTATTTAATATTGGATTGGCATTACGTTGATGCCTTTTCGGCCTTTGCCGTTGTTAGAGCGTGGTTTTAGCTCTTTAGGCCCTTAAGTGGCCTGTTTTGTAGCCTGTTTGCAAGATTCCCTAGCAAGCCGGAGTCTGTTTTGGTGACTCGATGGAGCCTCTTCGGGAATGCTTGTGTTTTGGCTTCAGGAAATTTAAGCCCGAGTTTTGTTTGTCGGATGACGATTTTGACTTCACTACTAGATTCGTAGTGTGGGTATTTAGCTACGGTGTGAATTTCGTTAGATTCCGAGATAGTTGAAATTTTCGCAGCGTTTTGTCTGTCTTTTGGCGTTGAGTGAGTGGAGCTCACTCAACCCCGTCTGCTTTTGGCATTGAGTGAGGTGCACTCACTCAACACCATTGCCCAGATAATTTTTCCAAGTCTTTTGGCATTGAGTGAGTGGAGCTCACTTAACGCCGCCTGCTGATAGTTCGTTTTGTAGCCCAAACTATTATGGTATTTTCTAGCTTTCAATTTACAAATCATGTCTTGTATGCTTATATTTTGATCCCTTTTTGTATATATTATTGTCACTAACGTTTTTCCTTCTTTTTGCAGGTTTTTACAAAGTTTTGCTGTTACACGCCCCATGGTCACGCCCTCCTAGGGCGTGTACCTAGGGCGTGTAACCCAGTGGAATGAAGAAAACGGTCCGAAGACAGAAGACAAAGATTTCCATCCGACACGCCCCTGTCACGGGCGTGTCACATTCAACACAGGCGTGTACATAGGGCGTGACCCGCATTTCCGCAAAATTCTCTGCCGCAAGCGCATTTCCATCCTTCACCAACAAGTCACGGGCGTGTCTTCCTAGTCACGGGCGTGTACCGAGGGCGTGACCTACAAAGTTCACAGTTTTGGCACCAGCAGCAACTTTGACTTTTCTACCAGAAGACACAGGCGACACGCCCCCGACACGGGCGTGACGAAGGGCGTGTCACCCCAAGTTCCGAGAAAAATAAGCTGCCAGCAGCTAATTCCTGCCAGAGTTATTGCGTCGCTTTCGTACCTAACCCGACACGCCCCCGACACGGGCGTGACAGAGGGCGTGACTCGGCCGAAAAAATTCTATAAATAGAAACCCCTCTCCTTGAGCCCAGCATCCAGATTTAGGAGGAGTAGTTCTGTCACTTTAGTTTTTCATGTCTTAAGCTTTTCTCTTCCGCTTTCTCATTTCAAGTAATTACGTTTTTTTTTATGCAAGTCCTTTTAGCATTTTTGTACTTCCTTTTTACAGTATTTGTAAGCATCGTAGAAGGTGTTCTTATAGTATCTGTGTGCCCTACTTGTGATTCCTCTTCATTAAGAAATAAAATAGTTCGCTATTCTCTTTCCCTTCTGCTCGGTGTTAGTTTTCATATTATTAATATGATTTCATTTTCTATACTATGAGTAACTAAATCCTCCTTGTACTCGATCTTGATGATCCGAGGTTTGAGAGATTAAGTTATGATGCTTTAATTTTACCTTTTCTTTTTAGGGTTTAGCCTTGAATTACTCTTGATTTCTTTTGGGTTGGAGATATATCATCGATATATACACTCCGCCTTAGTTTTCATGCTTGGCTAGCCGAGAGGCCGATAGTTTGAAGTGAGCACTCAAGAGGAAAGGGATTTGTATGCACCCCTCGAGAGAGGCATTCGTCCAAATCTCCCGGATTGGAGTAAAATCTAATAGAGGGGTTCACCGCGTAAAGCGAGCTTTAGGCCTCCGATTTAGATGAAAGTCGGTCGGACCTTCCTAAACTCAGTTGGGCACGACTTCGAGAGAAGCGTGCTTAAGCTTTAGGAACCTCCGCGGTCAAGAAACTTTTCCCTATTAAGTTTAGGTTTTTATCGCATTTCTTTATTAACTCTAGCCGAGGTGATTCTTGATCGAGTGCATTTCCATCTCATTGTTTCAACCCTTTATTGTAATCGCTTCTAATAGCTCTTTAACTTACTGCAGTAGTTCTCTTTCCAGCTTTAACTGTATTTCCTTTCGTAATTGCAATTTACTTTTTAACCCTCAAGTTTTTCATTCGATAAAATAATAGTCTTCATGTGAGTATGTGTACTCAGCAGTCCCCGGATTTCAATACGACACTTGTGTCCCCTAGCTACAATTCGATAGGTATACTTGCCTAGATGGATTGCTAGTTCGGTTGCTTTTATTTTCTTCACGATTAGTAGACACCAAGTTTTTGGCGCCGTTGCCGGGGAAGCAACTTTTGTTGATATATTGAAAACACGAACCTATTACTTTTATCCTCGTTCTTACAAATTAAAAATTCAAAATATATATATATATATATATATATATATATATTTATTACCGTTCTTAATAGAAACCCACATCACAAGTTTCCTACACCAACAAATTCTCTCAAAAAGGGCAAAGCGGCTTTAAGTATCGCTATCTTATCTATTACCTTGTGAACCCTTCATCGGGTAGTCCTTGGGAAGTTTGGGAGCTAAAACATCTAAAAAAATAATATTTTAATAAAAATAAAAGAAAAGAAAAAACAAACAAACAATACTTCTCTCTTTCTTCTTCCAGTGCATGACCCGGGGAAGTCCGTCGGTTATTTTGGACTTGGACCACGAAATTGAGCGTACTCTTCGGAGAAGATTGCGATTTCAAGGCCCTACTCTCCATATACCGGTTGAACATTCCGATTCATATTCTACCTTAAGAATGGAAATACCCAACCAAGAGGAAGTCGTGCAAAGGACTATGTCCCATTATGCAAGACCAAACCTGGAGGGTACAGAATCTAGCATAGTTCGCCCCACTATTGCTAACAATAACTTCGAACTAAAGCCTAGCATAATTCAAATGGTGCAGCAGTATTTGCAGTATGACGGGCTTCAGGACGAAGATCCGAACGCACATATAGCTAGCTTTCTTGAGATCTGTGACACCTTCAAAATTAATGGTGTCTCAAATGATGCTATTAGGATAAGATTATTTCCTTTTTCTCTTAGAACTAAGGCTAAGCAGTGGCTGAACACACTACCTAAAAATAACATCACAACCTGGAATGAATTAACTGAAATTTTTTTGGCGAAGTATTTCCCGCCGGCTAAAACTGCAAAACTTAGGAACGACATTTCTGCTTTTGGACAAATCGACTCTGAAACATTATACGAGACTTAGGAAAGATTCAAAGAATTATTAAGACGATGCCCACATCACGCGCTGCTTGTATGGTTACAAGTGCAGACGTTCTACAATGGGCTAAATCAAAATACAAAGCAAATGATAGACGCAGCTTCTGGCGGTACTTTAAACCATAAGACCCCGGAAGCAGCTCTTGATCATTTTGAGGACATGGCCATGAACACTTATCAGTGGAATGTGCCTAGGTCCTGCCCGAACAAACCTGCAGGTATCTTTGAAGTTGACAACGTCTCCCAGCTCGCCCTACAAGTTGAAATATTAAACAAAAAGATAACGGAGATGACTGCTGCCTCCGCCCCTCAGGTATGGGAATCTGCAACCCCCCTCCCCCCGAACAATTGGACTATGTTAACAACATGTCTAGAAACACTCTACATAATTTTTCTGCTCCTACTTATCCTGCTCCTAGTTTTTCTTTTCCGAATAGCTATAATCCTGGTTTACGTAATCACCCAAACTTTTCGTGGAGTAATCCCTCCAACGCAATACGTCCGCCACGACAAACTGATTTTTCTACACCTCCACCACCACCTACCCAAAATTTTCCAAAACCTCCAAGTTTGGAGGAAATGTTTGCTAAATACATGAATATAAATTACGGCACAGTAAGAACCCTTGCTGGGACTGTTAAAAGTTTAGAAAATCAAGTAGGACAACTCGTAAAATTTATCTCTGAGCGACCCGCCGGGTCTCTTCCTGCCAATACCGAGCCCAACCCAAGAGAGCAAGAGAAAGCTATGACTCTTCAGAGTGGGAAACAAAGTTCTGGCATGGTTTGCACAGAGCCCGAGGCAAGCTCAACTCTCATTTCAAAAAAACCACCCTCTGCTGAAGAAGTTATCACTCCAGCTTTAGAAAAAGATCTCACTCCACCATCCATCTTTAAAAATAATCCAACCCCGCCATACCCTTCTGAACTTAATAAACAACGACAGGATGATCAGTATTTCTGCTTCCTGGAGATGTTCAAGCAGATCCACATAAATCTGCCTTTTCACGAAGCTATTTCCCAGATGCCGAAATATGCTAAGTATCTGAAGGATCTCCTCACCAACAAGAAGAAGTTAGAGAACCTTTCGCACGTCACACTAAACGCCGAGAGCTCTACTGTTTTGACAAACGGTTTGCCGAAAAAGATCAGTGATCCGGGTAGTTTTTCTATTCCGTGTGTCTTCGGTGACCTTTTTGTCAAGCATGCATTAGCCGACTTAGGTGCGAGCATAAATCTGATGCCCCTCTCGTTGTTTAAAAAGCTAGGAATCGGTGGCCTAAATCCCACGCGGATGAGTATCCAGCTAGCTGACCGATCAGTCAAGTACCCGTTAGGAATTGTGGAGGACGTTTTGGTTAAAGTCGACAAGTTCATCTTCCCGGTGGATTTTGTCATTTTGGACATCGAAGAAGACGTCGAGGTTACCCTGATCCTTGGCCGACCCTTCCTTGCCACCTCCAGAGCCATCATTGATGTGAGCAATGGTAAGCTCTTCCTTCGAGTAGGCGACGACGAAGTCACTTTTTCTATCACACCTTCGATGAAGAACACGTTAGCAAATGATGACTCATGTTTTTTCGTAGACACCGTAAGTGATGAATCCTCCTACTGCCTCTCCAACTTCGAAAAAGAGTTTTCTGATTTTTTTTCCTACTCTCCTCTTCCCGCTGAATCGCTGCAAGGAAGCGATGAATCTTCTGATTGCCTTTTTGAATTTGAAAAAGAATTTTCAGATTTTTGTTCTTCCTCTTTTCTTCCAACTGAATTGCTACAAGAAGCTGTCTTAGCTGCTAGCCCCGCCCCTTATTATGTTCCTTATAAAAAAATTTATGAGGATATTATTTTTGAAAATGAAAGAATTTCTAAATCCTCTTATAAAGAACCCCCTACCCTGGAACTTAAAGAACTTCCTGAACACCTTAAATATGCTTTCTTAGAAAAAGATTCCAAGTTACCCGTTATCGTTTCAGCCTACCTCACGGATACGCAAAACGAGAAACTTCTTCTAGTTCTACGTAAGCATCACCAAGCTATTGCTTGGCAAATTTCTGATATCAAGGGCATAAGCCCATCCTTCTGTACCCATAAAATTCTAATAGAGGATAATTCACGTAACTCTATTCAACCTCAGCGCCGTATAAACCCGAATATGAAAGAAGTAGTTAAGGGCGAGGTTATGAAGTTATTAGACGCAGGAATTATCTACCCTATTTCAGACAGTAAGTGGGTTAGCCCCGTTCAGGTAGTACCTAAAAAGGGAGGGATAACGGTAGTTAGTAATGAAAATAACGAATTAATCCCGACACGGACGGTGACGGGTTGGCGTATGTGTATAGATTATAGGAAATTGAATGATGCCACCCACAAGGATCACTTTCCCTTGCCGTTCATCGATCAGATTTTAGAACGATTATCCGGCCATAGCTTTTATTGTTTTCTCGATGGCCTCTCAGGGTATTTTCAAATCCCCATTTCTCACGAGGACCAGGAAAAAACAACGTTTACTTGTCCCTTTGGCACCTTCGCATACCGAAGAATGCCGTTTGGATTGTGCAATGCGCCAGCTACATTCCAACGATGTATGCTCGCTATATTTGACAAGTACGTAGAAAGCATTATGGAGGTATTCATGGATGACTTTTCCGTGTTCGGTGATGCGTTTGATAGTTGTTTAGAAAATCTAGAAAAAGTCTTAGAACGATGCGAAGAAACTAACCTCGCCCTCAATTGGGAAAAATGCCATTTTATGGTGAGGGAAGGGTTAGTTTTGGGTCATAAAATTTCTGCGAGAGGTATTGAAGTAGACATTGCTAAGATAGAAGTTATCGAGAAGCTGCCGCCGCCTACAAATGTAAAAGCTATTAGAAGTTTTCTAGGCCACGCAGGATTTTATCGCCGCTTCATAAAGGACTTCTCAATGATCACCAAGCCCCTTACCCATCTATTAGAAAAAGACGCCCCATTTATTTTTGATGACCTTTGCCTTGCTGCTTTCAATTTAATAAAAGAAAAATTAATTAACGCACCAATTATGATAGCTCCGGTGTGGGACCTTCCATTTGAAATAATGTGCGATGCAAGTAGTTTCACGGTGGGAGCCGTATTAGGTCAACGCATATCTAAAAACTTCCACCCCATCTATTACGCTAGTAAAACGCTCACATCTGCACAAGAAAATTACACCACGACCGAGAAAGAGCTCCTAGCTATAGTTTTTGCTTTTGATAAATTCCGTCCCTACATTACACTTTCAAAAATCATCGTTTTTACGGACCACTCGGCCCTCAAATATCTTCTTGCCAAAACAGATGCCAAGCCACGCTTGATTCGCTGGGTCTTGCTCCTCCAGGAGTTTGACTTAGAGATCCGTGATAAGCGAGGAGCCGAGAACTTGGCCGCCGACCATCTGTCCAGATTAGACAATCCCTTTATAGAAAAATTAAATGAAAAATCTTTTAATGATTATTTTCCTGATGAGAAACTGCTTTCAATTAACGCATCTACTTCTCCTTGGTTCGCACACATCGCCAACTATTTAGTGGCTCGGGTGCTCCCAAAAGATTTCTCCTCTCAGCAAAAGAAGAAATTCTTTTCTAAGTTAAAGAACTATTTTTGGGAAGACCCGCATCTCTTTAGAGTCTGTGCGGATCAAATGATAAGGAGATGTGTTTCTTGTGAAGAAGGAATTGATATATTAAAACATTTACATGAAGGACCGACATGTGGGCACTATCAAGCTGCTCGCACCGCTCACAAAGTGCTCAACGCGGGTTTTTCCTGGCCTAGCCTATTTAAGGACGCACAAGTCTTTGTGAGTAGGTGTGATAGTTGCCAATGGTCGGGCAACATTTCCAATAAAAATGAAATGCTGCAAAATTATTTCCTTGAGTGCGAAGTTTTTGACCTCTGGGGGATCGATTTTGTTGGCCCACTTCCTTCTAGCTTCGGAAATAAATATATTTTAGTTGCTGTTGATTATGTTTCACGATGGGTAGAAGCCCAAGCTCTTCCTACGAACGACTCCCGAGTTGTAATTATGTTTTTTAAAAAATTATTTTCTCGATTCGGTGCGCCGCGAGCCATCGTTAGTGATAGGGGTTCCCATTTTTGTAACGCGCAGTTTTCTAAAATCCTTACTAAATACGACGTTACATATAAGATTTCTACTGCCTACCACCCCCAAACCAACGGACAAGTCAAAGTAGTAAATATAGAAATTAAAAGAATTTTAGAAAAGACTGTTTCGACTTCTAAGAAAGACTGGTCAACCAAACTAGACGATGCTCTATGGCCCTACCGAACAGCGTACAAAACTGCCCTCGGATGTATGCCGTATCGATTGGTCTATGGAAAATCATGTCATCTACCCGTAGAATTAGAACACCGCGCTTTTTGGGCCTTAAAATCTTTAAACCTCGATCCCCACTCTGTCGGTGACTTTCGAAAATTTCAACTTAATGAACTCGACGAGTGGCGCTCTTACGCCTTTGAAAATAACAAATTTTATAAAGAGCGGACAAAGCATTTTCATGACAAATACTTAAGGCACCCAAAAACCTTTAAGCTGGGTAACCAAGTTCTTTTGTACAACTCTCGTTTACATTTATTTCCGGGTAAGTTAAAATCACGATGGTCTGGGCCCTTTACTGTTTCGAAAGTATTTCCGTATGGAACTGTTTTGATTTCACACTCTAATAAGGGTAATTTCAAAGTAAATGGTCAGCGTCTTAAACTATATTTCTGTGGTGATGTCAGTCCTAACTGTGTTAACTCTATCCTCCATGATTAGATTCTCAAACATTTTAAAACTCTGTTTTATAATTAGAACTTTGAACATTATTATTTTGGACAAAATATATTGGGACAGCAATATTCTTTTGATGCGTCGAGCTCAAACGATGCTTTAAACAAAGGGCGCTCTTGGGAGGCAACCCAAGTGATTTTTTTTCTTTATTTTACACTTTTTTTTTGGTTTCCCCGGACGACTATAACAAGCCAAAGCTCCTGCAATCACCCGCTCCAACGCTGTTGAATCTATCTTAAAGTCCGAAGAAGATTTTGCTAGAAGTGCCAAAGCGCAAGCATGTGGGAGAAGCATCAATCAACATTCGCGATGCATAAATCCGGGGAAGTACCTGTTTTCAATTCTGTACTTTCATTCCTGTTTCATTTTCTCTCTCTCTCTCTAACCTCCTTTCAACATTGAGGACAATGTCCATTTTAAGCTTGGGGGAGGATTTCCTCCTTAATTTTGCTATTCGTGTATATATTTGTTTTTTACTTTAATAGTTTAAGCAAGAGTGCCCCTCGCTTTTTGCTTTGTTTTTCCCAAAATCCCATATAAACAACTTAGCTAATTATAATATTTCTAAATTGTTTTTTTTAATTATGTTTCACAAGTAAAATGTTGGCCATGCTGTGTTTCTAATTCACGGTAGCATGTTAATATTGAAATGTTTTTTTTCTAAAAATTTATTTTTTTATGGTTTTCATCCTTTATTTACTTTACTTTCTCGAAAATTCGTCATCCACTATTTTCCTTTTCATAATTTTTGTAATATCAACCTCTGATTAGAGTAGTAGATGTGAACGATCCAAGTCGCCTTTTATTTCTATTTTGAAGATAATTTCATAAATGTTTCTTTATTATCTAAGACTTGCTTTTTGAAAATTTTCAAATCTATGCTTTAAATGAATTTAAAAAGCATGAAAATAATTTAGGCCGTTTTTGTTTTCGTTTGAGCCTTCTTGCCAACCTAAAATTCTTTTACTTTTAGTAAGCCACTTTTGAGCCTTTTTCTACTTTCAATTGATAGCTCCACTTACCATTTCATTTTTACCAAAGCCAACTTTCCCAACCTATCTAATCGCACTATACTTTTTTGAGTTTCAATAAAAAATTTATAATCATGATAGGTTGTTTTGTGATATTCATGAAGAAAATTTTGAAAAAAAAGTATGCTCAAAAGAAGTGTTTGATTTTTGGCCAAATTCAAAAAGAAAATAAAAATATTATGGCCTTTGTTTTTGAAAAAAAATGGAAAAGAAAATTTTTTTTTTGTTATTTTGTTCATTATAAAATTTTTGAAACTCGTTGTTTTAGTTTAGTGTGATTTTAAGCCTCCTTGTTTATCTTTGAATTCCACTCCTAATCATAATCCTAAACCAAACATTTCAGTCCTATTAAGTCCTTTTGATTCATACTTTTTATTTTTATTAGCTAAGTAAAGAGGAAAAGTAGACTAGTAAAGTTTTGGATTTAAATTTAGATTTTTGCTATTTGATTGATATGGTTATAATTTGCCTCTTGGATCTAGTAACAACTCAATGCGTTTTTTTTATCTGGTTGATTTGCTTAAAGGATTTTTGTTGAAATTTTGGATGATTCATTTTCGTTAGTAAAGCTTATAAATTGTAAACCATGTTTAAGTAATTGTTTTTGGTTTATGTTTCACGTTCTCCCTACTTGGAATTTCGCATGATACTTGTGTTGACATAATTAGAATTCTCCTAATTAGTCACCTGTTATTTTAGCTAGTTTTTATATCTTTGCTTGGGGACAAGCAAAGCTTAAGCTTGGGGGAATTTGATAGTTCGTTTTGTAGCCTAAACTATTATGGTATTTTCTAGCTTTCAATTTACAAATCATGTCTTGTATGCTTATATTTTGATCCCTTTTTGTATATATTATTGTCACTAACGTTTTTACTTCTTTTTGCAGGTTTTTACAAAGTTTTGTTGTTACACGCCCCATGGTCACGCCCTCCTAGGGCGTGTACCTTTGGCGTGTAACCCAGTGGAATGAAGAAAACGGTCCGAAGACAGAAGACAAAGATTTCCATCCGACACGCCCCCGTCACGGGCGTGTCACATTCAACACGGGCGTGTACATAGGGCGTGACCCGCATTTCAGCAAAATTCTCCGCCGCAAGCGCATTTCCATCCTTCACCAACAAGTCACGGGCGTGTCTTCCTAGTCACGGGCGTGTACCGAGGGCGTGACCTACAAAGTTCACAGTTTTGGCGCCAGCAGCAACTTTGACTTTTCTACCAGAAGACACAGGCGACACGCCCCCGACACGGGCGTGACGAAGGGCGTGTCACCCCAAGTTCCGAGAAAAATAAGCTGCCAGCAGCTGTTTCCTGCCAGAGTTATTGCGTTGCTTTCGTACCTAACGCGACACGCCCCCGACACGGGCGTGACGGAGGGCGTGACTCGGCCGAAAAAATTCTATAAATAGAAACCCCTCTCCTTGAGCCCAACATCCAGATTTAGGAGGAGTAGTGCTGTCACTTTAGTTTTTCATGTCTTAAGCTTTTCTCTTCCCCTTTCTCATTTCAAGTAATTACGTTTTTTTTATGCAAGCCCTTTTAGCATTTTTGTACTTCCTTTTTACAGTATTTGTAAGCATCATAGAAGGTGTTCTTATAGTATCTGTGTGCCCTACTTGTGATTCCTCTTCATTAAGAAATAAAATAGTTCGCTATTCTCTTTCCCTTCTGCTCGGTGCTAGTTTTCATATTATTAATATGATTTTCATTTTCTATACTATGAGTAACTAAATCCTCCTTGTACTCGATCTTGATGATCCGAGGTTTGAGAGATTAAGTTATGATGCTTTAATTTTACCTTTTCTTTTTAGGGTTTAGCCTTGAATTACTCTTGATTTCTTTTGGGTTGGAGATATATCATCGATATATACTCTCAGCCTTAGCTTTCATGCTTGGCTAGCCGAGAGACAGATAGTTTGAAGTGAGCACTCAAGAGGAAAGGGATTTGTATGCACCCCTCGAGAGAGGCAGTCGTCCAAATCTCCCGGATTGGAGTAAAATCTAATAGAGGGGTTCACCGCGTAAAGCGAGCTTTAGGCCTCCGATTTAGACGAAAGTCGGTCGGACCTTCCTAAACTCAGTTGGGCACGACTTCGAGAGAAGCGTGCTTAAGCTTTAGGAACCTCCGCGGTCAAGAAACTTTTCCCTATTAAGTTTAGGTTTTTATCGCATTTCTTTATTAACTCTAGTCGAGGTGATTCTTGATCGAGTGCATTTCCATCCCATTGTTTCAACCCTTTATCGTAATCGCTTCTAATAGCTCTTTAACTTACTGCAGTAGTTCTCTTTCTTGCTTTAACTATATTTCCTTTCGTAATTGCAATTTACTTTTTAACCCTCAAGTTTTTCATTCGATAAAATAATAGTCTTCATGTGAGTAAGTGTACTCAGCAGTCCCCGGATTTCAATACGACACTTGTGTCCCCTAGCTACAATTCGATAGGTATACTTGCCTAGATGGATTGCTATTTCGGTTGCTTTTATTTTCTTCACGATTAGTAAACACCACCTGCCTTTGGAGTTGAGTGAGGTCCACTCACTCAACGCCATAGTCCAGAGAAAGGGCGTTGAGTGAGTGGAGCTCACTCAACGCCGTCTACTTTTTGCATTGAGTGAGGTGCACGCACTCAACGACATTATCCAGAGATGGTTTTGCCAAAGTCTTTTGGCGTTGAGTGAGTGGTTCTCACTGAACGCCGTCTGCTTTTGGCATTAAGTAAGGTGCACTCACTCAACGCCATTGTCTAGTAAGATTTTCTAAGTCTTTTGGCGCTGAGTGAGCTGAACTCACTCAACACCATCTATCCAGAAGACTTTTCTCTAATTCTTTTGGCGTTGAGTGAGCTGAACTCACTCAACGCCATTGTCCAGTTAGTCTTTTTGCGGCTAAGTCTTTTGGCGTCGAGTGGACTCGACGCCATTTCTTGCTTAGCATTTGGGCATCGAGTGGACTCGAATCCTTCCCTGCCTTAGTATTAGGTGCCGAGTAGACTCGACGCCTTTTGCCTTAAGCTGGGGTTTTCTCCCGAGTGTGGTTAGGGTGGGTTTATGTCGATTTGTTGATATTTTTGGCTGGTTGTACAGGCCGAGTCGTGAATTATAGCAAGTCATTTGCTTGTTGACTCTGTAAGGGGTGGTTTGGGTGTAAAGTCGTGGTCCCACCATTTTGGCCCTGGTTTGTTGGTGTGTTGGTACCATTTTGGCCCTGGTTTGTGCTGGTTTTGTGGGTGTGTTGGATCTTTAGGCTGCCACCGTTGTACCCTTTAGTATTTATGGTCTGGGTGTTTGGATGAGTACTATTTTTGGTCACCAACCAAGATCCATGGCTCTACCACTGCTAATGATTCACACTGTTAGTTCCTGTCATTAAAGTGGTTATTTTGGCATATGCTTGCCTTGTGCTTCTGCAGTTTTTAGCAGGGCATGTTGTTTATTTCTCGCACTGGGTACGTTGGGTTGTTGCCTTGGGCAGTATTTTACCCTTCCTATATGGTTCATTTCTTTTTTTGCTCATTTGATAGCACCTGTTGTTGAGTTGGTAAGCCCTTCTTTTTATTGCTCTAGTTTCTTTTGATTATATGCTTGCTGAGACATTCTTTCTTTGAATGCCTTAGGTTCAGGTTGTAACCGGTTGAGCGGCTAGTGTTTTGGTGGAGCTTGCTTGTGACCTCCTGGGTTGCTGAGATCATTGTTCTTCGACCTTGTGAGGTAGTTTGCTTCTTTTTGTATAGACATACATACTCACTAGTGGGTTCGTGTCAGGTTGTTGACGCCCATTGATGGCTTACTTGTCTTGCAAGATATGAACTGTAAACTACTACCTTTGCCTATTTGGAGGTTGTTTACTTGCTTTCAGGGAATGATTTATGCTAGGTCGCATGTTAGGAATTTTAAAAACCTAAGAGTAGTACTATATGTACCTCATGCATTTCATATTTATAAAACTAAAGCACTACTTTCCAAATAACGTAAAAGCTATTTTCTTATACTATGATAAATCTAGAGTCCTGCATTTCATGAGTTGTCCTTTGGGGACATTTGTACTCATGTAGGATGTCAAATCAAGCAAACTAAAGTATTTTCCTTGAACCCTAAACCCTAAACTAAAGTATTTTCCGCTGTGTATACATATACGTTTAATTATGGACTAGCTGATCCACTATGCCGAGGGATACGACCATCAAACCTAAATGATTTTCTTTCATATTAAACTCTAATTTCTCCAAAGGTGTAGAGTCTGAGGTTTTGCCTGAGCATGTGCAGTTAACCCCTGCACGATGTGGCATCACGACACGTATTTTCCCTTGCTCTGATATGATATAATTGTTGAGAAAATGTGGGTTGTGACACATCGCCCCTCGGGATGAATGCTCAACCCCCACCCCCTAGGTACTAGCTCACAGGGGTCTCGCCGAGCGAACCCATAGTGGTCTCGGCGAGCTACCTCTCAGGGGCACATGTGAGATAACCCTAGTAGGGTGAGAAGGTGCAGCGACCTAGGAAGGAAAGGATAGGAGAGGGGGTCGAGCGAGACCTCCCCGGCTGGGAGCCGTTCCCCAGCCCGGCGAGTGCTAGCCCTCCAGGCGAGCAGGTCGTGCGAGTAGAGGTGGCGAGAGCACCCCTCAGGGGGTCACCCTTCAGCGAGCTGATCATCTCAGCTCCCGTTCCCGAGGGGTTCAAAGAGCTAGACATGGCTTATTATACCGGGAAGGATGACCCCGTCCAGCATCCACATCCAATATCAACATCAGCATCCACATCCAATATCAACATCAGCATCCACATCATAATCATCAACATTTAAGTCAAAAGTAGAATTAACATCTACCTCAATATTAGCAGTATCCAATCCAATATCAACATCAGCATCAACATCAGCATCAACACTATCATCATGAGCTGTCTTATCATCATCCTTTTCTATTACTATCTCAGTAGCAGCAGCCTTACCAATATCAGCAATCACTGTATTAAGATCATTGGTCTCTGCAACTGAATCATATATCACTGTCGTTGTAGGCTGAACCACTGCATCTGGAGCTTCTATAACTGCATAAGAAACAACCACCACAGGCACTTGCACAATAGTAGCCACCTTGGGTTCACTAGACTTTCCCTCCATTCCTGCACCTGAGCTCTCAGGAATCTCATGGGGGGGGGGGGGGGGGTAGGAGTAGGAAGTCTCTCCTCAAGAACATACTCCTCCTCTTCCTCAACATTCGGCTATAATCTGATTACTCCTGGTCTCTGGATCCTCCTATCCCACCCGGTGAATATAGATGAGTCGATTTTCTTCAGGTGATGTATAGGTATACCTTTGGTCATATCAAACGTGTCTCGGTCAAGCTGATTCAAGTATAGGCTGAGAATTCTACCAAAATTTGGTGCGCGGAGACTATCCTTGATTCTTGTAAACATTACTACACCCCATTCAATCTTCTTCCGACATATAATGGCCACCAAAATTTTGAACATTTTTGTAGATAGGTAGTCGTGGGACCCATCTTACATAACAAAACTTTTCCGATGATGTCTAATAAGAGCTTTACTTCTTCATTCATTGTCACAACCCGCATTTTCTCCGCGGAAAACGAATTATCAGAGTAGAAGAAAACACGTGTAACACCTCTACCCGTCAAGAAGAATATAATAGAGGGTCCGGCCGGGGCCCCACACCATATTCCACAAACAGGCGGAGACGCTACTAAATAATATCATAACCAACGCATCCTAACACAGAGCATTCTAGCGGAAGCTTCACGGTTGAATTAATGAACTCAAGATAAACAACATTGTCCACTAACATAGGAATGTATATATATATATCAAAAGAGTCTGGCCTTAAGGCCTTACAACAGTTTCTCTTAACAAGAGTGTGGTTTACATACATCGGCACGCAGGCCGGCCACACATGAACAAAAGAAACAAAACAATGCCTTCGAGGGCAGCAACGCAGCTTTGGGCTTCAGCCCGCTAAGTCCCGCTCGGACCAGCTCCTCCAGCACCTGTAAGAACCAATCCACCAAACGGTGGCAAAATAGGGCAACGGTCAGCATTCAGCTGACCAATTATAACGACCCTGCCCCTGGCACGGGGCAGCGGAATTCCATCCCTGCAAAGCATTCATCCAACATGATATATATAGCCATTCAAGCAAGACGTGCACGCCCGCACCGTCACATATCACAAACGTCGGCTCGACGGCCCGACGCTCCGTGCACTCAGGGCACATTCACACCGTTCAGAGGTCCCAAACATAACGGCGCACTATGAGCATTCTAGTCTGATCGGCTCACCGGCCGTCGACTCTCGCTATGTGATCCTAACAGGGTCTTAAGCACCCAAGGTTAGACAACCATAACGCGGGTACAGATCCACCTTTCCCGTTGCTCACATCGTCAGACTCACGCCTGGACTGACGCGGGTACAGTTTCACCTTGCCCGTTCCACCATTTCCTAGTTGCAGCCTCACAGCTCAACTTTCCACCAGTAGCACTCACGGCCACAAGAGAGTCCAACTCTCATAATTTCCTGGACTTCTTCCAGTACTTTTATCCATCATGCATACAAGCAATCATCACGGAGCCTTCTCCGATATGCAACCAAGCATCACCAATCCAGACCATGTCCAGATGGGCTTCACACAGCATGCCTAGATCCGTACTCCAATTCCGGACTCTAACAAGGGGGACTTCACATTTCTACCCCAAGGGACGCCACAACCCACCGCACACTCGCGGGGAAGGGTTTTCCCTATGCAATGCAGGAATTAAGGACTTCACATGTCCAAGCAGGAAATCGTTACCCTAGGAGTTCGCTTCGGAGCCATGGAGAGAAATTTGAGACGGATGAAAGCCTTCGCAGCAGCGTTGCCTTCGCAAATCCGATCTCGGCTCGCGATTTGGACCACCATAGCACCACCGGCAGCCGGACTCCACTTCCTCTTCTTCCTCCTTGCTCTCACCTCTCTCTTACTTTAGAAAGAGAAGATGAAAAGAAGAATGAGCTTCTCCCCCCCTTTTCCCGGCCTTATCAGCCCAGGAATGAACTCCAGCCACAGGATCTTATTTAAAGAAAATGAAGGGCCACGATCTACTGAAAATTCCCCTGAAATTTGGCCGACACGGCCTGTGACACGCCCGTGTCACAGGCCGTGTACCCTTAAGCGGCACACGCGGCAGTCGCACCGACTGAAATATTCGAGAACACGGGCATCGACACGCCCGTGTCGAACCTGACACGCCCGTGTCAGTCATGAGACACGCCCGTGTCTCCTGTTACACGGTACTCACCGATTTCCAAAACCAGTACACGGGTCGGAATACGGCAGCTGACACGCCCGTGTCCAGCCTCACACGCCCGTGTTCCCGGCCGTGTTCAAGGCCGTGTCCGGCTCTGACTTGAATAGGTCAATTTCGAAAATTAATTCGAACACGCCCTGGGATACGCCCGTGTCGAAGGTCGTGTCCCAGGCTCGACGATCGTTGACTCTCAAACGTCGACTAGCCTGAATACGCCCTGGGACACGCCCGTGTCCCAGGCCGTGTACACCCGACACGCCCTGGGACACGCCCGTGTCCCAGGCCGTGTCTAACAGCCTCCAACCCAAAATTGTGTACAAACATATTTTGAGATTTTTGGGGTGTTACAATCCTCCCCCCCCCCTTAATAAAATTTCGTCCCGAAATTTGAAGACAAAAGGGAGAAAATAATAAACATTTATATGTTTCTATTACACATATAACGAGTGAACAAGTTACGAAAATAACTCGGGAAACTCGGCTCGCATGGTCTGCTCGCGCTCCCATGTTAGCTCTTCTCGGCCACAATTGTCCCACCGGACTTTGACCATCCCGATCACCTTGTTCCGCAACTGTTTCTCGGCTCGATCCTCTATCCGTATAGGCTTCACCTTTGTCGTTAGCCCATACTCAACTGGCACTCGATCATTTTCAACTATATGAGCTGGATCCTTGACTGCTTTGCGTAACACCGAGATGTGAAACACGTCATGCAATCCACTCAATTCCGATGAAAGAGCTAACCGATAGGCAGCTTCCCCAATTCGCTCCACCACTTCAAACGGACCAAGGTATCGCGGACTTAGCTTTTTCAACTGCCGGATCCGAGATACGCCTTTGAAGGGCTTAATCTTTAAATAGACCCATTCACCCACCGCGAACTCCACGTTCCGGTGCTTAGCATTGTAATACTTGGCCTGCCGATCTTGGGCTATTAGGAGCTTCTCTCGAATAGAGCGTACTGTTGAGGTAGCATCCTCGACTTCCTTTTTGCCTAAAAGTTTAGTCTCGCCAGTTTCTGCCCAAGCTAGCGGTGTACGACACTTGCGACCATACAGCGCTTCAAATGGGGCCATGCCTATACTCGCTTGATAGCTATTATTATAGGCAAACTCCACCATAACAAGATGTTCTTCCCACTTCTTACCGAAGTCCAGGGCGCACATACGGAGCATATCCTCCATCGTTCTGTTGGTTCGTTCAGTTTGGCCATCCGTTTGCGGGTGAAAGGCCGTACTGAATGCTAACTTCGTGCCCAACATCTGATGAACTAATCTCCAATCCTTTGAAGTAAAGCGCCCATCTCGGTCACTTACGATGCTCCGGGGAACACCGTGCAATCGAACTATCTGCTCCACATAGAGCTTTGCCAACGTTTCCACTGAATCGTCCCGCTTGTTTGGTATAAAGTGAGCCACCTTTGTCAATCGGTCTACAATCACCCAGATTGAGTCATGGCCGCGCTGAGATCTCGGCAATCCGTGCACGAAATCCATAGAAATATCCTCAAATTTCCATTGCGGAACCGGCAACGACTTCAGGAAACCACTCGGCCGTTGACATTCTGCCTTTACCAAAGCACAAGTACGACATTTAGCCACATACGCGGCTATGTCCTTCTTTAAACCAGGCCACCAGAACAGTTTCTTCATGTCTTTGTACATTTTTGTGCTCCCAGGGTGAATTGAATACTTTGTAAAGTGCGCTTCATATAGCAGCCCTTCACGCAATTTACCCGCACTAGGGACGCACAATCGGCCATCCTTCCGTAATAAGCCATCATCCCAGGAGAACTGATCACCCGATCCCTCCTTTGCATAGCGTTGAAGACTTTCATCCAACTCCGTTGCCCGCCGAACCCTGTCAGCAAGGTCATATTGAACTTCCAACCAGTTCATGCTTGCTTCAGTTGAAGAATCTCTTCCCACACAAGATATCTCCAAGGCTTCCAACTCTTGGACTAACCGCTCATCATGTATCCGCAACCAATTTGCCTGTACCGGAGCCCGACGACTCAAGGCATCAGCGACCACATTTCCCTTTCCGGGAACATAGTGAATGTCGAATGTAAAATCCCCAAGGAATTCCATCCACCTTCTTTGTCGCATATTCAACTCCTTTTGATCGAGCAGATACTTTAAACTTTGATGATTGGTATAAATATCTACTTTCACGCCATATAGATAATGCCGCCACAACTTTAGCGAAAAAATCACCGCCGCCAACTCCAAATCATGGACGGGGTAATTACGCTCATGTACTTTCAATTGACGTGAACCATAAGCGATCACCTTGCCAAACTGCAGGAGAACGCAGCCTAAGCCGCTTCCTGACGCATCGCTGTATATTTCAAATCCATCTGTACCACATGGCGACATCAAAACAGGCGCCGTGGTCAAACGACTTTTCAGCTCCTCAAAAGCTCGTGCGCACTCCGGCGTCCAAACGAACTTCTGATCCTTTCTCGTCAACGTAGTCAGAGGCAAAGCAATCCGGGAGAAGTTCTCCACGAACCTCCTATAGTAGCCCGCCAGTCCAAGGAAACTTCTGACTTCGGCCACTGAAGACAACACTGGCCAATCCCGAATGGCACTTATCTTAGCCGGATCCACCGCTATGCCCTCTCCACTTACCACATGGCCTAGAAAAGCCACCGACGAGAGCCAGAACTCACACTTTGAGAACTTGGCATACAGCTTATTCCTTTGCAAGGTATGCAATACTAATCGCAAATGGTTTGCATGATCTTCCTCCGATTGTGAATATACCAGAATATCATCAATAAACACAATCACAAACAAATCCAGGTATTCGCGGAACGTACGATGCATGAGATCCATGAATACCGAAGGCGCATTACACAAGCCGAACGGCATCACTGTGAACTCATAATGACCATAGCGTGTGCCAAACGCTGTCTTGGGAATGTCACCTTCCCTAATCCGCAACTGGTAATACCCGGACTTCAAATCCAACTTCGAATAGACGGTTGAGCCTGCTAGCTGATCGAACAAGTCATCGATCCGAGGAATTGGATACTTGTTTTTCTCCGTCAGCTTGTTCAGTTCACGATAATCAATACATAGTCGCAAACCACCGTCTTTCTTTTTCACAAAAAGAACAGGCGCGCTCCAAGGTGACATACTTGGGCGTATGTATCCCTGCTCCAACAACTCTTGCAACTGAACTTTCAGTTCGGCCATTTCTTTTGGCGCTACCCGATACGGCGAACGGGCCACGGGTTTTGCACCCGGCACCAGCTCGATAGCGAAGTCAATTTCCCTTTGGGGAGGTAACCCCGGAAGGTCCTTTGGAAACACATCCGCATATTCCGACACAATCGGCACTTCACTCACACTGGCCTTCGGCGCCACCGCCTCTATGAGTGTGAAGAACAACTCCGCACCCTTCCGAACTGCCTTAACAACTTGGAGAGCGGATAACAACATCCCACTTATCCCTTGTATACCAATAAACTTGGTCTCTCGTTCGGTATTTTGCCCAAGTGTGACCTCTTTTGAAGTGCAATCAATACAGACACGCTGCTCTGAAAGCCAGTCCATACCAAAGATTATATCAAATTCTTTGATTGGCAATACTAGTGTTTCCACTTTGAACTCCCGACTTCCTATCTTGACCTCAAGACCGCAAGATCGATCCGCGCACATCAAACATCCGTTAGGCAACAACACCTTTACACTGTCTGTCTTGGTCCGGATAGGCACCCCGACACGCAAGACAAAATCCTCAGACAAAAACGAATGTGAAGCACCTGTGTCAAACAGTGCTCGCGCCGGATACTCTCGTATAAGGACAAACCCTATAACATGACAATTAAAACAAGCACAGCACACCAAAAGTACAAATATTAAAACTTAAGCGCACCTGTGACGACATCAGCCTGCTTAATGGCCTCCTGTTGTCCAAGGTTGAAGACTCTGGGCTGCGCGTGCGAGGCAGAAGACTCCACCACAGCCTTCCCTTTCTCTGCATAAGACGCTCCCGTCTTCTTATCACCCTTTGGAGGACCAAATCGGCATTCACGTGCGAAGTGTCCAACCTTTCCGCACGTAAAACAAGCCCGAGCTCCATTCCCAGATGTGTCCGTCACAGTCGCAGAAGGAGCTTGTCCAGAAGACTTAGACTTCTTATTCCATTTCCTTCGGTAGCCAAACTTGTCCGGACGCGGCGGCTTAAACTCCGGCTTCACAACCGCCAAGTTTCCCTTTGCTTGCCCCCGTTTCATGTCCGTCTCCAAAGAACGAGCCGTACAGACTAAGGCTTGGAATCCCTGACTCACAGAACTCGAGAGCAAATACCTTAGCTCATCTCGCAGTCCCGCATAAAACCGACTAGTCTTACGCTCTTCTTCGGCGAAGATCGAGCCCGCATATCTTCCCAACCGGGTGAACTCATGCAGGTAGTCATCCACACTTCGATCTCCCTGTGCTAACCGTTGGAACTCCATTTCCATCGACATCCTTTGCTGCATCGGCAGATGTTGTGCTAAGAACAACCGAGAGAATTCTTCCATTGTAATCTCTGCCAATTGCCTGCCGGCCAAGTGATGCAGTTCAATCTCATCCCACCACAATTGCGCCTCTCCTTCCAGTAGGAAAGTGGCTAACATCACTTTCTGTTCCTCCTCAACCCTGATAGCCCTCATAATCCTCTTAATTCTTGCAAGCCAATCCTCTGCTTGGGCCGGTGTACCCGCCCCATGAAACTGCGGAGGGCTAAAGCTCAAGAATTGCTTCCATTGTTGATCTGCTACCCGCGGATCAACTTCGGCTTCTACCGGTTCTTGCCGTACCCCAGCTTGCGCTGGCACCACTGCAGGACGTGCTTGCCCCGCTTGCTGAGCATTCATCACAGCAAGTACCGTTTCCGTGATGAGACAGACTGTTTCAGCGGATGGAGGAGTTGTGGGCACCTCGGCTGGTGCCGCACTCGCAACAGAACGTTGTGGTTCGGACTGACCCGCAACACTTCTGGTCACCTATATGTGTAAAACACACAGGTTAACGACCAATAAAAACGGCAATCATACAAAGAGAATACACAAGTTCAACAAACAAGTGTATTTGCATTCCTAAGTGGACAATCTTGAGTTCAAATTAAGTGTTATAACGACGGCACTGACACGTGCTCGCCCCCTCTCAAAAGAATTCGTCCGCGAATTCGGAAGAGATCGACCAACAAGCTGATACCAAATTGTAACACCTCTACCCGTCAAGAAGAATATAATAGAGGGTCCGGCCGGGGCCCCACACCATATTCCACAAACAGGCGGAGACGCTACTAAATAATATCATAACCAACGCATCCTAACACAGAGCATTCTAGAGGAAGCTTCACGGTTGAATTAATGAACTCAAGATAAACAACATTGTCCACTAACATAGGAATGTATATATATATATCAAAAGAGTCTGGCCTTAAGGCCTTACAACAGTTTCTCTTAACAAGAGTGTGGTTTACATACATCAGCACGCAGGCCGGCCACACATGAACAAAAGAAACAAAACAATGCCTTCGAGGGCAGCAACGCAGCTTTGGGCTTCAGCCCGCTAAGTCCCGCTCGGACCAGCTCCTCCAGCACCTGTAAGAACCAATCCACCAAACGGTGGCAAAACAGGGCAACGGTCAGCATTCAGCTGACCAATTATAACGACCCTGCCCCTGGCACGGGGCAGCGGAATTCCATCCCTGCAAAGCATTCATCCAACATGATATATATAGCCATTCAAGCAAGACGTGCACGCCCGCACCGTCACATATCACAAACGTCGGCTCGACGGCCCGACGCTCCGTGCACTCAGGGCACATTCACACCGTTCAGAGGTCCCAGACATAACGGCGCACTATGAGCATTCTAGTCTGATCGGCTCACCGGCCGTCGACTCTCGCTATGTGATCCTAACAGGGTCTTAAGCACCCAAGGTTAGACAACCATAACGCGGGTACAGATCCACCTTTCCCGTTGCTCACATCGTCAGACTCACGCCTGGACTGACGCGGGTACAGTTTCACCTTGCCCGTTCCACCATTTCCTAATTGCAGCCTCACAGCTCAACTTTCCACCAGTAGCACTCACGGCCACAAGAGAGTCCAACTCTCATAATTTCCTGGACTTCTTCCAGTACTTTTATCCATCATGCATACAAGCAATCATCACGGAGCCTTCTCCGATATGCAACCAAGCATCACCAATCCAGACCATGTCCAGATGGGCTTCACACAGCATGCCTAGATCCGTACTCCAATTCCGGACTCTAACAAGGGGGACTTCACATATCTACCCCAAGGGACGCCACAACCCACCGCACACTCGCGGGGAAGTGTTTTCCCTATGCAATGCAGGAATTAAGGACTTCACATGTCCAAGCAGGAAATCGTTACCCTAGGAGTTCGCTTCGGAGCCATGGAGAGAAATTTGAGACGGATGAAAGCCTTCGCAGCAGCGTTGCCTTCGCAAATCTGATCTCGGCTCGCGATTTGGACCACCGTAGCACCACCGGCAGCCGGACTCCACTTCCTCTTCTTCCTCCTTGCTCTCACCTCTCTCTTACTTTAGAAAGAGAAGATGAAAAGAAGAATGAGCTTCTCCCCCCCTTTTCCCGGCCTTATCAGCCCAGGAATGAACTCCAGCCACAGGATCTTATTTAAAGAAAATGAAGGGCCACGATCTACTGAAAATTCCCCTGAAATTTGGCCGACACGGCCTGTGACACGCCCGTGTCACAGGCCGTGTACCCTTAAGCGGCACACGCGGCAGTCGCACTGACTGAAATATTCGAGAACACGGGCATCGACACGCCCGTGTCGAACCTGACACGCCCGTGTCAGTCATGAGACACGCCCGTGTCTCCTGTTACACGGTACTCACCGATTTCCAAAACCAGTACACGGGTCGGAATACGGCAGCTGACACGCCCGTGTCCAGCCTCACACGCCCGTGTTCCCAGCCGTGTTCAAGGCCGTGTCCGGCTCTGACTTGAATAGGTCAATTTCGAAAATTAATTCGAACACGCCCTGGGACACGCCCGTGTCGAAGGCCGTGTCCCAGGCTCGACGATCGTCGACTCTCAAACGTCGACTAGCTTGAACACGCCCTGGGACACGCCCGTGTCCCAGGCCGTGTACACCCGACACGCCCTGGGACACGCCCGTGTCCCAGGCCGTGTCTAACAGCCTCCAACCCAAAATTGTGTACAAACATATTTTGAGATTTTTGGGGTGTTACAACACGTGTCATGATGCCACGTCAAGCAGGGGATAACTGTCAATGCTCAGGCAAACCACTATCAACTATACTTTATGACGATTTATGAGTTAAATGAATAGAAAATCAGTTATATTTTTTAAAGGCCGTATCCCTCGGCTCGGTGGATCATCTAGTCCACAGTTTAAAAACTATACTTATACGCTGTGGAAAAATACTTTATTCAGGTTTGACATCCTAAAAGAGTGCATAAGTGTCCCCAGAGGACAACTTATACTATGCAGGACCCTACTTTTAATTTATACTACATATAAGAAAATGATCTTTTTACGTTATTTGAAAAATAGTGACGAGTTTTATAAAACATGCTGATTATGAGTAATACTTATAATAGTGTATTTAGGTTTAAAAGTAACTAGCAACCTAACATAAATCATCCCAAGAGTAAGTAGACTATCTCCAATAAAGGTAGCAACAAAAAGTAACATATCTAGTATCAAGGTAAAAACTACCAGTGGGCGCCAACAAACTGACACGAACCCACTGACAAGTATGTATGTCTGTAAGAAAAACACATCAAAACTACCTTGCAAAACAAGATACTGATCTCAAAAGCACCAGAGACCACCAGCAACAGCACAACACTACTAGCCGTCAGAGCAGCTACTATCAAGAACCTGAGGCATTCAAAGAAGAAAGAAAAGCTCAGCAAGCAAAACTAGAAAACTGCTCGAAAGAGTCAATCAAAAGATAAGTAAAAGAGGAAAACAAAGCAGTAACAGTCACAACTGCCCAAGGCAAGGCAAAAAGAAAGAGCACTAAGTGCGAGGACACAACAGTAGCTCTGCCAAAAAACTGCAGAGTCAACAAGGCTACCATGAGCCTAAATATTGTAATCTACCAAGGAAGAAACGTCTAACACCCTAAGCTGTGGGAGATGGTAGTAGCAAAAACATCGCAGATCCGGGTTAGAGGCAAACTCAGTCCCCCAATCACTATTTCCAAGAAACCAAGCTCAGGGGTCTACATGTGAAAGCACTAGGGACCTCCCCCCCCTTGCCCAGCCCGTACCTAGAGCAAGATAAAAGAAACGGGTGGCCACGACTAAATTACACAACACCACCCCCCATAAGAGCTTCTAACCACCACTACTAACCACGACCCACGATTCGGCCTTTGGGAAAGAAAACATAGCCGGCAAGGAACATCAACATCAATAACTTCACTCGGGGGAAGAAATCAAGGTAAGGGAAAAGCGTTGAGATGACTCAATACGGCTTGGCGTTGAGTGAGCCCCACTCACTCA
Organism: Platanthera zijinensis; assembly: GCA_039513925.1. Lineage (NCBI taxonomy): Eukaryota > Viridiplantae > Streptophyta > Magnoliopsida > Asparagales > Orchidaceae > Platanthera > Platanthera zijinensis. The sequence goes on from CM077088.1 coordinate 158,067,133, forward strand.
ATGCCTAACCAGACCTTGGCATTGAGTGAGTCAGCCTCACTCAGTGCCAGAAACCACCATGGCGTTGAGTGAGGTTCACTCACTCAACGCCCTCCGCAAGAACAACTCTGGCGTTGAGCGAGCTAACCTCACTCAACGCCAAAACAGCCATGGCGTTGAGTGAGGTTCTCTCACTCAACGCCTCCCGCAAGAAAACTCTGGCATTGAGTGAGCTAACCTCACTCAACGCCAAAAAAGCTAAAGAGGCAGTGGCGTTGAGTGAGCTATCCTCACTCAATGCCAAAACAGCTACGGCGTTGAGTGAGGTCTACTCACTAAACGCCTTAGCACTTTACCGCAGGAAAACCCTAAACCAACACCAACAGGAAGAGGTCGGCGGGAATGACGACTGGTTCTCGCCGAATCGGCGGGAATCCAGATTGATTCTCGCCGAATCGGCGGGAATCTAGATTGATTCTCGCCGAATCGGCGGGAATCCAGATTGATTCGCGCCGAATCGGCGGGAATCACTGACGATACACGTCGAAATCGGCGAGAATCACTTAGTGATTCCCGTCGATTTTGACTTAGACAAATTTCTAACTCAGTCGCCACACTACTTAGCCGCAAAAGAACAGACCAAACTATGGCTTTGAGTGTGTGCACAACACTCAATGCCAAATCCCGGGCGGCTTTTGGTTTTGAGTGTGTGCACCACACTCAACACCAAATCCCGAGAGCCTACCAAGACTGGTTCTAACTAGAGCACTACCACAGAAACCTCTTCTCTCTCTCGGCTCCACCCGCAAAAGCACCAAATTAGAACTAAAAATCTGGAGTCAAAATGGTTAAAACAACCAGTGGGTTGAGTGAAAACAACACAAGGAGGGGGGGGCTCATAAAGGGAAAGTGAAGCACAAAGTTTAACAAGCAAAAAGAGAAAAGCTAGGCTTCTATCCTCGGGCTAACCTAAGAGGGGAAAAAAATCAAAACTGCAAGTGCAAGGACAACTTGCCTCAATTTCCGACGAAGCTTGGTCGGTTTTTCCTTATCTACACACGGCACCAGCAACAGCAACACCCTAACAAAAAAATCTCGAACTTTACTTGCGGAAATGTGCCAAAACCAGAATTTCGGGCCTCCTAAAAACTCCACGAAAATCAAATCTCTTATCGTAGAAACATAGGTCTAAGAGAGAGAAACCCAAATCCGCTTTCGAAATTGAATTCCATCCACAAATGCTCCCGGAATCGCCGTCCGAAGGGTAGCAGGTCGGCGGTTTCTCCGCTGTTTTTCCGCGTACAGGAGAGGCGGGTTCGGTCTCGAGAAAAAGAAGAAGAGTGGGCCCGTCATCTACTGATTAAGGCTTTTTAAAATAAAAAGACACGCCTATTCGGCCCTAACTGCTGCCTAAACTGCCGGTTCGCTTAAGCTAAGAAATTTCCTATTTGTTTTTACTAATAGCACACCCAAAACGACTCGAAAACCGAACTACCTCGGAATCCGACGAAATTTGCATCGTAGCTAAATACCCATGCTACGAACGCAACGACGAAGTTGAAATTAACTTTCGACAAACAGAACTCGAGTTATACCCACCCGAAGCCAAAACACAAGCATCCCCCGAGAGGTAACACCGGGTCACCCAAAACGACTCGGCTTGCTAGGGAGTTCTTGCTAATAGGCTACAAAATAGGCCACTCAGTTCTAAGGAGTTAAGACCACACTCCACAGATGGCACAAGCCAAGAAAACGCGTCGACGTAACGCCAAACGAGAATTAAATAATCGCATAAAAAATCGGGGGCGTTACAGTCGCTCCCCCTAAAAGAAAGTTTCGTCCCGAAACTTTACGCACAACACTTCTACTATAGAACGAAAAGTAACAAGACAAACATTACAAGAAGAAAACAAACCAACCTAATCAGGGAAACAATTGAGGGTGAGCCTCCCTCATAGCCGACTCTAACTCCCAAGTCGCTCTTTCCAAACCCTGATTCTTCCATAGAACTTTGACCATCGGGATGGACTTCCTTCGCAGCACCCGATCTTGAGTATCCAATATGCGAACCGACACTTCAATAAAAGAGAGATTAGGCTCCAACTGGGGCACAACATCCAAGACTTGCTCACTACTGCGCACACACTTCCATAATTGGCTTACGTGAAATACATTATGAACACCTAGGAAGTTTGCTTGCAAATCCAACCGATAAGCTGACACGCCAATCCGTTCAACAATCTTAAATGGGCCCACATACCTCAGGTCCAATTTCCGATTTTTACCGAACCTCTTAACTCCAACCATCGGGGAAACCTTAAGAAACACGAGGTCCCCTACAAAAAAACTCCAAGTCCGGCCTATGCCGATTGGCGTTCTTCTCGTATCTCTCCTGAGCTAAACGAAGCTTTTCTCGAATAAGCTTCACTGCGACTTCCATCTCCTCGAGCGCATCCGGACCCAACAAGGGTATCTCACCTGCCTTAGCCCAAAACAGGGGAGTTCTGTAGCGCCTCCCATACAACGCTTCAAACGGAGCCATTTGCAAACTTTCTTGATAACTGTTATTGTATGCAAACTCCATAAGTCGCAATCGCTCATCCCATGCTCCACCGTGGTCTAGAATGTAGCATCTGAACATATCCTCAACTATCTGGTTCACCCGCTCTGTCTGCCCATTGGTCTGTGGGTGGTAAGCAGTCGAATACCTCAGATCGGTACCCAAACCCTCCTGCAGACTCTTCCAAAAGCGAGAAGTAAACCGGGAATCTCGATCGAAAATGATGCTTACAGGCACATCGTGCAATCTGAAGACCTCATTCAAGTACAACCTGCTATCTTCTTCATCGGGTAGTCAATCTTATACGACATGAAGTGAGCACACTTCGTCAATCTATCCACTATAACCCAAACAGAATCAAATCCCCTTTGAGATTTCGGTAAGCCCGTGATGAAGTTCATAGAAATACTTTCCCACTTCCAATTCGGGATCTCTAACGGAGTTAACTTGCCACCAGGCCTTCCGTGATCGGCCTTCACACGCTTGCAAGTGTGTCACTCAACAACAAATTGGGCTATATCACTTTTCATCCCATACCACCAGGAAATTTGCTTCAAATCATGATACATCTTCGTAGATCCTGGATAGTAGGCAACAATGGATCCATGAGCCTCTCTGCATACCGTACCCCTGATGTCCCCAATGGCGGGGATGCAAAATCTACTGCGGTACTTCAAAGTACCCGCATCATCGATGGAAAAATCCGGCAACTCCCCTCTCTCAGTCCTGAGGTAAGTGCAGCAGGTCCGGATCGTCCTTCTGGTGAAACCTAGTAAGGGAAATCAAGGACGGCTCTGCCACTGCCAAACTATTCTTTATGTCGCAGCATCCTACTGAGATATCCATAAGGAGGAACTCTTCCACTAAATGATCGACGAAGAGATTAAAGATCTTCCCCGTCTTCTGACTCAGGACGTCGGCCACCACATTGGCCTTGGCTGGATGATACTTGATATCTACATCATAATCGGCCATATACTCTAGCCACCGACGCTGGCGCAGATTCAAATCCTTGTGCGTGAACACATACTTTAGGCTCTTGTGATCAGTGAAGATCTTGCACTGAGCCCCATAAAGTAGATGCCTCCACAGCTTCAACGCATAAATCACCGCTGCAAACTCAAGGTCATGCGTAGGGTAATTTCTCTCATGAGTCTTTAATTGCCTTGACCCATACGCAATCACTTTTCCAAGCTGCATCAACACGCAACCTAAACAAACATGTGAAGCATCCACGCACACATCATAATCTACACCCTCAGTAGGTAGGGTCAGGACGGGAGCAGTGCACAATCTGTTCTTTAGCTCCAGGAAGGCTTCTTCGCAATGCTCGCTCCAAACAAAGGCCGCGTTCTTCTGAGTCAACCTGGTCAAAGGTGCAGCTAGGGTAGAGAAACCCTCCACAAACCTCCTGTAGTAGCCGGCCAACCCTACAAAGCTCCTGATCTCATTGGGCATGCCCGGCCTACTCCAATCCATCACTGCTGCGATCTTTTCCGGGTCAACCGAGATCCCATCCTTATTCACCACGTGGCCCAGAAAAGAGACCTGAGGCAACAAAAATTCGCACTTGCACAACTTGGCGAATAACTTGTGATTCCTCAACTCCGATAGAACCAAGCGCAGGTGCTGATCATTCTCCACAGCGTTGTGAGAATAGACCAGCACGTCATCGATGAAAACCACAACGAACTTGTCCAGGAAATCCTTGAACACCCGGTTCATCATATCCATGAAAACTGATGGTGCGTTGGTCAGACCAAACGACATCACCAAGAACTCAAAATGTCCATGCCTCGATCTAAATGCAGTCCGTGGAATATTTGCCTCACAGATCCTAAGCTGGTGATAGCCAGAATGAAGATCGATCTTAGATAACACCGTGCTACCACGCAACTGGTCAAACAAGTCATCGATCCTCGGCAGGGGGTACTTGTTCTTAATAGTGACTTTTTTCAACTCCCTATAGTCGATGCAAAGCCGCATCGACCCATCCTTCTTCTTCACAAATAGAACAGGAGCACCTCAAGGCGACAAACTCTTCCTGATAAACCCTTTTGCCAACAACTCATCTAACTGGACTCGCAATTCCTCTAGCTCACGAGGGGCCATCCGGTACGGCGCCTTAGCAATAGGATGCGTACCCGGTTCCAAATCAATCACAAATTCGACATCCCGATCGGGAGAAAGACCAGGAAGGTAATTAGGAAACACATCAGCGAAATCGCGAACAACGGGAATCTCCTCTAAGCATGGTATACTAACAGCGGTCCCAACCACCGAGACTAAACAAGCAAAACATCTAGAAGGAAACAACTTTTGAGCACATACCACAGAAATGACAGGAGAATCTTGGCACGGATCAGCATACACGCTTTCCGGCTGACCATTGTCCTTGATGAAGTCCAAGCACTTCCCTTTGCACTGAATGACCGCATCATACTTAGACAGCCAGTCCATGCCCAGAATGACATCGAATTCCTCCAGGTCAATCATCTTCAAGTCTGCCCTCGCAAGAAAATCCCCTGACAAAATAGGGCAATCTAGAATGCCCAAATCTGATAGCACAGATTAACTAGAAGGGAACTTGACGCGGAAGGTATCCCGAACTCGATCTAGAGTTAACCGATGTCGCTCTACAAAGGCTCTAGCCACAAATGAGTGGGTAGCGCCGGAGTTGAACAGAACGCACGCCCAGCAGTTCTTCACCTTAAATTTCCCTATAGGAGTATACACAACTAAGGATCTACCAAAACAACACTGTAACCATTCTAACAAATAAAACTTTCAAGCTGGAAAAAGAAACAACTAACATGAGATGACCTGAGTCGAAGCTTGGGCCTCCTCGGAAGAGATCACGTTCAGCTTTCCTTTACCCTTGTCCACATGCTAAGGCGGAGGTAGCGCCTAAAGTGGAACTGCATGAAGAGCAGGCTGGACCTGAGGACACCTAGACTTGATGTGACCCTTCTGCCCACACTGATAGCAGACTTTATCCTTGGACAAGCACTGGGCAGCATCATGCCCGGGTAGCTTGTAGACAGAACAGGAGACATCCCTCCTAGGAGCACCCTGAATCGCATGAACCTGCTCCTTTTTCTAAGCTACTGCCTTCTTAAAACACCTCTCGACAGGGTGGCCCGACCGGCCACAGAAACTACACACCACCTTGCTCTTCTTTCCCGAAGCAGCATCGGGTACCTGGGGTTTCTTCTCCTCAACGGACATCCTCTTGTCCTTCCTCATTTGCTGGCCTCTGCTCCTTGCGGTCTCGATAGCCTCCACCTTAAGAGAAGCCTCCATTACCCCTACTTAGGTCTCCGATCCATAAACACTGGTCAACTGCTGCACCTCGTTCCTCAAGCCACCAAGAAACTGCTTGACTCGATCAGCCTCAACACTCACCAACCCAGGAGCAAACCGGCTCAAATTTCTGAACTCTATCTCATACTCACCAACCGTGAGTTGCCTTTGCTTTAGGTGGAGGAAGTCATTCATAAGATGGTCACGCTCGACCGAGGGCAAGAACTTCCTCAACAACATTTCCTTGAACATTTCCCAAGAGCAACCAGCTACCAAGCTCTCCTTTTCTCTAAGCCACTAACTCTTTGCCAAACCCTTAAGCTGATAGGAGGCTATCATCACCCTCTTATCGTCTGCAATACCGGAGTATGAGAACATCTCCTCCATGGAGATCAGCCAATCATCTATGATAATGAAATCTGTCTTCCCATCATACGTAGGAGGGCTAAGTCTCTGAAACTGCAAGATGAATGCCATCTCCACTGGCACCACCACTGGAGGTCTCAGGGGTGCAGGGGGAGGTGGAACAGCAATCCCCCTTGCAGGGCCTTACACTCCCTGAGTCTGTCCTGCCACAACTGCCACCAAAGACTGGATCTGGGCTCGCACCTCCACCAACTACCTGCTCAAGGAATCGCTACTCTGCCACAAGTTCTCGATCACCGCATCATTCTGCGCTCCAGATGACTCACCCTCAGATAGGGGGGTCAATCTAGTCGAAGGGCGTATCGCCATCCTAAAGTCATAACAACCTTAGTCAGATCCTAGTAAGACAGCTGCAACTAACTGCAAGTACAGACAATACATACATAAATATGAACTTAAAGCTGCTAAACTTGCTCTGGGAGTTTATTTTTACAAGAATTGATGTTATGCCTTAACCTAGGATGGTTAACCACCACCATACTAACTCTTGTGCCTAGATCGGGAATGCATTACTTTATATTATTTTTGACTCAAAAATTATGTGTGTACATATGTCATCCTGCCAGTCTTTAGCTTGGCACTTTGTGCTAATGCAATGTTATGCTATGCATGTTTGTGCTATGCATTCTAAAAAGGCTTTAATGCATGTTATGAGCGGCGTACACATGAAAATGTTATGCATCCAATACTACATAACATTTTCATGCAACGAAAAGAAAACGAGCTAGTCACAGCCATGTGGTGAGGTTATGCATCCCATACTACATAACCCTCACATGTTGCCCCTATGGTGGATCCATATACGAACACATATTATGCATCCAATACTACATAATATGCCCCGTATACTTTATGTTATGCTATGAGTGTTCGTGCTTTTGCCAAGACGTGCTAATGATATATCGGTGTGTGAATGACATGATGCTGAACTACTAACGCAATCAAAAGGGAAGGTTGCCCGACTAACTTGTCAAGCAACCTCCCTCTGATACTAACTGTCACAAACCTCATTTTCTCCGAGGAAAACGAAATATCAGAGTAGGATAAAACACACGTCATGATGCCACGTCGAGCAGGGGATAACTGTCGACGCTCAGGCAAACCGCTATCAACTATACTTTATGAAGATTTATGAGTTAAATGAATAGAAAATCAGTTATATTTTTTAAAGGCCGTATCCCTTGGCTCGGTGGATCATCTAGTCCACAGTTTAAAAACTATACTTATACGCTGCGGAAAAATACTTTATTCAGGTTTGACATCCTAAAAGAGTGCATAAGTGTCCCCAGAGGAAAACTTACACTATGCAGGACCCTACTTTTAATTTATACAATATATAAGAAAATGATCTTTTTACGTTGTTTGAAAAATAGTGACGAGTTTTATAAAACATGCTGACTATGAGTAATACTTATAATAGTGTATTTAGGTTTAAAAGTAACTAGCAACCTAACATAAATCATCCCAAGAGCAAGTAGACTATCTCCAATAAAGGTAGCAGCAAAAAGTAACATATCTAGTATCAAGGTAAAAACTACAAGTGGGCGCCAACAAACTGACACGAACCCACTGACAAGTATGTATGTCTGTAAGAAAAACACATCAAAACTACCTCGCAAAACAAGGTACTGATCTCAAAAGCACCAGAGACCACCAGCAACAGCACAACACCACTAGCCGTCAGAGCGGCTACTATCCAGAACCTGAGGCATTCAAAGAAGAAAGAATACCTCAGCAAGCAAAACTAGAAAACTGCTCGAAAGAGTCAATCAGAAGATAAGTAAAAGAGGAAAACAAAGCAGTAACAGTCACAACTGCCCAAGGCAAGGCAAAAAGAAAGAGCACTAAGTGCGAGGACACAACAGTAGCTCTGCGTAAAAACTGCAGAGTCAACAAGGCTACCATGAGCCTAAATGCTGTAATCTACCAAGGAAGAAATGTCTAACACTCTAAGTTGTGGGAGATGGCAGTAGCAAAAACATCACGGATCCGAGTTGGAGGCAAACTCAGTCCCCCAACCACTATTTACAAGAAACCAAGCTCAGGGGTTTACATGTGAAAGCACTAGGGACCTCCCACCCCCTTCCCCAGCCCATACCTGGAGTAAGATAAAAGAAAAGGGTGGCCACGGCTAAATTACACAACACCACCCCCCATAAGAGCTTCAAACCACCACTACTAACCACGACCCACGATTCGGACTTTGGGAAAGAAAACATTGCTGACAAGGAACATAAACATCAAGAACTTCACTCGGGGGAAGAAATCAAGGTAAGGGAAAAGCGTTGAGATGACTCAACACGGCTTGGCGTTGAGTGAGCCCCACTCACTCAACGCTTAACCAGACCTTGGCGTTGAGTGAGTCAGCCTCACTCAGCGCCAGAAACCACCATGGCGTTGAGAGAGGTTCACTCACTCAACGCCCTCCACAAGAACAACTCTGGCATTGGGTGAGCTAACCTCACTCAACGCCAAAATAGCCATGGCGTTGAGTGAGGTTCTCTCACTCAACGCCTCCCGCAAGAAAACTCTGGCATTGAGTGAGCTAACCTCACTCAATGCCAAAATAACTAAAGAGGCAGTGGCGTTGAGTGAGCTATCCTCACTCAATGCCAAAACAGCTACGACGTTGAGTGAGGTCTACTCACTCAACGCCTTAGCACTTTACCGCAGGAAAACCCTAAACCAACACCAACAGGAAGAGGTCGACAGGAATGCCGACTGGTTCTCGCCGAATCGGCGGGAATCCAGATAGATTCTCGCCGAATCGGCGGGAATCCAGGTTGATTCTCGCCAAATCGGCGGGAATCCAGATTGATTCTCGCCGAATCAGCGGGAATCACTGACGATACACGTCGAAATCTGCGAGAATCACTTAGTGATTCCCGTCGATTTTGACTTAGACGAATTTCTAACTCAGTCGTCACACAACTTAGCCGCAAAAGAACAGACCAAAATATGGCTTTGAGTGTGTGCACCACACTCAACGCCAAATCCCGGGCGGCTTTTGTTTTTGAGTGTGTGCACCACACTCAACACCAAATCCCGAGAGCCTACCAAGACTGGTTCTAACCAGAGCACTACCACAGAAACCTCCTCCTCTCTCTCTCGGCTCCACCCGCAAAAGCACCAAACCAGAACTAAAAATCTGGAGTCAAAATGGTGAAAATAACAAGCGGGTTGAGCGAAAAAAACACAAGGAGGGGGGGGGGGGCTCATAAAGGAAAACTGAAGCACAAAGTTTAACAAGCAAAAAGAGAAAAGCTAGGCTTCTATCATAGGGCTAACCTAAGAGGGAGAAAAAAAAATCAAAACTGCAAGTGCAAGGACCACTTGCATCGATTTCCGACGAAGCTTGGTCGTTTTTCCCTTATCTACACACGGCACCAGCAGCAGCAACACCCTAATAGAAAAATATCGAACTTTACTGGCGGAAAAGGGCCAAAACTAGAATTTCGGGCCTCCTAAAAACTCCACGAAAATAAAATCTCTTACCATAGAAACGTAGGTCTAAGAAAGAGCAACCCAAATACGCTTTCGGATGTAATTCCGTCCACAAACGCTCCCGGAATCGCCATCCGAAGGGTAGCAGGTCGGCGGTTTCTCCGCTGTTTTTCCGCGTACAGGAGAGGCGGGTTCGGTCTCGGGAAGAAGAAGAAGTGTGGGCCCGCAATCTACTGATTAAGGCTTTTTAAAATAAAAATACACGCCTATTCGGCCCTAACCACTGCCTAAACTGCCGGTTCGCTTATGCTAAGAAATTTCCAATTTATTTTTACTAATAGCACACCCAAAACGACTAGAAAACCGAACTATCTCGGAATTCGACGAAATTCGCACCGTAGCTAAATACCCATGCTACAAACGCAATGACAAAGTCAAAATTAACTTTCGACGAACAGAACTCGAGTTATACCCACCCGAAGCCAAAACACAAGCATCCCCCGAGAGGCCACACTGGGTCACCCAAAACGACTCGGCTTGCTAGGGAGATCTTGCCAATAGGCTACACAATAGGCCACTCAGTTCTAAGGATTTAAGACCACACTCCACAGATGGCACAAGCTAAGAAAATGCGCCGACATAACACCAAACGAGAATTAAATAATCGCAGAAAAAATCGGGGGCGTTACATTCATCCCTTTGTGCTTAATAGCCTTTGTTCCTCATGGCAAACCACAGAAGAGCAGAGCCCTTGAGAAATCATCCTCTTGCCACTGATCGGCTTCGTCATATTCAGGAAGTCGCAAGTACCTTGTGAGGAGGGATGCTTTCACCTTAATCCTTACTTGACAAACTTTGCTTTTGATGACTGTGTCTTCTCTACTGATCTTTGCATTTGAGAAAAACTCTAGCACATCCTTGTCCAGGACTTTGCAGGGGTGTTCAAGAATGAATGACAGTCCGACTTATTCCAACATCAGAATCACATTTCTGAATTCATCAGTGGGCGACACAAACCCCATTCGCACAATCTCTCCCCCTACGAGCAAACCACTTGTTCCTCTAGGAGCCATTGGTAGTGGTAGAACTTCGGTAAGGAGCAAGACAGTGAGTTCGAAGCGATCTTCGGTAACCGAATTTGCTGTCGGAAACAAGTCTGAAATCGAGAATCCTCAACCTCGAGGGAACTGTTGTTGATGTAGGAGTTGAATAAGAATCGCTGCTGGAAATGAATCATTGGGGAATAACTGTTGCAGTCCTTGTAGCGGAATCGAAACCGTCAGGAAGACATATTCAGCTGGATTCGGCTTCTCGTTCAGCAGAATGAGGTTGGTTTCCCCGAGAACTTTATATATATATATATTTTTTTTTAAAGTTTTAAGATGGGAAAACGACGCGTACCTGAAACCGGCGACTCATCAGATCCAATAAAATTGACCTAAGCATGAATCGTCAAAATTCTACAGAAGCCGAGCAGAATTCGTCGAGTTTCGTCCTAGACACTTGCATAATCTCGACGAATCGTCGAGTTCTGGCGAGACATCTCGATGAATTTGCTTTGGAAAAACTTTCTGCATAGAGGTGCACTTCACGAGAATAGGTCCGACTTCTTAGCCATCTTCAAGACTTCTTGTTGAGCATGCCTAATTCTATTTTGAATAGAGAGAACTTGGCCTCGTTTAGTGGCTTTATGAAAATGTCTGCGACTTGTTTATCTGTCGGGACATAGTTGAGAGTTATGTCCTTTTTCTCCACATGATCATAGATAAAGTGATATCTGATTTTGACGTGCTTTGTCTGGCTGTGAGAGACTGGATTATTTGCAATTGCTTTTGCACTAGAGGAGTCGCAAAATATTAGAATCTCCTTGAATTTTAAATTGTAATCTTCTAGCTGATTCCTGATCTAGACAAGCTGTGCGCAATAACTTCTAGCAGAGATGTACTTTTATTTGGTAGTGGAAGTTGCCACATAATTTTGCTTCTTACTGCTCCATGAAATAAGCCTTCTTCCGAGGAATTGACACATCTCGAAGGTGCTTTTCCTGTCATCCCTGCTAACTGCAAAATCTTCATCTAAAAAACAAATTAGCTTGATATCATTACTTCTTGGGTACCATAAGCCAAGATTTGGCGTACCCTTAAAGTATCTCAAGATCCTCTTTGCAACAAAGTATTGAGATTCCTTAGAGTTCACCTGATATCATTACTTCTTGGATGTAAGGTAGAGCAAGGACCCAATTATGTTTCTGTACTTGGTTTCATCAAATGGCTTCCCTTTCTCATCCTTATCCAGAGACATAATTGAACCCATTTGAGTTCTCATCGAGGTTGCGTTCTCCATTCTGAATTTCTTAAGTAATTCTTTGGTGAACTTTGCCTGAGAGATGAAAATTCCATCATTAGATTGTTTCACCTGAAGTCTTAAGAAATACTTCAGCTCTCCCATACTGCTTATTTCAAACTTCCCTTGCATGAGTTTAGAAAACTTCTTACAAAGGTTGTCTTCCATAGAGCCAAATATAATGTCATCTATATAGATTTGCACTAGCAAAATCTTACCTTTTACTTCCCTAAGAAATAATGACTTATTTATCTTTCCTCTTATGAACTTGTTCTCAAGAAGAAAGCTAGACAAAATCTCATACCAAGCTTGGGGAGCTTGTTTTAATCCGTATAGAGCTTTATTAAGAAAATATACATGATTAGGGAAAGTTGAGTTGACAAAACCCGAGGGTTGAGCTACGTATACTTCCTCTTTTATATCTCCATTGAGGAATGCTGAATTCACATCTATTTGATTGGCTTTGAATCCTTTGTGAGAAGCATACGCCAGAAATAACCTTATCGCTTTGAGTCGGGCCACTGAAGCAAAAGTCTGATCGAAGTTAATCCCTTCTTCTTGTCTGTACCCTTTAGCTACAAGTCTAGATTTGTTCTTTATAATCATTCCATTTTTTTCTAGCTTGTTTCTAAATACTCGTTTGGTACCGATCACGTTCTGTCCTTTGGGCCTAGGCACTAGCTCTCAAACCTTGCATCTTTCAAACTGATTGAGCTCCTCTTGCATGGACAAAATCTAAGAGGCATCCATGTTTTCTTCTTCAAACTTCTTTGGCTCAACCTGAGATAGAAAACTAAGATGTAGAACTTCATTAGCAGTACCTCTTTTGGTTCTCATACTGTTGCCTGGCTCTCTAATGATTAGATCTACCAGGTGATCTCTTAAGTGTCTGAATGCTAGATTTCATCCTCTCCCACCAGTAGGTTCTGCCACATCTATTGCATATCCTACAGGTTGAGGTAGTTCTTCATCTAATCATTCTTCATACACCACACTTGGATCGTCAACCTTGACTAATCTTGGGGCATCATCCATGACTGCTTCTTCCAAGCTTAGTTCCTTTAACCTGGTACCTGCATCTACACCAACAACACTAGACGAGCTGCTATGAAGCATGCTTGTCTTATCAAATACAACATTTATAGACTCTTCTACCACTAGGGTTTTCTTGTTGAAAATTCTATAAGTCTCAGTATGACTACTATACCCTATAAAATTACCTTTAAAACATTTATCACTAAACTTCGTTTGATAATACTTCCCATCGTTACGTACGAAGCATTTACTGCCAAAACTCCTAAAATAGGACACAGTCGGTTTTCTGCCCTTTAATAGTTCATAGGAAGTTTTACGATGACTTTTGTCAATTAAAGCTCAGTTTTGCACGTAACAAGTAGTGTTGACTGCTTCGGCCCAGAAGTACTCTAGTAATGAAGCGTCATTCAACATAGTTATATATGCTTAAATGATTGTTCTATTCCTTTTCTCAACAACTCTATTTTATTGCGGAGTACGCGAAGAGAAAAACTCATGAAATAAACCTTGACTTCCACAGAATTTTGTCATGGCATCAGACTCAAATTCTGTTTCGTGAACACTTCTGATTTTGACCATCGAGTAGTTTAATTCTTTCTGAATTTGATTAACAAAATTTGTGAAAGCCTCAAAGGTGTCTGACTTGTGTTTCAGAAAGAACACCCAAGTAAAATGGGAGTAATCATCAATAATCACCAACGTATAAACTTTACCTCCTAAACTGTGAATTGGCATAGGACCGAATAGGTCCATTTGAAGTAAATACAAACTTCTAGAGGTGTCTTTTTCAAAAATACCCTTAAAGGTAGCCCTTGTCTACTTACCCATTTGGCATGCGTGATATGAACTCTCTTTAAGCCTCTTAATGCTGGGGGCATCACGCACTAAGTTGTGAGAAAAAAACATATTTATAGTTTTGAAGTTAATATGTGTTAATCTCTTGTGCTATTGGTCACAAAGAGACGCACTATCTTTTGCTAAAAAGCATACTGGTGTAGAATTGTATAAGTATATAAAATTTAAACATAAAATATTTATACTACGAGTGCCTATTAATACTGTCTCCAAAATGGCAGACGATTTTATCAGACACTTGTCCATGTAGAACTCAACAATATGGCCTTTTTCACATAATTGACTTATGCCTATCAGATTATGTTGTAATCCTTCAACATAAGCCACGTATGTGAAGAAGACTATGCCCGTTGAAAATAATACCGTAGCCTTTAGTGATTCCCCTGTCAGACCCTCCAAAGATAACTTTTGGACCATCTTCGACTGGCGTAAATTCTAGCAGTAGGCTTCTAGTCTTGGTCATATGCCGAGAGCATCCACTATCCAAATACCAGATTGACGTTTTGTTGGCCTTTGGAAATACCTGAAAGCATAAATCATTTTACCTTAGGAACCCAAAAAGACTTGGATCCTTGGTTCTTTGTTAGTTTAGCACCACTTAGAGCACTAACGTTGCGAGTGGTCGGTCTCGTACTGTTAAATCGTGAAGTTTCAAGCTTTACTGGATGAAACTACTAATCTACGACAAAGTTACTAATCTTGCTGCAACACCAACATTCAAACCTGTTGTACCTCCTCATGTACTCCTGCGTTACCTTTTGAATGAGAGGTCTAGCAGGGGCCACTGACTTGCAAGTGGAAGCCTCATAATTATAGTATACATAAGGCTTCACTGTTTCCTTAGCCTTAGGAACAACAGTGTTGGATTTTGGATCATTCTTACCACTTGGTCCATGAACGTATGAATCATTGTTTTTAAGAGTAATTTTTTCATAAGATGCTTTGAAAACACTAGCACTAAAGTCTCAAGGATGGGTCCATCCTTGGTATTGCCTTTTAGGCTCCACATAGGTAGGCCTAACTATGTGACCATAGGACGTATCATGGTCATATTGATTTGTTGGGAAGATTATCTTCTTAAATGAGGGTTGACCTTGAGGTGCCATCCCTTTGCCTTTGGTACTAGATCTCTTAGCAGCATTACCTTTTCCAGCTACGTGGCCAAGACCCCTACCATTTTTAGGAGTAGAAAACTCATCAATAAGGGGAAGAATGGTCTTTGGCTTCGAGTAGCTTTCAACCAACTTCCTTTCCACCAAGAGCTTTTCTTCTAGCTCATCTAAATATTTCTCCTTCTAAATTAATAGTTCAGCAGAGCATTTCAATTCCTCTTGCAAGGAGTGAACTTCATTTCTGAGAGGAGATAATTCAACAATTTCCTCCCTCAAGCTTGATTCCACTGCCTTGAGAGAAGCAATCTCTTTTAACTGCTTTTTGACTACCTTGCGACATTTGTCAAAAGCATTCAAAAGTTCTTGATGCTGAGCCATCAAGTCAGCTTCATCTTCCATAAAAGAGTAGTCTTCATGACCATTAATGGAAGTTTCTTATTCAGAGAGGAGTGTGTGAGAGTTTACCTTCCCTTGGAATTGGGAGTCGCCTTCTTCCTCATCTAATTGATCCATGAGCCTGAAGTAAGCTTCTTCATTTTCAGAGCTTAACTCACTCAAGTCACTGTCGCGAGAGTCTTGGATTTCTTTGCAACGAAGCTCTTCCATTCCTTCCTCTTACCTTTGAAGGATCTCTTTTCTTCTTTCTTGGATCTTTCCTTCTTCTTGTACGCACTCTCTGCAATCACATGTCCTGACTTGTTACAACAATAATATACTATGTCAGAGTAAGAATGTTTTTTCGGTTTAGATTTATACCTGTCCTCTCGGTTGTAGCTTTTCTTAGACCAATCACTATCACGATGTGATCTTTTGGAGTCCGAGGAGGAGGATTGATTGCTGAGCAACCTCTTAAATTGCTTGGAGATTAGTGAGAACTCTCCATCAGACAACTCAGAGCCTAACGTACTTAGCTTAGAATCTTCTGGGGTATTTGGAGATCGTGTCCTTACTGGTGACATATCTTTAGATTTTCTTGTCCCTTCAGCTTTCAGGGCAACTGACTTCTCTCTGCTTGAAGTCCTGCTACTTTGCTCCTCTTTATCTCGAGTATTCATTTGCAGTTCATAAGAGAGGTGCTTCCCAAACAGATTTTGGGGATCAATCTTTGGCAGCTTCCCAAACTCCCTAATGGCTACCACTTTTGTGTCCCAGTCCTTTGTCAGGGATCCAAGGAATTTGTCGTTTAGCTCACCATTAGTGAAGGTGCGGCCATATTTTCTGAGCCCATTAACGATCTTGAAGAATTTCTCAAAGCTGTCAGCAATAATATCATTTGCACCTTGCTTGAATGCCTCTTATTCTTGATTTAGCAAAGATCTACGATCGTCTCTAAATTCTTCGGTTCCTTCTATAAAAAATACTAGACAGTCCCACATCTCCTTGGAAGATTTGCAGTGGAATAAGATTTGTAGCATTGAGTCATCCACTGCACTGGCTATGGTATTCTTGCCTTTTTTGTCCAAGGAGTCTAGGGAAATTTCATCCTTGGTTAGATCCATCATTTTCTTTGTAATCATAACCATAAGACTCAGAGCAGAGGGCTGTGTAGGAATGTGAGGCCCTTCTTCCACAATCTGAAATATACATGGATCAGAAACTTCCATGTAGAATCACACTCTTTTCTTCCACATCGGGAAGTTCTCCTTTGTGCACACCGACAACTTCATCGAAGACATATCCTTGCTTCTTTCCATTGAAACTGAGCGGGATCTCTTGACAACTAGATGGGAGATCTTGTTCAAGGTGTTAGTGTTGGGTCCATTATTCCCAATGTCCCTGATTTATGAGAAGTCGAAGAGGTCAATGTCACACACATCAACTGTATTTGATGTGTATTTGAGGTCATGAGTGCAGGTTATTCTATATCACATTGATTGGACAAGTGGACACAACAATTGGTTGCTGGACATAGCAAAAATCCACTAAGTCCACAGGCGTTGAGTGGAGCATGCTCACTCAACGCTAGAGGTAAGGAATCAATATTATCTAGTTGGAAATTTGCCTAAGTTCACATGCGTTGAATGAGTAGAGCTCTCTTAAAGCCATATAACAAATAACGCTGAGTCTATCTTAGCCTAACTAGTAGATAGCCAAAAATATAGCTAAGTACACAGGCATTGAGTGTAGTCTACTCACTCAATGCCATATAACAAACAGCTGTGTGTCTGGCTAAGTCAGTCAAAGCCTACAAAAATAGGCTAAAAATGTGGCTAAGTCCACATGCGTTGAGTGTGGTTTACTCACTCAATGCCATATAACTTTTAGTGTTGAGTGTTGTTGTGCCTGTCAACGCCATAGAAAAGTTGGGCAAAATTTTAAATAAGTCCATTGGCGTTGAGTGTAGCTTACTCACTCAACGTCATGACAATTTTTTTTAAGTAGCTATGCATTGAGTGTAGCTTACTCACTCAACGCCATAGAGCAATAGTGTTGACTGTATCCTTGCTTATGTCTTTTCAGACACAGATATTTGGCAAAGTCCAAAAGCATTGAGTGTAGCTTACTCACTCAACGCCAGATAACAGAGAAATTCTGTTAAGTAGTTTGGCGTTGAGTGGAGCTTACTCTCTCAACGCCAAGGCTCAAAAAATCTTGCTAAGGCAAAAAGACTGGAGTTCGTCGAACTGAATTTACTCTTTCGTCGATCTGAGTTTGTCGAACTGAGCCTGGAGTTCGTCGAACTGAATTTACTCTTTCGTCGAACTAAGCTTTAATTTCATCAAACTAAGCTTAGCTTTCGTCAAACTGAGCTTTTTGAGTAGAGATCAGAGTTCATCGAACAGAGCTCAGCATTCGTTGAGCAAATCACTCTCAATGACCAGACAGATAGAATTTTGTCTAAGTGTTGTGGCGTTGAGTGATGCTTACTCACTCAATGCCTTTGCTTCTAATACTTGAATTTTCTCCAAGTCCACAGATGGTGATTCATGTTGACATTAGCAAAGTCAAAAAGTCAACCAAAATTCAAATGTTGCGGGATTGCTGCCAGAGGCGCTGGCGGAAAGCTGTCATCATCCTCTGTACTTGGAATGAAATATTTTCATCTTTAAGTGTTGGGGCCCACACACAGCAAAGAGCTGTTGAATCCAGAGTAAATGGAAAGAATGTGTTGTATGGCTGAATCTCAGCCATCAATCCTGGTGGTGGGCCCATTGCTCGATTGGCCGTCAAAAAAAGAAGCAAATAGGCCAGAGCAAACAATCAAATCCTTGTCTAAGTTTTCTGAAAACGAAAGAGCGGTCGAACTCATCTTCTTCCTCACCTTTCTTGTCGAGCCTAAAGAAGCTATTCTATATAAAAAACTTAGTAGAGGAAAGAGATAGCTGAATAAATCACCATCTACAACATCAGGTTCAGAAGCAATTCTAAGGAAGCAGATCTACAAGCTCTGTAAAGAAACGATAGCTGTTTGAAGAAAGATTCAACTGCTAACTTCATTGTCTTCAACAACAAAAGCTTGGGCTGATATCTGCTCAATCCAGGAAGAAGTAGACACAGAGTTCTTACACTGGTGTCAAATCAAATCACCTTCTATTTCTTCTATATAGATTCTTTGTGATTCTGAAGTTGTAAGCCTGAGTTATAAAGTCTAAGGTCTTTATGACCTGTGGTTTGGCTTAGTGCTGAGTGAAAGGTATTTGTGACCTATGGTTTGGCTTAGTGCCTAAGTGGTAGGTCTGTGCGACCTGTGAGGTCCTGCTGGATCTGTGCTGTAAGCTCTTAAGGAGCTGAGCTTTGGGTGAGGAGCCTAGTCTAACACACTTTTAGAAAGGCGCAGAGGGACAGTGGACGTACCCAAGATTGGGGAACCACAATAAAATTGTTGTGTCATCTGTGATTGTTCTTGAAAGCTAAAACTAACCTAATCACTAATACAGAAATAGGCTTACAATTAAGAAGATTTAAATATAGACAAAAACCTATTCACCCCCTCTCTAGGTATTTAACTAGCCTTGAAAACAAGACTTTCAAGTGGTATCAGAGGGAGGTTACTCTTTAAAGGCTTAACAGTCTGAGTAGATCTCCAAGGTTAGCTAGAAGTCTATCTCTATGGGTTCAGGAATGACCAATAAGTACCTAAGTGCTGTGAGGCTTCCAATCTATAGGAAGGAAGACTTCGACATCTGGAAAGCAAGGGTGAGGTAGTTCATGGAAGCTGCTGATCCTAGGATGTATACTACAGTCGAAGAGGGACCATTCATCCCAATGAAGGTCTCAGTATTGTATGCAAAGGTCTAGACACCCAAGACATATGATGAGATGACTAAGGATGAGCTTGCCCTGGCCTCAATAGATAAGAGAGCAAAGAATATAATTATGAGTGTTGTTGATGACTCTACACTTCAGAACCTGATCCATTACCAAACAACAAAGGAAATGTGGGACACAGTGGTGATCTACATGGAGGGGACAAATGAAGTTCATGATGATAAGAAGTCCATGCTCAACCATGAGTATGAGGCTTTCAGGCAATCCAAGTGGGACAACATAACCACCAGTTATGATAAGTTCTTTAGGATTGTGAATGAACTGAAGACTTATGGAAGGGTATTCAGTTACTATGAACTAAATGAAAAGCTCCTTAGATCTCTCAGTAGAGATTGGGACACAAAGATCTGTGACATCAGAGAAGTGGCAAAGCTGGGTGACACTGCTCCTCACACTCTCTTTGGGAAGCTGTTGTCATATGAGATGCAGCTGGCTGCCAAAAAAGAAGAGGAGAACCACATCAAGTCTCAAGCAAGAGATAAGGCTGTAGTATTCAAAGATAAAGGCTCCAACAAAAGCAGAAGAAAGTATCCCTCTCCACTAAGGAGAGGTGCTGAATCTGATTCTGGAAGATCAGAGAAAAGCACATCAGACTGCCAATGGTCTGATGAAGATTTTGCTGCCTTCTCTAGGCAATTACAGAAGTTCATAAAGAAGAAGCACTGGAGAGGATGACCTTCCTCCTCCTCTCATCCCAAGGATGACTACTACAAGGGCAGGAGGAAATCATCTAAGGAGTACATGTATGGTTCCAAAACTAGTAAATAGGTTTCACCTAACATGACATGTTATCATTGCAGAAAGCTTGGGCATGTAATAACCGACTGCCCAGTCAAAATAAGGGAACATGGTGAGAAAAAGGACCACCAGCAAAAAGGCAAGAATGAGAAATCCCTCATTGCTAAGAAGCAAAGAAGCTGGACTGACACCTCCTTATCAGAGTCAGAAGAAGAAGAAGCCTACATTGGGCTGTACTCTATTGAAGATGGAGCTGTAGAAGCAGACGACATTAAAAGGCTGGTTGTTATAGAAGAAGAAGCAGAGAAGGTTCTTCTTGCTACCAGGATTGAAGTCAAGGCCCCTCTATCACAGTTTGATGGTGATTCAGAGCTAGATTATGAAAAAGACAGATGCTGCCTTAAGTTGATGGCTAGGTCTGATGAAGAACTCAGACAGGATCAGCTTGGTTCAAGCAAGGTAATCTCTGTTACTAGCTCTTCTAGATTAAATTATGAATCAATTCCAGATTCTTATGCCTCAGTATCAAATGATGCTGATGGCTCAGAATCTGAAGGAGACATCAATCAATTGATTGATAACTATGGTGTACTCCTAAAGGCTATAAAGAAAAAGCAAGCTCCTGGCTAAACAACAGGCTCAGGAAATTGCTTCTCTTCAGCTTGCTGTTTCAAAATCAGCAAAACTGCTGGATCTGAAGATCCAAGAAGCCAGCAAACTAAAGAATGTAACAATCATTTAGATGGGCACCATAACCTTCAAGAATAACCATATCAGGAATCTTGAAGGAAAGCTCCAAAAAGAGAGGAAACTGGTGGCTAGCTAATCCAAGCCTAGCATAGTGCTGCCCTTGATAGACTCCTTCTCCTCCCAAAAGGGAAAGAAATGGTTGGGTTTCAAGGGAAGGACAAGAGCTGCCAATCTCAAGAGAAAGGGAAAAGCTCAAGTGCAGCCACTAGCCTATAAGCCTCCTATTAAATTTAATAAAGTGCAACTACCTTCTAACAGGCATGACCATGAGAGTATTTATGGTCACTGGAAGAATGCTAAACCCTCTAGTGTGAACAAAGATGTTCCACACTATGGGGGTAGATACAACAAGGGTGCAAGTGCCTTTATGGCAGCCTATGAGGAAATACAAATGGCCCATCATGGACTATTTGTGTTTGGTGCACCAGCCCCTTTAGTCAAGGGTAAAGCTACTGACTGTTCTCCAGATCTTCCAGCCAACTCTAAGACAAAGGGCAAGGCTGTTAGTAGACTAAACCTGGGCATCTATGAGGTCATCAAGAGTATACTTTCTGAAAAGAAAGCAGCTGCTAGAAGGGCTCAAGATATCCCAAGCACTTCTACTGCCAGACCCACCACTTGTCAGACTGGGGCTGGGAAACTAAAGAACAGTACTGCTGCTGCTCCTTCTAGACACAGAGGTTCTGTTAATATAGCCACTAGACCTGCTCTGAAAATAAGGTACAACATCAATGAGTGTTGGTGCTATGGCAAGGTAAGCCACTTTGCTGTTTATTGCTGACACAATCATAATGTGCAGAGATCCAATGTTAGCTTGCATGTCAGAAAAGTTGCAGGCAGGCATAGTCATTTTCAGTCTGACCTGCACCTAGGACCCAATAAAAATTGGGGTCCTAAGGTTAACTGATTTGTGTCTTGCAGGTTAGTCCAAGTGCCCATACCCTTATATGGTACTTGGACAGTGGATGTTCCAGGCACATGACTGGAAAAAGGAGCATGCTTAAGGATTATGCTCCAATAAGGAATGTACCAACGACTATCTTTGGTGGGTCAGAAAAAGGCGTGACTAGAGGTTATGGTAAGTTCTCTAATGACATAGTCACTATCACTAGAGTAGCCTATATGGAAGGGTTGCAACACAACCAGATAAGCATCAGCCAACTCTTTCATCTTTGCTATGACATAGTATTCCACAAGGATGAGTTCCAAATTAGGAGGTTAAGTGACCAAGAGGTCATCTTAACAGGCACTAGGAGTTGAAATGTGTACTGCTTAGATTTCCTATGCTTAAGCAAAAACTTACATATATGTCTAGTTGTTGATGAGAAAGCCTCTTCCTGTGTCTAGTGGCACAAGAGGCTTGTCCATCTAAATTATAAAACCATAGGAAAGCTGTTCAACAATGAGTTTGTTTGGAATGACCCTAAGTCTATATGTACTAAGGAGAGTATCTGCTCTGCATGCCAAAAGGGAAAACACACTAAGACCTCCTTCAAGAGCATTGGCACCAAAGACTCTGTGAGGTGCTTATACCTCATACATATGGATCTGTTTGGTATTATGACAATTCAAAGTCTAGGTAGGAAAGTCTACACCCTTGTGGTTGTTGATGAATTTTCCAGATTTGCCTGGGTGTTCTTTCTAAGGAAGAAATCTGAAACTCCTGATGTCTTCCAGGCATTTGTCAAGCAAATTTAGAATGAATTCAACAACACTATGGTCAAAATCAGAAGTGACCATAGAACTGTGTTTCAGTTTGAGTACATGATAAGGTTCTATGAAGAGCAAGGGATTTATCAAGAATTCTCCTCTCCTAGAACACCCCAGTAAAATGGAATTGCTGAGAGGAAAAATAGGACTCTCATAGAGACTGGTAGAACCTTGTTAAGTGACTCATCCTCCCAGAATACTTCTGGGCTGAGGAAGTTAGCACTACATGCTATGTCCTTAATAGGGCTTCTATCACTAAGAGCCACAAGAAGACTCCCTATGAGATCTTAAAGGGCAAAAAACCAAACCTGAGCTATTTCAGGATATTTTGTTGCAAGTGCTATGTGTTCAACAATGGAAAAGTCCATTTAACTAATTTTGTTACCAAGTCCTATGAAGGGATCTTTATTGGGTACAACACTCATAGTAAGGCATATAGAATCTACAATTAACTAGCCAAGTTGTAGAAGAGTCAATGCATGTTTTTTTGATAAATCCAACATGGTTAACAGTGAGCTGCCTAGCTCCTGCTCTTATAGTATTACAGGTACAGAGCAGATGATGGAGAAGCTGACCACTACCCCAACAGTGCAAGATAATAATGATGGACTGTCCATTCCAAGAGAAGGGCAAGACATACCTGAAGAAATTAAAGACCAGCTAGATGAAAACCCTGAAGATTAGCAAGCTGTAGTTAGATTGCCTCCATCTACCAGGCATCTAAGGGACCATCCAGCACACCAAATCATTTGTAATGCAAATCATGGAGTCCAGACCAGAAGCAGGAGCATGAATACAGCTCTCTACTCAAGCTTTTTGTCTCAAGAAGAGCCCAAGAAGTTTGAAGAAGCAATCAAAGACCAGTTATGGATTGGAGCAATGCAAGAAGAACTGGACCAATTTTAGAGATGTAAGGTCTGGAAGTTGGTTCCCAGACCACAAGGACAAAATGTCATAGGTACCAAGTGGATCTACAGGAACAAGTTGGATCAAGATGATATTATTGTCAAGAATAAGGCTAGACTTGTGGCTAAAGGCTACAGGTAAGAAGAAGGCATAGACTTTGACCAGACCTTTACCTTAGTAGCCAGATTTGAAGTAATAAGGATATTCCTTGCATTTGCTGCATATCAAGGATTCAAAGTCTACCAGATGGATGCCATGTCAGCATTTCTGAATGAGGACTTAAAAGAGGAAGTATATGTGGATCAACCACCAAGTTTTGTAGATCCTAACTCTCCAAAGTTTATTTATAAGCTTAGGAAAGCTCTATATGGGATAACGCAATCCCCTAGGGCTTGGATGAGACCTTGTCCATCTTCCTCATTAAGAACAAATTCTTAAGGGGGAAGATAGACAAGATCCTATTCCTAAGGCAATCAAAGGTCAAGCTTATCCTTGTTCAGATATATGTCGATGACATTATCTTTGGATTTACTGATGATAACCTTTGCAGAAAGTTTGCTAAACTTATGCAAGGAACGTTTGAAATGAGCAGTATGGGTGAGCTCAAGTTCTTCTTAGGACTCCAAGTAAGACAGACTGATGAGGGCTTATCCATATCCCAGTCCAAGTTCACTAGGGAGCTAATCAAGAAATATGGTATGAAGAATTCCTCCACAAGGAGAACTCCCATGGGATCAAGTATGCCTATAGGCAAAGATGAGGCAGGGAAACCTGTTGATGAGTCTTTATATAGAGGGATAATTGGCCTCCTTCCATACCTGACTGCTAGTAGGCCAGACATCATGTATGCTATATGTGTCTGTGCAAGGTATCAGACCTGCCCTAAAGAATCTCATTACTCTATTACAAAGAGAATCTTGAGGTATCTTAAGGGTACACCAGATCTTGGCCTATGATACCGTAGAAATAGGGATTTTGATCTAACAAGATTTTCAGATATAGATTTTGCATGCTGCAAAGAAGACAGAAAAAGCACTACTGGAACCTATCAGTTCTTAGGAAGAAGGCTAGTATCTTGGAGCAGTAAGAAGCAAACTAGTGTGGCTATATCCACTGCTGAGTCAGAGTACATATCAGCAGGCAGTTGTTGTGCTTAGCTGTTGTGGATCCAACATCATCTCTAGGATTACACCCGTCAGGTAAGTAGAACTCCTCTATACTGTGATTCTACAAGTGCTATTTCTATTGCTAGGAATCCTATCTCATATAGCAGGACTAAGCATATAAAAATTAGAGATTATTTTATTAGGGAGCATGTGGAGAAGGAAGACATCAGTCTTGAGTTTGTCCCCACAGACAAGCAAGTGGATGATATCTTCACAAAGCCATTAGATGAAGCAAAGTTCAACACCTTCAAATTTGAGTTGGGTATGTTAAAATTGGCCTAGCTTCATGCACTCCCTTTTGTATTTTTTGTGGTGCATGTATTATTCCTCTTGTAGGGGATAAAGACTCCCCAGTGATATCAGTTAACTGATGCTTCTATTGAGGGGGAGTAAGTTACTCTGGAAGTGACAACCCCTATCTGCCTATTCTGCAGAAGTCAAAAAGGGGGAGAGAAGGTCATAGCAAGGGGGAGAGATGGCAAGGGGTAGAGAAGGAAATATCCAATCATCCAGAGAAGGACATGTGGCAACTAAGGGACAAGGAGATGATCACTATCATGTAGCAAACCTAAGGGGAGAAAGTGTTGTTCCCATACAGGGTATAAAGTGATCAAGTCACTAAAGTAAGGACAAACACCTTGCAGCAAAATAGGGGGAGTAGGTGATGCTCACCATACAGGGAGGAAATGAGGTACACTTCCTTATGCTACTATGTCTGAATTAAATATTTATTTTGCTATATAGGTTGTGTGTGTCATTGACCAATGAAAGAAAACAATTTGGATAAGGGTTTTGACTTCTTCAAATAGGGGGAGATTGTTGGGTCTATTGTTCCCAATGTCCCTGATTTGTGAGAAGTCAAACAGTTCAATGTCACACACATCAACTGTATTTGATGTGTATTTGAGTTCATGAGTGCAGGTTAGTCCATATAACATTGATTGGACAAGTGGACACAACAATTGGTTGCTAGACATAACAAAAATCCACTAAGTCCATAGGCGTTGAGTGGAGCAAGCTCACTCAATGCTAGAGGTAAGGAATCAATATTATCTAGCTGGAAATTTGCCTAAGTCCATAAGCGTTGAGTTAGTAGAGCTCTCTCAATGCCATATAACAAATATCGCTGAGTCTATCTTAGCCTAACTGGGAAATATCCAAAAATATGGCTAAGTACACAGGCGTTGAGTGTAGTCTACTCACTCAATGCCAAACAACAAAAAGCTGCGAGTCTGGTTGAGTCAGTCAAAACCTAGAGAAATAGGCTGAAAATATGGCTAAGTCCACAAGCGTTGAGTGTGGTCTACTCACTCAACGCCATACAGATTTTAGTGTTGAGTGTTGCTGTGCTTGTCAATGCCACAGAAAAGTTGTGCAAAATTTTAAATAAGTCCACTGGCGTTGAGTATAGCTTACTCACTCAATGCCATGACAGAAAATCTGTCTAAGTAGCAAGGCGTTGAGTGTAGCTTACTCACTCAATGTCATGGAGCAATAGCGTTGACTGTATCCTTGCCTATGTGTTTTCAGAAACAGATATTTGGCTAAGTACAAAAGCATTGAGTGTAGCTTACTCACTCAATGCCAGATAATAGAGAAATTCAGTTAAGTAATTTGGTGTTGAGTGGAGCTTACTCTCTCAACGCCAAGGCTCAGAAAATCTTGCTAAGGCAAAAAGCCTTGAGTTTGTTGAACTGAATTTACTCTTTCGTCGATCTAAGTTCTGAGTTCGTCGAATTTAGCCTGAAGTTCATCGAACTGAATTTAATCTTTCGTCGATTTGAGCTTGGATTTCATCGAACTGAGCTTAGCTTTTGTCGAACTAAGCTTATTGAGTAGAGATCAGAGTTCGTCGAACAGAGTTCAGCATTCGTCGAGCTAATCACTCTCAACGCCTAGACAGGCAAAATTTTGTCTAAGTGTTGTGGTGTTGAGTGATGCTTACTCACTCAACGCCTTTGCTTCTAATGCTTGAATTTTGTTTAAGTCCACAGATGCTGAGTCTTGCTAACGTCAGCAAAGTCAAAAAGTCAACCAAAATTCAAATGTTTTGGGATTGCTGCCAAAGGCGCTGGCGGCCAGCTGTTATCATCCTTTGCACTTGGAATGAAATATTTTCATCTTTAAGTGTTGGGGCCCACACACAGCAAAGAGCCGTTGAATCCAGAGTAAATGTAAAGAATGTGCTGTATGGCTGAATCTCCACCATAAATCCTAGTGGTGGGCCCACTGCTCGATTGGCCGTCAAATAAAAAGAAGCAAATCGACCAGAGCAAATAATCAAATCCTTGTCTAGGTTTTCTAAAAACAAAAGAGCAGTTGAACTTCATATTCTTCCTCACATTTCTTGTCGAGCCTGAAGAAGATCTTCTGCATAAAAAACTTAGCAGAGGAAAGAGATAGCTGAAGCAATCACCATCTGCAACAGCAGGTTCAGAAGCAATTCTGAGGAAGCAGATCTACAAGCTCTGCAAAGGAGTGATAGCTGTTTGAAGAAAGATTCAACTGCTGACTTCATTGTCATCAACAGCAAAAGCTTGGGCTTATATCTACTCAGTCCAGGAAGAAGTAGACACAGAGTTCTTGATCTGGTGTCTAATCAAATAACCTTTTATTTCTTCTATATAGATTCTTTGTGAGTCTGAAGTTGTAAGCCTGAGTTATAAAGGCTTAGGTCTTTGTGACCTGTGGTTTGGCTTAGTGCTGAGTGAAAGGTCTTTGTGACCTGTGGTTTGGCTTAGTGTCTAAGTGGTAGGTCTGTGTGACCTGTGAGGTCCTGCAGGATCCGTGCTATAAGCTTTTAAGGAGCCGAGCTTTTGGGGAGGAGCCTAGTCTAACACACTGTTAGAAAGGCGCAGAGTGACAGTGGACGTACCCAAGATTGGGGAACCACTATAAAATTGTTGTGCCGTCTGTGATTTTTCTTGAAAGCTAAAACTAACTGTTGGGTATTGTATCCACAATGTACCTGATTTGAAGAAGCCCCTGAGCAAGCCAAGGTAAATAGACAGTGTGTTTGATGAAATCTTTTAAGTTGTGCTTGCAGTTATTCCACGCTAAGTACACACCAATGTCAGGGTGCAGTGGGTCAATATACACGGGTCTGCGCGACGTAATCCCTTGTTGAGCAGATCAGTGTGTTGGCCTACGTGTACTCTCTCTATTGGGGTGTACTTAATTTCAAGTACAGGGATATGATAAAGCAAGAGCAGACAAGGAGCAAGGACGGGCCAAAGACCAGCTCACGGGTTGAAAGACGAAAATCGTCTAAGTGTAAATCGTCGAGAATCACTAAGTGATTCTCGCCGAATCGTCGAGAATCACTTGTGATTCTCGCCAGGTTGGGTCGGCTGTCTCGACGCAGTCAGAAAATCCTCTTAAGGCAGAATTGTCGAGAATCACTAAGTGATTCTCGCCGATTCGTCGAGAATGACTTTGCATTCTCGACGATTCGGCGAGAATCAAATGTGATTCCCGCCGATTCTCCCCGGCCTGTATAACCTGTGATGCCAGAATTCGCCAAGTAGAATTCGGCGAGAATCGTAAGTGATTCTCGCCGATTCGTCGAGAATCACATACGATTCTCGCCGAATTTGACTTGGGCTGATTTCCGACATTTCCTGGACCGGTCCAGGTTTCTAGCGGTATTTCGAACCAGACTTAGGTCTTTGCTTTGGTGGGGCCCACAACGGTCATCTTTATGACCTAGTGTATAAATACACAAGTATTGGTGTACAGTGTTGCACACGGATACAAAATACGAAAGCCAACGACCGTCAAACCCAAAATTCGCGAACCTGCTCCGTGTCCGTCGCCGCCGCTCGTACAGTGATCACCGGTGCTGATCTCGATCTCCTCCAGATCCCCGGTGATAGAAGCCAAGTCTTGCACAACGTCTCACGCGTCTAACCAGAGATCTTTTGTCTCTTGATTTGAGATAGGGAAATCCCTCCCCGTCCGAATCGATCAAGACGATCGATCCTAGTGTGACCGTTAGAAGACCTTGCCGACTTCGCTAAGAAGATTGAATCTCCAGTGCTTTGCTGCTGTTTTCAGTTGCCGCCTCCAACACCGAGAGCCTTGCCGCCGCTCGTCGCCGCCGCCGGTCTCGGGGAGTTTCTCTCCAAGAAAGATCTAGGGGTGTGGACTTTTCGTTGCCTACAAGAACAAGTAGTCTAATGAAAAGGGACACCTAGATCTTTAAGTTGGTTGTATTTTCTTATACACTCTAATTTCGTTTTCATTGTAAAGGAACATTTGGTTCCTAGTTGTAGGGTTGGGTGCAACCCGCGTTGTGGGAGTGTTGACTCCTACGTGTGGAAGGGTTCCTTCCGATAGTGCAAGGATTGGATTTCAATCCTGTTGGTGAAGTGACCGAGTCGTCCCTGGATTGGGAGATAGGTCGAAGGGGGAAAGTGGACGTACCCAAATCGGGGAACCACTATATATTGCCTGTGTGATTTTCTGTGCTGTGTGTTTTGTTTTGATTCTGCAGGTACACTTTTAATTCCGCAAATACACTGCAAGTCACTTATCCCCCCCATAGGTGAAGGTAGTTGACACTAGGTGGACTTTCAAGTGGTATCAGAGGGAGGTTACTCATCAAAAAGTTTCACACCTTGAGTAGAATCCTACCACCAGTGTCAAGAAGAAGACTAATATTCTCCATGGATGGACTCAAGCACTCCGGAAAAATCCCAGTGTGCACCAGACTGAACTTTCCTATCTAGAAGGAAAGAATCAGATTCTACATGGAAGCAGTCGACCCCCGGGTGTTCATGATTGTGGAGGAGGGACCTTACATTCCCACTAAGGCCTCCACCATTGATCCTACCAAGAAAGTGCCCAAGAAACTTTCGAAAATGGACAAGGACGAAATGGTGCTGTTCGGACTCGACAAGAAAGCTCAGAACATCCTGGTAAGCGCAGTTGACGACTCTATGATGCAGAACTTCTGCAACTGCAGGACATCCATGGATCTCTGGAGCTGCCTGATTGTATTAATGGAGGGCACGGATGAAGTGAGGGACGATCGGAGATCCCTCCTCAATCAGAAATATGAGGCATTCAGGCAAGGGCCCAAGGAGGAGATCGGAGTTGCCTTCGAAAACTTCCTCAAGATCATCAATGCACTCAAAGGATACGGAAGAGTGTTCACTGACGGTGAGCTCAATGATAAGTTCCTTAGATCCCTCACTAAGGAATGGGACACAAAGATATGCGCCATCCGCGAGTTTGGCAGACTTGCGGAAACCGACCCTCAGATTCTGTTCGGGAAGCTCATGTCCTATGAGCTTC
The DNA here is from genome assembly GCA_039513925.1 of Platanthera zijinensis. Lineage (NCBI taxonomy): Eukaryota > Viridiplantae > Streptophyta > Magnoliopsida > Asparagales > Orchidaceae > Platanthera > Platanthera zijinensis. The sequence continues at coordinate 158,097,027 of CM077088.1, forward strand.
AGTTGAACACAAGGAAGGCTGAAGAGGAAGCAGAGAAAGCCACGGCCAAGGAAAAGACCGTGGCCCTGAAAGCCATTCACTCCAGAAAGGGCAAGGGTGCCGCTTCTTCCCGTGCGTGGAAGAGGGATGAAGAGGAAGACTCTGAGCCAAGCTCCTCCGGCTCAGAGTTGTCAGAGGAAGACCTCTCCCTTATCACAAGGGAATTCAAGAAGTTCCTCAAGCTGAGGAATCAGAGAAAGAGAAACGGCTCCTCTTCAAGGGATCAGAAGAAGAACTATTCTTCTGACAGGTATGCTTCCAAACCGAACAAACACCGCTCATCTGACATTATTTTCTTTGGTTGCAACAAGCCAGGACACGTCGTGGCCGACTGCCATCAAGGCAAGAGGGAAAAGGGAAAGGGAGAGGAGCAAAGGTCCTCAAAACACAAGAAGAAGGAGAGGAGTTACATCGCGAAGAAGCCAAAGACGCTGAGTGAGTCTGACACATCAGACACCAGCGATGACGTGGAAGCCTACTTTGGGCAAATAGGTCGCTGTGACTCGGAAGGAGATTGCCCCCCATTTACTGGGAAGGTAAAAGCTCACACCCCTCTCTCCGACTCTGACTCTGATCCTGAGTCTCAGGATGATGACCCTGAGGATAGCCCTTCGGCCCGTGAAGGCTGAGAAAAAGGAAGTCAAATTCCTTAAAGGTGAGAGTGTATCCCTGAGGGAAGAGATCACCAGTTTGATCTCCCTCCGACAGGAGCACTTGGACCTGACTTCAAAGCATTCAGAGTCTCTTAAGCTCCTTGATCTTAAGCAGGAGGAAGTCGACAAGTTGGAAGAACTACTTGCAGCAGAAAGGAAGATCGTCAAGAGCTTCTCTATGCCAAAAACTGTTCTTCCATTAGTTGATACCTTATCTGCTCTGGCCAAAGGAGCTGGCTTGGGGCATGTAGGGGCACCTAGCTCCTCATCCAGGAGAAACAGGAACAAGAGGAAGAATAAGGCTGCCAAGAAAGCCTCTAGTGCTGAGAAAGGAAAGGCCCCACTTAGCCCTGTTGAGTTCAGAAAGCCTAGCTTTCCCTGTAACCAACATGACTTTGAGTCAACATACGACCATCACTTCAGGCCTCGGTTGCAAAGCCGAAGAGCCGGTATGATGGGTGGACCTTTCCCCACAACTTTAGTGAGAGTGTCTTCAAGGCACCTTATGAGGAAATCCACTTGGGAAATTATGGTCAATTCTCTAGCGGCCATAATAGAAAGCAGGCACCAAAAGCCAAGCCTGTTATACTGAAGGAACAGAAGGTGAAGAAATCGTGTGACTGCAATCACTATGATGCCTCCACCTCCAGTTCCAAGGCCCCAGCTGTGCCCACCATTCCCAGGGTGAAGCAGGAGCCTAGGAAGAGGTACAACAGATTTGACTGTTGGTGTTGTGGCAAAGTTGGTCACTTTGCCATGGATTGTTGGTTTAATCCAAGGTATAACGAGACTCCGTATGTTAGTAATGCGAGGCCGACCACTCGTAGGGCTAACCAATCGAGGGGGAGTATGCTAACAAGGAATCTAGGACCCAAGTTCGATTGGGTTCCTAAGGCAAATTAATTCTGTTTTGCAGGAATGTCCAAAGGCCAACAAAACTCCTATTTGGTATTTGGACAGTGGATGCTCCCGTCACATGACCGGGACAAGAAGCTTGCTGAGGGAGTACTCTGCAGTAGAGAATGGACCCAAAGTCATATTTGGGGGATCTGATCGGGGAGTCACCAGAGGTTACAGTACGATTTCCAACGGTATAATCTCTATCACTAACGTAGCTTATGTTGAAGGATTAAATCATAACCTGATCAGCGTAAGCCAATTATGTGATAAAGGGTATGACGTTAAGTTCTGCAAGGATAAATGCCTGATAATATCATGTGATTCTTCGGAAACTGTATTAACTGGCATTAGGAGAAGAAATATTTTCTGTTTAGATTTTCTTAGTTTAGATTCTTCTACCCCTGTATGCCTCGTTGCAAAAGGCAGTGCATCTCTTTGTGAACAATGGCATAAGAGATTGGCACACATTAATTACAAGACAATTAATATGCTGTTTTCCAAATACTTAGTAAGGGATGCTCCCATTATTAAGTGCATTAAAGATAGTCCATGTCCTGCATGTTAGATGGGCAAGCAGACTCGGGCTACCTTTAAGGGCATCCCAGACAAAGACTCCTCCAGATGTCTTTATCTTCTGCATATGGACCTGTTTGGTCCAATGCAAGTTCATAGCTTAGGAGGGAAGTCGTATACGCTAGTAATTGTAGATGATCACTCTCGGTTTTCGTGGGTGTTCTTTTTAAAGCGCAAGTTTGATACGTTTGACATCTTCACCAGTTTTGTCAAGCAGATACAGAACGAACTTAACTGCTCAGTGGTCAAAATCAAAAGTGACCACGGAACAGATTTTGAGTCTGGGGCTATGACAGAGTTCTGTGAAGAGCTTGGTATCTTTCATGAGTTCTCCTCCCCTCGCACTCCTCAACAAAATGGAGTGGCGGAGAGGAGGAATAGAACACTCATTGAGGCGTGCACGACAATGTTGAATGATGCTTCTCTTCCAGAATACTTCTGGGCCGAGGCTGTCAATACGGCTTGTCATGTACAAAACCGGGCATTGATCAACAAGAGCCATCGTAAGACTCCTTATGAACTACTGAAAGGAAAGAAACCAACCATGTCCTATCTGAGGATCTTTGGCTGCAAATGTTATGTACTGAATAATGGGAAGTACCCTCGTACTAAGTTTGGTGAAAAATGCTTCGAAGGCATATTCATGGGCTATAGTAGCCACAGCCGGGCTTATAGAGTTTTCAACAAGAAAACCCTAGTGGTAGAGGAATCATTAAATGTTGTATTTGATGAAGGAAGCTTGCTTAATTCCAAGACTTCTAGTTATCTTCCTAAAGCTGCAGGTGCCAGACTCGAAAAGTTACAACTGGATGATCCCGAGAAAGATGCAACTCCAAAATACGTCAAGGTCTCCACATCAACGCCGATCGGAGAAGTTGAAGATCAAAATGAAGCAAATCCTTTAGAAGAAGGAGATGCCCAAGAAGTAGTCGAAGCTCCTGATGTAAGACTTCTAGAGCTCAGACACGTGAGGGATCATCCCAGAAATCAAATCATTGGAGATCCCCGAGACGGTGTCAGAACTCGCCGAGGTACTCTTAACGAGATCTTGCATCTTAGCTTTCTGTCGCAGGTTGAGAAAAAAAAGTTCGACGAAGCGAACAAAGACGCATCATGGATTTTGGCCATGCAAGATGAGCTGCATCAATTCAAAAGATGCAAAGTCTGGACGCTGGTTCCCAGACCGAAGACGCAAAATGTGATTGGCACCAAGTGGATCTTCAGAAACAAGTTGGATGAACATGGAGTCATCATCAAGAACAAAGCCAAACTGGTGGCTCAAGGATATAGACAGGAGGAGGGGATTGACTTTGACCAGATGTTTGCACCAGTTGCACGGCTTGAGGCAATCCGGCTATTCCTAGCCTATGCCTCTCACAAAGGATTCACAGTCTATCAGATGGATGTGAAATCGGCTTTCTTGAATGGAGATTTGAAAGAGGAAGTATATGTTGCTCAACCTCTAGGTTTTGTCAATCCTACTTATCCTAATCATGTATATTTTCTTAATAAAGCGCTATATGGCCTAAAATAAGCTCCTCGAGCTTGGTATGAGACATTGTCTAGTTTTCTTCTTGAGAATAAGTTCTCTAGAGGAAAAATAGATAAGACATTGTTTCTCATCGAAGTCAAAGGCAAGATTTTGCTGGTGCAAATCTATGTTGATGACATTATATTCGGCTCAACGGACAACAATCATTGCAAAAAGTTTTCCAAACTTATGCAAGGAAAGTTTGAAATGAGCAGTATGGGAGAGCTGAAGAATTTTTTAGGACTTCAAGTGAAACAGTCTGAGGAAGGAATCTTCATTTCTCAGACGAAGTTCACAAATGAACTCCTCAAGAAATTCGGAATGGAGAATGCAACCTCTATGAGGACTCCAATGGGATCCACCATGTCTCTGGATAAGGATGAGAAAGGGAAACCTTTTGATGAAACCAAATACAGAAGCATCATTGGATCTCTTCTCTATCTTACTACGAGTAGACCGGATATCATGTTCTCCACATGTGTTTGTGCCAGATATCAGGTGAACACTAAGGAATCTCATTATGTCGCTGCAAAGCGAATTCTTAGATACCTTAAAGGTACCCCTAATCTTGGCTTATGGTACCCGAGAAGCAATGATGTCGAGCTAATAGGGTTTTCAGATGCTGATTTTGTAGGAAGTAGGGATGACAGGAAAAGCACTGCCGGGACGTGTCAATTCCTCGGAAGAAGGCTTATTTCATGGAACAGCAAGAAGCAGAATTGTGTAGCAACCTCCACTGCAGAGTCGGAGTACATCTTGGCTAGCAGCTGTTGCGCACAACTCCTATGGATAAGAAACCAGTTAGCCGACTATGACCTCCAGTTCAAGGAAGTACCAATGTACTGCGACTCCTCAAGTGCAATTGCTATTGCCAACAATCCAATATCGCACAGCAGTACGAAGCATATTGAAGTGCGCTACCACTTCATTCGGGAGCACGTGGAGAACAAGGACATCTCTCTCTGCTATGTCCCCACGGACAAGCAGATTGCAGATATTTTCACAAAGCCCTTAGACGAGGCCAAGTTCAGTCTCTTGAAAACTGAATTGGGAATGCTCAACTATGAGGAATGAAGACTCCAGAAGCTCATGGGTCGTGCATCTAGGGGGAGCATCTGCCAGGAACTCAAGTGTAAGCATAGGTGAACGAACTGAGGGGGAGCATGGTGTCAAATGCACCAGACCCAGATTTGTAAAAGCCGAAAAGGGGGAGATTACCCTCTCGGCTAAGGCTAAGGTGGCTCCAAGTTTGCTCCCAAGTAATTGGTAATGAACATCTCTCAACTCAATTTTAAGTTTATGATTTTCATTCCTATATGCTCTATTCACCTTAGCTTGTAGGGTTTAGGCTTCTTCAAATAGGGGGAGATTGTTGGATATTGTATCCACAATGTACCTGATTTGAAGAAGCCCCTGAGCAAGCCAAGGTAAATAGACAGTGTGTTTGATGAAATCTTTTAAGTTGTGCTTGCAGTTATTCCATGCTAAGTACACACCAATGTCAGGGTGCAGTGGGTCAATATACACGGGTCTGCGCGACGTAATCCCTCGTTGAGCAGATCTGTGTGTTGGCCTACGTGTACTCTCTCTATTGGGGTGTACTTAATTTCAAGTACAGGGATATGATAAAGCAAGAGCAGACAAGGAGCAAGGACGGGCCAAAGACCAGCTCACGGGTTGAAAGACGAGAATCGTCTAAGTGTAAATCGTCGAGAATCACTAAGTGATTCTCGCCGATTCGTCGAGAATCACTAGATGATTCTCGACGAGTCGTCGAGAATCACTAGATGATTCTCGCCAGGTTGGGCCGGCTGTCTCGACGTAGTCAGAAAATCCTCTTAAGGCAGAAACGTCGAGAATCACTAAGTGATTCTCGCCGATTTGTCGAGAATAACTTTGCATTCTCGACGATTCGGCGAGAATCAAATGTGATTTCCGCTGATTCTCCCCTGCATGTATAACCTGTGATGCCAGAATTCGCCAAGTAGAATTCGGCGAGAATCGTAAGTGATTCTCGCCGATTCGTCGAGAATCACATACGATTCTCGCCGAATTTGACTTGGGCTGATTTCCGACATTTCCTGGACCGGTCCAGGTTTCCAGTGGTATTTCGAACTGGACTTAGGTCTTTGCTTTGGTGGGGCCCACAACGGTCATCTTTATGACCTAGTGTACCAATACACAAGTATTGGTGTACAGTGTTGCACACAGATACAGAATACGAAAGCCAGCGGCCGTCAAACCCTAAATTCGCGAACCTGCTCTATCTCCATCACCGCCGCTCGTACAGTGATCACCGGTGCTGATCTCGATCTCCTCCAGATCCCCGGTGATAGAAGCCAAGTCTTGCACAGCGTCTCACGCGTCTAACCAGAGATCTTTTGTCTCTTGATTTGAGATAGGGAAATCCCTCCCCATCCGAATCGATTGAGACGATCGATCCTAGTGTGACCGTTGGAAGACCTTGCCGACTTCGCTAAGAAGATTGAATCTCCAGTGCTTTGCTACTATTTTCAGTTGCCGCCGCCAACACCGAGAGCCTTGCCGCCGCTCGTCGCCGCCGCCGGTCTCGGGGAGATTCTCTCCAAGAAAGATCTAGGGGTGTGGACTTTTCGTTGCCTACAAGAACAAGTAGTCTAACGAAAAGGGACACCTAGATCTTCAAGTTGGTTGTATTTTCTTATACACTCTAATTTTGTTTTCATTGTAAAGGAACATTTCGTTCCTAGTTGTAGAGTTGGGTGCAACCCGCGTTGTGGGAGTGTTGACTCCTACGTGTGGAAGGGTTCCTTCCGATAGTGCAAGGATTGGATTTCAATCCTGTTGGTGAAGTGACCGAGTCGTCCCTGGATTGGGAGATAGGTCGAAGGGGGAAAGTGGACGTACCCAAATCGGGGAACCACTATATATTGCCTATGTTATTTTCTGTGCTGTGTGTTTTGTTTTGATTCTGCAGGTACACATTTAATTCCGCAAATACGCTGCAAGTCACCTATCCCCCCCATAGGTGAAGGTAGTTGACACTAGGTGGACTTTCACTAACCTAATCACTAAGCACAAAAATCGGCTAAAAATTAAGAAGATTTAAATAGAGACAAAAACCTATTCACCCCTCTCTATGTGTTTATCTAGCCTTGAAAACAAGACTTTCAGTTAGCCTTATATTAAAAAACACCCCTCTGATACCAATTGAAAGTATCTAATGTCAACCTAAATCACCTAGAGGGGGGGGTGTGAATAGGTGTGTCCTGCATCTTTTTATGGAATAAAAATTACTGAAAAATAAACGCAAAGAAACACAGAGATTTATAGTGATTCCCCGAGTTAAGTATGTCAACTGTCCGTCCTCGCCTATCTACCACGAAGGGTTAGATTCGACTACTTCACCTTTATCTCAGATTGCAAAAATCTTACATCTCGGAGTCTCAACTCCTATAACTCAGAGACAACGCTCCCACCACTCGGAGAACAACCTCTCCTACAACTCGGAGAACAAACTCTCCTACAACTCGATCCTAAAATCAGGATCTATAACTCGGAGGGAAAAACCTCCTATAATAATACAAAGTTTTACACCATAAAAGATTAAAAAAATCTTCAACAAATCTGAAATCTTCGATCCCTCATTCCTCTTAAAATTTGACCGTGAATGTCTTGAATAACAGAAAAACCAAAGTCTTGAAAATCTAGATCTGGGTGCATGGATCGACTAGATCTGAGAGAATCAGAAACTTTAGAGATGAATGACCTAGTCAATTGGGTTGAAGAAGAAAGAATTGTGCGGCAATAATTCGTCGGCTGAGCGGAGTAGCGAAGAATGAGCGAAGGCCGGTGAGAATGATTCGTTCTTTTAGATATCTCCATTTTTCCAATTAAGAACGATTAGGGTTGATTGAAATTCACCCTATATATATATATATGAAACTTTCATCTGTAACGGCTAGAAATTTCCTTCCTTACCGAGAGATCCAAAAAACATTGTACATGGCGATCTGGTCAACCTGAGCCGAAGATTTGAAAAGAAGAAGAAAATAACCCTAACAATAATTCATTGAGTATCGTCGAGTATCTACGGGTATACTCGTCAAACCACTAGGAAAATCGACGAATTTTACTTGGAAAAATCCACTGAGGTTGATCATATAACTCAACGCTTGGCAGAAGAGATACTCGATGAATTCGACGAGTATCAGCTAGTATACTCGACGAATTCGACGAGTATCCGCTAGATTACTCGACGTATTAGAAGCCATACCAATTGATATTCCACGAATATCACTTAGATAAATCCAGAGAAGTAAAGTCAAGATGACTCGACGAATTCGTCGTGTATCGACATGTATATTTGACGAATTCGACGAGTATCGGCTAGTATACTCGATAAATTCGACATTTATACATGATGATACTCGACGACTTTTACTTAACTTATTTTTAGGAATTCAGATATTATTTTCTAAGAAAATACGATGAATTCGATGAGTGCTATTAAGTATACACGATGAATTCGACAAGTATTCATGAGTATACTCGATGAATTCGACGAGTATCCATAATTATACTCGACGAATTTTACTTAGAGAAAATCTTCTCTTCTGAATGCCGCAACTTGATATTCTTGGATTCTTCTAATGCACTTAAAATAAAAGTACACCCTAATAGAGAGATTACACGTGATTCAACACGTTGGCCTACACAATGAAGGATTACATTGTGTAGTCCTGTGTTTCAAGACCCACTGTAACCTGATATTGGGTTGTACTTGACAATATCGTCCTGCATACACATAACTAGAAAATAATATCAAATACAAACTCAATTCATCTTACTTAAGGTAACACTTCTTCAAATCAGAGTTATTATGGATACAATAACCAACAACTGTCTTCATTTCCTACATCAACTAATGTGAAGGTGTTCAAGATAATACCTTTTGAGACCGGACACCACACTTCACATAGTTATCTGTTAGGATCAGACCTGACAATAGAAGGGCCTTCACCATATCTTCTTATATTGGTAGCTGGTTGAGATTCATCCTCAACCACCTGAATCTCTAGTTTAGCAGCAGCAATAGAGAGAACTTAAGATTATGTCCAATATTGGGTGTATTCCTGAATAGGCTGAACATAGTCATGTATAGGATTTTGTATCACCTATTCTGGCATTCTTACCTCAGCAGACACCGGAAATTGCTCTCCATACAGCTAATTGAAGTTATCATAATAGTAGGTGTTTGCTTCTTTAAACTGATCTTTCCTTGAAGCTTCAAGTGCATCTACCTTAGTTTTCAATTCTCCCTCTACCTTTTTGACTTCTATAAGCACTTCTTATACAATTGCATTACTGTAATAGGCCATTTACTTAATTCATCCCTGCATTTTGGGTATTTATAACCGTTTTGGCATTCTCATCAACATTCTTGAGAACATCCAGATTTCTCTTCAGCCCAGCCATTGAATGGATAATGGCTTGTCCACCTTGCACAAACCAAGTGTCAAGGGTGCACACCAACTTATCAAAACGTACCTTGATCTCTGTAAGGCCATTGTTCATATACCTTTCCGTCTCTTTCACTTTCTTTGGAAATTTCTGTAGAGATAAGTCAAATTTTTATTATTGCCTGACCAACATTGCTTCTATGGAATTCAGTAGAGAATTATATGAACTTGTACTTGGAAGATCTTATATTTGGGTTCTTGGGGGAGAGGGAGTTTTTGCACTTTCCCCAGTCACTGGACGACTCTTTCATTGGGTAATTATGAGCGTTCGACAATAGTCTTGTACCTGGAGCCTATAGGAAAGGAGGATGCTGTAACGCCCCCATCCTTCATATAGCATATGACAGAAAGTCCGGCCGAGGCCCGACGCCATATACTACAAACAGGTAAAGAGATTACAAGTTATTTCCAAATCCAAGTTCACTTATGAATGCACCCTAACTCAGAGCATTCTAGCGGAAGCATTTTAGTTTATGAACCCTTACCGAACAAGAATGTCCACTACACAACATGAGTGATATAAATACATAACACATGTTTTGGTCGTAGCCTTATTACAACTGTTTACTTTTACAACAAGTGGTTTCATACTTCGGCACGCAGGCCATCCACACATGAAAACAGTAAACGTTCGCCTTTTGGGCCTTCAAGGGCCATCCAATTGCAGCACATGGGCTTTAGCCCGCTACTTTCCACTTGGCTCTCCAGCACCTACACAAAAGGGCCCACTAAAATGTGGTAAACAAAGCAACGGTCAGCATTTTGCTGACCCGTTAATAACAATCCCACCCCTTACTCGGGGAAGAATTTCTCCATCCCTGCAAACACGGCATCATATATATGGTGGTATTTGTAAAGTGCACTTTAAGCACCCATCAACACAGACATAGGCTCAACGACTACCCACCCCGTGCACTCAGGGCACATTTTTGGTGTCCACGGCTTCCCCCGTATCACCACCATTCAGAGGTACTTCATTGTTAACTTTGTCGTTCAGAGGTCCTTAACTTGACAACTACGTCATTCTGAGGTAATTAACTTAACGACTAACTGCCCATTTAGAGGTACTTAACGACTCTGTATTTCAGAGGTACTTAACTTGTTGGCATAGTAATTGGCCTTCACGACATAATTTATTCTTTTTCGATTTCAGACTGTTATCCACCATTACCATTTCAGGCTGGTACTCACCATTACCATTTAAGGCTGGTACTCACCATTACTGGGAAATTTAAGCTCACAGCATCATGCACACCCCTAGACCCCGGATTTCACACGTACATCACATGCATATCCACGGAGTCTTCTCCGACACGCAAATTAAACATCACCAATCCAGACCAACTTGTACAGATAAGTTTCTCACAACATTCTTATTCCGTACTCTACATTTTCGGATCTAAATGTAGGAATATATAGGGATCAAACCGATCTTCCCATTGGAATCCACCCTTTTTCACCTTTTGGGGAGGGGATCCATGCAAATATGCATATTGAGGACTTCACTTGTCCGGAGAAACTCGCTACCCTTGTAGTTCTCTTTGGGGCCATGGAGAAGCTTTTCTATGCAGATGGAAAGGAACACGTCACTCTCCTCTTCGCGGATCTAGCTTTGGCCCTTGATTTCAGCTACTAGATCTTCTCCAGCAACTTCAAGCTCCACCCAAACCCTAGCACCAGCCGAAAGTTCTGCTCCAGAACTGGGAAGCAAGGAAGAGAGAGAGAAAAAAGGAAATAATAACTTCCTCAATCCATCCCTCTGCAGATATGGCCTCGGGTTGTGCCCCAACCATACGATCTCTTGACATCAATGGCTCGGGTTTGAGCTGACAAAGTCAACCACCGCTCAGTGGACGCACACCAGTCACCTAACACGAGTTTTTTTACTTTGGCGACAACTCAATTCGATGTTTTCGTCTAGCTCTGCTCGACGTTTCGTCTAGCTCTGCTCGACGTTTCGTCGAGCTCTGCTCGACGTTTTGTCAAGCTCTGCTCGACGATTTTCGTCCAGTCAGGTCGACTCTTTGTCTGTTACTTTTTGGAGTGTTGCAATCCTCCCATCGTTACAGAAATTTCGTCCCGAAATTTGCATACAACACCCAAAATATAGCAACAAATGTGTTATAACATACATTTTCTTCATCAAAGAAATGTTCCAACATTTTATACTAATAATTCGGGAAATTCAGCACGCATGGTTTGCTACTGCTCCCATGTTAGCTCCTCACGATCACAGTTGTCCCACCAAACCTTGACAATCCCAACTGTCTTGTTTCGTAGCTTCTTAACCGCCTTATCCTCGATCTGAATGGGCCTAAACTTCGTAGTTAGCCCAAATTCAACTAGTACGTGATCATTCGCAATCACTTGAGTTGGATCTTTCACGGCTTTTTGAAGCACTGATATGTAGAACACATCATGCAATCCACTCAATTCTGCCAAAAGAGCTAGCCGATAGGCAGCTTCTCCAACTCGCTTTACCACTTCAAACAGACCAATATACCTCGGACTCAACTTTTTCAAGCGTCGAATCCTGGATAAGCCTTTAAATGGCTTGATTTTTAAATATACCCAATCGCCCACCGCGAATTCCACATTCCGATGCTTGACATTGTAGTACTTTGCCTGCCAATCTTGGGCTATAAATAGTCTTTCCCGGATAGAGCGTATTGTCGAATTCGCTTCTTCGACTTCCTTACTCTTATACAACTTAGACTCGCCTGTTTCCGCCCAAGCTAACGGTGTACGACACTTCCTACCATACAAAGCTTCAAAAGGAATCATATTTATGCTAGCTTGATAGCCATTATTGTATGCGAACTCTACCATATAGAGATGGTCTTCCCACCTCTTTCTGAAATCCAAGGCACACATCCGGAGCATATCCTCCATAGTTTTGTCGGTCCTTTCAGTCTGACAATTCGTTTGCGGATGAAAGGTCATACTGAACTTTATTTTGTCTACAACAACTGATGGATTAGCCTCCAATCATTCGAAGTAAAATGCCCATCTCGATCACTGACGATGCTACGGGGCACACCGTGCAATCGCATCATTTGCTCGACATAAATTTTAGCCAAAATTTACACTCAATCGTCCCTCTTGTTCGGAATGAAGTGAGCCAGTTTAGTAACCCGGTCCACGATCACCCAAATAGAATCGTTCCTGCGTTGAGATCTCGGCAAACCGTGCATTCAGCTTTTACCAAGGCATAAGTCTTACATTTTGCCACATAATGGGCTATCTCTTTCTTCAGACCTGGCCACCAGAACATCTTCTTCATGTACTTATACATTTTTGTGCTCCCTGGGTGGATTGAATACTACGTGAAGTGTGCCTCATACAATAATTCTTCACGTAATTTAACCACATTCGGGACGCACAAACGATCACCTTTCCACAAAAGGCCATCATCCCAGGAGAATTGGGCAATTGACCCATCCACTGCAAAGCATTGTAGACTTTCATCAAGTTCTGTTGCTCGCCTAATCCTGTCCGTAAGCTCATATTATACCTTCATCTAGTTCAGGAATGCACTTGCAGTAACATTCTTGTCCACAAAAGAGATGTCCAAGTCCTCCAACTCCTGGATCAGATGCTCATCAAGCATTTGCAACCAATTTGCCCCTGTCCGATTCCAACGACTCAAGGCATCTGCGACAATGTTTCCTTTCCCGGGAGTGTAATGAATATCAAAGGTATATTCCTCGAGAAACTCCATCCACCTTCGTTGTCGCATATTGAGATCCTTCTGATCCAATAAGTACTTCATGCTCTTATGGTCCTTGAATATATCCACTTTCACGCCATATAAATAGTGATGCCACAATTTGAGTGCAAAAATCACTGCTGCCAATTCCAAGTCGTGGACGGGATAATTTCGCTCATGCACTTTCAATTGGCGTGATCCATAAGCTATCACCTTTCCAAACTAAAGAAGAACGCAGTTTAAGATGCTCCCTGATGCATCACTATAAATTTCATAGCCGTCCGAACCACATAGCATCGTCAAGATTGGCGCCATAGTTAGACGACCTTTCAGCTCCTCAAAAGCTCGTACGCACTCCGATGTCCAAACAAACTTCTGATCTTTTCTTGTTAGTGTGGTGAGAGGCAAGGCTATCCGTGAGAAGTTCTCTACAAAGCGCTTATAGTAGCCCGCCAGTCCAAGGAAACTCCTGATATCGGCAACAGAAGACAACACCGGCCACTCCATTATCGCAACTATCTTCGTAGGATCCACTACAATGCCCTCTACACTAACCACATTGCCAAGAAAGGCCACTGATGACAACCAGAACTCGCACTTCGAGAACTTGTCATAGAGCTTGTTCTTTCTCAGGGTTTGCAACACCATCTGTAAATGGTTCGCATGATCTTCTTTAGACTAAGAGTACCTCAAAAAGTCGTTAATAAAGACTGCCAAATAAATCAAAGTACTCTCGAAACATTCGGTGCATTAGGTCCATAAATACCAATGGCGCATTGGTTAGCCCAAACAGAATTACCGTGAACTCTTAATGACCATAGCGTGTACCAAACGCTGTCTTGGGAATATCACATTCCCGAATCCTCAACTGGTAATAACAAGACTTTAAATCCAGCTTTGAGTAGACAGTTGAGCCCACTAGCTGACCAAACAAGTCATCAATCCGTGGAATCAGATACTTGTTCTATCCGTCAGCTTATTTAGCTCGCAATAGTTAATGTATAGTCGCAAGCTTCCGTCCTTCTTTTTCATAAATTGGACCAGAGCGCTCCAAGGTGACATACTTGGGCGTATAAAGCCTTGCTCCAGCAACTCTTGCAATTGAACCTTTAGTTCCGCCATCTCCTTTGGCGCAACACGATATGGCGTGCGGGCCACAGGTTTCGCACCTGGCACCAACTAAATCGTGAAGTCAATCTCCCGCTGGGGCGGTAACCCTGGAAGATCCTTAGGAAAAACATCACCATACTCCAATATAATAGTAACATCACTCACACTGGGCCTCGGCTTAAAACCTCCACCAACGTGAAGAACAACTCCGTGCCCTTCCGAATTGCCTTGACCACTTCGATAGCAGACATCAATGTCTTGCTCGATCCTTGCATACCAGCGAATTTAGTCTCTCATTCAGTGTTCTGCCCCAGTGTGACTTTCTTAGAGTTGCAATCTATATAGGCACGCTGCTCCGAGATCCAGTCCATACCAAAGATTATATCAAACTCCGATATCGATAGTACTGATGCTTCCAATCCAAAGTCCTGACTTCCTATTCACACCTCAACACAACAGGCTCGATCCGCGCGCATCAAGTACCCGTTAGGTAGCAGCACATTCACTCTATTTGACAGCGTAAACGAAGGCACTCCAATACGCCCCACAAAGTCTTCCGACAGAAAAGAATGAGAAGCTCCTGTATCAAACAGTGCTCTCACCGGACATTCCGAAATCAAGACAAAGCCTACAACAGACCAATCATACACAAGAAATGCACAAGGTACTAAGTATGGAAAGTAGTAAAAACTTTATCTTAACTCATACCTTTTACGATGTCGCCTTGTTTTATGGCCTCCTGTTGGCCAAGATTATAGACTCGGTGTTGCGCTTGAGATGTTGTTGATTCCACCACTGCCTTTCCCTTCTCAGCATAAGATGCACTCGTCTTTTTCTCCTCTTTTGAAAGGCCACTCCAGCAATCTCGAGCCATATGCCCAACCTTTCCACATGTATAATATGTGAGCGGACCTCTCCCATATGTTGCTCTATACGGAGGAGAAGAAGGAACCAGCGCAGAAGTTTTAGGCTTCTTTTTCCACTGTCGATACCCAAACTTTGAAGAACTAGGTACCTTGAACTCTGGTTTCTTCCCTGCCAAGTCATTCTTACACCGCACGCGTTTCATATCCAGCTCAAGGGAGCGGGCCGTATTGACCAAGGTAAGAAAACCCCGCGTCATCGGTCCTGAGAGAAGCAATCACAAGTCATCTCTCAGCCCTTCATAGAACTGATTTGTTTTCTGTTCCTCATCTACAAACGTAAAGCCTGCATATCTTCCCAATTACGTAAACTCGTGTAAGTAGTCATCCACCAACCTTTCGCCTTGAGTTAGCCTTTGAAATTGGTTCTCCATCGCAATCCGCTGTGCCGATGGAACATATCTTGCCAGAAAACACCTTGAGAACTCTTCCATTGAGATCTCGCTCAACGGCCGACTAGCGAACTACTGCAGCTCCAACTCATGACACCAAAGTCTTGCCTCACCATCCAACAAGAAGGTAGTCACAATGACTTTTTGCCACTCTTCTATTTCAGTTACCGTCAAGACCCTCTTTATTCTTGAGAGCCAATCTTCGGCTTGTGTAGGGGTTCCAGTACCAATAAACGCAGGGGGATTAAAACTCATCACGTGTTTTAGTTGCTTATCCATTACTCTCCATGCGACCACTAACTCAACGACCACTTGTCTCACCGCTACACGCTCCACTACGCCAACCGGTTCCTGTACCATCGCAGGAATAGGAGGTTGTCCCTGACCTCCAGGTTGCACATTCATAATTGTGAACACGACTTCCGCAACCAACCATATAGTTTCCACCGAAGGAGGTGGTGTTGGCACCTCATTAGGTGCACTGCTCTCCACCGAGCGCTGGGGTACTTGCTGCCTCGCACCACTTCGAGTCGCCCACAATGTGAAACACACAATTAGGCAACTACGAATATTGCCAAAAGCAATCACAGGAACATACCAGTTCCGCAAACATCTGTAGTTTCATTCCTAAGTGGACATTCATGGGTTCAATATGTTATCACGGTAGCGCACATACATGTTCTCACCACCCCTTAAAAGAATTCGACCATGAATTCAAATAAGAAAGACCGAGAATAGAATTGGATAACAATTTTGTAACGCCCCCATCCGTCGTATAGCATATGACAGAAGGTCCAGATAGGGCCCGACGCCATATACTATAGATAGGTAAGGAGATTACAAGTTTTTTCCAAATCAAGGTTCACTTATGAATGCACCCTAACTCAAAGCATTCTAGCAGAAGCATTTTAGTTTATGAACCCATACCGAACAAGAATGTCCACTACAAAACAGGAATGATATAAATACATAACATATGTTTTTGTCGTAGCCTTATTATAACTGTTTCCTTTTAAAACAAGTTGTTTCATACTTCGGCACGCATGCCAGCCACACATGAAAATAGTAAACGTTCGCCTTTTGGGCCTTCAAGGGCCAGCCAATTGCAGCACATGGGCTTCAGCCTGCTACTTTCCACTTAGCTCTCCGACACCTGCATAAAAGGGCCCACAAAAACGTGGCAAACAAAACAAAAGATAGCATTTTGCTGACCCGTTTATAACGATCCCACCCCTTACTCGGGGCGGCATTTCTCCATCCCTGCAAAAAAGGCATTATATATATGGTGCATTGTAAAGTGCACTTTAAGCACCATTCATCAAAAACATAGGCTCAACGGCCACCCGCCCCATGCACTCAGGGCATATTTTTGGTGTCCACGACTTCTCGCGTATCACCACCGTTCAGAGGTACTTTACAGCTAACTTTGTCGTTCAGAGGTACATAACTTGGCGACTATGTCGTTTAGATGTAATTAACTTAACGACTAACTGCCCATTCAGAGGTACTTAAATTAACGAATCTGTCGTTCAGAGGTACTTAACTTGCTGACACAGTAATTGGCCTTCACGACAAAATTTAATCTTTTTTCATTTCAGGCTGGTATTCACCATTACCATTTCAGGCTGGTACTCACCATTATCATTTCAGGCTGGTACTCACCATTAATGGGCAATTTAAGCTCACAACATCATGCACACCCCTAGACCCCAGATTTCACACGTACATCACACGCATATCCACGGAGTCTTCTCCAGCACGTAAATTAAACATCACCAATCCAGACCAACTTGTCTAGATGGGCTTCTCATAGCATGCCTATTTCGTACTCTACATTTCCGGATTTTTCACCTTTTGGGGAGGGGATCCATGCAAATATGCATATTGAGGACTTCACTTGTCCGGAAGAAACACGTTACCATTGTAGTTCTCTTCGGGTCCATGACGAAGCTTTTCTACGCGGATGGAAAGGAATACGTCACTCTCCTCTTCGCGGATATAGCTTCGACCCTTGATTCTAGCTACAAGATCTTCTCCAGCAACTTCAAGCTCCACCCAAACCCTAGCACTAGCCGAAAGTTCTGCTCCAGAACTGGGAAGCAAGGAAGAGAGAGAGAGAAAAAAGGAAATAATAACTTCCTCAATCCGTCCCTCTGTAGATATGGCCTCAGGTTATACCCCAGCCATACGATCTATTCACATCAATAGCTCGAGTTTGAGCTGAAAAGGTCAAACACCGCTCAGTGGCCACACACCAGCCACCTGACACGAGTTGCCACTTCGGCGACAACTGAATTCGATGTTTTCGTCAAGCTCTGCTCGATGATTTTTGTCCAGCCAGGTTGACTCTTTGCCTGTTACTTTTGGGGTGTTACAGATGCACCTCTGTATCTCCTTCCTCATCAGAGATATCAACAATCTCATCTTCCTCAACTTGAGGTCCACAAGATATCTTTGCAATTCTTTTCTATAGTTTTATGAAAAACCTTTCAACCCTGGTGTGGATAGAAACAAATGAATGACCTTGCTCCCCCTTACACACAGCTAGGAGAATCTCTGGGAGACATAAAATCATGTTATTTTTGTATTAGCAAGCTTAGTAGAATCATTTACATTATCAACCGCTATAATGTGTTTTGCATAATTTACATTATCAGCAGCCAACTCATCATCATCAACATCATCATCAAAAACATCAGCATCCACACTTACATCAGCAACTCTCTCTTCATCAACCTCTTCAAATAAAATCTCAGCAGCAGTAGTACGACCTAGATCAACATTCACAATAGTAAGATCAACTGTCTCTTCAACTAAACCAAGTACAACTATCACTGGAATATCTATCACTATAGAAGAAGAAATAACCAAGGGCACTTATACATCAGTAGCCATTTGGGTTTCAACAGACTCCCTCTCAATTCATGCACTCGAGCTCTCAATAATTTCATAGGGGGGGGGGGTAGAAGTAGGCATTCTATCCTCAGGAGCTACCTCCTCCTCTTCCTCAGGAATTTCTTGGAGACCACCTTGCCACTACTAAAAAACAGACTTGTAGCCACGCCAGATTTCCGTGGCTAAAAGTCCAAAACCGTGGATAATAACTATTATCCACGGCCTACCCACGGCAAATGGGCGTGGGCAATACGAGCGTGGCTAATAGTATTAGCCACGCCGAATCCGTAGCTAATAAGTTATTAACTACGGTTCAATTGCCGTGGCTAAAAGTTCCTCATTTCCCACGGTTCAATTGCCGTGACTAAAGGACCTGTAATAAACTTAACATAAAAAATATTCAGCCTCCCTCCGCCGCCGCCGCCCGGCCGCCGCCGCCGCCCGGCCGCCGCCGCCGCCGCCCGGCTGCCGCCGCCGCCACGCCGATTTCATTTCAAATAATAATTTTGAATGGCCTATATAAACCCCAAATCCAGCTTTTTATTGGCGGTGTGGGACTAAAAAAAACAAGACTTTTTGCCACGGATTAAGCTTCCGTGGCTAATACTAGATTATTAGCCACGAAGCAGGCAAACCGTGGCAAAAAGTCAGGTTATTTGCCACGGATTAGTCATCCGTGGCTAATACTAGCTTATTAGCCACGGAATAGGAACCGTGACTAATACTTCAGTATTACCCACGGTTTTTCCCCGTGGCAAAAAAAAAACAGTGGCTAAAAGCCATTTTTTTAGTAGTGTGCCTTGGGATCCTTCTTTCCTATTTAGAGAAGACTGAAGCATCTATTTTCTTCAATTGGAGAATTGGAACTCCTTTTGTCATGTCAAATGTATCTCTATCAAGCTGATTCAAGTATAGGCTTAGTATTCATCCTAAGTTTGGTGCGCGGAGACAATCCATTATCATTCCAAACAACACTGCTCCCTAGTTGTTGGGAATATTGCCCTCAATGTTACCTAGATTTGATTTGAAAAGACATCACCATTAACACTAAGAGCATAGTTGTATTTGTTGTTGGTTAAGCTCATCATGTGCAGGATATTCCGTGGAACAAGGTTAGATAGGTTGTCTAAGTGATTGTGATAGGTGGTCATAAGGTAGAGAAGTGGAGAGACAGAAATTTGTCTAAGTCCACACACGTTGAGTGAAGCAAGTTCACACAACGCTAGATGTCAAAGAAGAATGCTAGAAAGATTGAAAAATGCCTAAGTCCACATACATTGAGTGAAGCCAGTTCACTCAACGCCAGATGCCAAAAAGCGCTGAGTAAGGTGTCAACAGTCAAAGCCCAATAGTCTGTAAAACAAGTCTGCGGCTAAGTCCACAGGCATTGAGTGAAGGAAGTTCACTCAACGTCATATATCAAGAGGCGTCAAGTATAGCTGAGTCTGTCAAAGCCTCAGCAATGGCAAGCTGAAAAATCGACTAAGTCAAGAATCGTCGAGTGAGGACATCCCACTCAATGCCTGATAAAATAAGCATTGAGTTAAGCTCAATCATTTTAAGATTTTGTCCAGAATTCTGGCTAAGTCCAAAATCATCGAGTGAATAAAGCTCACTCAACGCCAGAGAAGAAAGCGTCGTGTAATGTTAAAGCTCAAGAAGAGATAGACAGAAAAATTTGTCTAAGTCCAGAAGCATTGAGTGAGGATAGCTCACTCAACGCACTCAACGCCTCAAGAAGCTGGTAGACTTCAGAGAAGCGGCTAAGTACAAAAGCGTTGAGTGATGAAGCTTCACTGAATGCTCTCAATGCCTGGTAAATGCAGAAAGTTGCGGATAAGTACAGAAGCATTGAGTGAATCCAGGTCACTTAACGCCTCAGCATGAAGATACGTGGAAGAATTTGGCCAATTCCAAAAGCATTTAGTGATGGAGATTCACTCAACGCACTCAACGCCTAAGCAAGGGAGTAGAATTGGCCAAGTCTAGAGGCATTGAGTGAAGCAAGTTCACTCAACGCCTGATGGTGCAGAGAATTTGACTAAGTCTAGATTCATTGAGTGAAGACCATTCACTCAACGCACTCAACACATAGAGTTGAATCTGAGAATTTGGCTAAGTGCACAAATGCTGACGTCAGTCAGAGTCAGCAAAAGTCAATAGAGTTCAAATTAGTTGCGGGAAAGCTACAGAACACGATAAATAGCGTTAGAGGTCTACTGTACGTCCTCTTCCGTAAAAGCAAGGTGCAACTAACAACCACAGGTGGTCCCCACTACTTCTTGGAACCGTTAATCAGCGGAAGATAAAAGGGACAAGATTGACTGAAGGAACTTTAACTTTTAGGGTTTTCTCATTTCGAACAGTTATGGCTGAACTTCTTCTTCCTTGCCATTATTGCCGAGCTCGAAGCTTGAAGTTAAATCAGCTGATCTAAAAGTTCTTTCAAGTTAGCTGTAGCAATTTGTTCTTGAATAGCAAGTTAAGATAAGGTTTTGATAAAGAAGAATAAGCAGAGCTTTCAGGTTTTTGTAGGTCCAGGTTAGCTGATTGAAGAACACAAGAATTGTAAATTTTTAGTCTTCTTCAGCAAGTTCAGAAATAAGTTTTTGAGTTACTTCCAGCAAAAGCTCCAACTTATTGAAGATCATTCTCTTACTGCTGAGTAGAAGATAGGGATGAGGTAAACTCAGCTCAGGAGGCGGGCATAGAGAAATTTCTTTGGTGTCAAATCAACCACACAAACCAACTACTCTTCCTATAGGATCCTTTTGGATCTGAGTTGTAAGCATGATTTATAAAGGCTGGGGTAGGATCCCTGTGTGGATCTGAGTATAGGGCTGTTTGTTTGAGTATAGCGCAGTTTTTCCAGAGGTAGGAGTGTCATTCTCTCTGAGGTAGGGATATTGAGCCTGAGATTGTAGTATCCAGTTTTGGATCTGAGGTAGGGCCTTGTGCCTGAGCTGTAGGAGAGTAATCCTCTCTAAGTTGTAGGGCTAACCTCAATAGCCTGAGCTGTAGGACTTGTGTTCAAGTCTGAGGTAGGTGATCTTTTTATCTCTAAGTTGTAGGAGCAAGTTTTCTCTGAGGTAGGGCTTTGTGCCCGAGCTGTAGGTCTTGAAGGAGACTGAGAGATTCTACGGGATCTGTGTTGTAAGCTCTTAGGAGCCGAGTTTTGTAGAAGTGCCTTGTCTAACACACTGTTAGAAAGGTGGGAGGGAAAGTGGGAGTACCCATAATTCAGGGAACCACTATAAACCTTGTGTGTGCTTTGTGTGATTGTCTTGGAAGCAATATATAACTCACTCACAACACACTAAGTAGAGGGAAAATTATAAAAGACCAAAAACCTATTCACCCCCCTCTTGGTGATTCACTACCTTGGAATTAAAAACTTTCAAGGTGTATCAGAGGGAGGTTGCTCAAGAAGGACCTAACAGTCAGAGCAGATCTCAAAGGGTAGCTTATACAAGTATACTTATGGGTTCAGGAGAAAACCATAAGGAGCTAGGTTCTATGAAACTCGCCATCTGCAGGAAGGAGAGTTTAGGAATCTGTTTATGGAAGTCTCTAACCCAAGGATCTTTGTGATTGTCAAAGAGGGACCTTTCATCCCTATGAAGGTCTCAGTTCTGAATGCAACAATCTAGACAACAAAGAAATACTTCGAGATGAACAAGGATGAAGTCATCTTGGCGACCATGGATAAGAGGGCACAGAACATTATTGTTAGTGCGATAGATGATTCTACCTTTCAGAATTTGGTTCACTGTCAGTCCTCCAAGGAGATGTGGGACACTTTTGTGGTCTACATGGAGGGAACTGAATAAGTTAGAGATGACAGGAATTCCATGCTTAAACAGGAGTATGAGGCTTTCAGGCAGTCCAAGGGAGAGTGCATAGCAGACTGCTATGAAAGATTCTTCAGGACAGTAAATAAGATGAGGATATATGGGAGGGTCTTAGGTTATTATGAGCTTAATGACAAGTTCCTGAGTGTTGGAAACCCTTAGTGATTTGGGCTAGGCTCTCTTCTTAGGGTGTGACCCATGTTGTATATAAGGGTCAAGTTTTATATGTTTCTAGAGTCTAGGTCTAGTCCTTAGAGTCATCAGTACAAAGGACCAGCCTCCAACACTGCCCAAGACTCAAGACTTAGAGAATTCAAGTTTTAGAAATAGGAGATCTACGTTCGTCGATCTCCGGTCGACGATAGTCGTGCTCAGCTCGACTAACTCAGAGATAAAATTATCTGAGCTGAGCTCAACGAACTCTGTTCTCAGGTCGACTAACACTTCAACTCTCAACAACAAAGATCTCTCAGCGCCATGGTTCAATCAAAGCCAAAGCTTACTCAGAGCCAAAGATCACTCAACGCTATCAATGACTCAACACTCTCAAACGACTCAACACCAGATGTGTTATTATCTTAACACCGTCAGTTTGACCAAGTTCTAAGGTCGACTAATTTCAGATTCTCAGGTCGACGAACTTAGAGCACAATATCCGTCAGTTTATGCAGTGCAGTTGTTCGCAGATCACAGGTCAACGGTCGACGAAAGCCGGTCACAGGTCGACGAAAGCTGTTCTCTGGTCGACAAAAACTGTAAGACATATTGTTATTTATTCTTTCCTTTTCTATCTCCTTATTTTATATCTACTATAGGCTGTTAATTCCCTGGATAATTAATGCACTTATATCCTTTGAATCGAGCCATTACTGGCAGCATTGATTGCAAATATCCTCCATGGAATTAATTGCTTTTATCTCGGGATAGACATAGAATAAAATATATGACAGCATACTTGCCATTTTCATTTCCCATATTTCGGCTGAGCATTTATTGCAGGTTTTTGAATTCGACCTTGAGGCAGTTATCGATCTGACCATCTCTCTGCGAGAATCAAAGTGAATACAGAAAAACTCTTTGAGATCAATAAGAAGTGCAGTGCATACAGTTCTCAGAAAATCAACTGCTCTCAAAAGAAGAAGAAAGAATAACAATCACAATCAAGAGTCCTTCTTCTTCACCTTCTTCATTTTCAGGGATCTCAAGTGACAAGAATATTAAATCAGTCATAGGATCTCTAAAGAGTTGATCATATAGAAAAAGGCCTACTCACCCTTAGCAAAGCTTCCACTCCTGAACCATTCAAGATTTCAGGGGGAGCTTTGACAACACCACAAAATCCACATAGTCTTCTCATTTTGACTTGAGAAAAGAAGACTTCCATCAACCTCTCTTGCCCACCTCTGTACAGGGTTTTAATTCCCTTCAAAATTATTCTAGTTACAAGTCTCCTTCCAAAAGACTTGGGTTGGTTTTTGAGCACTTGATCAAAAGCTCATTGGTGGCAGTCACTAGATCAAAACCTGTAGTTGATTCCTACCTAGGGTGGTAGAAGAGTGGATGTACCCAAGTTTGGGGAACCACTATAAAAATTCTTGTGTTATCTGTGTGGCTGTGATCTTCCTGTGTTCTTGTGTTGTGATATGTTTTGTTGTGTAGCTTAGTTATGTTTTCTCTAGTTCATTTGCTGCACCTGTACACTCATACACCTATATTATAGTAATATATTTTATTAAAGACTTCTTATTTCAGCAAAAATCAAAAAGATTTTAAAAACTCTATTCACCTCCACCCCTCTCTAGAGTTTGTCAGAGCTTACCCTATCTTTCAATTGGTACCAGAGAAAGGTTAATCACATCATATAGGCTTACACTTGGATTAATCAAGATCCTCAGGATAAACTCTGAATAAGTCTTATTAGTTTCTCTGATTAGATTTTATTTTCTGATATCATGGCACAAAACAAGGATTATGCCAGCACCATACCTCCAGTCTGCAACTTGCAAAAGTTTGGGATCCGGAAGGCAAGAATCAAGCTTTATATGAACTCTATTGATGAGGACATCTTTAATTCCATCTTGACAGGACCACCAGCTCTAGTGCCCTCTACTTCAAATCCAGTAAATCTCAGTGCAGTGCCTCCTCCAGATCAAGCTGATGCACATAAGAAAGCAAAGATTGCTGATGCCAGAGCTATGAACATACTGGCCCAAACTATGTCAGATGATATATTTCAGAAAGTTGCTGAATGTACATCTGCCAAAGCCATTTGGGATTCCCTCAACCAAATGGTAGCAGACTCTGCTGATGAGAGGAAGGATAGAAGATCCAACCTCATATCCCAATACGAGAATTTCAGGAAAGATGAAGTAGAATCTGTGGAAGTAATGTACAACAGGTTGAGCTCCATCATCAGTGAGTTCAGAACATTGGACAAGGAAATTACTCTGACTGAGGTCAATGACAAAATCCTCATGTTCTTTCCTAGCACTTGGGACTCCAGAATCTGGCCCATTAGAGAAGCCAGAAGCATGGATGAAATTTCGACAAAATCTCTGCTTGGAAAGCTCAAATCCTATGAGCAATTGATAAAGTCAAGAGAAGCTGCAGTTGAACCAAAGGCTTCAACACCTACCAGGAAGGAACAGAACTTAGCATTCAAAGCTGCAGAAGAATCTCCCAGCTGGACAGCCAATGAAGATCTTATGAGTCTCTTTGCTAAGAGATTCTATAAAATGGCAAGGAAGGACTTCAGGAGGAAGCCCTGAAGGAATGAAGATAAACCCAGGTATGACAAGACCCCTTCTAAAGAGGTTGTCTATTTTTGGTGAAGGAAACCTTGACACTTCATCTCAGAATGCCCAGAAGTCCAAAAGAAAGACAGAAGGCAAGAAAAGGAGTCAAGAAGACATTAGCACAGCAAGGCCTCCTCCAGCAAGTACAAAAAGAAGGAGAAGGGCTTTATAGCTGAAACCTGGAGTGATACTGAAGATGAAACATCCTCCTCCAGTTCCAGTGATGATGATGTAGAAGAAAAGAAGGCAAGGGAAATTCTCCTTATGGCAATAGATGCTGGAAGCAGCAGATCAGATTCAGAAGAATCTGATGATGAAGAATTCCTCTCTGAAGAGGACCAGATAATTGCTTCCTATGACTTTAAATCTAAAGAATTTCAATCTGAATTTAAACTCTTGTGTTTAGACCTAATAGGATCTGAGAAGGAAATCAAACTTCTCAGGGAAAAACTTTTAGAACAAGACAAAATCATTGCTGAAAATGAAAAGTTAACTGAAGAATTAAGCTTAGCCAATCAACAAATAGTTTTTCTGAAATCTGAATTAAGTAAGGCTAAGAATAGAAGAATTCTTGAATGATAGAAGTTTACAACTATTAGATAACTAGCACAGTTAATACAAGATCTAACAACAATAAAATAGGATTAGGAGCCTCATCTAGTGAACCAATCCTAATTCAGAAAAATCAATTATCAAAACCTATTAACTTCATCTCTGAAAATGGTAAGAAAAATACTGAACAGGTAGAGATGGTTAATGAAGTTCTTAAACAGTTAGAACTTAAAAAAACCAATCATAAAAAGAAGAATAAACAACATAACTATGTTCAGCATATTTCGTCGAACTCCGAACGACGAAATGGGTATGGTTCGTCGACCTCAGAATGACGAACCCTGAATGCAAATAATAATGTAAACTATTCTTTGAACATGGATCGACGAAAACAGTATGGTTCATCGACCAGAGATCAACGTTTCTAGGGCTCTGAGAATTTATACCTCCATTCTTCGAGCAGAGATCGAAGAACTCAACCCAGATCGTCGAGCTCAGGTCGACGAACATACTCAAATTTGTCAAACTCAATTCATAACCAGAGTAACCTAAAAACTGATAAACCCTTTAATCCCTTTAGTCAGTGGGTCATATCTCCTAGAAGGTATCATCCTTTAGGTTATAAGGATCAACCTGAATGTTCATTTATTTCATGTTTCAATTATGTTAAACAATAAGGACCCATGGTAATCTGGGTCAAAAACTGTTAATCCTCTTTACAGGTAGAATAGAACCCTGTTAATCAAAACAAGTGGTACCTGGACAGTGGTTGCTCTAAACATATGACAGGTTGCAAGGAATGCCTAATCAACTATAAAGCCAAGACTTGACCTAAAGTAATCTTTGGGGACTCAGGCTTTGGACTGATAGAAGGCTATGGAGATTTCAATTGTGGAGCTGTCTCATTCAAGAAGGTGACTTATGTAAATGGTCTTAAGCATAACCTGATATCAGTAAGACAACTATGTGATACAGGTTATCAAGTAAGCTTCACTAACTCTTTATGTCTTATTTCTTTAAACAACACAACTGTTTTAACCGGAATTAGATAAGACAACATTTACTTAGTTAATTTTGAATCAGCTAAATCTGAAATTTGCCTATTCAATTCTGTCAGCATTCAAACTAGCTTATGACACAAAAGACTAGTACATGTAAACCATAAAAATATAGCTAGGTTATCTAAGGAAAATCTTGTTAGAGGTTTATCTTCTGGTCCTTACAAGAAGGAAGACCTTTGCAGGGCTTGTCAACTAGACAAACAAACTAAATCTAGTTTCAAATCCATTAATAAGAGTGATTCACCTAGAATTTTGTACTTGCTCCATATGGACCTTTTTGCCCTATTGCAGTACAAAGTCTAGGAGGAAATTCTTATACATTAGTTATTGTAGATGATTTCTCTAGATTCACATGGGTTTTCTTTTTGAGAACTAAGTCAGATACTTTTAAGGTTCTCACAGATTTTCTCAAGAACATGCAGATTGAGTACTCTACTCAAGTGGCATTGATCAGAAGTGATCATGACACTGAGTTTGAATCTCTTCTTATGCTAGAGTTCTGTGAGAAGGAAGGTATAAGACATTGTTTCTCAGCTCCAAGAACTCCTCAATAAAATGGGGTAGTTGAAAGGAAGAATAGGACACTCTTTGAAGCTTCAAGTACATTGCTTGCAGATGCTTACATGTCTCTTTCCTATTGTGCAGAGGTAGTAAGCACAGTAAATTATGTCCTGAATAGAAGCCTAATACATAAACTAAAGCTTAAGACTCCCTATGACCTACTCAAAGGGAAGAAACCTATAATAACCTATTTTAAAGTATTTGGATATATATGCTATATTCACAACAATGCCAAGTAACATATTAGAAAGTTTGAAGCTAAGGCTGCAATGAGAATTTTTATAGGATATTCCCAAGTCAGCATGGAATATAGGATGTTTAGTAAATCAACATTAAAAATTGAGGAATCTATGCATGTGATATTTGATGAATCTAATACATTTTACAAGGAGAGAGACATCTCTACCAATAATAATCTGCAGGTACAAAATTTGTGTGAGAGCTTGGATGATCTAAACCTTACCTCAAGGGTTGAATAACATCCCTCTCCTCAAGCTATATCAGAAGCTGAAAGTGAAGAAGAGACTGTGGAAGCAGTTCAATCTCCTCCAACAGTTGATACAATTCCACAAGAGGAATTAAATCAAATAACTCACTGAACTAACTCCACCTAATGATCTTGTCACACTTAGGGATCACCCTAGATCTCAAGTAATTAGAGACATATCAGTAGGAGTGTAGACAAGGCATCAACTCAACCCTGATGTGATGCTTGTCTGTTTTCTTTCTCAAATTGAGCCTCAATCCATATCTGATGCAGATCAAGATCCAAATTGGATTACTGTAATGGAAGAGGAACTCAACCAGTTTGAGAGGTGTAAAGTTTGGGACTTAGTTCCAAGGCCTAGGGGCTATCCAGTAATTGGGACTAAGTGGGTATTCAGAAACAAACTTGATACCCAAGGTGTGATAGCGAGGAACAAGGCAAGGCTTGTTGGATCTAATATGATTAAACCTTTACTCCAGTTGCCAGACTTGAAGCTATAAGGATTTTCTTAGCTTATGCTGTATTCAAAAAGTTCAAAGTCTACCAGATGGATGTGAAAAGTCCATTCTTAATTGGAGAACTCAAAGAAGAGGTGTATGTTGAACAACCTCCAGGTTTTATCTCTAAATCTCATCCCTCTTATGTTTTTAAATTGCATAAGGCTCTCTATGGTTTAAAGCAAGCTCCAAGAGCTTGGTATGAGACCTTAACCAGCTTTCTTTTAGAGCATGGTTTTTCAAGAGGCATGGTAGATAGAACCCTTTTTACAAAGTTGCATCATGATAAAATTATCTTAGTACAAATATATGTGGATGACATAATTTTTGGTTCTACTGATCCCAATCTATGCAAAAGATTTTCTGATTTAATGCACTCAAGGTTTGAGAGGAGTAGCATGGGTGAGTTATCATATTTCCATGGTCTCCAAGTGAAACAAATGCCTGAAGGGATCTTCATCTCTTAGTCTAAATATGCTAAAGAGCTTATTAAGAAGTTTGGGAAGAATGATGCCTCTGTCATGAAACCTCCATGGATGCCAATGCTATTATAGATGCTTATGAATCTGGAAAACCAGTTGATCAGACCAGGTTTAGGGCTATTGTTGGATCCCTACTGTATTTAACAACAAGCAGACAAAATATTATGTTTGCCACAAGTCTTTGTGCTAGGTTCCAGGTGAACCCTAAAAAATCTCACCTTATTTTATTAAAAAGGATTTTAAAATATATAAAAGGTTGTCCAGATCTAGGCCTCTGGTATTCAACAGAATCAGCATTTGTGTTAACTAGATTTCTGATGCTGATTATGCTGGATGTAGAGTAGACAGGAAAAGCACCTCTGGAACTTGTCAGTTCCTTGGTGACAGACTTGTATCTTAGTTCTGTAGAAAGCAAACATATGTTTCAACATCCACTGCTGAAGCTGAATATATGGCTGCAGGCAGTTGCTGTTCACAGATCTTGTGGATACAAAACCAAATATTGGATTATGGTGTCAACTTAAATAATTAAACTATTCTATGTGATAATACAAGTGCTATTTCAATTTCACAAAATCTAGTATTGCATTCTAGAACCAAGCATATAGACATTAGACATCACTTCATTAGAGAATGTGTTGACAAACAAAAGATTAAACTTGAATTTATCTCTACTGATTTGCAAAGAGCAGATATATTCACTTAGCCATTGGACTCATCCAAGCATCTGTTCTTTGTCAATCAGCTTGGTATGATAAATGGTCAGGATTTAATCTAATGCTCTATTTATGGTCAAAGAATTGTCTCTGTTCGTCAACCTGAGATCGACGAACTGATAACTATTCTTGAGATTTTTCGTCGACCTGAGATCGACAAAATCTCTTGGTGAAGTAATTTTCGTTGACCTGAGATTGACGAACTTACTTCTGAAACCTTTTGTCGACCAGAGATCGACGAAATGTCTTCAATCCTTCAGACTGAGTTCGACGAACTATTTAACTCTAAATTATTTCATCGACCTCAGAACAAAGATTTTTTTTTTTTCGTGGACCGGAGTTTGTCGTTTCATATTCCGGAAAACCATATTTTTTGGGTTTCTTCGACCTCCATCCCGCGCTTTCAGTTCCCTTTGCACTTGATCTTCATTTTTCTCTCTTGCAGGTGCACTCATGGCGATTCCAGCAGGCGCCCTTGCGACAATGAAGTTTGATACCGGATTTGAAGTGGCCGGATCTATAGCGGGTACTGCCATCTCTCTCTCTCTCCCGCTGTATTAACTGAAATTTTTGGATTAGAGAATGGAGAAGAAGAATTAGAACTCGATAATGAGGAATATGACATGATGTTAAGTATGATGGGTTACTTTAGAGATAACGAAAATAAACTACTGAAGAAACACCTATCTGCCGAGTTCAAATTTCTCGCAGATATTGTTGGGAAAGTCTTGCTGGGCAAGCACACTGCACACGATTATATAACCAGGCATCAATTTCTGGTTATGTGTGCAGTGGTAAACAAGAGACAGGTAAATTGGGCGCAGATCATGTTTGATCTCATCAAGAAAAGGAACAGTAAGAAGGAAGTAAACATTGGAAGGATCCTATGGATCTTCTTGACAGAGAAGGCTGCCGAATCACTGGTCTCCCAGAACACATTCATCAATGCCAGCAAAAGGCTCACATGTGCCTTGTTTGGCAGGTGGGAGACGACAATCACAAAGCCCTCTAAGGATTCATCCTCTGCCACCCCAGCTTCTGAAAGTACAAGGGCTGTTTCAGCCACTTCTAACCCTTCTGAAGAGATTCCATCCACCATTTTCCATCCAATAATACTCCAGCCACTCCTCAATCTCCAGCTCTCCAATCTTCATCTCTGCCAGCAACACAACACACACCAGCTTCAACTCATGCTCATGTCTCTACTCCCTACCTTCATTATCCCCAGTTCCTCAATCTCCAACCCATATTTCCTCCTCTACACCTTCCCCCCAACAAGATACACCAATGCCAACACATACCCAATCCCCTCTTCCATCTCATCTTGCTGATCTCCCCTCCTTCAATTTATTCTCATCTCCACTGAACACTCCCTCTCCTCAACATGACTTCCCTCTAGACACTTCTATACCAGATGCTCCACCTCTCACTCCACCAGCTACTACTATCTCTACCACTATCCCTATTGATAATACGTTTTGTAGCCTAAACTATTATCGTATTTTATATTTTATATTGTACAAATTTTGTCTATTATTAGTTTATTTTTATCCTTTTTATGTAAATTTTATTGCCACTAACTTTTTCCTGTCTTTTTGCAGGTTTTCAGAAAAATCGCCAAAATGGCCTGTCACGCCCCCCTGTCACGCCCTCACTGGGCGTGACCTAGGGCGTGTCACCCGATCCCGAGGACACCTGACGGAAGGGACAGAAAACGGTCAAAACCGCTGTCACGCCCCCCTGTCACGCCCTCCCTGGGCGTGTCACCGGGCGTGACCAGGGGCGTGTCGCCCTCTGCCGCAAAGCTGCCGCCGCATTAAATGCCCTTCCGCCTCAGCACGCAAATAGTACTGTCACGCCCCATGTCACGCCCGTGGCATGGGCGTGACACCTTCCTTTTTCGGTGACTGACGGATTTCCGACCAATGATTTGGACATGACATGCCTGTCACGCCCCCCTGTCACGGGCGTGACCTAGGGCGTGACCACCGACGTACCGAAGCAATCATCCCTCCCGCCAGAATCCAGAGCCCGAGGTCAACATAGTACTGTCACGCCCCCCTGACACGCCCCCCCTAGGGCGTGTCGGAGGGCGTGACCAACCCGAGATTTTTTCCTATAAATTGAGCCCCCCCCTCTCCATTTCAGCAAGCTTTGGTTGAGTGGGGGAGGTGCTGCCCCTTTGTTTCTTGATCCTTTTTCATGCTTTTTCTCTCTCTCTCTCCCCCTCTCTTTGTACTTTTTGGTTAACCCTAGTTTAATCTTAGTTTGTGCTAGCTTTTATTGCATTTTCCTCCTTGCTTAGTGCTTAATGTAGGGCTAGAATAGGGTTTAATTTTCATGCACTTGTAACTTTAATTTTCAATAGTGTAACTTGCCCTTTTTATTAATAAAATTGTTCTTCCCTTAGCTTGTGTTCTTCTTATGTTTTTCTACTCATCTCCCCCCCTCCACTCCATTATGATTAACTAATCCTCCTTGTACTCGATCTTGATGATCCGAGGTTAGAGCGATTATGTTATGCTGTTTTAATTAATCTTTTCTTTTTAGGTTAGGGCCTTGAATTACTCTTGATTTATCACGGGTCGGAGGTATATTTTCGATATATACTCTCCGCCTTTGCTTTCATTCTGGGCTAGCCGAGAGGCCGAAAGAATGAAGTGAGCATTCAAGAGTAAAGGGAGTTGTACGCACCCCTCGAGAGAGGCAGACGTCCAAATCTCCCGGATTGGAGTAAAATCCAATAGTGGGGTTCACCGCGTAAAGCGAGTTTTAGGCCTCCGATTTAGACGAGAGTCGGTCGGACCTTCCTAAACTCAGTTGGGCACGACTTCGAGAGAAGCGTGTTCAAGCTTTAGGAACCTCCACGGTCAAGGACCCTTATCCTATTAAGTTTAGATTTTTATCGCATTTTCTTAATCGTCTTTAGCCAAGGTGAATCTTGATCGGGTGCATTTCCATTTCATATTGTTCTACCCTTTGTAGTAATCTCATATATTGTGCTCTTTTATTAACTGCGGTAATTTCCTTTCTAGCTTAGTTGTTTGCTTAATAGCGTAACTTAATTGCGGTAGTTCTCTTTTTAGTTTGCTTTAATTTCTCCATTGCACTTAGATTTTCTAAAACCCTAGTTTTTCCGTCGATAAGATAATAGCGTTCGTGTGAGTAAGCTTAGCCAACAGTTCCCGGATCTTAATACGACACTTGTGTCCCCTTGCTACAATTCGATAGGTATACTTGCCTCATCGGGTTGCTAGTTCGGTTGCGTTTATTTCTTCGAACCCTAGCGCGCAACAAGTTTTTGGCGCCGTTGCCGGGGAGCCAACTTCCGTTGATATTTTGAAAACACGAACCTATTAATTTTATCTCTTCTCTTTCTCATCCCCTTTCTTTAAAAGTTTTAAAAAAAAAATTCAAAAAAATTATCACCGCTCTTAATAGAAACCAACCTCACAATTTTTCTACGCCACCTAATTCTCTCGAAAAGGGCAAAGGGCTTTAAGCGCCACTGTCTTGTCTAGTACCTTGCGAACCCTTCACGGGTAGTCCTTGGGAAGTTCGGGAGTTAATCTATAAAAAAAATCTATTTCAAAAAGAAAAAAAATTTTAATTTAATTTTCTAAATCTATTTTTCTTTCTAGTTTATCCTTTTTCTCTTTCTCTTCTTCTTTTCTGTTCTTTTAGTGCATGACCCGCGGGAGTCCGTCGGTTATTTTGGACTTGGACCACGAAATTGAGCGTACTCTTCGGAGAAGATCGCGATTTCAAGGTCCTACCATCCAAGTGCCGGTTGAGGACTCCGAGTCATTTAATACTTTAAGAATGGAAGAACCCAACGTAGATGAGGCCGTGCAAAGGACTATGTCCTATTATGCACGACCGAACCTCGAGGGAACAGAATCGAGTATAGTCCGCCCTACTATAGCAAATAATAACTTTGAACTAAAGCCTAGCATAATTCAAATGGTGCAGCAATATGTGCAATTTGACGGACTTCAAGATGAAGATCCGAACGCACATATAGCTAGCTTTCTTGAAATTTGCGACACCTTCAAGATAAATGGTGTCACAAATGATGCGATCAGGCTAAGACTCTTCCCCTTCTCTCTAAGAACTAAAGCTAAGCAGTGGCTTAACACACTTCCGAAAAATAGCATAACCACTTGGAATGAATTAACTGAAAAATTTTTGGCGAAGTATTTTCCGCCAGCTAAAACTGCAAAACTTAGGAACGACATCTCTGCCTTTGGACAAATAGACTCTGAAACCCTTTACGAAACCTGGGAGAGATTTAAAGAATTATTAAGACGATGCCCACATCACGCGCTGCCTGTATGGTTACAAGTGCAGACGTTTTATAACGGGCTAAATCAAAGCACGAAGCAAATGATAGACGCAGCTTCTGGCGGTACTTTAAATCATAAGACCCCGGAAGCCGCTCTTGAGCTTTTTGAGGATATGGCCATGAACACTTATCAGTGGAATGTGCCTAGGTCCCGCCCGAACAAGCCTGCAGGTATCTATGAAGTGGACAACGTCTCCCAGCTCGCTCTGCAAGTAGAAATCCTAAGCAAAAAAATCACGGAGATGACTGCTGCCTCCGCCCCTCAGGTATGGGAATCTGCAACCCCTACTCCAGAACATTTAGATTATGTTAATAATTTGCCTAGAACTGCTTTTAATAATTTTTCTGCTGCGAATTTTCATCCGCCTGGTTTTAATTTTCCGAATAGTTATAACCCCGCTTTAAGAAATCACCCGAACTTTTCATGGAGTAATCCATCGAATGCGATGCGCCCACCTCCGCAAAATGATTTTTCTGCACAACCACCACCACCACCACTTCTTCAAAATTACCCAAAACCTCCAAGCTTGGAGGAATTACTTTCTAAATATATCACCACAAATGACGCCACTATAAGAACGTTAACCGGAAGCGTAAAAAGTCTAGAAAATCAGGTAGGACAGCTCGCGAAAATAATTTCTGAGCGACCCGCAGGGTCTCTTCCTTCCAATACCGAACCCAACCCGAGAGAGCAAGCGAAAGCTATAACTCTTCGGAGTGGGAAGCAAGTCTCCGGTATGGTAAGTGAAGAGCCCGAGGCAAGCTCCGCTTCTGCTTTTAAAAATCAAAGCTCCGCTCCGCTTCCACCCTCTGCTGAAGAAGTAATCACCCCCACTTTAGAAAATAATCTCACTCCACCACCCATCTTCAAAAATAATTCAACTCCTCCATACCCCTCTGAACTTAATAGACAACGTCAAGATGATCAGTACTCCCGCTTCTTAGAAATCTTCAAACAAATCCACATTAATCTTCCCTTCCACGAGGCTATTTCGCAAATGCCGAAATACGCCAAATATCTTAAAGACCTCCTCACAAACAAGAAGAAGTTAGAGAATCTTTCGCACGTCACGCTTAACGCCGAGTGCTCCGCCGTTTTAACAAACGGTTTGCCGAAGAAAATCAGTGACCCGGGTAGTTTCTCTATCCCGTGTGTCTTCGGTGATCTCTTTGTTAAACACGCGTTAGCCGACTTAGGCGCAAGTATAAACCTGATGCCCTTTTCGTTGTTCAAAAAGTTAGGGATTGGTAGCCTTAACCCCACGCGTATGAGTATCCAGCTAGCCGATAGATCCGTCAAGTACCCGTTAGGAATAGTGGAGGACGTTCTAGTGAAAGTCGACAAGTTCATCTTCCCGGTGGACTTTGTCATTTTGGACATCGAAGAAGACGTCGAGGTTCCCCTGATCCTTGGCCGACCCTTCCTTGCCACCTCCCGAGCCATCATTGACGTAAGCAATGGTAAGCTCTTTCTTCGAGTAGGCGACGACGAAGTCACATTTCCGATCACCCCTTCGATGAAGAACACCTTAGCGAACGATGACTCATGTTTTTTCATAGACGCCGTGAGTGATGATTCTTCCTACTGCCTCTCCGACTTTGAAAAAGAATTTTCTACTTTTTGCTCCTCTTCTCTTACAACAGAATCACTGCAAGGAAGTGATGAATCTTCTTATTGTCTTTCTGAGTTTGAAAAAGAGTTTTCTGATTTTTGTTCTTCCTCTTTCTTACCACTGAATCTGTACAAGAAGCGTCTTGGCTGCTAGCCCCACCCCTTATTACGTTCCTTATAAAAAAGTTTATGAAGATATTATTTTTGAAAAAGAAAGAATCTCAAAATCCTCTTATGAAGAACCCCCTACCCTAGAACTTAAAGAACTTCCCGAACACCTTAAGTATGCTTTCTTAGAAAAAGACTCCAAGTTACCAGTTATCGTTTCGGCCTACCTCACGGATACGCAGAACGATAAACTTCTTCTAGTTCTACGTAAGCATCGCCGGGCTATTGCTTGGCAAATTTCTGATATCAAGGGCATAAGCCCATCTTTCTGTACACATAAAATTTTAATGGAAGATAATTCGCGTAACTCTATCCAACCTCAGCGCCGTATAAACCCGAATATGAAAGAAGTAGTTAAGGGCGAGGTTATGAAACTATTAGACGCAGGAATTATCTACCCTATATCGGACAGTAAGTGGGTTAGCCCCGTTCAGGTAGTTCCAAAAAAGGGAGGGATAACCGTAGTTAGTAATGAGAATAATGAATTAATCCCGACACGGACGGTGACGGGTTGGCGTATGTGCATAGATTACCGTAAGTTAAATGACGCCACCCGTAAGGACCACTTTCCTCTACCGTTTATCGACCAGATTTTAGAACGTCTCTCCGGCCATAGCTTTTATTGTTTTCTCGATGGCCTCTCGGGGTACTTTCAAATACCCATCTCTCCCGAGGACCAAGAGAAAACTACGTTTACTTGTCCCTTCGGCACCTTCGCGTACCGAAGAATGCCGTTTGGATTATGCAATGCGCCGGCTACATTCCAACGATGTATGCTCGCAATATTTGACAAATACGTAGAAAGCATTATGGAGGTATTCATGGACGATTTCTCCGTGTTCGGCGATACCTTCGATAGATGTTTAGAAAACCTCGAAAAAGTCTTAGAACGATGCGAAGAAACTAACCTTGCCCTAAATTGGGAAAAATGCCATTTTATGGTGAGGGAAGGGTTAGTTTTGGGTCATAAAATTTCTGCTAAAGGTATTGAGGTAGACGTTGCCAAGATAGAAGTTATTGAGAAGTTGCCGCCACCTACAAACATAAAAGCTATAAGAAGTTTCCTAGGCCACGCTGGTTTTTATCGTCGTTTTATAAAGGACTTCTCCAAGATCACTAAGCCCCTCACCCATCTCTTAGAAAAAGACGCTCCATTCATTTTTGATGACTCTTGTATTTCTGCCTTTGAATTAATTAAAGAAAAGTTAATTAACGCGCCAATTATGATAGCTCCGGTGTGGGACCTTCCTTTCGAGATTATGTGCGATGCGAGTAGTTTTGCGGTGGGAGCCGTATTAGGTCAACGCATATCTAAGAACTTCCACCCCATCTATTACGCTAGTAAAACCCTCACATCTGCACAAGAAAATTACACCACAACCGAGAAGGAGCTCTTAGCCGTAGTATTTGCGTTTGATAAATTTCGCCCTTACATTACACTTTCAAAAATCATTGTTTTTACGGACCACTCGGCCCTCAAGTACCTTCTTGCCAAAACGGATGCCAAGCCTCGCTTGATTCGCTGGGTCTTACTCCTCCAGGAGTTTGACTTAGAGATCCGTGATAAGCGAGGAGCCGAGAACTTGGCCGCCGACCATTTATCAAGATTAGATAACCCCTTTATAGAAAAATTAAATGAAAAATCTTTTAATGACTATTTTCCTGATGAGAAGCTGCTTTTAGTTAATACATCTACTTCTCCTTGGTTCGCGCACATCGCCAACTATCTAGTGGCCCGGGTGCTCCCAAAAGAGTTCTCCTCTCAGCAAGAAGAAGAAATTCTTTTCTGAGCTGAAGAACTACTTTTGGGAAGACCCGCATCTTTTCAAAATTTGTGCGGATCAAGTGATAAGGAGATGTGTTTCTTTTGATGAAGGAATTGATATTCTAAAACATTTGCATGAAGGTCCGACAGGTGGGCACTATCAAGCTGCTCGCACCGCTCATAAAGTGCTTTGCGCGGGTTTTTACTGGCCTAGCCTGTTTAAAGACGCGCAAGCCTTTGTGAGCAGGTGTGATAGTTGCCAACGGTCGGGCAATATTTCTAATAAAAATGAAATGCCGCAAAATTATTTCTTAGAGTGCGAAATTTTCGACCTCTGGGGAATTGATTTTGTTGGCCCCCTTCCTTCTAGCTTCGGAAACAAATATATTTTAGTTGCTGTTGATTATGTTTCACGATGGGCTGAGGCCCAAGCTCTTCCTACGAACGACTCCCGAGTTGTAGTCACGTTTTTAAAAAAATTATTTTCTAGATTCGGTACGCCACGCGCAATCGTTAGCGATAGGGGTTCCCATTTCTGTAACGCGCAATTTTCAAAAATCCTTACTAAATACGGCGTTACGCATAAACTATCCACTGCCTACCACCCCCAAACTAACGGTCAAGTCGAAGTAGTAAATAGAGAAATAAAAAGAATATTAGAAAAGACTGTTTCAACTTCTAGAAAAGACTGGTCAACCAAACTTGACGATGCTCTATGGGCCTACCGAACAGCGTACAAAACCGCCCTCGGATGTACGCCGTATCGGCTGGTCTATGGAAAATCGTGCCATCTGCCCGTAGAGTTAGAACACCGCGCCTTTTGGGCCTTAAAATTTTTAAACTTCGATCCCCACTCAGTCGGTGACCTTCGAAAATTTCAACTAAATGAACTCGATGAGTGGCGCTCTTATGCTTATGAAAATAATAAACTTTATAAAGAGCGGACGAAGCGTTTACACGATAAACACTTAAGGCACCCTAAAAACTTTAAGCCGGGCGACCAAGTCCTTTTATATAATTCTCGTTTACGTTTATTTCCGGGCAAATTAAAATCTCGCTGGTCTGGCCCGTTTTCTGTTTTAGAAGTATTTCCTTATGGAACTGTTTTAATTTCTCACCCTGATAAGGGTAATTTCAAAGTGAATGGTCAGCGTCTTAAACTGTATTTTCTGGTGATGATGATGTCAGTCCAAACACTATTAAGTTTCTGCTTCACGAACTTTAATCTTGAACTTTTTATTTTTTTTTGCTAAAAACAATTTTATTTCGGGACAACAATATTTTTGGACAATATTATTTTTGATGCGTCGAGCTCAACGACGCTTTAACCAAAGGGCGCTCTTGGGAGGCAACCCAAGTTATCTTTTTCTGTTTTCTTTATTTTACAATTTTTGCCTCGGACGGCTCTGACAAGCTGAAGCTTCTGCGATCGCTTGCTCCAACATTGCTGAATCCATCACGAAGTCCAAAGAAGACATTCGGGGGGAGCGGCATCACTCAGCTTTCGCAGCAAATAAATCCGGGGAAGTACCTGTATTTCAATTCTGTCTTTCAATTCTGCACTTTATTTTTCTCTCCTTCTCCAATCCCCTTCTTTAGCCATTGAGGACAATGTCTGTTTTAAGCTTGGGGAGGATTTCCTCCTTCATTTTTGCTTAGTGTAAATAATTTTCTTTTTTGTAAATAGTTCCATAAATTAAAAAAAAAATGAATATCTTAAAATTCCAAAAAAGAGAAAAATTTTCCAAAATCCAAAAAAAAAAAAAAAAAAAAAATATGTGTGTTTTTGAATAGTTTAGACATTTTGGTATTTCAATAGTACCCCTAGTTTTTAGTTTTGTTTTACTCAAAATCTCCTATAAACAACTTAGTTAATTATAATATTTCTAATCGTCCTTTTTAATTATGTTTCACAAGTAAAATGTTGGCCATGCTGTGTTTCTATTTCGCGGTAGCATGTTAAGGTGAAATATTTTTCTAAAACTCGCATTTCTATTATGGTTTTTTGTTTTTTTTTATTTCCTTTACTTTCTCAAAAATTCATCATCCACTATTTTCTTTTTCATTTTTGAATAATTTTTGTAAAGTCAACTTTTGAATAACGTAGTAGATGTGAACGATCCAAGTCACCTATTATTTCTATTTTCGAGTTAATTTCATCAATCTTCTTTTATTATCTAGGACTCGCTTTTTGAAATTTTTCAAACCTTTGTTTTAAATAAATTCAAAAGCGTGAAAATGATTTAGGCCGTTTTTGTTTTCGTTTGAGCTTTCCTGCCAACCTAAAAACTTTTACCACTAGTTAGCCGTTTTTGAGCCTTTTTCCGATTTCATTTGATAGCTCCTCTCTTCATTTCAGTTTCACCAAAGCCAAAATTTCCAACCTATCGAATCGCACTAGCCTTTTTGAGTTTCATAAATTATTTTGACGATTTTTGATAGGGTATTTTGTGATTTTTTTTTTTGTGGAGAAAGGTTTTCGAAAAAAAAAAGGATGAGTATATTCAAAAGTGATGTTTATTTTTGTTTGGCCAACTCAAAAAGGAAAATAAAAATATTTATGGCCTTTGTTTTGAAAAAAGAAAAAAAAATGAAAAAGAAAAAGAAAAAGAAAAAAAAAATGTGTATATATTTTTATGAAAGTTTTTGAAACTCTTTGCTTTGGTTTAGTGTGATTTTAAACCTTCACGTTTATCTTTGAATTCCACTCCTAATCATTTTCCTAAACCAAACGTTTCTGTCCTATTTAAGTCCTTTTGATTCACGCTTTTTGATTTTTTATTTAACAACTAAGAAAAGAAAAACAGTAAATCAGTTTTAGTTTTGGATTTAAACCTAGATTTTTGATAATTAAATTGATATAATTATAATGCGTTGCTTGGATCTAGTAACAACTCAATGCGTGTTTTTCATTTTCGTTGCTTTACTTAAGTCCATTTAAAAAAATCTCGTTAAAATTTTGGATGATTTGTTTTTATTAAGTAAAGTTTATAAAAGTTTTACCATACCTAAATAATTGTTTTAGACTTACATTTCACCTTTTCCCTACTAAGAATTTCGCATAGTACTTGTGTAGGCATAATTAGAACTTTTTGATTAGTCCTTTTATAAATATCTAGTTTTTATATTTTTGCTTGGGGACAAGCAAAGCTTAAGCTTGGGGGAATTTGATAATACGTTTTGTAGCCTAAACTATTATCGTATTTTATATTTTATATTGTACAAATTATGTCTATTATTAGTTTATTTTTATCCTTTTTATGTAAATTTTATTGCCACTAACTTTTTCCTGTCTTTTTGCAGGTTTTCAGAAAAATTGCAAAATGGCCTGTCACGCCCCCCTGTCACGCCCTCACTGGGCGTGACCTAGGGCGTGTCACCCGATCCCGAGGACACCTGCGGAAGGGACAGAAAACGGTCAAAACCGCTGTCACGCCCCCCTGTCACGCCCTCCCTGGGCGTGTCACCGGGCGTGACCAGGGGCGTGTCGCCCTCTGCCGCAAAGCTGCCGCCGCATTAAATGCCCTTCCGCCTCAGCACGCAAATAGTACTGTCACGCCCCATGTCACGCCCGTGACATGGGCGTGACACCTTCCTTTTTCGGTGACTGACGGATTTCCGACCAATGATTTGGACATGACATGCCTGTCACGCCCCCCTGTCACGGGCGTGACCTAGGGCGTGACCACCGACGTACCGAAGCAATCATCCCTCCCGCCAGAATCCAGAGCCCGAGGTCAACATAGTACTGTCACGCCCCTGACACGCCCCCCCTAGGGCGTGTCGGAGGGCGTGACCAACCCGAGATTTTTTCCTATAAATTGAGCCCCCCCTCTCCATTTCAGCAAGCTTTGGTTGAGTGGGGGAGGTGCTGCCCCTTTGTTTCTTGATCCTTTTTCATGCTTTTTCTCTCTCTCTCTCCCCCTCTCTTTGTACTTTTTGGTTAACCCTAGTTTAATCTTAGTTTGTGCTAGCTTTTATTGCATTTTCCTCTTGCTTAGTGCTTAATGTAGGGCTAGAATAGGGTTTAATTTTCATGCACTTGTAACTTTAATTTTCAATAGTGTAACTTGCCCTTTTTATTAATAAAATTGTTTTTCCTTAGCTTGTGTTCTTCTTATGTTTTTCTACTCATCTCCCCCCCTCCACTCCATTATGATTAACTAATCCTCCTTGTACTCGATCTTGATGATCCGAGGTTAGAGCGATTATGTTATGATGTTTTAATTAATCTTTTCTTTTTAGGTTAGGGCCTTGAATTACTCTTGATTTATCACGGGTCGGAGGTATATTTTCGATATATACTCTCCGCCTTTGCTTTCATTCTGGGCTAGCCGAGAGGCCGAAAGAATGAAGTGAGCATTCAAGAGTAAAGGGAGTTGTACGCACCCTCGAGAGAGGCAGACGTCCAAATCTCCCGGATTGGAGTAAAATCCAATAGTGGGGTTCACCGCGTAAAGCGAGTTTTAGGCCTCCGATT
The DNA here is from genome assembly GCA_039513925.1 of Platanthera zijinensis. Taxonomy (NCBI): domain Eukaryota; kingdom Viridiplantae; phylum Streptophyta; class Magnoliopsida; order Asparagales; family Orchidaceae; genus Platanthera; species Platanthera zijinensis. The sequence continues at coordinate 158,138,625 of CM077088.1, forward strand.
TAGACGAGAGTCGGTCGGACCTTCCTAAACTCAGTTGGGCACGACTTCGAGAGAAGCGTGTTCAAGCTTTAGGAACCTCCACGGTCAAGGACCCTTATCCTATTAAGTTTAGATTTTTATCGCATTTTCTTAATCGTCTTTAGCCGAGGTGAATCTTGATCGGGTGCATTTCCATTTCATATTTTCTACCCTTTGTAGTAATCTCATATATTGTGCTCTTTTAATTAACTGCGGTAATTTCCTTTCTAGCTTAGTTGTTTGCTTAATAGCGTAACTTAATTGCGGTAGTTCTCTTTTTAGTTTGCTTTAATTTCTCCATTGCACTTAGATTTTTCTAAAACCCTAGTTTTTCCGTCGATAAGATAATAGCGTTCGTGTGAGTAAGCTTAGCCAACAGTTCCCGGATCTTAATACGACACTTGTGTCCCCTTGCTACAATTCGATAGGTATACTTGCCTCATCGGGTTGCTAGTTCGGTTGCGTTTATTTCTTCGAACCCTAGCGCGCAACACCTATTCAGCCACACCACTCTTCCACAATCTCTACCTGTGCAATCTTAGATCCCTCCATCCTACAATCTCTTCTTCAACTTCTCAAACCACTCCTCCAGACCATCTTAGCAGAGGAAATTTCCCCTCTTGCTGCATCCATTTCCACTCTGTCTGCCCAAGTTTCTGCTCTCACCACTGCTCTCTCTTCAGAAAGGGGCCTGACTTCAGTTATTACTAAACCCAGGCAGGGGGAGATACTTGATGAGGAAGAAACAACAGTAGTTGAAGCAGAAGAAGCAGTAGAAACAGCAGTAGCAGAAGTAGTAGTAGCAATAACAGTAGTAATAGCAGCAATAACAGAAGTGCCTGCAACAGGAACAGAAGTTGCTATGGAAAAAGATGCCTTAAATTTTCTTGTATTAGACATGGAGACAGATGTTTATTATACAGATATTACAAGGTCAAATTCTCAAGAGATCACTCTGCCAGAGATTTTGCCTGGAAGGGTCTATATTATCAATCCTAAAGCAAATTTAGCAGCTTTGCTAAAAATATTTGGATCCTATATTTATTTTACCTTTCACATTCTATCATCAAGAGCAATAGTGTGCTACACTTCTCCTGTCAGCTTAGAGGTGTTAGACATTGTAAAGAAAAGTTTGACAGCTCCTCCAGAAATATTGTCTGCTCAGAGATCTAGCCCACCTGGGCCATCCTATATCATGGATTCTAGCCCTCTCCCAAATCTGGATGAAATTATGGCTCAAGACATTGCCATGGAAACTGAAGTAGCTCAGGCTGAAATTGTCCCCACTCCAATAAGTAAAGAAATCCCCAAGGATGTAATAAGCCAGATTGATGATATGTATGACAATCCCTAATCTTCTGATGATGATGATGATGATGACTCTGATGAGGATCCAAAGAGGAAGAAAATTTCCAAGAAAAGAAAAGCTCCTCCTCCTCCTGCTCCAAAACTTAACCCAACAAATGACACTCCCTACTATATTCTGCACAATATAACTCCATATAAGGGTATGCCAACATTGATGTGGCTATCCAAAAATGAACAGAAGGCAAGGAAGAAAAGCAGAAGATATTCTCCTCCTCCACAAAAATTTAAAAAGGACCCTCCTCCTCCTCCTCCAGCTGCTTGTGCTTCAGGAACCATCTCTCAAAGCTCAGATGCACTTCCCAAGCCTACATTCACCAAAACCTATCAGAGACAAGGAAGACCTTCTCAATCTTCTAGAGACAGTCAGCACCAATACAGACATCATCACTCCTCTAGAAGTTCATCCAGTGCTCAGCAGTTTGCCCCTAAGCCAAAATTCTCTCCTCCTTCATTCCTGCAAAGCAAACAGCCCTAAAAGACCTCCAATTCCAGCCAATGATCCTGAGACTAGCCCAACTACCAGAATGGCTAGATTCTAAGAATCTGTGGCTCTCTCTCAGATAAGGCAAGCCAAAGAAAAGGGTCAGGATCCTTCTCAATTTTCAACAATGTCAAGCTACAGGAAAAAGAATTTGAAAGATATCAAGTTGGAAAGTTGTTTGATGCTGAAAAATACATGCATCTATATCCTGAAGCTGTTGTTCCTAGAACTACTTCTCAAAAGACACATGGTGATGCAGATATGACTGTGATAGTGAAGCAAGCACTATATCCTAATAGAGTAATTGTATTTGCTAAACCTTCTGATTCTCCCAAGGACATTTAGGTTATTATTTTCAGTATCTATTTATATTGTGAACAATTTGGGTGCATAGCTTATAAAGGTACTAATAGCTTATTACTCTACCAAGCTATCTCAGTTTTATGCTATGTCTACTTCATTTTATCTTGTGATTTTTTTTCTCTGTTTCTGTTTGGAGTAACCTCACCCATATAGGGGGAGATTGTTGGAACCCCTAAGTGATTTGGTCTAGGTTCTCTTCTTAGGGTGTGACCCATGTTGTATAGAAGGGTCAAGTTTTATGTGTTTCTAGAGTCTAGGTCTAGTCCTTAGAGTCAACAGTACAAAGGACCAACCTCCAACACTGCCCAAGACTCAAGACTTAGAGAATTAAGTTTTAGAAACAGGAGATCTACATTCGTCGATCTCCGGTCGATGATAGTCGTTCTCAGATTGACTAACTCAGAGATAAAATTCTCTGAGCTGAGCTCGAAGAACTCTGTTCTCAGGTCGACTAACACTTCAACTCTCAACTCCAAAGATCTCTCAGTGCCATAGTTCCCTCAAAGCCAAAGCTTACTCAGAGCAAAAGATCACTCAACACTATTTACACTATCAATGACTCAACACTCTCAAACGACTAAACACCAGATGTGTTATTATCTCAACGCCGTCAGTTTGACCAAGTTCTAAGGTCGACTAATTTAAGATTCTCCGGTCGACGAACTTAGGGCACAGTATCTGTCAGTTTATGCTGTGCAGTTGTTCGCAGATCACAGGTCGAAGAAAGATGTCTCTGGTCGATGAAAGCCGATCAAAGGTCGACGAAAGCTGTTCTCTGGTCAACGAAAACTGTAAGACATATTGTTATTTATTCTTTCCTTTTCTGTCTCCTTATTTTATATCTATTATAGGCCTTTAATTCCCTGGATAATCAATGCACATATATCCTTTTAATTTAGCCATTACTGGCAGCATTGATTGCAAATATCCTCCATGGAATTAATTGCTTATATCTCGGGACAGACATAGAATAGAATATAAGACAGCATACTTGCCTTTTTCATTTCATAGATTTCGGCTGAGCATTTATTGCAGGTTTTTGAATTCGACCTTGAGGCAGTTATCGATCTGACCATCTCTCTGTGAGAATCAAAGTGAATACAAAAAAACTCTTTGAGATCAACAAGAAGTGCAGTGCATACAGTTCTCAAAAAATCAACTGCTCTCAAAAGAAGAAGAAAGAACAACAATCACAATCAAGAGTCCTTCTTCTTCACCTTCTTCGTTTTAAGGGATCTCAAGTGACAAGAATATTCAAATCAGTCAAAGGATCTCTGAAGAGTTGATCATATAGCAAAAAGCCTACTCACCCTTAGCAAATCTTCCACTCCTGAACCATTTAAGATTTCAGGGGGAGCTTTGACAACACCATAGAATCCACATAGTCTTCTCATTTGGACTTAAGAAAAGAAGACTTCCATCAACCTCTCTTCCCCACCTCTGTATAGGGTTTTAATTCCCTTCAAAATCATTCTGGTTGCAAGTCTCCTTCCAAAAGACTTGGGTTGGTTTTTGAGCACCTGATCAAAAGCTCATTGGTGGCAGTCACCTGATCAAAACCTGTAGTGGATTCCTACCTAGGGTGGTAGAATAGTGGATGTACCCAAGTTTGGGGAACCACTATAAAAATTCTTGTGTTGTCTGTGTGGCTGTGATCTTCCTATGTGCTTGTGTTGTGATATGTTTTGTTGTGTAGCTTAGTTATCTTTTCTCTGGTTCATTTGCTGCACCTGTACACTCATACACCTATATCATAGTAACATATTTTATTAAAGACTTCTTATTTCAGCAAAAATCAAAAAGATTTTAAAAACTCTATTCACCCCCCCTCTAGAGTTTGTCAGAGCTTACCCTATCTTTCACTGAGGTCTCTCACTAAAGACTGAGACACCAAAATATGTGCCATCAGAGAGGTGGCCAAGCTAGCTGATACTCCTCCCCGTACACTATTTGAAAAGCTGCTCTCTTATGAGATGAAGTTGGCTGCTAGGAAAGAGGAGGAGACCATCAACAAATCCCAGGCCAAGGAAAAATCTTTGTCCTTCAGAGAAGACAACACAAGGAAGAACAAGGAGAGGATTCTCTCTCCTCCAAGAAGGCCTACTGATTCAGACAGCATAAGGTCAAGCTCATCAGACTGCAACATGTCTGATGATGACTTTGCTGCCTTTTATAGGAAATTTCACAAGCTGATGAAGAAGAAGCAGTGGAGTAGTAGACCCTCCTCCTCATCTCATCAAAGGAAAAATCACTCTAAGGGACAAAGGTAAGATTCTAAAACTAGTAAACATAATTCCACTAAAGTTTTCTGCTATTGTTGCAGCAAGCCATGACATGTGATTGCTAACAACCCAGTGGAAAGAAAAGAGGCTGGTGAGAAAAAGTTTCACCAGCACAAGTGTTGATGCAAGAATTGCGCCTTCAAGTTAACGGGGTGTTCGATCTCACAAGCTAAGGATGAAGGAAAAAGGATTGCGGGGATAGAGGAGAGGTTTGCTCGAGAGCAGCCGGGAAGCCTGCTTGAGCAAGGGAGAAGCTTGCTTGAGCAAGCGAGAAGCTGGATCAGGAGCTGTCGAGCAGACGTTACTTTGGCGGTTGGTCTTGCAGGTTGAGGCCAAGAGAAGAGAAAAGAAGAGGGGGCCGCTAGCAGCGACAACAACTGACTTCGCCCGCCGCGGCTTGAATGCCACTCTTGCGACGGGCTTTTCCTTTAATCAAGTAGGGTTACAACTTGCTATTACACTTTTACAAGAGAAAGCAGTAAAGGGTACAATGGGAGAAGCTGGCGGATAGGGAAGAAATTTCCAGAGACTAAGTGAAAGAGGCTGCAGAGGATTGGAAATCGGAGGCTGTAGAGGCTGCTCAAACTGCCGGCTGAGGGCAGAAAAAATGAAGTCCACAGCTCTCGACGACCTGGGAGGACTGGAGAATTGAGTCCGCAGATCTTGCTTGATTAACTGGCAGAACTGTGGAAAGCTGGGCGGACTCGAAATCTGAGTCCGTAGGGTTTGATGGCAGTGGAATTTCTCTGGCGCTTCCCCCTCAAAATGAGAGGTCTCGGGGCCTATTTATAGGCCCGAGGAGAATCTTCTTGAAGCGTGGCCAGTGACGTCATAATGGAGGACTGCGCGGACTTGGAGGAGGTCGTCGATGACCTCGGCGGACTCAACGGACATGCGTTTTGACTCCGCAGGTCGTCGGGAGACCTGAGTAGAGGAGCGGGCGCGGCCTGAGGAGCAGGTCGTCGATGACCTCGGCGGACTGGCGTTTTGAGTCCGCAGGTCGTCGGGAGACCTGAGTAGAGGAGGCGGCGGACTGAGGAGCAGGTCGTCGATGACCTCGGCGGACTCGACGGACTAGCATTTTGAGTCCGCAGGTCGTCTGGAGACCTAAGCAGAGGAGGCGGCGCGGCCTTAGGAGCAGGTCGTCGATAACCTCGGCAGACTCGGCGGACTGGCTTTTGAGTCTGCAGGCAGAAAGCGGGCTTCGCTGGAGCAGACTTCTGGTTGGCAGCTAGAAGAGGGCAAATTGCACCTGAGCGGGCTGAGAGAGCAGGCTGCCCCTTAACTGGAGGCCGCCACTGGGGGGCGGCCTAGCACCTGGAGGCCGCCCAGCGGGCGGCCTGGGCAAGGGAGGCTGCCCAGGCGGGCGGCCTGGGCAAGGGAGGCGCCTAGGTGGGCGGACTGGCCAAGGGAGGCTGCCCAAGCGGGCGGCCTGGACTCAGGAGGCCTCCCAGGCGAGCGGCCATGCCAAGGTAGGCCGCCTAGGCGGGCGTCCTGGCCAAGGGAGGCCGCCCAGGCAAGCGGCCCAGGCGGGCGGGCTTGGCAAAGGGAGGCCGCCCAGGCGGGCGGCCTGGCCAAGGGAGGCTGTCCAGGCGGCGGGGCCTGGCCTCAGGAGGCCGCCCAGGCAGGCGGCCTGGCCAAGAGAGGCCGCCCAGGCGGGCGGCCTGGCCAAGGGAGGCCGCCCAGGCGGGGGCCTGGCTCAGGAGGCTGCCTAGGCGGGCGGCCTGGGGCGGGCAGCGGCAGGAGGCCGTGCCCCTGGCGAGCTGGAGGCGGCGTCGGCGGGGCAGCGGCGGGAGGCCGCGCCCCTTGGGCGAACAGAGGAGGCGGCCTGAGGAGCAGGCCACCTTCATGGGGGAAAATTGATGGCAAGCCGGAGAATGAGCTTGCCGAGCCCGTGACGGTTGCGTTGGTCTAGGGTTGACTCCGATTGGGCGACCTGGCGGTCTGAAGGAGTAGATCGCATAGATCATCCTCATTATCTCATATTGCCTCTTGTAAGGAAGAAAGTTGCACGATTAGCAGGCCTATCTACGTGGCCTGCGAGGGTGAGCTATGGGAGCAGCCCGCCGTCCCGCATGGTACGCAGTAGCTATGCGACCGGGGCGGTTAGACTGGGGAAACCGTCCTAACCGCACGACTTGAGCGAATAGGAGAAGGGAGTCTGTCTGGCCCAAAAAAGGAAGGCTGAGGAAGATCGCGACCCTCGGGGGGTACCCCTGTGTGGGCCGCGACTTGCGAACTAGAGACCTTTAGAGGGATCGTCGTTTTTGGGGTTAACATAATCCCCACACTTTTTTTAGTTCCGAGGGGAACTTCGAAAAAGTAGGAGACCAACGAAAATCGTGATCTTTCCCTCGAAAAAAGAAAGGGGAAAACCAGAGACTGGAAGAGATAGAACCTGATGTCTCTCCTCAGAAAAAATCTGTCAAAGTCTATCTTTACCCTGCGAAGAGAAAGTCAATGTAGGCAAAAAAGAGGTACATCTTATGTGTACCTGAGCTGCTTTGGTAAATGATGAAGACGGATAATTGTCTTCCATTAAGCTCTGCAAAAATACAGATAAGAGAAAATATAGAAGGATAATAATCTGTAAGTACCTGAAAAGGACTTGCTAGTATCTGCTAGTCTCTGCAAAAGTAGAGTGAGGAAGCAGATATGAAGGGAAATTAAGCTGCAAGTACCTGAAGGGGACTTTCTAATATCTGTTAGTCTCTGCAAAAGTAGAGTGAGCAAGCAGATATGAAGGAAAATCAACTGCAAGTACCTGAATGGGACTTGTTAATATCTGCTAGTCTCTGCAAAAGTAAAGTGAGCAAGCAGATAGGAAGTAAAATTAAGCTGCAAGTACCTGAAGTGGACTTGCTAATATCTGCTAGTCTCTGCAAAAGTAAAGTGAGCAAGCAGATATGAAGGAAAATCAAGTTGCAAGTACCTGAATGGGACTTGCTAATATCTGCTAGTCTCTGCAAAAGTAAAGTGAGCAAACAGATATGAAGGAAAATCAAGCTGCAAGTACCTGAATGAGACTTGCTAATATCTGCTAGTCTCTGCAAAAGTAAAGTGAGCAAGCAGATATGAAGGAAAATTAAGCTGCAAGTACCTGAAGGTAACTTTCTAATGTCTGCTAATCTCTGCAAAAGGAGAGTTAGCAAACATGTATGATAGAAAACTAAATCGCAAGTATCTGGAGGGAACTTGCTAATGTCTGCTAATATCTGCAAAAGGAGAGTTAGCAAGCATATATGATAGAAAACTAAATCGCAAGTACCTGGAGGGAACTTGCTAATGTTGATTGTTGATAGGATAAGATATGATAAAAGATGTATTCGGCAAACTTTGCTATTAACTGAATAGAGATCAAAGTGTGGTAATGACCGTCTCGCATGATCAGATATAATGTCGACACGAAATCCAAATCAGCAAGATGAAACCATCTCAATTTAGAATCGTAATTGCATGGCTTGTTAGTTAAGAAGGATCATATATTCTGATCAGTGATTTGTGCTAGAAATATCCGATAAGAGTAGTAGAGAATTTGTATATCATCATCTGATAGAGCTTTAGGTAACCAATGCATATAAGATGATCATAAGACAAAAGATATAGGGGGTCCCTTAGATAGGTCGGACAAAACCTGTTAACCTGTAAGAAGACAAAGCACAAAGGAGGTCTATACCCCGAGGATGAGCTAAAAAAGGTTGAATGCTGCCACAAGAGAGCACCCGTGGGCCTTATGCATCACTTGCCAAAAAGACATCCAGGGCGTAGTCATACCTAAAGCGGGATGGCCGCATTCCCTTGACAGAGCACAAAAGGGAAACATGCGCAAAATCCTAAGAAGGAAGCGATAGATACACTGCTCTCTTGCCTCGGGTAACAAAAATTATTGATTCGTTCTACCAGGTGCGCCAAATGGTCTACAGCATTGCTCATCTTTGAAGGGATCAACAACGTTGTGGGTCTCGCGAAAGCACGGATTGAGAGTAACATAGAGTGTTTGTCCATTACAGTTGTGTGATGATCGAAGAGACAAGATTTCACTTGATCATCATTGCTTATCCAGCGAAGATCATCGTAACTGTAACGTATCCCTAACGGAGCACGATATAACTATCACAGGTTGCCTCCCCTAGGCACACACACTGCGCTAGACATCGGCCAGGATCCGAAGCCTGAAGTTCACCATCATAGATTGAACGACCCCCACTACACATATGAGAAAACTCCTCATCATATGTGGTCATTGTGGTTTTATGCCAGAGGACAATCCACGGAGGGAACAACAAGATTTGGCGATATCTCAGTGGTTCAGCAATCTCTTTGGCAAGGAGAAAAAATATAGAGGAGAAGCATAATAAAAAGGGAACTGTGTCAGTATGAGATCTCTGACGTAAACTTTATTGAATGAAACAAAAGAGAATGTTTGAAAATATGTAAAACATAGCAAGAGTAATTATTATTGGTTGCGAGGAACTTTGAGGACTGTCATGTCCTTCTTGCTTTAGAATAGGTCTCCAAGGGTACCCACGTCATCAACATCGAGGGTCTCACCTATAGCGAGGCCATGATACGTGTTGATTTGATTCCCTCCCTTTGAGCTGCAAGGAATGTTCGCTACTTCTTTCCTTTTGAGGTTGACGGATCAGAGTGGTCATCCTTTGGGAACAGACCGCGCATCTTACCCTGACTCAATAATTTTTGCACCAGTTGACGAAGCGCTCGACAGTTTTCAGTCAAATGTCCGCTGTCTTTGTGGAACTCACAGAACGGATCTGAATCTTTGGATTTTTGATTTGTCGGCTGGTAAGGCCTTTTGGAATTTGCCCTATCCTTCATGATTTGGCATACTTCTAGCATGGACTCATTAAGTACAGAGTATGACAAGTCATCATCTTGCGACTGATGAACTGAAGCTGTTTGCGGAGGTGGGGGTGATGGTAGCAATCGTTCTTGGGCATGATCCTGGCCCGGGAAGAGGTGTTGATGATGATGCTAGAATCTTTTTGTTTTTCTTGAGTGAGATGAAAAGTCTTTCCGAGGAGAACTCGGAGGCTGCTTGTAAGAAGGATTTTTCTCCGACACAAGCCTGGAGACGAAGCTGGGGTTGCTCTTCTCACCGCGGATGTATGAGTTGGCTAAGGCAATCAGCTCTTGATATGTCTTTGGTGCACGGACATTGGCCTCAAACTTGAGTGGTCCCTCTTGCAAACCATTAATGAGAGCCACCCGATACATTTCCTGGTCGACGATCTCAATTTCCAATATTTCCCTCTGAAAACGATCCACAAAGTGAGACCAAGTATCATTCTCTCGCTGCCTGATCTCAAAGAGGGCTTCTGGACCGCCCTTCCTCTTTGAAGAGGTGGAAAATCTGAGCAAAAACTCCCTTCGCAACTAAGCGAAGGAAGAGATGGACTGAGTACGTGGTCCATAGAACCAATCCCTCACTTGCCCATCGAAGGATGTCACAAAGAGCTTTCATTTAATTACATCTGAGAGATTCTTGAGAGCTACGGCTGATTCGAAGGCTTGAAGATGTTTAACTGGATCAGTATCTCCAGTATAGACGGGTAACCGAGGCTCTCTGAAATTGACTGGAGTTAGTTCATGCCGAACATTCTCTATAAACGGCGATGTCTCTTCTTTTTCTGCTGCATAAGGAAAATAAGGAGCATGAGTTGTAGCTGCAGAAGGGGCAGGAGGATAGGAGAAAAAAGTTATTGCGGGAGGAGCAAAGACAGGAGCTAAACAGAAGGGATGACTTCCCTGAAAGTTCAGAAATCTAGCTGTACTTCCCCGGGCAGCTTCCCGGAAGAAATTTTGATGAGCTGCAAACTTATCATCCTGAGATCGCAAAGGGGCTACAGGCCCTTGCGGAAAGGTTGGAGTGTAAAGAGGAGGATAGAACGGCAGATAGGTTGGTGGATAGACTTGGGGAGTCTCGAATGCAGGTGCTGGATTGATTGGATGGGCTGGCGCTGCTGAAGATTGAGCTTCCAATCGTTGGGTGATAGCAGCTAGAGTACGGTTGATCGCTTGAAGCTGTTGTGCAGTATCTCTGCAAGATTGCTCCAAGGCCTTCCAAAGAGAATCATCACTTGGACTTGGAGCAAGGCTCTCGGTTGGTTGATGGTCTGTCATGAGTAACCGCTGATTTCACTATCTGTTCGAGATCTGAAGGTCGCGTGTTAACTGTTGATGCAAGAATTGCGCCATCTAGTTAACGGGGTGTTCGATCTCACAAGCTAAGGATGAAGGAAAAAGGATTGCGGGGATAGAGGAGAGGTTTGCTTGAGAGCAGCCAGGAATCCTGCTTGAGCAAGGGAGAAGCTTGCTTGAGCAAGCGAGAAGCTTGATCAGGAGCTGTCGAGCAGACGTTACTTTGGCGATTGGTCTTGTAGGTTGAGGCCGAGAGAAGAGAAAAGAAGAGGGGGCCGCTAGCAGCGGCAACAACAGACTTCGCCCGCCGCGGCTTGAATGCCACTCTTGCCACGGGCTTTTCCTTTAATCAAGTAGGGTTATAACTTACTATTACACCTTTACAATAGAAAGCAGTAAAGGGTACAATGGGAGAAGCTGGCGGCTAGGGAAGAAATTTCCAGAGACTAAGTAAAAGAGGCTGCAGAGGACTGGAAATCGGAGGCTGTAGAGGCTGCTCAAACTGCCGGCTGAGGGCAGTAAAAACTAAGTCCACAGCTCTCGACGACCTGGGAGGACTAGAGAATTGAGTCCACAAATCTTGCTTGATCAACTAGCAGAACTGTGAAAAGCTGGGCGGACTGGAAATCTGAGTCCGCAGGGTTTGCTGGCAGTGGCAATTCTCTAGCGCTTCCCCCTCAAAATTAAAGGTCTTGGGGCCTATTTATAGGCCCGAGGGGAATCTTCTTGAAGCGGGGCCCAGTGACGTCATCATGGGGGACTGCGCGGAATCAGAGCAGGTCGTCGATGACCTCGGCGGACTCGGCGGACTGGCGTTTTTAGTACGCAGGTCGTCGGGAGACCTGAGCAGAGGAGGCGACGCGGCCTGAGGAGCAGGTCATTGATGACCTCGGCGGACAGTCGTTTTGAGTCCGCAGGTCGTCGGGAGACCTGAGTAGAGGAGGCAGCGGACTAAGGAGCAGGTCGTCGATGACCTCGGCGGACTCGGCAGACTGGCGTTTTGAGTTCACAGGTCGTCGGGAGACCTGAGCATAGGAGGCGGCGCGGCCTGAGGAGCAGGTCGTCGATGACCTCGGCGGACTCGACGGACTGGCTTTTTAGTCCGCAGGCATACTGCAGGCTTCGCATGAGAAGACTTCTGGTTGGCAGCTAGAAGAGGGCAAATTGAACCTGAGCGGGCTGAAGAGGACAGGCTTCCCCTTTATTGGAGGCTGCTGCTGGGGGCGGCCTGGCACCTGGAGGCTGCCCAGGCGGGCGGCCTGGGCAAGGGAGGATGCCCAGGCGGGCGGCCTGGCCAATGGAGGCTGCCTAGGAGGGCGACCTGGCCAAGGGAGGCCGCCCAGGAGGGCGGCCTGTCCACAGGAGGCCGCCCAGGCGGGCGGCCTGACCAAGGGAGGCTGCCTAGGCGGGCGGCCTGGCCAAGGGAGGCTGCCCAGGCGGGCAGCCTGGCCTCAGGAGGCCGCCCAGGCGGGCGGCCTGGACAAGGGAGGCCGCCCAGGCGGGCGGCCTGGCCAAGGGAGGCCGCCCAGGCGAGCGGCCTGGCCTCAGGAGGCCGCCCAGGCGGGTGGCCTGGGCAGGCAGGGGCAGGAGGCCGCGCCCCTGGCGAGTTGGAGGCGGCGTCGGCGGGCAGTGGCAGGAGGCCGCGCCCCTTGGGCGAATAGAGGAGGCAGCCTAAGGAGCAGGCCACCTTCATGGGGGAAAATTGATGGAAAGCCAGAGAATGAGCTTGTCGAGCCCGTGATGGTTGCGTTGGTCTAGGGTTGACGCCGATTGGGCGACCTGGAGGTCTGAAGGAGTAGATCGCATAGATCGTCCTCGTTACCTAATATTGCCTCCTGTAAGGTAGAAAGTTGCACGGTTAGCAGACCTAACTGCGTGGCCTGCGAGGGTGTGATCTGGGGGTAGCTCGTCGTCCCGCATGGCACGCAGTAGCTATGCTACCAGGGCGATTAGACCGGGGAAACCGTCCTAACTGCATGACCTGAGTGAATAGGAGAAGGGAGTCAGTCTTGCCTAAAAAAGGAAGGCTGAGGCAGATCGCGACCCTCAGGGGGTACCCCTGATTGGGCCGCGACTTGCAAACTAGAGACCTTGGGAGGGATCACCAATTTTGGGGTTAACAACAAGGGCAAGAAGGAAAGGTCCTTCATTGCTAGAAGGAGAAGAGCTGGACAGACTCATCTTTCTCAGAGTCTGAAGATGAAGAAGCCTACATAGGGCTAGTTGTTTCTAGAGAAACTGAAGACTATCCTACTGCAAGGATAGGTATAAGGGCCCCTATGTCACATTCAGACAGTGACTCAGAGGAGGATGAAGATGAATAAGATGCCTACAACTGCTATGGGCGGATGGTAATGTCTGATGAAGAATCCATCCAGGGTCATCCTGGTCTAGAAAAGGTACTTCCTCTATCTAGTTCTTTTTCTGAGTCTAAGTATGAGACTAGTCCCTGTATAGAAGCTTCTTCATCTAGTGGTGAAGATGATTTTGAATATGAAGGAGATGTCAATCAATTGATTGACAGGTATGGTGAACTTCGGGATGCCTTGAAGAAGTGCAAGAAGTTGACTATAAAGCAGGCTGAGGAGATAACCTCCCTTCAACTTGCTGCTTCCCAGCAGGCTGAGACAACATCCTTGCTAAATCAGTAGGCTAAGGAAGTTAGCCAACTCATGAACATTACTCTCACCAAGATTGGCACCATTAAATACAAGGATAGTCTCATTAGAGATCTTGAAGAGAAGCTCCAAAGGGATAAGAGAATTTTGGCTAGTTTCTCTAAGCCCAATACTGTGCTGCCCTTGATAGACTCCTCCTCCCAGAAGGGTAAGAAGTGGTTGGGGTTTAAGGTAAACACTAGAGTTGCCCCTTCCAAAGGGAAAGGGAAAGATCCAGTCTAGCCTCTGGCTTCCAAGCCTCCTATCCCCTTTAAGAAGGTGATGTTGCCTTCAAACAGGTATGACTAAGAAAGTTTCTTTGGTCACTGGATGAATGGCAGATCCACTCGTGTGAACAAAGAGGTTCACAACTATGGTAGAAGGTACAATAGGGGAGTTAGTGTCTTTAAGGCTCCCTATGAGGAAATCTAAATGGCCAATCATAGACCATTTATGTTTGGTGCACTAGCACCTTTACTCAAGAAAGTGGCAGTGGCTAACTCTCAGGGCCATCCATCAAAGACCCAGACCAAGAGCAAGTCTATAAGCAAGCAAGATCTAGCTATCTCTGATGCTATAAACAATATGTCATCTGTAGAGAAGACTACTGTAAATAGCTTTCAAAGCAAGCCAAGAAATTTTGCTGAAAGACTCATATTCAGTCAGATCCTTGTTGGAAGGAACTTGAAGAAGGCTGCTGCACCTCTTCCTTCTGTGTAGTATATAGTTAACCCAACTGCAGGACCTGCTCAGAAGAGAAGGTATAATATTCATGAGTGCTGGTGCTATGGCAAGGTGGGGCATTTTTCCTTAGATTGCTGGCACAATTGTACTATATCGAGAGCTAGTGTTAGTCCTATCATAAAATCTGCAAGAAGACATGTTCATTTTTAGGCTAATCAGAACCTAGGACCCAATAATTATTGGGATCCTAAGGTAAGGTAAATTATGTGATGTAGGATAGTCCAAGTGTCCATAACCCCATATGGTACTTAGACAGTGGTTGTTCCGGGCATATGACTGGAACAGGGAGCAATTTAAAAGAGTACACTCCAGTAAAAGATGGACATAAGGTTATCTTTGGTGGTTCAAATAGAGGAGTGACAAGAGGCTATGGTAAGATTACCAATGACATAGTCACCATCTCAAAAGTAGCCTATGTTGAAGGGTTGCAACAAAACCTTATAAGCATAAGCTAACTCTCTGATCTTGGCAATATCATTGTCTTCCACACGGATGAGTGCAAGATTAAGAGGTCAAGTGACCAAGAGGTCGTCCTGACAGGCACTAGGAGTGGAAACATTTATTGCTTAAACTTTCTGTGGCTAGATATAGACTCTGCTATTTGTATAGCGACAAATGAGAAAGTTTCATATTGTGTGCAATGGCACAAGAGACTAGCTCATTTGAATTATAAGACTATTGGCAAGCTCTTTAGTGAAGAGCTAGTTAGGAATGGTCCTAAGGTGGAATACACCAAGGAAAGCATTTGCTCAACATGCCAAAAGGGAAAGCAGACCAAAGCTTCCTTCAAGGGAATTGGGACCAAAGACTCTGTGAGGTGTTTATACCTCTTGCATATGGAATTGTTTGGTCCTATGCCAGTTCATAGTCTATGTAGGAAAATATACACCCTTGTCGTGTTTGATGACTATTTTAGGTTTACTTGGGTGTTTTTTCTAAAGAAAAAGTATGAAGATAATTTAGGTTTCCTACCTAGACTATGCCAGTTCATAGTCATGTCCTTAATAGAGCCTTTATCACCAAGAGCCACAAGAAGACTCCCTATGAGATCTTGAAGGGAAGAAAACCAAACTTGGGCTATCTCAGGATCTTTGGTAGCAAGTGCTATATGCTTCGTAATGGTAAGTCCTATGTGACTAAATTTGCTGCCAAGCCCTTTGATGGGATTTTTGTTGGTACAGTAATCATAGTAAAGCCTATAGGATCTACAACTTGAAAAGCCAAGTTATAGAAGAGTCTGTATATGTAGTCTTTGATGAGACTACCATGATTAACAGTGAGCTTCCAAGCTCCTCTTCTAGTACTGCAGGTACTGAGCTGATGATGGATAAGCTAACCATCAAGGAAGTTGCTCCAGTAATCCAAGATGGAGTGGATATTCCAGAAGGAGTGCAAGGCACACTTGAAGTGGATGAAGATCAGCAAGAAGCTGCTACTGAAGTTGATGTTGAAAGAAGATTGCCTCCTGCTATTATACATCTAAGAGATCATCTAAGGCACTAAATTATTGGTGATGCAAACCAAGGAGTGGTGACAAGAAGCAAGAGCCTTAATACAACTTTGTATTCTGGTTTCCTGTCACAGGTTGAGCCCAAGAGATTTGAAAAGGCCAACATATATAAGTTATGGATTGTAGTAATGCAAGAGGAATTGAAGCAGTTTAAGAGGTGTAAGGTCTGGAAGCTGGTTCCCAGACCACAAGGACATAATGTCATTGGATTCAAGTGGATCTACAAGAATAAACTTGATGAAAATGACATTATAATTAAGAATAAGGCTATGCTAGTAGCTAAGGGGTATATACAAGAAGAAGGAATTTATTTTGATCAAACCTTTGCCATTGTAGCAAGATTGGAAGCCATCAAACTTTTCATTGCATATGCTGCATTCAAGGGATTTATAGTCTACTAGATAGATGTGAAGTCAGCATTCCTAAATGGTGACTTAAAGGAAGAATTCTATGTTGAACAACCTCCAGGTTTTGTTGTTCTTAACTCACCTGATTCTATTTATATACTTAGGAAAGCACTATATGGGCTGAAGCAAGCCCCTAGAGCATTGTATGAGACATTGTATAGCTTCCTCATTGAGAACAAATTCTCAAGGGGGAAGATAGACCAGACCCTATTCCTAAGGGAATCTAAGGGCAAGATCATCTTTGTCCAGATATATATAGATGACATGATCTTTGGATCTACTGATGACAACCTTTGCAGGAAGTTTGCCAAACTAATGCAAGGGAAGTTTGAGATGAGCGGTATGAGTGAACTTAAGTTCTTCTTGGTCCTCCAAGTAAGAAAGACTAATGATGGATTATCTATATCCCATTCTAAGTTCACCAGGGAGTTGATCAAAAAGTTTGGTATGGAGAATGCCTCCACCATGAAAACTTCCATGGGGTCAAGTACGCCTATAGGCAAAGATGAGACAGGGAAACCTATTGATGAAACTTTATATAGAGGGATAATTGGCTCCCTTCTATATCTTACTACAAGTAGGCCAGACATCATGTATGCTACATGTGTTTGTGCTAGGTATCAGGCTAGCCCTAAAGAATCTGACTACTCTGCTGCTAAGAGGATTTTGAGGTATCTTAAGGGCACACTATGTCTTGGCCTATGGTACCCTAGAAATAGGGACTTTGAACTAACATGCAATTTAAATACATATTTTGCAGGCTATAATGAGGAAAAGAAGAGCACTTAAGGCACCTGTCAGTTCTTGGGAGGATAGTGTCTTGGAACAGCAAAAAGCAGACTAGTGTTGCAATCTCAACAACTATTTCAGAGTACATCTCAATAGGTAGCTACTATGCACAATTACTGTGGATCCAGCATCTGCTCTAGGACTATAACCTCCAAATAAGTAGAACTCCTTTGTACTATGATTCTACTAGTGTAATCTCAATTGCTTGGAATCATGTCTCTCATAGCAGGACTAAACACATTGAGATTAGGTATCATTTCATTAGGGAGTATGTGGAATGTGAAGATATTAGTCTTGAGTTGTCTCTACAAACAAGAAAGTGGCTGGCATCTTCAGTAAGCCACTGGATGAAGCAAAGCTTAACACCTTCAAGTTTAAGTTAGGTATGTTGAACTTGATATAGCTTTAGTTTCTCCTTGTGTTCTTTTTTTGTTGCAGGTTGCACTACTTCTTGTTGGTGGAAAAGACCTTCAGTGGTATGAAGATGTTCAAGTGGTTCAAGTGCTATCCAAACTGTAATAGACTAAAGTGTCTATTAGGAAGGATGATAGAAGATGCTCCTATTGAGGGGGAGCAAATTATGTAGTTGCTGGACCTAGTTCAGCTTCCTGTTAAGTAGCATCCAATAGCTGCAGTGGATCAAAGATCATCACAGCTGATCAGCAGGTTCTCAGGACTATGCATAATCCAAGGGGGAGATCAACCCTAGTGGATGGCAAGTTGCTCCTTGTAGGATTTTCTCATTTCAAAAAGTTGCGGCTGAACATCTTCTTCCCCTCCATTATTACCGAGCTCGAAGTTAAATCAACTGATCTAAAAGTTCTTTCAAGTTAGCTGTAGTAATTTTTTCTGCTATAGCAAGTTCAGATAAGGTTCTGATAAAGAAGAAGAAGCAGAGCTTTCAGGTTTCTATAGGTCTAGGTTAGCTGATTGAAGCACACAAGAATTGTCAAATCTTCAAACTTCTTCAGCAAGTTCATAAACAAGTTTCTGAGTTACTTCCAACACAAGATCCAGCTTATTGAAGATAATTCTCTTACTGCTGAGAAGAAGATAGGGCTGAAGTAAACTCAGCTCTGGAGGAAGGCATAGAAAAATTTCTTTTGTGTCAAATCAACCACACCAACCAACTACTCTTCCTGTAGGATCCTTTTGGATTTGAGTTTTAAGCCTTATTTATAAAGGCTGAGGTAAAATCCTTATGTGGATCTGAGTGTAGGGCTATTTGCCTGAGTGTAGGGCAGTTTTGCTTGAGGTAGGAGAATCATTCTCTCTGAGGTAGGGCTGTTGAGCCTGAGATTGTAGGATCCAATTTTGGATCTAAGGTAGGACCTTGTGCCTGAGTTGTAGGAGAGTCATCCTCTCTGAGTTGTAGGGCTAACCTCCATAGCCTGAGATGTAGGACTTGTGTTCAAGTCTGAGGTGGGTGATCTTTTGATCACTGAATTGTAGGAGAAAGTTTGATCTGGGGTAGGGCTTTGTGCCCGAGCTATAAGTTTTGGAGGAGATTGAGAGATCCTGCAGGATCTGTGTTGTAAGCTTTTAGGAGCCAAGTTTTTGAGAAGTTCATTGTCTAACACACTGTTAGAGAGGTGGGAGAGAAAATGGATGTACCTATAATCTGGGGAACCACTATAAACCTTGTGTGTGCTTTGAGTAATTGTCTTGGAAGCAATATATAACTCATTCACAACGCACTAAGTAGAGGGAAAATTATAAAAGACAAAAAACCTATTCACCCCCCTTTAGGTGATTTGCTACCTTGGAATTAAAGACTTTCACCAGTCAATTCTCTTCTGGCAGATGATGATGACCAGAATCTTGAACACGTCTGAGGACTGGTAATCATGAGATCCAATCTTACACAAAAGGACTTTAACAATTCTATCTGAGAGAAGTTTTCCTTCATCGTTTATCCCTTTTTGCTTAATTGCTGTAGATCCTCTCGGCAATCCACAAAATAACAGAGCCCTTGAGAAATCATTACCTTCTAACTGGTCTTCCTCTTCACACTCTGGGAGCCATAGATACCTCGTAAGGAGGAAAGCTTTCACTTTAACTCTGACCTGCCTGACTTTTCTCTTGATTACAATGTCTTCACTACGGAGCTTGACATTTATGAAGAACTCCAGAACATCCTTGTCTAATACTTTGCAAGGGTGTTCGAGGACGAATGTAAGCTCGACCGATTCTAACATGAGTATGACATTTCTGAACTCATCCGTGGCCATAGCAAAACCAGTTCGAACAAGCTCTCCCCCTACAAAAAATCCACCAGTACCTCAAGGAGCCATTGACAAGAGCAAAAGAACCAACTGCGAATCGATCAGCGGAGAAGACAAATGCTATTATTGAGGAATCTGAATCGGTGGAGAGAATATTGAAGGGATTCAGTAGGTCTATTTCGACGATGTGAACTTGTTTACCCCGAAAACTTTATATATATATATACACACTTAGAGTTTCGAGAAGTGAGAAATTGGCACGTACCTTAAAGTAGTGACTCTTCTGATCCAATAAAAAATTTGACCAGAACTGTAATTCGTTGAAATCCCATAGAAGACGGGAAGAATTCGTCGAATGTTGCCGAGATTCATTGAAGAACAACGGGTTATTTCGATGAATCGACAAGATTCTACGAGAGTGTCTCGACGAATTTGCCTTGGTTTATTTTGAGTTCTATGAGATGTAGTTCACTGAGATATTTCTGATTCCTTAGCCATCTTCATGATTCTTTATTGAGCCGTCCCAGTTACTTTTTGAAGAATGAGAACTTCGCCTCGTCCAGTGGCTTGGTAAATATGTCTGTGACTTGCTTATCCATCGGGACATAAATGAGAATTATGTCCATGTTTTCCACATGCTCCCCGATGAAATGATATCTGATTTCGATGTGCTTTGTCTGGCTTTGAGAGACAGGATTATTTGCAATCGCAATCGCACTGAAGGAGTCTCAAAACATAGGAATCTCCTTGAATTTCAAGTTGTAGTCTTCAAGTTGATTCCTGATCTAGAGAAGCTATGCGCAACAACTACCAACAGAGATGTACTATGACTCGGTAGTGGAGGTTGCCACACAATTTTGCTTCTTACTGCTTTATGAAATAAGCCTTCTTCCCAGGAATTGGCAAGTCCCAAAAGTGCTTTTCCGGTCATCCATGCTAGCTATAAAATTAGCATCTGAAATTCGAATTAGCTTGATGTCATTACTTCTTGGGTACCATAAGCCAAGATTTGGTGTACCCGTAAGGTATCTCAAGATCCTCTTTGCAGCGACGTAATGAGATTCCTTAGAGTTCTCTTGAAATCTAGCGCAAAAACATGTTGAGAACATTATGTCGGTTCTACTAGCAGTAAGATAGAGCATGGACCCAATTATGCCTTTGTACTTGGTTTCATCAAAAGGTTTCCCTTTCTCATTCTTGTCCAAGGATATTGTTGAACCCATTGGAGTCCTCATCGAGGTTGCGTTCTCCATTCAAAATTTCTTAAGTAACTCTTTAGTGAACTTCGTTTGAGAGATGAAAATTCCATCTTCAGATTGTTTCACTTGAAGTCCTAAGAAATACTTCAGCTCTCCCATACTGCTCATTTCAAACTTCCCTTGCATAATTTTATAAAACTTCTTGTAAAGGTAGTTCTCTGTAGAGCCAAAAATAATGTCGTCGACATAGATTGGCACTAGCAAAATCTTATCTTTTACTTCCCTAAAAAATAATGTCTTATCTATCTTTCCTCTTGTGAACTTGTATTCAAGAAGAAAGCTAGGCATGGTCTCATACCAAGCTCCGGTAGCTAGTTTCAAACTATATAGGGCTTTATTAAGAAAATATACATAATCAGGGAAAGTTGAGTCCACAAAACCTGGGGGTTGTACAACATATACTTCCTCTTTTAGATCGCCATTGAGGAATGCTGACTTCATGTCCATTTGATAGTCTTTGAAGCCTTTGTGAGCAGCGTACACAAGGAACAACCCGATCGCTTCGAGTCTGGCCACTGGAGCAAAGGTCTAATGGAATTTGATCCCTTCTTCTTGTCTGTACCATTGAGCTATAAGCCTGGCTTTATTCTTTATAATTACTCCATTCTTGTCCAACTTGTTTCAAAATATCCATTTGGTACTGATCACGTTCTGTCCTTTTGGCCTGGGCACTAACTCTCATACCTTACACCTTTCAAACTGGTTTAGCTCCTCTTGCATAGCCATTATCCAAGAGGCATCCTTGTTTACTTCTTTAAATTTCTTTGGATCAACCTGAGACAGAAAGATAAGATGTAGAACTTCGTTAATAGTACCTCTTTTGGTACTTTCACCGTCTCCTGGCTCTCCAATGATCAAATCAACTGAGTGATCTCTTTGGTGTCTGAACACTAGATTTCTTCCTCTCCTACCAGCAGGTTCTGCCACATCTGTTGCATCTCCTGTAGTTTGAAGTAGTTCTTCATCTACAAGTTCTTCTTCCGCCACACTTGGATCGATGACCTTGAATGAGCTTGTAGCATCTTCCTTGATCGCTTCTTCCAAGCTTAGTTCCTTTAACAAGGAACCTGCATCTACATCGATAATACTAGGCGGGCTGCTATGAAGCATATTGTTTCATCAAATACAACATTTATAGACTCTTCTACAACCATGGTTTTCTTGTTAAAAATCCTATATGCCTTTCAATGGCTACTATAACCTATGAAAATACCTTCAAAACACTTTTCACTAAACTTAGTACGATCGTACTTCCCATTGTTAAGTACAAAGCATTTACTTCCAAAGATCTTAAAGTAGGACACAATTGGTTTTCTGCCTTTCAATAGTTTAAAGGGAGTCTTACGATGCCTCTTATTGATTAATGCTCTATTTTGCATGTGGCAAGCTGTGCTGACTGTTTCGGCCCAGAAGTACTATGGTAGCAAAGAGTCATTCAACATAGTTGTACATTCTTCAATGAGGGTTATATTCCTTCTCTCGGCAACTCTATTTTGTTGTGGAGTACGTGGAGAGGAAAACTCATGAAAGATACCTTGACTTCCATAAAATTCTGTCATGGCCCAGACTCAAATTCTGTTCTATGATCACTTCTGATTTTGACCACAGAGCAGTTTAACTCGTTATGAATTTGCCTAATAAAATTAGTTAAGACTTGAAGTTGTCTGACTTGTGTTTTATAAAGAACACCCAAGTAAAATGAGAGTGATCATCAATAATGACCAATGTATAGACTTTGCCTCCTAAACGGTGAACTGGCATAGGACCAAACAAGTCCATATGAAGTAAGTATAGACATTTAGAGGAATCTTTTTCAGTATTGCCTTTAAAGTTAGCCCTTGTCTGCTTACCCATTGGCCGTGCATGACATGAAATCTCTTTAAGGCACTTAATGTTGGGGCATCACACACTAAGTTTTGAGAAAATAGGATACTAATAGTTTTGAAATTTATATGTCCTAATCTCTTGTGTCATTGGTCACAGAGAGACGCACTATCTTTTGCCAAAAAGCACACTGATGTAGAATATTCTAAACATAGAAAATTTAAGCAGAAAATATTTCTACTCTGAGTGCCTGTTAAGACTGTACCCAAATTGGCATATGATTTTATTAGAAACTTGTCCTTGTAGAATTCAACGATATAGCCTTTATAACATAATTGGCTTATGCTGACTAGATTATGTTGTAATCCTTTAACATAGGACACTTCTATGAAGGAAGCTATACCATTGGTAATCATACCATTGCCTTTAGTGATTCCCAGTTCAGACCCTCCAAAGATGACTTTTGGACCATCTTCAACTAGGGTATATTCTTGCAATAGGCTTCTAGTCCGGTTCATGTATCGAGAGCAACCACAGTTCAAATACAAAACTGGAGTTTTGTTGGCCTTTGGACATACCTACAATCATGAATCATTTTCCCTTAAGAACCGAAATAGATTTGGGTCCTTGGTTCCTTGTTAGCTTAACACCACTAGGAACATTAAAATTGTGAGTGGTCGGTCTCGCACTGTTAACTTGTGGAGTTTCAATTTTCACAGGTTGAAACCAACAATCTACGACAAAGTGACCAATCTTACCACAACACCAATAGTCAAACCTGTGGTACCTTCTCTTGTACTCCCATTTTAACTTTTGAATGGGTGGTCTAGTAGGGGCCACCGACTTGGAGGTGGAAGCCTCATAATTGTAGCAAACACAAGGCTTCACTATCTCCTTAGCCTTAGAAACAATAGTTTTGGATTTTGGTGCTTTCTTGCCACTTGGTCCATGAACGTATGGACAATAACTGTTAAGGGTGATTTCTTCATAAGGTGCCTTAAACACACTTTCTCCAAAATCCCTGGGGTGGGACCATCTTTTGCTCCTTTTGACGGCCTCCACGTATGTAGGCCTGGCATAGTGAGCATAGAATGATTTAAAGTAATATTTATTAGTCAGGAAGAACAAATTCTTGAAAGTGGTTTGAATCTGAACAACCTTACCCTTACCCTTAGCAACTTTATGCCCCACACCATTGTGATTTTTTGAGGCTGAGAATCCATCAATAAGGGGAAGAATAGTCTTTGGCTTTGAGAAGCTTTCTACCAGCTTCCTTTCAACCGCTAACTTCTCTTCTAGCTCATTTAGGAATCTCTCCTTTTGAGATAGTAGCTCAGTAGTGTCCCTTAATTTCTCCTTCAAGGATTGGACTTCGTCTCTGAGAGAAGTCAACTTTTCAATTTCCTCCCTATGATTCAATTCCACTTCCTTGAGGGAAACAATCTTTTTGATTGCACTTTGACTAGCTTTCAGCATTTGTCAAAGGCCATCAAAAGGACTTGATACTGAGCTATTAAATTAGAATCATCCTCTTCAGAGGAGTAGCCATCATGGCCTTCTGAGGCAGTCTCTGGCTCAGAGATAGGAGTGTGAGAGTTTTCCTTCCTATTGTACTCAGATTCTCCTTCATTCTTATCAGTGTGTGCCATTAGCCAAAAATAGGCTTCTTCATCAGAACTTGAGTCACTTGAGTCACTTTCACTGAGGGTTTTTGGCTTCTTTGCTATGTATCTCTTTTCCTCATTCTTCTTATTTCAGAAGGATTTCTTTTCTTCCTTCCTTCCCTCTTTCTTCTTGCAGGGGCAGGCAGCAATCATGTTCCCAGGCTTATTGCAACAGTAACACACAACGTTAGTGAAAATATGTTTATTCGGTTTCGACTTATACCTGTCATTGTGTCTTTTCATTAATTGATCACCATCCCGATGTGACCTTCTAAAGTCAGAGGAGGATTGATTTTTTATTTTCCTCCTTTTATTTAACATCCTCTTGAAATGCTTAAAGAGCATAGAGCATGCTCCATCAGACATTTCTGAACTTGAGGTGGTTGTCACAGAGTCCTCTTAAACTTCAGAAGCTTGTGCCCTTATAGGTGACACAACTTTGAGTTTCTTTGACCCTTCAACGTTCAGTACTAAAGACTTATCTTTGCTTGAAGTCTTGTTGAGTTGCTCCTCCTTCTTCTTTGTGTTCATTTGTAATTCATAAGAATGGAGCTTTCCGAAAAGGTTCTAAGGATCAATCTCTAACAGCTTTCCAAATTCCTTAATGGCTACCACCTTAGTGTCCCTGTCTTTTGTTAGGGATCTGAGGAATTTATCTTTGAGCTCACCATTAGTGAATTTACGACCATAATTTCTGAGGCCGTTTACAATATTGAAGAACTTTTCAAAGCTGTCTGCAATTATATCATTTGAGCCTTGCTTGAATGCCTTGTATTCTTGATTAAGTAGAGATCTCCCATCATCTCTAACTTCTTCAGTTCCTTCCATGAGGACGACGAGACAGTGTCACATCTCCTTGGTAGATTTGTAGTGGAATAGATTTTGCAGCATTGAGTCATTTACTTCACTAGCTATGATATTCTTTGTCTTTTTATCCAAGGATACTGAGCAATTTCATTCTTATTCAAATCCATCATTTTCTTCGGAACCATCACATTAGGATTCATAATTGATGGTTGAGTAGGAACATGAGGGTCTTCTTCAACAATCTGAAATATATGGGGATCAACAGCTTCCATATAAAATCTGACTCTCTCCTTCTACATGGGGAAGTTCTCTTTAGTGCACACATACAACTTCATCGAAGACATATCCTTGCTTCTTTCCATTGCAGCTGAGCGGTATCTCTTGACAACTAGATTGGAGATCTTATTCAAGGTGTTAACCTTATATTGAACAACAACCCTCTAATACCAATTAAAAGTGTCTAGTAGTCAACCTAAGTCGCATAGAGGGGGTGAATAAGTGAGTTCTGCCTCTTTTAGCGGAATAAAAATAAGTACAAGATAAGCACACAGATTTATAATGGTTCTCCGAGTTGGGTATGTTCACTGTCCCGCCTCGCCTATCCACCATAAAGGGCTTGATTCAGCTACTTAACCTTTATCTCAGATTGAAAACAATCTTACAAATCAGAGCCTCAACTCCTACAAACTCGGAGACAACTTTCTACTACTCAAAGAAAAACCTCTCCTACAAAATCAATCCTATAAGCAAGGATCAACAACTCGGAGGAAAGACCTGCTACAATAATATGAAAGATTTACACAAATAAGGATTAAAAATAATCTTCTTCAGATCTGAAATCTTCAGTCTTTCGTTCCTATGAAATATAGATCTTGAACGTCTTGAAGAACAAGAGAATCTGAAAGCTTTGAAGTCTTGATCTCAACACACAGATCAACTAGATCTGAGGAGTATGAGAACCTTCAGAGATCAAAGATCTAGTCAACTCACTTGATGAAGAACGAATCGTGAAGCACATTATCGTCGTCTGAGAGAATTGTGAAGAAAAACTTTTCGTATGCAGACGGGAGTTCGTGAATTTTTTTGATTTGAACAGTAACACGATTAGGGTTGAACAAAATTCACCCTAGGTATTTATAAGAACTCCTCTTCTCTAACGGCTAGAAGAATCCTTCCATACCGAGAAATTTGTGAGTTACTATACATGGCGGTCTGGATGATCCGTGTCAGAAATTTGAAAAATAGAAAATAAGACCCTAAGTATTATTGGTCATAGTATCGTTGAGTATATACAGGTATACTAGCCGAACTACTTTGAAACTCGACAAAAATGACTTAGACGATTCTAGATGGGTCTAACCGTGAACTCAACACTTTCCTATAGAGAGATTCGACAAATTCGATGAATATCGACTAACATACCCAACGAATTTGACGAGTATCAGAAGATACTCTCAACACATTCGACGAGTAGGCAAAGTGATATACGACGAATTTTACTTGGCTGATTCTCCAGGAGCAGGAAAATTCGTAGAGTTAAGTCCTAAAAAATCAACGAGTATAATTAGGTATACTCGACGAATTCGACGAGTATCAACGGATAAACTCAACGAATTCGACGAGTCCACTTTACGATACTCGACGAATTTTCCTTAAAGAAAATTATGTCTACTCTACGAGTATCAGTAGGTATACCAGACGAATTCGACGACTATCGAAAGATACTTTCAATGAATTCGACGATCTACTCTACGAAGTTTCCTTAGAGAAAATTATGTCATCTCTATGAGCATTAGTAGGTATACTCGACGAATTCGACGTGTATCGAAATATAATTTCAATAAATTTGACTAGTGCACTCTACGATACTTGACGAATTTTCCTTAGAGAAAATTCTGTCTATTCTGTTTTCAACAACACTTCCTTCATTGAGTCTTCTAATGTACTTGAATCAGAAGTATACTCCAATAGAGAGATTACACATAGGTAAACACATTGGCCTACACAATGAGGGATTAGATTGTATAGTCCTGTGTTTCATGACCCACTATAACCTGACAATTGGGTTATACTTAACAATAGAGTCCTGCAAGCACATAACTAAAATCATGCAGTCAAATACAATCTCAATTCATCTTAGTTCATGGGACACTTCTTCAAATCAGGGTCATTATGGATATAATACGTAACACCCATGCATCTATATAACTTTGTAATGTTTGTTAATCAAGTTTTTAAAAGTTTTGAAAAGGAATGATATCTTCTACCCATTATTTTTCCTTGCTCTATTTTTTTCTTTCTTTCCCGTGTGTTAAAATACCTATCAGTGGTATCAGAGCTTGTGTTCTTGAATTGATCACATCTTAGCTTTTGAATATGAGTTCATCATCTACGAGGATGTCTTCCTCTGCCCCTCTGAATTCCTTCTCAATCATTAATGGTGAAATGTATGATGATTGGGTGATTAGGATAGAAACTCTTCTGGAGTATTAGGAACTTTTGGAGATGGTCCGCGACGATGCTCAATTGTAAGGTAAAGAAAAGGATGGAAGTGAAGCAGAAATACCCAAAGAAGAAAGAAAAAACTCTGTGGCACTTCTTATTATCCAACAGTCCGCGACGGCCCCTGTTTTCCAAAGAATTATTGGAGCACACACTACCAAAGCTATGTGGGACATCTTGAAAGAAGCTTTCCAGGGAGATAAGAAGGTAATTTCTATCAAACGACAGAGCTTGCATAGAAATTTTGTTGCCATTAATATGAGAGATGATGAATCCATATTTGAATATCTTCTAAAAATCACTCATATCACAAATCAATTAAGCAACCTTGGATCACTCATTCGTGAAAATGAGATTGTGCTCAAGGTGCTAAGAAGTTTGCCAAAGACATATGAATTCATTGTGGCAGAAATAGAGGAAAGCAATGACCTAGACAACCTCTATATTGCTGACTTGATGGGAAAATCCAATCTCATGAGGATAGAATAAAGAGATACACATCAGTGGACCGTGCTTTCCAGTCCAAGATGATTTTTAGAAAAAAATGAGAAGAGAGAAAAAAACATAGGACACCACAACTATCAACAAAAAGGAAACTGGAATAAAAATACCAAGCCTTTCTCTAAACCATCTGAAGGAGGAAACCAGTCCAATCACACTAGTTCCTTCTGCACCCTTTGCAAGAAAGCTAATCATTCTATAGAAAAATATTTTTATAAATGCAAACGGTGCAAAAGGCCAAATCACTTTGATCGTGAATGTCAGCACTAGGATAAAGAAGAGGCAAAGTTCTCAAAAGATGACAAAGAAGAACCACATGCTGAAAAACTATTCCTGGCTCACCATACACCTACCCTGGAAAGTGAAAATAAAATTGAGTGATATGTTGATTCTTGATGCTCCAGCCATATGGTGAGAGACAGACACTTGTTCATTTCCCTTGATGAAACACAAAAGTCTCATGTTATTTTGGGTGATGGGAAATCAAAAGTAATTGAAGGAAAAAGAACAGTGGCTATTATTGTCCTTGATGGAAAAGACAAACATGTACATGATATCAAATTTGTCCCGACAATAACTCAGAATTTGCTGAGTGTAGGGCAACTTGCTGTAAATGGGTATTATGTTATGTTCAAATCAAACTCACTTTCAATACTTGACCCACATGGAAATATTGTTGATTCTGCCCAAATGAAGGATAGTATGATCTAGTCACTGAAAATGGAAGCTCCCTTCCAAACTGCTTACTTAACAATTGCGATAAGACAAACCACACCCTTTACTTGGCACCACAGATTGGGACATTTGAACTATGGATCGATGATAGTTTTGATTGAAGGAAAGCTTGAAACTGGTGTAACACCTCCATCCATCACGTAGAATATAACATAAGGTCCGGTCGGGGCCCCTCGCCATATGCCACAGAAAGTTAGTGGAGTTACGTCTTAGAACCAAAATATCATGTACCCTAACACAGAGTTGCATTCTAGCGGAAGCTTTAAAATTATTCAGAACCCAACACCAGGAATGTCCACTAACAACACTATAGGAATGATATATAAAATACACAAAGTGTTTTTGCCTTAAGACCTTACAAACTCTTTCATTTACAAATGTATTTTACATACATCGGCACACAGGCCAGCCATATATGAAAATAGTAAATTACTTGCATTCGGCCTTCGAGGACCAGCCATTATAGCAAAGGGGGCTTCAACCCGCTTCTTCTAGCTCGGCTCTCTAGCACATGCATAAGTACAATCCATCAAGACGTGGCAAACAAGAAAACAATCAGCTTTGGCTAACCAATTTATAACGACTCCACCCCTTACTCGGGTTGGTGATGAGTCTTATTTATATAATGATTTTCGGACTCATCTGGGCTTGTTTTTGTACGCTTGCACTTCACTTTGAGTTCGTTATCGCTCATATTTCATTTTATCCTTATTTCTTTAGGATGTGCACTTTTGGCCCGTGGTTGTGTTTATTTTGTGTTCTTCTATTATTGTACTCCGTTCTGTGCATGTTTGGAATGTCTGCGCATA
This sequence comes from Platanthera zijinensis, assembly GCA_039513925.1. NCBI lineage: Eukaryota > Viridiplantae > Streptophyta > Magnoliopsida > Asparagales > Orchidaceae > Platanthera > Platanthera zijinensis. Next base: position 158,167,729 of record CM077088.1, read on the forward strand.
TTAGTGCTGGGTTTAGGGGTCGTGTGCGTGTCCCGGGATTATTTGGAAACAGGTTTACTGCGCACGATCATCGGCTTTGTTGCGCACGACAACTGGTCGTGCGCCGCTGATCGTGCGTACCTATTCCCCACTTTCCAAAGTTCTATCGGGGCAATCGCACGACCACTGACTTCAGTGTGCACGACCACTGGTCGCGCGCCACTGATCGTGCGCGTTGATTCCACTTTTTCCTGGAGTTCTGTCTGGCCTTCGCGCACTATCACTGACCACAGGGCGCATGATCACTGGTCGTGCGCCAGTGATCGTGCGCGCTGTTTATTCTGCTTTCTATAAATACGCAGGTTCCGCCCTAATTTGGGGAGATCGCCCCTTTCCGCGATTTTCCGCTGTTTTCTGCTACGAAGAGGGATTTCGCCGCCCTCCATCATCCTACACCATAGGGAGTTGCTCCCGGCAAGCCTTCAATGCCAAATCAAAGTCGGAGCATCCCCTCGGCCTCCTCCTTCATCCCCAAGCTTCAAGCGGAGTTTTGACCGAGCTTTCTCCATCAAGCTAGGAGGAGCTGGAGCCACTACTAGAAAAATGGCTTTTAGCCACGGTTTCTTTTGCCACGGGAAAAAATCGTGGCTAATAGTGAGTATTAGCCACGGTTTTATTCCGTGGCTAATACTGGACTTTTAGCCACGGTTTGCCTGAACCATGGCTAAAAGTCTAGTATTAGCCACGGTTTGCCTGAACCGTGGCAAAAGGTCGTGGCATCGTTTAGTCCCACATCGGCAAAACAAAATGAGATTTTTGGGTTTATAAGGAATTTATTTCAATTAGCCTTTGAAATAAATATGGCGGCGGCGGTGGCTGAATTTTTTATGTTATGAGTGGCCTTTTAACCACGACGATTAAACCGTGGCTAAAAGTCCACTATTAGCCACGACAATGAACCGTGGCTAAAAGTCCAGTATTAGCCACGGTTTTGGACTTTTAGCCACGGTTTGGACTTTTAGCCACGCTCGTATTGCCCACGCCCATTTTCCGTGGGCAGACCGTGGCTAAAAGTCTTTAGCCACGGTTTTGGACTTTTAGCCACGGCAATCTGCCGTGGCTAAAAGTCAGTTTTCTAGTAGTGAGCCGCAATCTACCGGGTCATTTCAACGAAGAAGACGGGTCCATTGGGAGTGAGTGACAGCCTCCTCTACCCCGGACGTAGTTGAGGACCGAGCTTGGACCCGGATTGACAACCCGGGATTCCAACCATGAACCCTCAATAAGGCTTCGGATTCGGTCGATTCGCACACCTCTTCCTCTTGTTGTTGTTAGCTTAGTTATTTTCCATGTATTGATGAAGAATGCTTATTTGTAGTTAACATTTACTCTTATTCATGTCTATGTGAGTTAGTGTTTTTTTTTATATTTACTTGAGGTGCGCCATGTTCCATCCTCCACCATCCACCCTTGCTGCACTAGTAATTGCTAGTGGCGTGCGTTGCGAAGAGGTGCTCACGACCCTCATTCCTCCATTCTAACCACCTCATCCGCTAGCCTACTCGTCCATCCGCCAAGTGATTCAGTGCATAGCGGCCCGTGTAGTTTCCATCCCGCCTGGCGAAGCATCGCATAGCGGCGTTGCATAGGAGTAGCTTGTACATTTTACTTCCTGTTTCCGCAACAATCAAACCCCCCCCCCCTTTTGAGCCGACCCGAGGACTTCAATCTCAAGTCCTCCTCGACATTAACTCATCCCTTACTGTGTTCCTCAAGAGACCGACACTCGGGGATTTATTCCCAAACTTTATTACTTGTGCGACCGGTGCGCTTGCCGTATTTTCCACGCATCAAGTTTTTGGCGCCGTTGCCGGGGAACACAGTCGTTTGAGTTTTTGGAGAGGAAGATTTGAGATAGTTGCCCTTTCCATTTGTATATTTCTTGTTTTATTTTTGTTTTGGTTTTTAGTTGTTTTTTTTTATTCTATTCCCTTTCTAGTTTTTATTTTGCTATAGCAGGCTGTTCCACTCTTTATTTGCTTGCGAGTATTTAATTTCTGCTTAGAAAATTTCTTGTGGTGAATTCTTTTCTATTGCACCATGTATTCAAATTGGTATATCAAGTGCCATTGGTGCGGGGATTATGGGCATGGTAGTGATGAGTGCCCCACTGACGGTACTGAGTATAATTCTCATGGTCCCGTGTATGTAGCGCCGCTGTCTCACGGTACTCCATACACGGTACCACAGTCTTATGGTCACTACTCGTCTCCGCCTCCACCTTTTTCATATTCCTCCCCGGTCCCTTCTGGACTGAGGGGTAATGGAAAACGGTGTTTGTGTTGTCATAGCACCGACCATGTGTTGAAAGATTGCGCAGAATTTCAGCGCCAGATGGAGGCGGATGATGAACCGGATATCCGGATCGTCTCATCCACCTCTCAAATGGCCGCTCCTTCTGATTCTGATGATGTATCCGCAGTACTACCTTGTCTATGGGGGACTGCTGTGGATACACCCATCAGACCTTCCACTAGTCAGTGCGACGACATTGCGGCACCTTCTCTCCTTGTGCCTTCTTCCCCTATTTTTGATTCACCCCCGGAGGAACCTGTGCATATTATCTCTGATGATGTTGCTCCTCCGCTTTCTTTGCATGAATTACCTACTCCCCTTTCTAGTGAGTCGGTCGATGATGTTGTGCCCTGTGGGAATCGGGAACATGTGGATGCGCCATGGTGTGACGAGGACATTATTCTCATCAATGGTGAGTACTATGTCTTGGAACACCATGACGTATCGAGGTGTGATGAGGAAATCCTTGCATGTGAGGAGGTTTCTACTTCCTTGTTGGATGAGGGGATCCAAACCACCACTGAGGACCTCCTATTCCCAGATCCCCATCGTCATGACTCATATGATGCCGACAGTGATCTATGTTTGGATCCTGCTGAGAGTGATTCCGGGATCACTCTCCCTATTTCCGCTTCTTTTAGTTTTTCTTCTCCTTTATTCCTTGACCCCCCTTCTCCTTCTGCGCCTGTGCGGGTTGACTCCCTGCAGGTGAGTTGGGTTGACATTGAGCCTTGCGCTCAGGTTGTCGGCGAGTGCCTCAGCTTGCATGAGGAGTTTCCTACTCCTTTTGCAGTTGAAGCCTCTACCTTCACCTTCGCCCCCAACGACCTTGTGGTAGACGATACCTTACTAGGCAAGGATTCTTTTTGTGATGAGATGAGCGAGGACCAGGTCGCCTCCTCATCTTATTTCCTGCTTCCTCTACCTGAGCTTTTCAGGTATTATTATCTAGGTAGAGGGGTAACTGTTCTATCGCCGTATCGGTACCCGTTACCGCAACGGATATTGGAACAGTTACCTGTTCATCTTCTCTTCCATAGGCCCATTAGCTAAGGCTTTCTGCTTCGAATAAGTCGTGCTGGGATGACAGTAACCCCAGTAGTTATCTTAAATTTCTGCATTTTACTTTTTATGTCTAGCTTAGTTTAGAATTTATATGTATTTTGTTTTTCTTTTGTTTTGTTTTTGCGGAGCTCACCCCTGCAGGTTTTCTTGACATTCTTGTTGGTGGGGTCGTGATTCTCCGTATGGTGGAGCTGTTCTAGTTTTCACGCGTCTTCTGGTATGCTCACTAGCTGGGCATTGGGTAACCTCTTCCCTTAGCTCATTCTGATTTTAATTTCTCTATCATTTGATGTGTTGTTTAGTCTAAGTCTGGGGGAGAGCATGTTTACCTTTTGCACGTGCACATTTCTTTTGCATACTAGAAGCTTTTCGTGTTTTATTTTGTTTATGTTCATTGCTTCACACACCACTGCACCCACATGAGCGCGAGCTTAGCTATTAGCGTGCCACGAGTTGAACTTGTATCTTTGTTAGATTTGGAAAATTTCTGTGCTAGTTTAGTATTGTGCGACGGAGTAAAATGTTGGCCTTGCTGTGTTTCTAGTCAACTGCTCTCGTTCTGTATAGAAATTTGTGTAGATTTATTTTTTCGTATGCTTATAGTTCTATATTTTTCTATTTGCGTAAATATTTCTTATTCTACTCAAAGTTGGTGAATCTGGTGTGAATCAAACGGTAGCGTAGGAATGTGTGTAGCCGCCACTAGACTCGTATTGCTTGAGTCGGGAGGAAGGATTATCTTTCTCGGTTGCTAAGAACTTTCCCCAAGCTATTCTTGAAGCATTGGTACACGGTTAGTCTAGCATGAGAGTGATGTAGGCCACCTTTTGGCTCGGTTGAGCTTTGTACCCATTCCTAACATCGCCCTTGCTAGCCCCTTTGTGCCTACCCTTCCTTTTGATTCAGCTCCACTATATTCGCCAAAGCCCCATAGCCGATCCTAGTCGCACACCCAAGTCGAGCTTAGTGTTTTATATTTTCATGTTGGGTTGTGATGTGGTGTTATTATTTGTGAAAATGTGGAAGTGCTTTCAAGTTATATCTGCTGAAATTATGAAAATAAAAAGATGAAAAAGAAAAGAAAATGATTAAAAAAAAGGGGGTGAAAATGAAAAGTGAAAAGAAAAAGTTTGATTGAAAATCTTTATTTGAGATGATTTGGATTTGGAGTAGGCGGTGCACACACCCATTTAGTAAAAGTTAAGTCTGGGGGTGTGGTGCACCCATGTTTATTTTGTGGGCAGCGGGTACTAGTTTGTACGTTAGCTCATTTGGGTTAGGTGCATACCCTTCATGTTTATCCTTGTTTTCCTCACCGTAACCCAAGCCCCATTATTACCCGAAGTCCTACGGACTTGCGCTTGAGTTGACTAGTGCCGTGGAGAGAGTGCGAACGGGCAAGCTTATGGTTTCCGACATTGGTGGATTCCTTTGGGGGTAATCTTGAACCCCGGTCTTCGGCAATGCTCACCTTAGTGGCCTGCCTACTTTCTTCCTACGTAGGACCAGATGATTCACCGTGATTCCACTTTTGAGTAATAATAAATTTTTGATACGCATTGTGAAAAATATAAAATATTTTGTATACTTAAAAATTTCCTCTACTTTATTTTTATGCATGCGAGCATGCGACTTCGCATAGTACTCCGTTTTGCAATTTCTTTGTTAGCTAGTCCATTTTCCCCATCTGCTTAGGTTTTGTTTGCTCGGGACGCGCAAACAGTTAAGTCTGGGGGTGTGATGAGTCCTATTTATATAATGATTTTCGGACTCATCTGGGCTTGTTTTTGTACGCTTGCACTTCACTTTGAGTTCGTTATCGCTCATATTTCATTTTATCCTTATTTCTTTAAGAAGTGCACTTTTGGCCCGTGGTTGTGTTTATTTTGTGTTCTTCTATTATTGTACTCCGTTCTGTGCTTGTTTGGAATGTCTGCGCATATCATTGCTGGGTTTAGGGGTCGTGTGCGTGTCCCGGGATTATTTGGAAACAGGTTTACTGCGCACGATCATCGGCTTTGTTGCGCACGACCACTGGTCGTGCGCCGCTGATCGTGCATACCTATTCCCCACTTTCCAAAGTTCTGTCGGGGCAATCGCACGACCACTGACTTCAGTGCGCACGACCACTGGTCGCGCGCCTCTGATCGTGCGCGTTGATTCCACTTTTTCCTGGTGTTCTGCATGGCCTTCGCGCACTATCACTGACCCCAGGGCGCACGATCACTGGTCGTGCGCTAGTGATCATGCGCACTGTTTATTCTGCTTTCTATAAATACGCAGGTTCCGCCCTAATTTGGGGAGATCGCCCCTTTCCGCGATTTTCCGCCGTTTTCTGCTCCGAAGAGGGATTTCGCCGCCCTCCATCATCCTCCACCATAGGGAGTTGCTCCGGGCAAGCCTTCAATGCCAAATCAAAGCCGGAGCATCCCCTCGGCCTCCTCCTTCATCCCCAAGCTTCAAGCAGAGTTTTGACCGAGCTTTCTCCATCAAGCTAGGAGGAGCTGGAGCCGCAATCTACCGGGTCATTTCAACGAAGAAGACGGGTCCATTGGGAGTGAGTGACAACCTCCTCTACCCCGGACGCAGTTGAGGACCGAGCTTGGACTCAGATTGACAACCCGGGATTCCAACCGTAAACCCTCAATAAGGCTTCGGATTCGATCGATTCGCACACCTCTTCCTCTTGTTGTTGTTAGCTTAGTTATTTTCCATGTATTGATGAAGAATGCTTATTTGTAGTTAACATTTACTCTTATTCATGTCTATGTGAGTTAGTGTTTTTGTTATATTTACTTGAGGTGCGCCATATTCCATCCTCCACCATCCACACTTGCCGCACTAGTAATTGCTAGTGGCGTGCGTTGCGAAGAGGTGCTCACGACCCTCATTCCGCCATTCTAACCACCTCATCCGCTAGCCTACTCGTCCATCCGCCAAGTGATTCAGTGCATAGCGGCCCGTGTAGTTTCCATTCCGCCTGGCGAAGCATCGCATAGCGGCGTTGCATAGGAGTAGCTTGTAGATTTTACTTCCTGTTTCCGCAATAATCAAACCCCCCCTTTTTGAGCCGACCCGAGGACTTCAATCTCAAGTCCTCCTCGACATTAACTCATCCCTTACTGTGTTCCTCAAGAGACCGACACTCAGGGATTTATTCCCAAACTTTATTACTTGTGCGACCGGTGCGCTTGCCATATTTTCCACGCATCAAGTTTTTGGCGCCGTTGCCGGGGAACACAGTCGTTTGAGTTTTTGGAGAGGAAGATTTGAGATAGTTGCCCTTTCCATTTGTATATTTCATTTTTTATTTTTGTTTTGGTTTTTAGTTGTTTTTTTTATTCTATTCCCTTTCTAGTTTTTATTTTGCTATAGCAGGCTATTCCACTCTTTATTTGCTTGCGAGTATTTAATTTCTGCTTAGAAAATTTCTTGTGGTGAATTCTTTTCTATTGCACCATGTATTCAAATTGGTATATCAAGTGCCATTGGTGCGGGGATTATGGGCATGGTAGTGATGAGTGCCCCACTGACGGTACTGAGTATAATTCTCATGGTCCCGTGTATGCAGCGCCACTGTCTCACGGTACTCCATACACGGTACCACAGTCTTATGGTCACTACTCGTCTCCGCCTCCACCTTTTTCATATTCCTCCCCGGTCCCTTCTGGACTGAGGGGTAATGGAAAACGGTGTTTGTGTTGTCATAGCACCGACCATGTGTTGAAAGATTGCGCAGAATTTCAGCGCCAGATGGAGGCGGATGATGAACCGGATATCCGGATCGTCTCATCCACCTCTCAAATGGCCGCTCCTTCTGATTCTGATGATGTATCCGCAGTACTACCTTGTCTATGGGGGACTGCTGTGGATACACCCATCAGACCTTCCACTAGTCAGTGCGACGACATTGCGACACCTTCTCTCCTTGTGCCTTCTTCCCCTATTTTTGATTCACCCCCGGAGGAACCTGTGCATATTATCTCTGATGATGTTGCTCCTCCGCTTTCTTTGCATGAATTAACTACTCCCCTTTCTAGTGAGTCGGTCGATGATGTTGTGCCCTGTGGGAATCGGGAACATGTGGATGCGCCATGGTGTGACGAGGACATTATTCTCATCAATGGTGAGTACTATGTCTTGGAACACCATGACGTATCGAGGTGTGATGAGGAAATCCTTGTCGGTGAGGAGGTTTCTACTTCCTTGTTGGATGAGGGGATCCAAACCACCACCGAGGACCTCCTATTCTCAGATCCCCATCGTCATGACTCATATGACGCCGACAGTGATCTATGTTTGGATCCTGCTGAGAGTGATTCCGGGATCACTCTCCCTATTTCCGCTTCTTTTAGTTTTTCTTCTCCTTTATTCCTTGACCCCCCTTCTCCTTCTGCGCCTGTGCGGGTTGACTCCCTGCAGGTGAGTTGGGTTGACATTGAGCCTTGCGCTCAGGTTGTTGGCGAGTGCCTCAGCTTGCATGAGGAGTTTCCTACTCCTTTTGCAGTTGAAGCCTCTACCTTCACCTTCGCTGTTGGGATTTGTCTCCACAACACCTCAGATTTGTAGAAGGTCAGACCTTGAACTAAGATGAATTAAGGTGTATTTGATGCTGTGTTTAAGTTGTATGTGTGCAGGTCCTTAATGCCAAGTGTAGACCAATGTCAGTCTATAATGGGTCACCAAACACAGGACCATACAATGTAATCCCTCATTGTGTGATCCAAAGTGTTGGCCCATGTATAGCCTCTCTATTGGGATACACTTCCTATATGCACTTGGATTGATGGACAGAAGCATTGGAGCTAATTTCCTCAAAAAATTTTCTAAGTCCAAAATACTCGAGTAACCCCTTTGTTATACTCGAGTATCAGACTTAATACTCGAGTAGCTAGTTAGACATACTCGAGTAGTTAGTTAGACATACTCGAGTAATCAGTTAGACTTACTCGAGTAGGGTCTGAATACTCGTGTATATATTTCTATACTCGAGTAGTTAGTTAGTCACTCGAGTAAGTTGTTTTAATACTCGAGTAAGTATTTCCATACTCGAGTAATTAACTTTGATACTCGAGTAAGTGAATGTTTCCCGGATACATATTCTGATACTCGAGTATATCTTCCTTTTACTCGAGTATATTTTTCTTTCACTCGAGTATATATTTCTGATACTCGAGTATATATTTCTGATACTCGAGTATATCTCTTCTGATACTCGAGTAGTTCATCTTTCACTCAGTAAATTTCTCTTCCCTTACTCGAGTATATTTCTCTTTGTCACTCGAGTATCTAAATTCCCATACTCGAGTATATCTTCTCTTACTCGAGTATAGCAGTTCTCTATTCCAGAATTCTTCTAAGTTCAAATTCGCCTTAAGTATTTTTGAATCCGTCATTTCTGATTGGTCCACGTGTCATCCTTAATTAAGATTATGACCGTTGGAGTCCACCTATAAAAAGGTCATTTCAGAATTGACTAATCAACAAGATTACAGAGATATTCTTTTTAAGAAAGAGAAAATTCCGTGAACCCTAATTCTCACGCCGCCGCCGCCATTGTTGTTCACGGAAGAAATTCTGGATCGTCGATCTCCGTCTTAAACGACTATTTCTCCAGTGATCCAGACAAAAGTAAAACACTCGATCTCGCCGAGCCTCAAAGATTTCAGATCTATCTTCTCGATCGAGGTGGTTCTAGTTTTCAGATTTGTGGATCTCTCTCAAGTCATCTTCACCCTTTTCTGATCAAGCCGAAGTTCCTAAAGAAGAAGACTGTCAAAGATCAAGATCTGAAATTTGTTGTTTTGAATTTTTATTCTCAAACCAAAATTTCTTTGTAGGAGTTTTTCTCCGAGATTTGTAGGAAGATCTTTCTTCCGAGTTTTGTAGATCCAGTTGGATCGAGTTTTGTAGGAACGTGGTTCCGAGGTGTAGGATTGTTTTCAATCCGAGATAGTGGAGTAGCCGAGTCTAGTGATTTGCTAGATCGGTGAGGAAAGTGGACGTACCCAAGGTTGGGGAACCACTATAAATCTCTTGTCGTCTGTGATTGCTTGATGTGTGCTGTGTTAATTTTTAATTCCGCATTTGACACGCATTTCACCTATTCACCCCCCTCTAGGTGATTTAGGCTAACAACTTAGACCTCTCAATTGGTATCAGAGGGAGGTTGATCATTAAAAGGTTAACACGTTGATCGTATCCTTCTAAGTTGAGTATCAAGCATGAGTAAGACTAAGGATTTTGCCAAGCTCCCTATCTGCACCAAGAACAACTTTCCTATGTGGAAGGAAAGGGTCAAATTCTTCATGGAAGCTGTAGACCCTCGGATCTTCATGATTGTTGAAGAAGGTCCTCATGTTCCTATGACCGCATCAACAATAGATCCAACCAAAAAGGTACCAAAGAAATTGATGGATCTAGACAAGGATGAGATTGCACTTGTCTCTCTGGACAAGAAAGCAAAGAATATCATAGCAAGTGCAGTCGATGACTCAATGCTGCAAAATCTGATTCATTGCCAATCTGCCAAGGAGATGTGGCAATCCCTAGTGACTCTAATGGAAGGTACAGAGGAAGTGAGGGATGATCGGAGATCCCTTCTGAATCAAAAGTATGAAGCCTTCCGGCAAGGTCACAAGGAAGCCATAGCTGACACATTCGAGAACTTTTTCAAGATAGTGAACGGCCTAAGAGTCTATGGCCGAGTCTTCACCAACGGGGAACTCAATGACAAATTCTTAAGATCCCTAACCAAGGAATGGGACAATAAGGTATGTGCCATTCGGGAGTTTGGAAGGTTAGCTGAGACGGACACGCAGAATCTGTTCGGAAAGCTTATGTCTTACGAGCTACAAATCAACTCAAGAAAAGCTGAAGAAGAGACAAGCAGGTCTGCATCCAAGGAGAAATCTGTCGCTCTAAAGGCAGATAGCTCAAGGAAGATAAAGGCTAGCTCTCCTGCCCCAGCTCCTGAGGCTGATGAAGAAGAATCATCTGAGCCTAGCTCATCTGGCTCAGAACTATCTGATGGAGAGTTCTCCCTACTCTCAAGGCAGTTCAAGAAATTCTTGAACAAGAAGAAGCAATGGAGAGGCAAGGATGCCTCATATAAAAGATCACGACATGACAGTGATCATCGGAAGAAAGGCTCAAGCAGCCATGATAGGTATAATTCTAAACCGAACAAACAGATTTCTACTGACATCATTTGTTATTGTTGCAATAAGCCAGGACACGTCATCGCCGATTGCCCTCACAAAAAGAAAGAGGGTGGAAGAAGAGAGGAAAAGAAATCCTCACACCACAAGAAGAGGACAGAGAAAAGCTTAGTAGCCAAGAAGAGCAAAACTCTCAGCGACTCTGACTCATCTGAGTCGAGTGAAGAAGAGGAAGCTTACTTCGGGCTCATGGCTCATACAGATGATGAACAAGTCCCCCAGTTTACTGGGGAGGTAAAATCTCACACTCCTCTCTCTGATTCTGATGATGACAATGAGCAAGAGGGATATTCCTCTGAAGATGAATCTGAGCTCATGGGTCAGTATAAGGAGTTACTCACCGCCTACGAAAAATGTCGTAGATTAATGAAAACTCAAGCCAAAGAGATAAATACTCTACGAGCTAGTGAGAGCAGCTTGAGAGAAGAAGTCGATAAGACTAACTCTCTTCAAGAGAACCTCAATGCAGCTATGGAGGGATACAATAAAGCTCTCAAGCACATCGACCTTAAAGAGGAAATCATCAAAGAATTGGAACGACAACTCGAGGCTGAAAAGAAGCTTGTTGAGAGTTTCTCCAAGCCTAAGACAGTTCTTCCAATCGTTGCTGAATTCTCTGCTAAGGCCAAGGGTGCTGGTTTAGGCCACATTGCCTCTTCTAGTAAATCCTCTAGGAGAAACAAGGCCAAGAGAAAGAATAAGGCTGCCCGGAAGGCTCTAGCTGAAGAAAAAGGGAAAGCTCCCTTGGAACCTGTTGTGTTCAAGAAAGTTATCTTTCCCACGAACGAACTCGATTATGAGTCCACCTACGGACACTTTTCTAGGCCGATCCCTGAGAAGCCTAAGTCAAGATACCAAGGTTGGACTCGTCCTCGTAACTTTGGCGAGAGTGTCTTCAAGGCACCTTATGAGGAGATTCAGCTTCAAAGCTATGGACCTTATTCTCATGGTCATAATTTCAAAAAGACACCAAAAGTAAAACCCATTGTAGAAAAGCCTATGAAGGAGAAGACCTCATGTAACTGCCATCATCATGAAGCCTCTTCCTCCAAGAGTAAAGCTCCTGCTGGACCTTCATTCCAGAAAGTCAAGCAGGACTACACAAGGCAAAGATACAATAGGTTCAACTGTTGGTGCTGTGGCAGAATTGGTCATTTTGCCAGTGATTGTTGGTTCAATCCTGAAAATGCTGCAACCCCTAAAGTTAGCAACGTGAGAGTGACCACTCATGAGGCTAATACTCGTAGGGGGAGTACTCTAACTCGAGACCAAGGACCCAAACTTGTTTGGGTTCCTAAGGCTAAATGATTGTAATTGCAGGTATGTCCAAAGGCCACCAAAATGCCAATCTGGTACTTGGACTGTGGATGTTCTCGGCATATGACCGGGACAAGGAGCCTACTACAGAATTACACCTCAGTCTGCAACGGACCAAAGGTCATCTTTGGAGGTTCAGATCGAGGAATAACTAAAGGCTATGGTATGATCTCTAACGGTAGCGTATCCTTTTCGGATGTAGCCTATGTTGAAGGATTGGAACACAATCTCATTAGCATAAGCCAACTATGCGACAAAGGATACGTAGTTGAATTTCATGCTGACAAGTGTTTGATAAAATCGGTTAACAATATGGAAACTATTTTATCAGGCACTCGAAGCAGAAATATTTTCTGTCTAAATTTTATTTGTATAGACTCTTCGACACCAGTGTGTCTTTTGGCAAAAAGTAGTGCATCTCTTGCTGACCAATGGCACAAGAGACTAGCACACATTAATTTCAAAACTATTAATAAATTATTCTCTCAAAAATTAGTACGTGATGCGCCTAATGTCAAGTGCGTTACGGACAGCCCTTGTCACGCTTGAATTAAAGGCAAGCAAACAAGAAGTTCGTTTAAAAGCATAATAGGCAAGGATTCCAATAGAAGTTTACAACTTCTCCATATGGACTTGTTTGGTCCACTACAGGTTAGAAGTTTGGGAGGTAAGGAATATACGTTGGTTATTGTGGATGATTACTCGCGCTTTGCGTGGGTGTTCTTTCTAAAACACAAGTCAGATACCTTCGGTATTTTCACTAATTTTGTGAGGCAGATCCAGAATGAATACAACTGTTCCGTAGTCAAAATCAGAAGTGACAATGGAACGGAATTCAAATCTGGAGCCATGACAGAATTTTGTGAAAGTCAAGGTATCTTTCATGAGTTTTCCTCTCCTCGCACTCCACAGCAAAATGGAGTAGCTGAGAGAAGGAACAGAACACTCATAGAGGCTTGTCGGACCATGTTGAGTGATGCCTCACTTCCGGAGTATTTCTGGGCTGAAGCCGTCAACACCGTTTGTCACGTGCAAAATCGATCACTCATCAACAAGAATCATGATAAGACTCCTTACGAACTTCTAAAAGGCAGGCAACCAACCATTTCATACTTTAGAATCTTTGGCTGTAAATGCTTCGTGCTTAACAACGGGAAGTATCACTCTACCAAGTTTAGCGAGAAAAGCTTTGAAGGTACTTTTGTAGGATATAGTAGCCATAGTAAGGCTTATAGAGTATTCAATAGAAAAACTCTAGTGGTGGAAGAGTCGATACATCTTGTATTTGATGAGACGAGTCTGTTGCAAAGCAACTCGTCTAGTGTGCCTATTGTAGATGCAGGTACCAAGTTGAAAGAACTTAGCTTGGATGAACCTAGTGAAGATAAAGATGAGACATTCATCAAGGTCCCCTCTACAACCACCATTGGAGAGGAGGAGGATCAAGATGAAGAAGTCATCCCAGCTGAAGATGCAACTCCAGTGGCTGAAGAGATCCCAGATGCAAGGACTTTAGAGTTCCGACACTTGAAGGATCATCCTGTTGACCAAATAATAGGAGATCCTCGGGATGGCGTCAGAACTCGTCGAGGTACAACTAACGAGAATTTACACTTAAGTTTTCTCTCACAGGTTGAACCAAAGAAATTTGAGGAAGCCAACTCCGACGCATCCTGGATTCTAGCCATAGAAGAAGAATTGAATCAGTTCAAACGATGCAAGGTTTGGACACTTGTTCCTAGACCCAAAGGTAAGAATATCATTGAGACAAAATGGGTCTACCGGAACAAGATGGATGAAGATGGGATAATCATGAAGAATAAGGCCAGACTTGTCGCCAAGGGATATCGTCAAGAAGAAGGAATCGACTTCGACCAGACTTATGCTCCAGTGGCAAGACTGGAAGCGATCAGGTTATTTCTTGCCTATGCTGCACTCAAGGGCTTTACCGTCTATCAGATGGACGTAAAGTCCGCCTTCCTGAATGGTGACATAAAGGAAGAAGTGTACGTAGAGCAACCGCCAGGTTTTGTTGATTCAACCCATCCTAATTATGTATATTTATTACAGAAAGCACTATATGGTCTTAAACAAGCTCCTCGAGCTTGGTATGAGACTCTGTCTAGCTTCCTTCTTGAGAACAAGTTCACAAGAGGAAAGATAGACAAAACATTATTTCTTAGGGAAATAAAAGGCAAGATTTTGCTAGTGCAGATCTATGTCGACGATATTATTTTCGGCTCTACGGATAACAACCTCTGCAAGAAGTTTTCTAAACTTATGCAAGGGAAGTTTGAAATGAGCAGTATGGGAGAGCTAAAGTATTTCTTAGGGCTTCAGGTGAAACAATCTGAAGATGGGATTTTCATCTCACAGACCAAGTTCACCAAAGAGCTACTTAAGAAATTCGGAATGGAGAATGCAACCTCTATGAGGACTCCAATGGCCTCAGCTATGTCTCTGGACAAGGATGAGAAAGGGAAACCTTTTGATGAAACCAAGTACAGAAGCATAATTGGGTCCTTGCTCTATCTTACTGCGAGTAGACCAGATATAATGTTCTCAACATGTGTATGTGCTAGATTTCAGGTGAACTCTAAGGAATCTCACTACATCGCTGCAAAGCGAATCTTGAGATACCTCAAAGGTACACCAAATCTTGGCTTATGGTACCCAAGAAGTAATGATAGTGAACTAATTGGTTTTTCAGATGCAGATTTTGCAGGTAGCAAAGACGACAGGAAAAGCACTTCCGGGACTTGCCAATTTCTCGGAAGGAGACTTATTTCCTGGAGCAGTAAGAAGCAGAACTGTGTAGCCATCTCAATGGCTGAATCAGAGTACATCTCTGCAGGCAGCTGTTGTGCACAGCTCTTATGGATCAAGAATCAGTTTGAAGACTACAACATGCAGTACCAGAACATTCCCCTGTTCTGTGACTCTTCCAGCGCCATAGCAATAGCCAACAACCCAGTCTCTCACAGCCGGACCAAGCACATAGAGCTTCGCTATCATTTCATCCGGGAGAATGTGGAGAATGGAGACATAGATCTACAGTATGTCTCCACAGACAGGCAAGTTGCAGATATTTTTACCAAGCCGCTGGACGAGTCCAAGTTCTCGTTCTTCAAAACTGAGCTTGGACTGCTCAACAAAGAAGACCAGTGATGGACTCTCAAATTAAGAAGATATCAATAATGTTGGCTGCTCAGAGGTACAGTTTTTCAGTGGAAATAATCATCTACCAGGGAAATTCCTTCAAGTATTAGAGACTCGAGCATCGTTACACTTACACGAGTAAACGGCTAATACTCGAGTAAAAAGCTTCATATACTCGAGTAATCCAACAGTTACTCGTGTATGAACTTCTAATACTCGAGTATGAAAACTCATCAAGAACTTGATACTCGTGTATACTAATTACATACTCGAGTATGAATTCTTGATTACTCGTGTATGTTGTGACCTACTCGAGTATACTAAACCCCATACTCGTGTATGTTGTCCTCCTCTACTCGAATACTCGGATTTGTTCTGGATTTTCAAACTCTCTACTCGCACCTAGCAAATTGCCGCCTCATTCAGGTATGTCATTATAGTTAATCCTTTTTAAACCTAATTAGGATTATTTATATATATATTCAAAACGAAAAAGTCCTTTCCACTTCTCATTCACTCGAGTAGCCGCCAACTTTTCGTATTCCCGACTCCTGCTCTTCGTCCTCCTTCGCCGCAAGTTTTCCGAATCGTTGATGGCTCCTCCCTCCTCCAAGTTTGGAATCGGCTCTGAATTAGTGACTGATGGCATTGAAGATATCTCGGATGACTTCAAGAACCTACTGATTCTCCTGGACACGGCCGGATTGACCTTCGTTCTTCAAGAACCCTGCCGCCTCTTGCTTCCTGATGTTGAAGAGTTCTACAAAAATCTGAAGGTTAGACACAATGGCACCGTTCTGAAATCCAAGGTAAGGGGAGTTGAAATTCGGTTAGATAAAACCACAGTCGCCACTCTGCTTCGGATGCCAGTGGTCGACGAAGAAGATGACTTAGACAAGGCAGATGCCGACCGCACCTCTCTATTCTGTGCTCGAGATCCTGAAGGTGGAGGTGAAACCCTGAATCGATCCTTGTTCAATTCAGAAGGGAAGTTTCTCGTTGACATCGTTGCCAAAATCCTATGGTGCAAGACTTACTCCATTAGAGATGTATCCCAAAATCTATTCGACGTTATGCAAGCTATTGTCTGCAGGAAGAAATTCCAATTCGGAATGATGATACTGGATAAGATCCGAGAAAGCGTCAAACATCCCAGTTTTGCTAGGATTATCTCCCTCCTCCTCCATGAGATCAATCCTACAGTGTTTGACTTCTCTAAAGGGACTCCCCTTCAGCACATGAAGAAAGTTTCTATCTCTTCCATTCAGAGGTATGACCTCAAGATCCTGAACCCTGCCCAAGCCTCAAAGGCTGATGCCATCTCAGAACTACAACAAGACAGCAGCTTACCTGAAGACAGGATCCCATCTCCTCCTCTACATCAAACTATTGCTACCTCTGGTGCTTTAGTTGAGGGGGAGCCTGCCTCTTCTCTTTCTCAGCTTAAAGTTTCTTCTGAATCAGTGATTCCAGCACAAGAAGAAGTCAGAGTTGCTACTCCTCCAGTTTCTCCTACTCCAGCTCATCTTCAATCAGCAATTCCTGAATCTGAAATTTCAGATACAGCTCACCTACTGTCTACAACTGAAGACATCAACAGATTCATTGATGAGCTAAGCTCAGATGATCCTCTTTTTCAGCATGTTTCAGCTGCCAAGTCTCCTGCCAAATCTCCTGTACAGTCTCCAGCTCAGACTCCATTACAGTCTCCTGCCAAGTCTGCAGATAGTGAGCCAACCAAATCTGATCATGTTATCTTGTCTGATGATGAGGAAATGTCTCCAGATCCTGTGGAGGCACCTCTGAGGACTTTGGATTTCTCCCTGCCATCCTTCCTCAATCCAGAAGAAGCTGTTGTATTAGAACCCTTCAAAAGGGCTGTCAGCTCAGTGGTCCTAACAGAAATTCCTCCTTGGACTGCTCCTCCTCCTGCTCCTTCAATTCCTGCACCAACCTCAGCCCCCTCTTCTTCAGATTTAGTAAGTCAGATTGCACAGTTGCTCCTTGCACAGAGAAACTATTTTGATGAATCTCTAGCATCAGTCAATAACAAAGTCACTACTCTTGAACAAGAGATGAGTAGAGGCTTTGCAGAAATCCAGGCAAATACTGATGAACTAAAAAGATTGTTCCAGCTAGGTGGCAAGGCCATAGATCACACTATCTCAAGCATAGGAGAACTGAGAAATCAGCAAGAAATTGTTGCATATAATCAGATCCATTTGGACAAGAATGCTGATGCCAATCTTATGAAAATTTGTGAAGAAGTTGGCAAGTTCAGAGATGAAGCAATTGCCCAGCTATCCATAGATATCAGTAAGGGGGAGAAGATAGTAAAAGAACAAGTGGAAAAACTATCTGAACAAGCTCAAGCAGTTATAAAAGAACAAGTTGACAAACTATCTCTCCAAGCTCAAGCTACTGTGGATGGTCTGGTAAAAGAAATGAAAGCAGAAATTCTCTCCCAGCTCCAGTCTGTAAAATTCTATACCTATGACACTGCTGTCTGGCTGCATAATCAAAACTTTCTTGAGTTTCAACTGGACCCTACCATTATACCTCAGCATCTAAATCCTCTTGCAGAACAGCCTCCAGCAAATGTCTCAGCTCAAGCAACCTTTCAAGGAGGTGTGCCAGTCTTTCACCCAGACCTGAGGGTGATGTGACTGAGCCTCCCCTATCCTATTCTGAAGCATGGCAAGATGATTTTCCTTCCAGTTCTCAAGGCCCTTCTAAGAAGAAAAGAAAATATGGTGACGGCGCTTCTGCCAGCCGTTCTGCACCAAGGAAAGAGCCAGCTCCTGAAGGTAGACCACCTATTGTTCATTCTGAAGTATGGAGTCCTACCTCTAAGTCCCTAATTCTTGATACTTTGAGGTTAGTGACTGATCTTGGGGAGAATAGAGATAATTACTACAGTTATTCAGAGTGGAAAGCCTATGAAGCATCTCAGATAAAGATCAGGCTACATGACAGAAATTGGGGGCATAACAACCCAGCTGCTCCTCCTAGGCCCAGGACTTACTTTCCAAAACCTTTCAGCTACCTAGAGAGGCAAGACCTGAAAAGAGAAAGGATGCACAAGGATGCCCCATCTTGAGTTGAACTGAGAATGTGAAATTGGACTTTTATTTCTGTGCTTAAAACATTTCTATATATATATATATATATTTAATTCTGATTATAGCTATTTCATTAATTAACTTGCTTTAGCTTATGTTTTGTTTTTCAAGTATATGTGCATTGTTCTTTTCACTCTGTATAATTCACCTTAGTATAGAGGATGCTGACATCTACAAATAGGGGGAGATTGTTGGGATTTGTCTCCACAACACCTCAGATTTATAGAAGGTCAGACCTTGAACTAAGATGAATTAAGGTGTATTTGATGCTGTGTTTAAGTTGTATGTGTGCAGGTCCTTAATGCCAAGTGTAGACCAATGTCAGTCTATAATGGGTCACCAAACACAGGACCATACAATGTAATCCCTCATTGTGTGATCCAAAGTGTTGGCCCATGTATAGCCTCTCTATTGGGATACACTTCCTATATGCACTTGGATTGATGGACAGAAGCATTGGAGCTAATTTCCTCAGAAAAATTTCTAAGTCCAAAATACTCGAGTAACCCCTTTGTTATACTCGAGTATCAGACTTAATACTCGAGTAGCTAGTTAGACATACTCGAGTAGTTAGTTAGACATACTCGAGTAATCAGTTAGACTTACTCGAGTAGGGTCTGAATACTCGTGTATATATTTCTATACTCGAGTAGTTAGTTAGTCACTCGAGTAAGTTGTTTTAATACTCGAGTAAGTATTTCCATACTCGAGTAATTAACTTTGATACTCGAGTAAGTGAATGTTTCCCGGATACATATTCTGATACTCGAGTATATCTTCCTTTTACTCGAGTATATTTTTCTTTCACTCGAGTATATATTTCTGATACTCGAGTATATATTTCTGATACTCGAGTATATATTTCTGATACTCGAGTATATCTCTTCTGATACTCGAGTAGTTCATCTTTCACTCAGTAAATTTCTCTTCCCTTACTCGAGTATATTTCTCTTTGTCACTCGAGTATCTAAATTCCCATACTCGAGTATATCTTCTCTTACTCGAGTATAGCAGTTCTCTATTCCAGAATTCTTCTAAGTTCAAATTCGCCTTAAGTATTTTTGAATCCGTCATTTCTGATTGGTCCACGTGTCATCCTTAATTAAGATTATGACCGTTGGAGTCCACCTATAAAAAGGTCATTTCAGAATTGACTAATCAACAAGATTACAGAGATATTCTTTTTAAGAAAGAGAAAATTCCGTGAACCCTAATTCTCACGCCGCCGCCGCCATTGTTGTTCACGGAAGAAATTCTGGATCGTCGATCTCCGTCTTAAACGACTATTTCTCCAGTGATCCAGACAAAAGTGAAACACTCGATCTCGCCGAGCATCAAAGATTTCAGATCTATCTTCTCGATCGAGGTGGTTCTAGTTTTCAGATTTGTGGATCTCTCTCAAGTCATCTTCAACCTTTTTTGATCAAGCTGAAGTTCCTAAAGAAGAAGACTGTCAAAGATCAAGATCTGAAATTTGTTGTTTTGAATTTTTATTCTCAAACCAAAATTTCTTTGTAGGAGTTTTTCTCCGAGATTTGTAGGAAGATCTTTCTTCCGAGTTTTGTAGATCCAGTTGGATCGAGTTTTGTAGGAACGTGGTTCCGAGGTGTAGGATTGTTTTCAATCCGAGATAGTGGAGTAGCCGAGTCTAGTGATTTGCTAGATCGGTGAGGAAAGTGGACGTACCCAAGGTTGGGGAACCACTATAAATCTCTTGTCGTCTGTGATTGCTTGATGTGTGCTGTGTTAATTTTTAATTCCGCATTTGACACGCATTTCACCTATTCACCCCCCTCTAGGTGATTTAGGCTAACAACTTAGACCTCTCATTCGCCCCCAACGACCTTGTGGTGGACGATACCTTGCTAGGCAAGGATTCTTTTTGTGATGAGATGAGCGAGGACCAGGTCGCCTCCTCATCTTATTTCCTGCTTCCTCTACCTGAGCTTTTCAGGTATTATTATCTAGGTAGAGGGGTAACTGTTCTATCGCCGTATCGGTACCCGTTACCGCAACGGATATTGGAACAGTTACCTGTTCATCTTCTCTTCCATAGGCCCATTAGCTAAGGCTTTTTTGCTTCGAATAAGTCATGCTGGGATGGCAGTAACCCCAGTAGTTATCTTAAATTTCTGCATTTTACTTTTTATGTCTAGCTTAGTTTAGAATATATATGTATTTTGTTTTTCTTTTGTTTTGTTTTTGCGGAGCTCACCCCTGCAGGTTTTCTTGACATTCTTGTTGGTAGGGTCGTGATTCTCCGTATGGTGGAGCTGTTCTAGTTTTCACGCGTCTTCTGGTATGCTCACTAGCTGGGCATTGGGTAACCTCTTCCCTTAGCTCATTCTGATTTTAATTTCTCTATCATTTGATTTGTTGTTTAGTCTAAGTCTGGGGGAGAGCATGTTTACCTTTTGCACGTGCACATTTCTTTTGCATACTAGAAGCTTTTCGTGTTTTATTTTGTTTATGTTCATTGCTTCGCACACCACTGCACCCACATGAGCGCGAGCTTAGCTGTTAGCGTGCCACGAGTTAAACTTGTATCTTTGTTAGATTTGGAAAATTTTTGTGCTAGTTTAGTATTGTGCGACGGAGTAAAATGTTGGCCTTGCTGTGTTTCTAGTCAACTGCTCTCGTTTTGTATAGAAATTTGTGTAGATTTATTTTTTTCGTATGCTTATAGTTCTATATTTTTCTATTTGCGTAAATATTTCTTATTCTACTCAAAAGTTGGTGAATCCGGTGTGAATCAAACGGTAGCGTAGGAATGTGTGTAGCCGCCACTAGACTCGTATTGCTTGAGTCGGGAGGAAGGATTATCTTTCTCGGTTGCTAAGAACTTGCCCCAAGCTATTCTTGAAGCATTGGTACACGGTTAGTCTAGCTTGAGAGTGATGTAGGCCACCTTTTGGCCCGGTTGAGCTTTGTACCCATTCCTAACATCGCCCTTGCTAGCCCCTTTGTGCCTACCCTTCCTTTTGATTCAGCTCCACTATATTCGCCAAAGCCCCATAGCCGATCCTAGTCGCACACCCAAGTCGAGCTTAGTGTTTTATATTTTCATGTTGGGTTGTGATGTGGTGTTATTATTTGTGAAAATGTGGAAGTGCTTTCAAGTTATATCTGCTGAAATTATGAAAATAAAAAGATGAAAAAGAAAAGAAAATGATTAAAAAAAGGGGGTGAAAATGAAAAGTGAAAAGAAAAAGTTTGATTGAAAATCTTTATTTGAGATGATTTGGATTTGGAGTAGGCGGTGCACACACCCATTTAGTAAAAGTTAAGTCTGGGGGTGTGGTGCACCCGTGTTTATTTTGTGGGCAGCGGGTACTAGTTTTGTACGTTAGCTCATTTGGGTTAGGTGCATACCCTTCATGTTTATCCTTGTTTTCCTCACCGTAACCCCAGCCCCATTATTACCCGAAGTCCTACGGACTTGCGCTTGAGTTGACTAGTGCCGTGGAGAGAGTGCGAACGGGCAAGCTTATGGTTTCCGACATTGGTGGGTTCCTTTGGGGGTAATCTTGAACCCCGGTCTTCGGCAATGCTCACCTTAGTGGCCTGCCTACTTTCTTCCTACGTAGGACCAGATGATTCACCGTGATTCCACTTTTGAGTAATAATAAATTTTTGATACGCATTGTGAAAAATATAAAATATTTTGTATACTTAAAAATTTCCTCTACTTTATTTTCATGCACGCGAGCATGCGACTTCGCATGGTACTCCGTTTTGCAATTTCATTGTTAGCTAGTCAATTTTCCCCGTCTGCTTAGGTTTTGTTTGCTCGGGACGCGCAAACTGTTAAGTCTGGGGGTGTGATGAGTCCTATTTATATAATGATTTTCGGACTCATCTGGGCTTGTTTTTGTACGCTTGCACTTCACTTTGAGTTCGTTATCGCTCATATTTCATTTTATCCTTATTTCTTTAAGAAGTGCACTTTTGGCCCGTGGTTGTGTTTATTTTGTGTTCTTCTATTATTGTACTCCGTTCTGTGCTTGTTTGGAATGTCTGCGCATATCATTGCTGGGTTTAGGGGTCGTGTGCGTGTCCCGGGATTATTTGGAAATAGTTTTACTGCGCACGATCATCGGCTTTGTTGCGCACGACCACTGGTCGTGCGCCGCTGATCGTGCGTACCTATTCCCCACTTTCCAAAGTTCTGTCGGGGCAATCGCACGACCACTGACTTCAGTGCGCACGACCACTGGTCGTGCGCCTCTGATCGTGCGCGTTGATTCCACTTTTTCCTGGAGTTCTGCCTGGCCTTCGCGCACTATCACTGACCACAGGGCGCACGATCACTGGTCGTGCGCCAGTGATCGTGCGCGCTGTTTATTCTGCTTTCTATAAATACGCAGGTTCCGCCCTAATTTGGGGAGATCGCCCCTTTCCGCGATTTTCCGCCGTTTTCTGCTCCGAAGAGGGATTTCGCCGCCCTCCATCATCCTCCACCATAGGGAGTTGCTCCGGGCAAGCCTTCAACGCCAAATCAAAGCCGGAGCATCCCCTCGGCCTCCTTCTTCATCCCCAAGCTTCAAGCGGAGTTTTGACTGAGCTTTCTCCATCAAGCTAGGAGGAGCTGGAGCCGCAATCTACCGGGTCATTTCAACGAAGAAGACGGGTCCATTGGGAGTGAGTGACAACCTCCTCTACCCCGGACGCAGTTGAGGACCGAGCTTGGACTCAGATTGACAACCCGGGATTCCAACCGTGAACCCTCAATAAGGCTTCGAATTCGATCGATTCGCACACCTCTTCCTCTTGTTGTTGTTAGCTTAGTTATTTTCCATGTATTGATGAAGAATGCTTATTTGTAGTTAACATTTACTCTTATTCATGTCTATGTGAGTTAGTGTTTTTGTTATATTTACTTGAGGTGCGCCATATTCCATCCTCCACAATCCACCCTTGCCGCACTAGCAATTGCTAGTGGCGTGCGTTGCGAAGAGGTGCTCACGACCCTCATTCCGCCATTCTAACCACCTCATCCGCTAGCCTACTCGTCCATCCGCCAAGCGATTCGGTGCATAACGACCCGTGTAGTTTCCATCCCGCCTAGCGAAGCATCGCATAGCGGCGTTGCATTGGAGTAGCTTGTAGATTTTACTTCCTGTTTCTGCAACAATCAAACCCCCCCTTTTTGAGCCGACCCGAGGACTTCAATCTCAAGTCCTCCTCGACATTAACTCATCCCTTATTGTGTTCCTCAAGAGACCGACACTCGGGGATTTATTCCCAAACTTTATTACTTGTGCGACCGGTGCGCTTGCCGTATTTTCCACGCATCAGTTGGCGGTGCTCCTTCCCTGCAGGTATACATGTATATATCATGGCATCAGAACGTGCAATTTAAACAACATTCACCACAGATGTTGGCACACACAGTCTTACGCCCCGTGCATTCAAGGCACATTTTTGGTGCACTAGATTCCCAGTCCCACCACCTTACTCAGTGATGGTTCAATATTTAAGCATTATTAGTCTTTGGTGTGAACGACCATCAAATACCGAAGACCCTCCACTTTATGCACATGCAATCATGAATTTCCCGAGCCATCAGCTCCCCGAACTATCTTGTCCATTATAACTACTTTCCAAGCTTTCGGCTCGCCGGGCTTACCCGCCCATTTCCACAACCACCGAGCCTACTGCTCGGATAACCCAACCAAACTAACCTCCCAAGTTACTGGGGTGTATGAAAGTGGATCCCAAGTTATACTAGTTGCTCTTTAATAATTATTCTTACGATTTAGGTTAATCTTGGACTGCCCAGGGTATACCTGGTGAAGAGCTCTCATGCGGTACTAGGAACTATGATGGTAGCTGAAGCCCATCGTTCCCTTTCTCAAGACACTTATTGTTATTGGTATCTACCCACGTCCCAAATCCATTTTATGTTATACTAAATCTAACCCTCGTGTATTTGACTCTTTCTCTCTCCCCAGGAAAGATGATCTTTCGTCGATCCCGAGCACCTCTTATCACTAGTTAACCCAACATTCTCCTCATAATGACTCTTAATGATCTCACCTTTTCATCTTACTAAATCAGCATACCATTACTCTCAACTTCCTATTACCATCCCACATGTTATCACAAATCTGCAGATTTACTATGTGTAGACAACCCTAAGCTACATGATGGGTATGAAAGGCAACGCCTTCAAATAACCTTCCAAATGACCTATAATTTTTACTAGGGGTCTATCATGTCATATTTTGACTAAATCCATAAACTTGTAATTTTTCTAATTAATTTAACATTTGTTAAATTTTCCCCAAAATAAGACGATGGATGGTTTTGAACATGAAGTACTATATTCCTTAAGTTATGGCCTTACAAAAATTATGGTCACTATATGATGCCAAAATAGCAGAGAGTACCAAGTTTTACAAATTTACATAAATATATTAGCCCCTTATTATTTAATTCAAGATATTTGCAGTAATTAAAGGTAAAGAAGGAAGTACTACCAATCATAATCCAAAAATTACACAAAAATTACTAGTGCTTAAACATCATCATAAAATATTACTGACTGAGTTTTATACAATTCCAAGTTTTTTTAACCATGAAATTATCCAAAATTATCAATAAGGGCAACAAAAAGTTATAACTACAAGTATGAGCTACTGTCTTCCAAACACCCTACAATCAATTTCAGAGACTCATAATGATATAAAAACTCTTCTACAAGAATTTCTAAAGATCTAAGGTCATATGACCCCTTCAATTTTCCATAAAAGGTATAGGCCTAAACAATCCCCAATTGATTTAAGTTGTGTGAACGTCTAAAAGTCACCAAATTCCTTCCTAGGGCTATTTACCACCCTATGACCACATGGACAAAACCCCAAGTCCATATAAGGACATATCACACCATGTGCTTCACAAACCCCAAAAGTTCAACCTTAGGGTTTGAACTAGAGTCCTAGGGCAAATCCACCCCTGTCCATCTCGAACTCCATGAGGGGGTGTATAAACTAACCTTGGGGCTCTGGCCAAGGTCCCAACCCCCTTTGGGTGAGTATTGGCCCCTCCATGCCCCAAGCACACTTTTGCCTTAATTTGCCCTTAAAAGGACACACTTTGGTCTCACCAAAAACTATTCAAATCAAACCTAATTGGGATGAGATTTTTATCAGAGTCATGTCATGACCCTAAGAGACAACCACCAAAATTTTGGTGGGTTTAGAGGTCATTAGACCCCCTTAAGTAATTCATACATGGTTTATAAAATTTTTACAAAAACTTTAGGAAAATGTTTTCCAAAAATTATCATTTTTGGATATGCTATATGAATAGATAGAGTGACCCCCATCAAAAATCTCAGGTCATTTGGATACAGGTTTGATGGGGACGCAATTTAATTTTTTACTAGCCCTATGTATAGGCTGCACCATTTGGTGTCTATGGTCATACCACTGACCCAAATTGGTTGAAACCAATTTTAAAATAAACTAGACTTTAGGGGCTACAACTTTCATGTAGGCAACTTTCACCTTAGAGGTCCTTAAGTATTTTTAGTATATAATTCTATCTACTGCAAAAACTGTGACAAAAATCTATATATAAATGGATTAATAATAACAACCAACATGAATCTTAAAGCCTGATTCGACAGGATCGGTTCGTCTTCCCCAACGCACCAACGACCCAAATTAACCCGTCCTGAGCCATTTTGGCTGGCGATTTTCAGGCCACCCGTGCCTCTTCCCGGCCGGCCACCGCCACCACCACCTTCGTTGAGGTGGTGACTGGCGATTAACGGTGGTTGGCCGGCCGATGGTGGCCGGAATAGTGGTTTGTGGGTGGAAGAAGAAAGCTTGAAAATAAAGATGTCGGCCATGCCGAACATGGGCCAATTGGCCTTAATTCCGGCAGCTGTTAAGAGTGGATATATCCACTGATGAAGGAAGTGAGGGAGGACCTTCTGGGGAAGCTGGAGTCGAGCCGACCACCGTGCCGCCATTGCCGGATTTTGAGTTTACGGGTGCTCTGCAACTGTACTACCAGAGGGAAGGTGGAACCGATTTCTCTTGTCCTAGGGAAGCTTTTAAGATTGCTAAATGGGGAAGATGGGGGTGTAGCATCAATGGCCATTAATGTGAAATTTCGGCCAATGTGGTTCCATGTATCCAGCCACTGAAAGGGGCCTGGAGAAACTCTTGATCTTCTCAGCACTGATGGGGGAGATGAATCAACTCATTTGAATGAAGAGAGAGGGCCCTTGGCCTCCTTTAGCCATGAATAACTGTCTTCCTCATTTTCTCTCTCCTCCATAAAGGGGGAGTGGAGTTTTTCTCTCTCCTAATCATTAAGGCCGAATTTGATGACTAATTCAACCTAAAGGCACCCCACTAACCCATATTATTAATGGAAATAAAGTTAGCCTAAGTGGATTGGGCTTAAGCTTGAGTTAGCCCATTTGAGCTAGTTTGACTTAATAATAGGGTGGATTTGACCTTGGTCAAATTGACCCTTTGGATTAACCCCAAAGGGTCCTTGGTGACCCATTGACCTCTCTTAAGGGTTAGGAAGGTGTAGGTGGGGTCCATTTAGCTAAGGGAAGGTCAATTGGCCCTATGTAGGTCAGTTTGACCTATTTAGGATTAGGGTGAACTTAGGTTAGTTTTAACCACTTGATTGCCCCCCAATGGGTCCTTAGTGACCCTATGGATCACCCAAGGGTTTAGGGGTGTTATGGTGGGGTCATAGAGTTTAGTTGATGCCCTAAGTCAAACCCTAGGTCTTGTGGTGAGGTTGTGCTATAGGCAGACCAAGGTGATTTTCACCTTGTATCTTTGCTCACTTGGTCTTTTGAGCTTCTTAGGGTTTTGTCATGACCTAGTCATGACAAAACCACTCCTAGGGGTCTAGTTTTTTGAGGTATGTTACATCGGTAGCCATTAATGGCCTTGAAAGGTGGTGTTTGGCCAACTGGAATTCCACGAAATTCTTCCCCTTGTGGCCGGGAAAAGCCATTGATCTTCTCCTAATTAATCCAGGAGGATGAATCTAGCAAGAGGGGAGTGAATAGAGGCCCATGGCTATAAATGGCCTCTCTTTCTAACTTTCTCTCTCCTCCATTAAAGGGGAGAATGGAGATTCTCTCTTATATTTAGCAAACCCAGCAATTGGATGGTACTTTAGGTAATTTTCTGCCCCTCAAGCTAATGGGCTACTTAAGTTGGGCTTAGCCCAAGTGGATTGGGCTAGGTTAGTCCAACTTGAGCTAGTTTGACCTAAACCTAGGTTGAATTGACTTTGGTCAAATTGGCCTTTTGGGTTGACCCCAATGGGCACTTGGTGACCCATTAGCCTCCCCTAAGGTCTAGGAATGGTTGGGTAGGGTTGGTTGGGCACCCTGGAGGCCACTTGACCCTTAGTTAGGGCACTTTGATAATTTAAGGGCTAGGGTTGACTTTGGTCAACTTGGGCTCTTGGTTGACCCCAATGGGTCCTTGGTGACCCATTGACCTCTCCTAGGGTTAGGGGTGTCATGGTGGGGTCATGGAGTTAAGGTGAAACCTTTACAACCAAACTCTAGGCCTTGTGACTAGGTTGAGCTATTTGCAAACCAAGGTGATATCCACCTGCATGCCTTAGCTCACTTGGGTCTTCTTGGGTTTCCTAGGATTTTGTTATGACCTAATTATGACAAAACCACTCTTGGGGGTCTAGTTGTTTGTGGGACGTTACAAATCCCAATATATAAAAATAAAAATTTCGTACCCGAAATTAAGGTTAGTCCTATTTCTACTGAAGTGAAAGTATATA
The DNA here is from genome assembly GCA_039513925.1 of Platanthera zijinensis. NCBI lineage: Eukaryota > Viridiplantae > Streptophyta > Magnoliopsida > Asparagales > Orchidaceae > Platanthera > Platanthera zijinensis. Next base: position 158,195,735 of record CM077088.1, read on the forward strand.
ACATCCCTAGAGAATTACAAGATTACCTTACTCGAAGAGACCCGTATACTTTTTCCGCATCAAGTCCCGTGGCTCCCAGGTGTGCTCCTCATGCCCAAGGTTCCTCCACAGGACCTTGACTAGCAGAACCTTCTTATGCCGAAAGACCCGTATTATTGTATCATCGATCCTGACCGACTCCATGCTGACTGATCGATCCGAAGCCACTGGGCCATCTATAGTGGAAATCAGCTGATCAGGTCTCAGTGGAGCCCTCCGAAGTGAAGAGATGTGGAAGACATCATGCAATTCCGCTAACTCCGGCAGTAGCTCCAGTCTGTAAGCCAAGGGGCCGATCCGCTCAAGGATCTTGAAATGCCTCATGTATCTCAGACTAAGCTTCTTCTGCCCGTGAACCCGCGAGACTCCATGCATTGATCGTATCTTCAATAAAACCCGGTCTCCCACCTAGAACTCCACCTGACGATGTCGCGCATCGTTGTATTTGGCTTGTCTGCTCTGGGCCACTAGAATCCTATCCCGGATCAATCTCACATGAGCATCTGTGTCCTCTACGAACTCCGAGCCGAGTGCCTTTGGATACTCATCTTGGATCCAAGATAGTGGGGTCATGCACCTCCGTCCGTACCAAGCCTCGTAAGGGGCCATGCCTATGCTGGACTGATGACTATTGTTGTAGGAGAAATCGATCAGCGGTAATAGTCTCTCTCAGGGCTCTCCGCGATCCAAAATGCACAGGTGTAGAAGATCCTCCAATATCCGGTTGGTTCTCTCTGTCTACCCATCCGTCTGAGGGTGGAAAGCCGTGCTGAAAGTCAACCGAGTGCCTAGGTAGGCCTGAAATGACCTCCAATCCTTGGACATAAACCGTCCATCCCGATCTGACACGATCGTCCTGGGCACTCTATGGTATCAGACAAACTGCTCCTAAAATTTCCGTACCAGAACACCGACCGGAGCATCCTTCCTGATTGGAATAAACCTAGACACTTTCATCAATCTATTAACGATCACCCAAATCGAAAAGTTCCCCGCATGAGATCGGGCTAGCCCATGTATAAAGTCCATTGCTATGTCCCCAAACTTCCACTCCGGCACCGGAAGGGGCTGCAATAATCCGGCTGGACTCTTGCACTCCGCCTTTACAAGCTGGAAAGCCTCGTAATGCGTCACGAAGTATGTAATATCCTTCTTCATGCCCGGACAATACATCGTCCTCTTCATATCCGCTGCCATCTTCGTAATCCCCGGGTGCACTGAATATCTGCTGCAGCTTGCCTCTGTCATGATATCTTCTCGAATTTGGCCTCCTACCGGTATGTAAACTCAACATCTAAACAATAGCATCCCATCTCTCAGTGAGTAATCCCCTGCCATGCCTTCCTCCAAGGCCCTAAATATCTACTCTATCCTCGCATCCAGTCTCTGCCCATCCCTGATGCGATCCCGAATGTCATCAGTGGTACTCATCGATGCCAAGTACTCCTCATAAAGCTCCGGATCGTCCTCGGATACAAGAGATATCAACACCTCTTCCAACATCTACACCTTCTCCATAGCCATCAGCCAAGGCTCCGCTACCGATGTGGTGGCTCTCTGGCTCTGAGCGTTTGCTACCATGTTGGCCATCCCGGGATGATATTGCATGGTATACTGGTAGTCTGACAAAAATTCTACCCAGCGTCTCTATCAGATGTTCAGCTCCTTTTGTGTGTCTACGTACTTCAAGTTTTTATGGTCTGAGAAGATATCTTAGTGGACACCGTAAAGATAGTGTCTCCAGATCTTCAGAGTGAAGATAATCGCTCCCATCTCCAAGTTATGCACCGGGTAGTTTTGCTCGTGTTTTTTCAGCTGTCGTGAAGCATAAGCTATCACGTGTCCATTCTACATCATAACAACACACATCCCCTAATACGATGTGTCGGTATAAACCTGAAATCCTTCCTTCCCAGATGGAAGGGTAAGGATAAGCCCCGTGGTGAGCCGACCCTTCAGCTCTAGGAAGGCAGCCTCACACTGCGACGTACAAACAAATGGAGTCTCCTTCTTTGTCAGAGATGTGAGCGGGATGGCAATCCGAGAGAAATCCTCTACGAACTTCCGGTAGTAACCGTGAAGTCTTAGGAAACTCCTCATATCAGTGGCAGTCTATAGCAGTGGCCAATCCCATACTGCCTGAACCTTTTCGAGGTCCACTTCCAGTCCTTCTTCACTGATAGTATGGCCCATAAAGGCCACCTCCTTCAGCCAAAACTGGCACTTACTGAACTTAGCATACAACCTGTGCTCTCGGAGCTTCTCTAGTGTCAGTGCAAGATGACGCGCATGATCCTCCTTGATCCTTGAATTGATGAGGATGTCGTCAATAAACACTATGACGAAGACATCCAGATAGGCCTCAAATACCCAGTTCATAAAACTCATGAATGCGGATGGTGTATTCGTGAGCCTAAAGGGCACACAGTGAACTCATACAACAGTATCTACTACTGAACGCGGTCTTCGGGATGTCCTCCTCCTGAATCTGCAGCTGGTAGTACCCTGACCTCAGATCCAGCTTCGAAAACCAGTGTGCTCCCTCTAATTTATCAAACAACTCATCTATCCTCGGAAGAGGATATGTGTTTTGGACTGTCAGCTTGTTTATTGCTTTGTAATCGATGCACAGTCGGAGTGTCCCATCTTTCTTCTTTACGAATAGCACCGGATCTCCCCATGGAGAAGAGCTCGGCCTGACAAACCCAACTTCTACTAACTCCTGAAGCTGGATTCGAAACTTCACCAACTCCTTTGGGGCCATCCGATAAAGAGCTCTGGATACCGGCTTAGCCCCCGACACGAGCTATATCTGAAAATCTTTCTCTCGATGTGGCGACAACTCTGACAACTTCTCTAGAAATACATCAGTAAAATACCGCACCACTAGGATATTAATAATAGAATCCTTGGCCTCGGCCATCTCAAACAACACCTGGTAGACCACATCTTCCTACAGATGGCCCTTGATGGCCTAAGTAGAGGAAAGTAGAAGACGAGAAGTTGAGGCAATACCTTCAAAGGTCGGGTAAGTGTCGCCATATCTCAGCACGACCCTTCTTGCTGGGCAATCAATCTGCGCATGGTTCCAGGTGAGCCATGCCATTCACAGGATGAGTTCAAAATCCAGCATCCTCAGGATCGTTGTTGGGGCCTCGAAAGTTACACCCTCAATGGTCACTCCCAGGACGCACTTGGCTGTAGACTGGATCTCCATCCCGCTGGGGAGACACACCCTCCTGACGATCAGGGGCGGATCCAGGAATTTCAACAAGGGGGGCCAGGAAAAAGTGGCGGACAGATGACCGAAAAGGCCAGTAAAACAAGGGTCGGTGGAGGGATCACGGCGTGGTGCGACCGGGGGAGAAAACCACGGGAAATCGGATGTGTTCACACGGTTTCCCAAATGGGCTAGGCTCGATGGAACATGTAGCGGGCAGCTCGACAAGAAACAACAATCGTACCGTGGGCAGATGTCCTGGGGCTCGGAAAAGGTCGCGCTTCCTCGTACCGAGGCGTTGGAGACGAAAAATGTAGCGAATGTATTGTGACGTAACATGTCTCAGGATGATAATAAAAAAGCAGCAGATTAACAAAACCAAAATAAATTAAATATTAAAACCAAGGAGGAGTGTAATTTATCTGTGTAGGACGGAGCCAGGGAGGAGTTGTAATGGGGGAAAGGTGTTGATGGAGATGGAGAGCAGTTCAGGAGGTGATGTAGTCTAGGGCACCGACGACGGAAATGGAAAGAACTAGAAATGACGAATGTAGTCATCATCATGTATTTCCACTGTCTGGTGCCCACTCATTGTCTTCTTATCGAGGAAGCTAGGACACGTCAAAACAATCAAACTACGGCGCTTGTAGACTCGAAATGGCTTATCTTCGTCGCAGTGGAGGTAGCCGGAAAGGGAAAGGAGTTAGGGCATGCACGCTCTTTGTTTTGGAGAAAGAAAGATGAAATCGCAGGCTCTCCTTTCCATTTCCGAAATTCATACCCGGGCACATGCTAGAGTAAGTCTGTACAAGGCTGGATATGATGCAAGTGTTGTTGTGTTCATCTATTGGCGTAGGGTCATTGCATGCTTGACTAATCAAAGAGGCAGAACAGGTCAAAATGACATCGACTTCGTACATGGGGGGGGGGGCAGACATCGTCCTCCGCTCGTAAAAAATAAATTTGAAGGTCTTCATCTTATCAGAGTCATTTCTCCCTCATCTGGTCACCATTTTTGATGTGTAAGTAGTCAAAATTCATTGGCTCGACGAGAGCAATCCAAATCTACTAATAATTTTGAAAAATTCTTGGGGGGGCCCGGGCCCCCGTCGGCCCCCCCTTAGATCCGCCCATGCTGACGACTCCCTCAAAGCTCTCGATTTGGTCCAGTTCTCTGATAAACTCCTATGAGAAGAAATTGTGTGATGCTCCAGTGCTGAATAGGGTGTGAGCGGGCTTGCCACACACCATCACTATCCCTGAGTTAGTAAAGTTTTTTCTTCTTAGTTATCTACTTTCTAATTCCTTCCTAGTTCTACAATTTTATATTCATGTAATCTAACTTCTAGAAAGGGAAGGAAACTTTAAATAGCTTGCATACCTGCTATCACCCACTCCGGGTTCCGAGGCAGAGCCAAGTCCATGGCATATACTAGCCCTGTGTCCTATCTGCGGTCACCACCCTGAAATCCATGTCCTCGACCGCGTCCTCGACCGCGTCCTCGACCGCGTCCTCGACCGCGTCCTCGACCACCAAACTGCCGAGAAGGTGCGGCATCTTGAAGTGCTGGTAGGGGTGCTTGCCTCATTAGGAAGTTCCTCTTGAAGTTCCCCGGCTGGCTGTACCGGAAGCATGTCTGTGCCCCCTCCACTATACTCGACATCTCCTTCATCTGTAAAGGCTGAGGAGCCAACACCACCGAGTTCCTCTACTCCCGCCTGTACTCTTGGCAAGGTTTGTCCCCATTCCTTCTTTCTCCAATGACAGAACCTCTGGGCTGGTCTCTCCTGCCACCAATCATTGAGTCATTAGCTGGTCTCTTCCGGCCCCGAACTATAAGCATGTCTGCCTCCAGCTTCTTTGCCATCTCCAAAATCCTATGCAAGCTTCCGTTAGAGATGAAGAGGAGGGTCTGCCTCATATCATCATGAAGGCCCTTGTAGAACCACTTCGCGTAGCCCGCATTGCCTAACTGATATGAGTCCGCAAAGCGAGCTAGATGTGTAAACTCCCGGTAGTACTCCAACACCATCCTGCTGCCCTGCCTCAACTACCGGAACCTGTCCCCCAATTCATCCCTCACTGACTGAGGTACAAAAAGCTCCAAAAGAGCTGCTCTGAACTCCTCCCAGGAGATGTCTACGCAATCCATTCCAACAAAGGTGGTGTATAACAGTGACTTCCACCATCTGTTCGCATGCAACTCCAAGAAGGAAACTGCCAAGGCAACAACATCCTCAGTCTGGCATCTAATTCCAGCCAGCATCTCATAGATAATTTCCAGTCACTCCTCTGTGCGGACTGCTGACTCCGTACCGAGGTAGGATGGAGGAGAGAGCCCCCGGAAGGCTCTCAGCCAGTTAGCCCCGGGATATGACTGTGGGGCTGGAGCCTGCTAAGCCCTAAAGGTTTCCAGAATATCCATTAGTGTCTGCCCCATCTCCATCTATTGGAACGGAGTTAGAGCCGGCGGGGGTGGAACCATGTTCTGTGCCTGAGGTGTACCCTGCTGTGGAGTAGGGTTCGTCGCAGGCTAAAAAGGAAAATTCCAATCGTTAGCTGATGTACAAGTGGAACTAATGAAAGGAAAAGGTGGACTTCTTGCATGTGATTCCCCTTATGGGCACACCAATGCTTTCGCTGCTAGTTTTTCCTCAAACTAAGCTCGCGCGGGGTGGCCCAGGGTTTTGTGAACTTCTTCTCTTTGTATCGATGTTCCCTCTGATACCAGTATGTAAGACACCATTTTTTTCTTGCTACACTACCGGGTATTACGCCCAGAACCAACATTTTGTAGGGACACCGACACTCGGGAGGGTCGCCACTACAAAACGCCTATTCTGCCGACATTGACGATCATCAAGAGTAGAAGTTACAGCTAAAAGACAATGAAGCCAAGTATACAAATCACATTTAATCTATGAAATAGAAATTACAGCAAGTCCACATTGTAATATAATTACCGAAATAGATTAGTATAATAAGAATATAAATGGTCTTATGCCCGGTATAGCAAATCCTCACTACATCAATCTTTTGGAAGCTAAGTAAAACTTATCACTCACGGAGCCGGAGGCTGGTGCTCCTGTACTAGACTGGCCCACCTCCAAGTGTACCGTACTCCGCTGGTGCCGTATCTCCTAGTGCTGCTCCCTGTCCCCCATCTGGAGTCCCTGAAATGTTTGGTCCACCGACCGTTAGTCAAAAGACTAAGCCTAATTTCCCCCACCCCTCCCCTAGTGGCTCCTATGCACCGTGCGGGAGGAATGATGGGAAATCTATGAAGGTGGAGAGTAGGAATAAAGCAGATGATGGTGGACCTATTCTAGCAGGTATATTATAACAACTATAGGTGTATAAAGGAAAAGCAAGCTAGCAGTTCTATAATAAGGAAGCAGTAATGTGAACAAGTAAGCAGAGTAGTAAGTACATGTAAAGTAGACAATAAAATAAGTAACCTTAACTTATATGAATGCCAATGCAAACTTATAAGTTAAGGGGTCTTTTGCAAGGCTCCCATCCTATAAAAAGTCCCATACCAATTTATACGATGGGGTGTCAGGACTATACGCAAGTATGAGTGTTGCTATGTTATGTCATGGTTCACGCAAGTGCAACACAAGCACACGACTCTATGCGCACTGATGATGCAATTTTAGCTTAATTTATTAGGGTAAAAATATATTACTTTCGTTTTAAATCTCTCCCTTTAGGTAATTTTATGTCACTTTTTATGTAAATATTATAACTAATGTTTATTTTCTGTTTTTGCAGGTTTTAATAAGTTTGCGGCCAAAAAAATTACCTGTCACGCCCCCTGTCACGCCCTCCCCAGGCGTGACCTAGGGCGTGTCACCTGTTCCCAAGGAACCTAGCTGCAAGAGAGAGTTTCCCGCCAAAAATCCTGTGTCACACCCCACTGACATGCCCTCCCCGGGCGTGTCCTAGGGCGTGTCGCGGGGCGTGTCGCCCTCTGCCCGAAGTCTGCCGCCTCCTTCAATGCATTCTACACCGCTGCACGCAACAGTACTGTCACGGCCAATTTAACGGGCGTGACCTGGGGCGTGACTGCCCTGATTCCGACGTCTGATGGACCCGCGACAACTGATTTTGACCTGACACGCCTGTCACGCCCCCCTGTCACGGGCGTGACCTAGGGAGTGACCACCATCGTACCGAAATAATCATCATTCCCGCCAGAATTCAGCTCCCGAGGTCAACTCCGTACCTGTCACGCAGCCTGACACGCCCTCCTAGGGCGTGTCGCTGGGCGTGACCAACCCGTGGGAAAAGTCTATAAATACCAGGCCATCCCCTTCAATTTCAGCAACTTTTGGGGAGAGGGGGAGGTGCTGCCCCTTTATTTCTTGGCCCCTTTTATGCTTTTTTTATCTCTCTCTCTCCCTCTCTCTCTCTGATTTTGTAATTATTTTCTTAACCTAGCTTAGTGTTTTGCTTTTAGCTCTTGCATTTCTTCTAAGTAGCTTGTTGTAGGGCTAGAATAGGTTTTACTTTGATGCACCTGTAATTTCTATTTCATAGTTGTAGCTCTCTTTTTAATTAATAAAAGTGCTCTTTTCTTATTCCTGTATTCTTATGCTTTATTACTCATCCCCCCTCTTGCACTTCACCATGATTAACTAATCCTCCTTGTACTCGATCTTGATGATCCGAGGTTCGAGCCATTAAGTTATGATGTTTTAATTAACCTTTCCTTTTTAGGTTCTAGGCCTTAGATTACTCTTGATTTTTCATGGGTTGGAGGTATATTATCGATATATACTCTCCACCTTTGCTTTCATTTTGGGCTAGCCGAGAGGCTGATAGAATGAAGTGAGCATTCAAGAGTAAAGGGAGTTATACGCACCCCTCGAGAGAGGCAGATGTCCAAATCTCCCGGATTGGAGTAAAATCCAATAGAGGGGTTCACCGCGTAAAGCGAGCTTTAGGCCTCCGATTTAGACGAGAGTCGGTCGGACCTTCCTAAACTCAGTTGGGCACGACTTCGAGAGAAGCGTGTTCAAGCTTTAGGAACCTCCACGGTCATGGACCTTTACCCTATTAAGCTTAGGTTTATTTATCGTCTTTTTAATCGTCTCTTGCTGAGGTAATTCTAGAATCGAGTGCGCCTCTTTATTATTAGCTCTAACTCTTTTTATCCTGCAAGTAGTTTAGTTTTCTTTTTATTTTAGTACTTTAATTCCTGTTTTTAGTTTAACATTTAATAGAAATATAATTTGATAAAATAATAGTGAACACCTCTGAGTAGAAGTAATCATTACGCCACAGGGAAATACAACCTTGATACTAATCCTTAGTATCCTATACTATAACCGATAAGGTACGCTTGCCTTTATCGGATATAGAATCGGAGAATATTCTCAACCACAACATCAACTTTCTCTTCTCTTCTCTCTAACCCTCTCTCTCCGCCGTTGCGAATCTTTTGTATCAAGTTTTTGGCGCCGTTGCCGGGGAAATGTTTTGATATTTTGAAAAAAAGATAGCTACTATTTTTATCATATTGTTTTGTTTTGTTTTTTTCTCTCGCCCCTCCTTCGTGGTTGATTTACTTTTTTTAAATGGTTAATCTTTGTTTTAATTGTGGAGAGTTCGGTCACTCTCGCGAGGAGTGTTGGGTAAGGTATCCTTCATCCTCCCATGATTTTATCCCTTCCGGATCGAATCAATTTGGCCAAATTGATCCGTCCGCGAATTTTTTTCATGGGTTTACGATGGTTTTCAAACGCCTTCCTACCCTTCTCCTCCGAATTTTTCTGATTTTAATTCTTACGGAAATTTCTTGAATGGACATTTTTATCCTAGCCCTACTTTGAACTACTCAGGGTGGAAACACCCTGATCATTCTTGGGGCCAATGTGATCATCAATCCATTCCATCTCAAGATTTTTCCACTTTTTCTCCGCAAGTTTGTGCGCCTCCCATTTTTGATTCTAGCAAAAATGAAGTCGTTTTTGATGGTGTAGCATTTGATGCACACATCAATGCTCACTTCAAAGTGATTTTTGACGCTTTGGCTGCTGAGGCCGCATCTTTTTCTTCCCCTCCTCCTCCTATTTATCGTTCGAATGATGAATCTTTGGATATTCCGCAGGGCCTTCAATCACTTGCGGAAGACGATTATTCAGAAATTCCATTGTGCCTTCAACCTCTCGAGGAGGAAATTTCCCCCGATATTCCGATTTTTTTTCAAGTTTCCGAGGAAGACAAACTTTCTTGTGTTCGATCTTCTAAAGAGATTAATTTTTTGGATATCCCGGTTTGCTCCAAATCTACCGAAATGATTGATATTCAGATGGAGTAACCAGATTTTTCTATCCAACCATTTTCTTGCAATCAACCGCTGTCGCCTTCTTCTTTTTCTTCTCTTCCCCCTCCTTGCGAAAATTCTGTTTTCTTTTCTAGTTTTATTTTTCCTTCTAGTTTAGTTTCTACATCTTCTTCTCCCCCTTCTAATAGTTTAGTTTCTTTCTCCAGTTTTTTTCTTTTTCTAAATCTTCTTCTTTTTTATTTTATTTAAAAAATATAAAAATAAAAAAAAATATTTTTATTTTCTTAAGAAATGTTTTGGCACTCGCGCCGAAACGCATATTGCGCGAGCTGCCATTACATTTCTCTTTTTATTTTCCATTTAGCTAACAAAAAAACGTCGAGCTCAACGATGTTTTAAACAAAGAGCGCTCTTGGGAGGCACCCCTTGCTTATCTTTTTCTTTTTTGTTTTTTCGTTTTTTTTATTTTTTGTTTTGTGCAGGAATAAACACCCGCGTGTTTGTGCAGCTTATCGCCTCGCAACTTGGACTGAAGCCGATCTTTAGCTCAAGTTTGGGGGACGCATTTTCCAACATCTGGGCATCAAACACTAGGGACGCATCTTCTCCCTCTCTTTGCATTTCTTTTTTCTCTTTTCTCTCTCTTTTCTCTCTCTTTATACTTAACTTTAAACATTGGGGACAATGTTTAACTTTAAGTATGGGGGAGTGTTTCCCTAATATTTTACTTAAGAAAAATAAAATAAAATTAATTATAAAAATTTTAGAAAAAAAAAAATTTGTATATATAATATTTTTGAAAAATCAAAAAAAAAATAATTTAAAAATTTTTGAAAAAAAAATCCCAAATTAAATTGAGTTAATTTTTGCCAAATCAATTAGTACCCCGCTACTTTTCTTTTTATTGTTTTTTCAAGCTCATGTCTACTTGCTTAGTTAGAATAAATTTGATTAATTTTCTTTTTAAATATGTTTAGCGAGTAGTATGTTGACACGTGCAATGTTCCTATTTAGGGTAGTATGCTATTTTTGAAAATTTTTTGAATTTTTCTTTACTTTTCCTTAGCCTTTCTTTTATTTCTTTTACTTTTATAAAACCCATCATCCCTTATTTTTCATTATTAAAATCTTTTTAAACGTTAAATTAGTATTAAGTGTAGTAGACACAAACCGGTCTAGACGTTTATTATCATTATTTTCATGAAAGCAAATTCTCTATTTTTTATTTTTTTGTGCTTATCCTCTTTTGAAATTTCAAAGCTTTACTTTGAGTAGATTTAGGAAGCATGAAAATGATTTAGGTATTTCTTTTGTAACGTTTGAGCCTTTTCACCTCGCCTAACAATAACCATTGCTAGCTATTTTTGTGCCTTTTCCTTTCCTTTTTGTAGCCCCACTTTTTATTTCACCACGACCAAATAGCCTACCTACATGCACACTTTAAAATTATTTTTGAGGTTTAATTGCTAATGTGTATCTTTTTGAAAAAATTAGTGGAAAATCTTTGTGTTATCTTTTGCTACAAAAGTGAAAAGTTTTAAGTATAAAAAAATGAAAAAAAATGATGAAAATAATTGAAAAAAAAGTAAAAGAAAAGAAAAGTATTTATTTTGGCTAGTTTTATTTTGGCAAAGCTCATTTTCTTTTTGTTTTAAGTGTGCAAATATCCCTCGTGTTTATCTTTTTGAATATCGCACCCTTAAAAACCTAAGCCTAACTATACGCCTAATTAAAGCCCTAATGATTCATGCTTTCTACGTTTACATTTTAGTATAGTAGCGAGAAACTAGATTGAGTAAGTATTTTAATAGAAATATTGAATTTTGTCTTGATTGACTATGGTTTTAATTTGTCTCTTAGACTTTAGTAGTGGCTCAATGCGCTTTTTACTCGTTACTGTATTAAGTTTTAATTCTTTAAAAATTTGGGATGATTTGTTTTTATATTTAGTAAAATTTATAAAATTCTGTGCTAAGTTAAAGTAGGACATTTCGGTTCTTTTTCAAAAATTTCTCTACCTATAAATTCCCGTCTTTCTCGTTTATAGCATTTTTAAACTTTTCAATTAATCCTCTTTATTTTCTCTAACTCGTAGTCTTTGCTTGAGGACAAGCAAAATAATAAGTATGGGGGAATTTGATGATACATATTTTAGCTTAATTTATTAGGGTAAAAATATATTATTTTCGTTTTAAATCAGATTCCGAAGTCTGATGGACCTGCGACAACTGATTTTGACCTGACATGCCTGTCACGCCCCCTTGTCACGGGCATGACCTAGGGCGTGACCACCATCGTACCGAAATAATCATCATTCCCGCCAGAATTCAGCTCCCGAGGTCAACTCCGTACCTGTCACGCCCCCTGACACGCCCTCCTAGGGCATGTCGCTGGGCGTGACCAACCTGTGGGAAAAGTCTATAAATTCCAGGCCATCCCCTTCCATTTCAGCAACTTTTGGGGAGAGGGGGAGGTGCTGCCCCTTTATTTCTAGGCCCCTTTTATGCTTTTTTTTTCTCTCTCTCTCCCTCTCTCTCTCTTATTTTGTAATTATTTTCTTAACCTAGCTTAGTGTTTTGCTTTTAGCTCTTGCATTTCTTCTAAGTAGCTTGTTGTAGGGCTAGAATAGGTTTTACTTTGATGCACCTGTAATTTCTATTTCATAGTTGTAGCTCTCTTTTTAATTAATAAAAGTGCTCTTTTCTTATTCCTGTATTCTTATGCTTTATTACTCATCTCCCCTCTTGCACTTCACCATGATTAACTAATCCTCCTTGTACTCGATCTTGATGATCCGAGGTTCGAGCAATTAAGTTATGATGTTTTAATTAACCTTTCCTTTTTAGGTTCTAGGCCTTGGATTACTCTTGATTTTTCATGGGTTGGAGGTATATTATCGATATATACTCTCCACCTTTGCTTTCATTCTTGGCTAGCCGAGAGGCCGATAGAATGAAGTGAGCATTCAAGAGTAAAGGGAGTTGTACGCACCCCTCGAGAGAGGCAGACGTCCAAATCTCCCGGATTGGAGTAAAATCCAATAGAGGGGTTCACCGTGTAAAGCGAGCTTTAGGCCTCCGATTTAGATGAGAGTCGGTCAGACCTTCCTAAACTCAGTTGGGCACGACTTCGAGAGAAGCGTGTTGAAGCTTTAAGAACCTCCACGGTCAAGGACCTTTACCCTATTAAGCTTAGGTTTATTTATCGTCTTTTTAATTGTCTCTTGCTGAGGTAATTCTAGAATCGAGTGCGCCTCTTTATTATTAGCTCTAACTCTTTTTATCCTGCAAGTAGTTTAGTTTTCTTTTTATTTTAGTACTTTAATTCCTATTTTTAGTTTAACATTTAATAGAAATATCATTTGATAAAATAATAGCGAACACCTCTGAGTAGAAGTAATCATTACGCCCCAGGGAAATATGACCTTGATACTAATCCTTAGTATCGTATACTATAACCGATAAGGTACGCTTGCCTTTATCGGATATAGAATCGGAGAATATTCTCAACCACCACATCCACTTTCTTTTCTCTTCTCTCTAACCCTCTCTCTCCGCCGTTGCGAATCTTTTGTATCAAGTTTTTGGCGCCGTTGCCGGGGAAATGTTTTGATATTTTGAAAAAAGGATAGTTACTAATTTTATCGTTTTTTTTTGTTTTGTTTTTTTTCTCTCGCCCCTCCTTTGCGGTTGATTTATTTTTTTAAATGGTTAATCTTTGTTTTAATTGTGGAGAGTTAGGTCACTCTCGCGAGGAGTGTTGGGTAAGGTATCCTTCATCCTCCCATGATTTTATCCCTTCCGGATCAAATCAATTTGGCCAAATTGATCCGTCCGCGAATTTTTTTTTCATGGGGTTACGATGGTTTTCAAACGCCTTCCTACCTTTCTCCTCCGAATTTTTCTGATTTTAATTCTTACGGAAATTTTTTGAATGGACATTTTAATCCTAGCCCTACTTTAAACAACTCAGGGTGGCAACACCCTGATCATTCTTGGGGCCAAGGCGATCATCAATCCATTCCATCTCAAGATTTTTCCACTTTTTCTCCGCAAGTTTGCACGCCTCCCATTTTATATTCTAGCGAAAATGAAGTCGTTTTTGATGGTGTAGCATTTGATGCACGCATCAATGCTCACTTCAAAGTGATTTTTGACGCTTTGGCTGCTGAAGCCGCATATTTTTCTTCCCCTCCTCCTATTTATCGTTCGAATGATGAATCTTCGGATATTCCGCAGTGCCTTCAATCACTTACGGAAGAAGATTATTCAGAAATTCCATTGTGCCTTCAACCTCTCGAGGAGGAAATTTCCCCCGATATTCTGATTTTTTTCAAGTTTCCGAGGAGGACGAACTTTCTTGTGTTCGATCTTCTGAAGAGATTGATTTTTCGGATATCTCGGTTTGCTCCCAATCTACCGAAATGATTGATATTCAGGTGGAGCAACAAGATTTTTCTATCCAACCATTTTATTGTGATCAACCGCCGTCGCCTTCTTCTTTTTCTTCTCTTCCCCCTCCTTGCAAAAATTCTGTTTTCCTTTCTAGTTTTATTTTTCCTTCTAGTTTAGTTTCTACTTCTTCTTCTCCCCCTTCTAATAGTTTAGTTTCTTTCTCTAGTTTTTTTTCTTTTTCTAAATCTTCTTCTTTTTTATTTTATTTAAAAAATATAAAAATAAAAAAAAAATATTTTTATTTTCTTAAGAAATGTTTTGGCACTCGCGCCGAAACGCATATTGCGCGAGCTGTCATTACATTTCTCTTTTTTATTTTCCATTTAGCTAACAAAAAAACGTCGAGCTCAACGACGTTATAAACAAAGAGCATTCTTGGGAGGCACCCCTTGCTTATCTTTTTCTTTTTTGTTTTTTCGTTTTTTTATTTTTTTGTTTTGTGCAGGAATAAGCTCCCGCGTGTTTGTGCAGCTTATCGCCTCGCAACTTGGACTGAAGCCGATCTTTAGCTCAAGTTTGGGGGATCCATTTTCCAACATCTGGGCATCAAACACTAGGGAAGCATCTTCTCCCACTCTTTGCATTTCTTTTTTCTCTTTTCTCTCTCTTTATACTAAACTTTAAACATTGGGGACAATGTTTAACTTTAAGTATGGGGGAGTGTTCCCTTAATATTTTACTTAAGAAAAATAAAAAAAAATTAATTATAGTAATTTTAGAAAAATAAAAAAAAATTTGTATATATAATATTTTTGAAAAATAAAAAAATTAATATAAAAATTTTTGAAAAAAAAATCCCAAATTAAATTGAGTTAATTTTTGCCAAATCAATTAGTACCCCGCTACTTTGCTTTTTATTGTTTTTTCAAGCTCATGTATACTTGCTTAGTTAGAATAAATTTGATTAATTTTCTTTTTAAATATGTTTAGCGAGTAGTATGTTACTCGTGCAGTGTTCCTATTTAGGGTAGTATGCTATTTTTGAAAATTTTTTGAATTTTTCTTTACTTTTCCTTAGCTTTTCTTTTATTTCTTTTACTTTTATAAAACCCATCATCCCTTATTTTTCATTATTAAAATCTTTTTAAACGTTAAATTAGTATTAAGTGTAGTAGACACAAACCGGTCTAGATGCTTATTATCATTATATTCTTTAAAGCAAATTCTCTATTTTTTATTTTTTTGTGCTTATCCTCTTTTGAAATTTCAAAGCTTTACTTTGAGTAGATTTAGGAAGCATGAAAATGATTTAGGCATTTCTTTTGTAATGTTTGAGCCTTTGCACCTTGCCTAACAATAACCATTGCTAGCCATTTTTGTGCCTTTTCCTTTCCTTTTTGTTGCCCCACTTTTTATTTCACCACGGCCAAATAGCCTACCTACATGCACACTTTAAAATTATTTTTGAGGTTTAATTGCTAATGTGTATCTTTTTGAAAAAATTAGTGGAAAATCTTTGTGTTATCTTTTGCTACAAAAGTGAAAAGTTTTAAGTATAAAAAAAATGAAAAAAAAATGATGAAAAAAATTGAAAAAAAAAGTAAAAGAAAAGAAAACTATTTATTTTTGCTAGTTTTATTTTGGCAAAGCTCATTTTCTTTTTGTTTTAAGTGTGCAAATATCCCTCGTGTTTAACTTTTTGAATATCGCACCTTTAA
Source organism: Platanthera zijinensis (assembly GCA_039513925.1). Taxonomy (NCBI): domain Eukaryota; kingdom Viridiplantae; phylum Streptophyta; class Magnoliopsida; order Asparagales; family Orchidaceae; genus Platanthera; species Platanthera zijinensis. The sequence goes on from CM077088.1 coordinate 158,211,399, forward strand.
AAACATAAGCCTAACTATATGCCTAATTAAAGCTCTAATGATTCATGCTTTCTACGTTTACTTTTTAGTATAGTAGCGAGAAACTTGATTGAGTAAGTATTTTTGATAGAAATATTGAATTTTATCTTGATTGACTATGGTTTTAATTTGTCTCTTAGACTTTAGTAGTGACTCAATGCGCTTTTTACTCGTTACTTTATTAAGTTTTAATTCTGTAAAAATTTGGGATGATTTGTTTTTATATTTAGTAAAATTTATAAAATTCTGTGCTAAGTTAAAGTAGGACATTTCGGTTCTTTTTCAAAAATTTCTCTACCTCTAAATTCCTGTCTTACTCGTTTATAGCATTTTTAAACTTTTCAATCAATCCTCTTTATTTTCTCTAACTCGTAGTCTTTGCTTGAGGACAAGCAAAATAATAAGTATGGGGGAATTTGATGATGCATATTTTAGCTTAATTTATTAGGGTAAAAATATATTATTTTCGTTTTAAATCTCTCCCTTTAGGTAATTTTATGTCACTTTTTATGTAAATATTATAACTAATGTTTATTTTCTATTTTTGCAGGTTTCAAAAAGTTTGCGGCCAAAAAAATTACCTGTCACGCCCCCCTGTCACGCCCTCCCCGGGCGTGACCTAGGGCGTGTCACCTGTTCCCAAGGAACCCATCCGCAAGAGAGAGTTTCCCGCCAAAAATCCTGTGTCACACCCCACTGACACGCCCTCCCCGGGCGTGTCCTAGGGCGTGTCGCGGGGCGTGTCGCCCTCTGCCCGAAGTCTGCCACCTCCTTCAATGCATTCTACACCGCTGCACGCAACAGTACTGTCACGCCCCATGTCACGGGCGTGACCTGGGGCGTGACTGCCCCGATTCCGACGTCTGATGGACCTGCGACCACTAATTTTGACCTGACACGCCTATCACGCCCCCCCTTTTCACGGGCGTGACCACCATCATACCAAAATAATCATCATTCCCGTCAGAATTCAGCTCCCGAGGTCAACTCCGTACCTGTCACGCCCCCTGACACGCCCTCCTAGGGCGTGTCGCTGGGCGTGACCAACCCGTGGGAAAAGTCTATAAATACCAGGCCATCCCCTTCCATTTCAGCAACTTTTGGGGAGAGGGGGAGGTGCTGCCCCTTTATTTCTTGGCCCCTTTTATGCTTTTTTTTCTCTCTCTCTCCCTCTCTCTCTCTTATTTTGTAATTATTTTCTTAACCTAGCTTAGTGTTTTGCTTTTAGCTCTTGCATTTCTTCTAAGTAGCTTGTTGTAGGGCTAGAATAGGTTTTACTTTGATGCACCTGTAATTCTATTTCATAGTTGTAGCTCTCTTTTTAATTAATAAAAGTGCTCTTTTCTTATTCCTGTATTCTTATGCTTTATTACTCATCCCCCCTCTTGCACTTCACCATGATTAACTAATCCTCCTTGTACTCGATCTTGATGATCCGAGGTTCGAGCGATTAAGTTATGATGTTTTAATTAACCTTTCTTTTTTAGGTTCTAGGCCTTGGATTACTCTTGATTTTTAATGGGTTGGAGGTATATTATCGATATATACTCTCCACCTTTGCTTTCATTCTGGGCTAGCCGAGAGGCCGATAGAATGAAGTGAGCATTCAAGAGTAAAGGGAGTTGTACGCACCCCTCGAGAGAGGCAGACGTCCAAATCTCCCGGATTGGAGTAAAATCCAATAGAGGGGTTCACCGCATAAAGCGAGCTTTAGGCCTCTGATTTAGATGAGAGTCGGTCGGACCTTCCTAAACTCAGTTGGGCACGACTTCGAGAGAAGCGTGTTGAAGCTTTAGGAACCTCCACGGTCAAGGACCTTTACCCTATTAAGCTTAGGTTTATTTATCGTCTTTTTAATTGTCTCTTGCTGAGGTAATTCTAGAATCGAGTGCGCCTCTTTATTATTAGCTCTAACTCTTTTTATCCTGCAAGTAGTTTAGTTTTTTTTTATTTTAGTACTTTAATTCATGTTTTTAGTTTAACATTTAATAGAAATATCATTTGATAAAATAATAGCGAATACCTCTGAGTAGAAGTAATCATTACGCCCCAGGGAAATACGACCTTGATACTAATCCTTAGTATCCTATACTATAACCGATAAGGTACGATTGCCTTTATCGGATATAGAATCGGAGAATATTCTCAACCACCATATCCACTTTCTCTTCTCTTCTCTCTAACCCTTTCTCTCCGCCGTTGCGAATTTCTATATCACGCACAGACCTTTAGTTTCCCGATTTTGGAAGCTAGCTTCACTCCCAAGAGCCTCTGTAGTGACCAACGGAGATAGTGGGTTGGGACACCCCACTCCTAGGAGGGTATTCACACTATCTGGCCTAGACCTTAAGTACGCCTCTGAAGGACACACCCGAGTCTCCATGTACTATGCTGACCCACCGCCAGACTTTCCCTTTGCTATGTGTAAACCACACCTATCTAGTCTGCGTACCGAAGTCGGTGTGAACGATCGTCAAATACCGAAGACCCACCACTTTATGCACATGTAATCATGAATTTCCTGAGCCATCTGCTCCCCAGACTATGCTATCCGTTACGATTACCTTTCGAGCCTTCGGCTCGCCGGGCTAACCTGCCCCTTTTCACAACCACTGAGCCTACCGCTCGAATAACCTAGCCAAGCTAACCTACCGAGACATCGGGGTAAGTGAAGGTGAAGTCCTAGTTTTTCTTTACTAGTTGCTCTTTAACATTTATTCTTATGGTTTAGGTTAACCTTGGACAACCCAGGGTATTCCCTTTGAAGGGCTCTCGAGGGAATTACGAACTACGATGGGCTTAAGCCCAAATCTCCCTTTCACAAAGAACTTACTATTATTGATATCTACCCAGGTTCCAATCTCATTTAATGTTATACTAAATCTAACCCTAGAGTATTTTTACTCTCTCTCTCTCTCCACAGGAAAGACGATCTTTCGTCGATCCCGAGCACCACTTAACACTAATCGAACCAACACCCTACCCATCATGAATCCCAATGATGAACTCAATTTCAACTTACCAAATCAGTATATCTTTAACCCAACTCCCTATGTCCTTCCCACATGCGAACACAATTCTGTAGTTCTACTATGTGCCGACCAACCTAAGCTATATGATGAGTATAAATGATGACCCCTTCAAATACACATCCAAATGGCCTAAGATTATTACTAGGGGTCTATCATAATAATATAAGGTTAAATCCATAAGATAACATTTTTCCTAATTTATCTGGCATTTATTATATTTTCTTGAAAATTAAGCCAACAATTCTTTTGAACATTAAGTACAGTTTTCTGACCAAGCATGGTCTTAACAAAACTATTATAGGTTAATATCATCAAAATAATGGTAAATACCCAAAAATCATAATTTTTTAAGATGAATTTGAACATCAATAATTTATCAAATAAACAACTGCAATATTACGATATTTAGGGGAAAATCGAATTATTCATCCAAAAATTATAGGAAAATTACCAGATGACAAACACAAGCAGGAGAGACTATTGACAAAGGATTATTATTTTCCAAGCTTATATGGTCACATAATTAAATCATTTAAAACATATCAATATTGGGCACCATGTGAAGCAACCCATATAGACAGTCCTCCAATAATTCTATAAAAATTTATAAAGCTCATGAAAGACTTAAAAGGTCCTCTTACCAATTTGCATAAGTTTTCAAGGAGTAAATATCTCCTAATAAATTTCTTAATGATTTGGGAAACTATAAGGGTTGTGAATGAAGTATCTCAAATATTGATCTAAAATTCACACAAAAATTTCTAGAGCTTAATAGAAATATTAGTTGGCCACTGCCTAAATTTAAAGATCATCCAAAGTCCAATGATGCAATAATAAAATCAAGTGTAAAAGTGCCCTAAACGGTCCTAAGTTGTTACAATGGGGATGTAAACTCTATAAGTCTTAGAATTACTTCATAGGGTTATTTACCATCCTAAGACATCATGAACTAAACTCCAAGTCCATACAAGGATATATCCCCCTATTTCTTTCACAATCCCCCAAAGTTAACCCTTAGGGTTTGAACTAGAGTCCTAGGTCAAATCCACCCTAATCCACCCCAAACTACAAGTGAGAGTGTTTTAACTGACCTTGAGGATCTGGCCAAAGTCCAATCCCCTTTGGGTGAGAATTGGCCCCTCCATGTCCCAAGTACCCTTTTTCCCTAATTTACCCTTAAGGTACCAAACTTTGTTCATACCAATATGTTGGGTACATTGGAAAATGTGTACCTGATTTGGAGAAGCCTCTCTTTGCTCAATGATATACATCAAGGTGTATTTGATGTTATTTTGAGTTTATATGTGCAGGTTAAGAATGTGCTAGAATGCAGGAAAAAGATTCTAAGTCCATATGTCGACACTTGAGGAAGCTGTGTCGACACTTCAGTAAGATTGTGTCGACACTTGAAAATGGCTCTATCGACACTTCAGTGGGTTTGTGTCGACACCGGGAGGAACTGTCGACACACAGAAGATTATAGTCGACATCAAATGTGTCGACACCGGGAGGCTGTGTCGACACACAGAGGCAGAGTCGACAACAACTGTGTCGACACCTTGAGGCAGTGTCGACACACGCTATATTTTGAGTCTACATCAACTGTGTCGACACACAGGAAGTGTGTCGACACACAGCTCAGTCTAGACCAAGTTGATTTCTGATGAATAGTAAAGTGTTTGTGTCGACACAAATAATCAGTGTCGACACATTCTCAAGTTCCACTGTCAAGAAGCTGTGTCGACATCAAGGCAGCTATGTCAACATCACCAAAGGCTGTGTCGACACTTAAGTCACTTGTGTCGACACATATTGACAGATGGTCTCGACACTTTATGACAGTCAGTCTCGACGCTTTGCTGACAGAGACAAAGGCTCAAGAACTTTTTGTAGACTTGACAGCTGTGAGTTACAACAGGTTTACTGAAGCTGTCAGACTTGTCAGAAGTTAGTTAGAAACCGGATCAGCCGGTTACCATGGATGAAGTCTATAAATAGATGGATTCAGAAGAAGAAAGAAGTAGATAATACACACAACTAAAGCACCTATTGTGAGATTGATCTCTAATCAAGAAAGTACAAGTCACAAAGAAGAAGATCTTCGTGAGAAGATCTAAGAAGAAGTTCTGAAGTAGTTTTCTATTCAGATTTTGTCTAAGTTGAATTCAATCAAGAATTCAGAAGTATCTTCAAGAGGTTTGGATAGAGAGAGATCCATCTATTTGAAGTCAAGAAGGAGACATTCATAGGTCTCTCAAGAAGCAGATACTGAATTAATCTGTCAAGAAGATTCAGATTTATTTCTAGAGTCTAAGAAGGAAGCTGTCAGTCAGTTTTATTCAAAGGAAATCAACCCAACTAAGTTCAGATTCAAGAAGCTTTGAATAAAGCTAAGATCAAGTTGATTTCAGCCATCAGCCTCTTCAAGAAGCTTATCAAGAAAGTTCTTATCCCTTCTCTCTCAACAGGGGTAAGAGATTATAAAATTCTTTATCAAATTCTGTAGGATCTATTCATAGATCTGAGTTGTAAGCCTATTTTATAAAGGCTGAGTGTAGGAGATTTATTCTCTGAGTGGTAGGGTTGTTTATGCCTGAGTAGTAGGAGAAGGTATTCTCTGAGTCGTAGGCCTTGTGGCAAGGCTGAGGTAGAGCTGTTTATGCCGTAGTAGTAGGAGAAGGTATTCTCTGAGTTGTAGGCCTTGTGGCAAGGCTGAGGTAGGGCTGTTTATGCCTGAGTTGAAGGAGAAGGTATTCTCTGAGTTGTAGGCCTTGTGGCAAGGCTGAGGTAGGGCTTGTTAGCCTGAGTTGTAGGAATGTGGAGACATTCTGAGTTGTAGGAATCCTTCTGGATTCTGAGCTGTAGGATCTAAGGATCTGAGATAAAGGAAGAAGTTAGGCCGAATCTAGCATACTGCTAGATAGGTGAAGGGGGAAAGTGGATGTACCCAGACCTTGGGGAACCACTATAAATCTGTGTGCAATCTGTGATGTGTGTATGATTGTGATTATTGTGCTGTGTTAGCTATAGAAATATCTGATTAACTCAAAGAACTGTAGTTATTTTCTGCCTTAAGTTAAATAAAGGAAAAGTACCTATTAACCCCCCTCTAGGTGTTTAGGTAGTCTTGAAAGTAAAACTATCAAGTGGTATTAAAGCGAGGTTGCTCAAAGAAGGACTTAACAGTCTGAGTTAGATCCCTAAGGCAGAATCAAGAATCAAGAAAATGGGTTCTGGAGAGAATCACAAGGAACTAGGGTCAATGAAATTACCCATCTGCAGGAAAGAGATTTTTGGAATCTGGAAAGAAAGGGTTAGGTTGTTTATGGAGGCCTCTGACCCAAGGATATATATCATAGTAAAAGAAGGTCCATATATCCTAATGAATGTGTCTGTTCTAGATGCAAATCAAAGAACTCCTAAAGATTTTTTTTGAAATGACCAAGGATGAGATTATACTGCCAACTATGGATAAAAGAGCTCATAATATCATAGTGAGTGCCATAGATGATTTTACTTTCAAAAATTTGATTCACTGCAAAACCTCCAAGGAAATGTGGGACACTTTGATTGTCTACATTGAGGGTTCTGAAGAAGTTAGACAAGATAGAAAGTCTATGCTCAATCAAGAATATGAGAGTTTCAAACAAGGAAAGTTTGATAGCATATCTGAATGCTATAAGAAATTCTACAGGATATTGAATGAACTGATGTCCTATGGAAGGGTCTTCAGTACTTATGAGCTGAATGACAAATTCCTAAGATCCTTGACAAAGCATTCGGATACCAAGATTTGTGCCATTAGAGAAGTGGCCAAACTAGCAGACATTTCTCCTCCAACCTTATTTGGAAAGTTACTATCATATGAAATGCAACTAATGGCTAGGAAGGAGGAAGAAAGAAATACAAAAGGAGAGCATAGAGAAAAGTCAGTTGCCTTCAAGGTTGAAGCCACTAGAAAGAGCAGGAGGATGTATCCATCACCTCCTAAGGAAGTTGCTGAAGTTATCTCAGAGAATTCAGACAATCAGAACTCAGATAGCAGTGATTCAGATGCAGATTTTTCTGCCTTTATAAGGTAGTTTCAGAGGTTCTTGAAGAAGAAGCAGTGGAAGTCAAGGCCCTCCACATCACAGCCAGTTGATGACTACTATCAAAAGAGAAAATCATCAAGAAAGGAAAGGAGCAGGTCTAAGCCCAGCAAAGCTACAACATCAATTTTTTTTGCTATTGTTGTAATAGGCCTAGACATGTGGTGGCTGAGTGTCCATAAAAGAGGAAGGAGTCAGCAGACAAAAAGAAGACTCAACAAAAGGGCAAGAAGGGGAAATACTTTGTTGCTAAGAAAGAGAAGAGTCTTACAGATCAATCCTCATCAGAGTCAGAATCTGAAGCATACATTGGACTGTATGCAGCTAGTGAAGAAGAGGAGTTTATGCAATTACTGGACTCCATCAATGAACAAGAAGACCATCAGTGCATGGGACTGATGGCTGAATCAGAAGACAATAAGTTCCAGGATCAGCCTGGTCCCAGTAAGGTACAAAGTAATTCTAGAATTTCTTATTATAGTACTGGTTCAGAGTCAGATTCATCTTCATCAAGTGATGAGGATGGATCAGAATCTGAAGGAGATATTCATCAGTTGATAGATGAATATGGGTACTTATTGCAGGCACTTAAGAAAAGCAAAAACCTAGCCAAAACTCAGGCTAAGGAAATTGCAGATCTTAAGATGACTGCATCTGGTTTAGAGAAAGAATTGGATCAAAAATTGAATGAGATTGTCAAGCTGAACACTATATCTGTTATTCAGATGGGTACAATCACATATAAAAATTATCTAATTAAAAGTCATGAAGTTAGACTTCAAAAGGAGAAAGATCTAGTGGCTTGTTACTCTAAGCAAAAATCAGTCTTACCCTTAATAGATGAGTTTGTGGCTTAAAAGGTTAAGGCAGGATTAGGCTTTAAAGGTAACAACAGGACTGTCCAATTCCATAGAAAAGGCAAAGCACCAGTCCAGCCAGTAAATTTTAAAGTGCCTGTAATGTTTAGAAAGGTACAAGTGCCTTCTAACAGATATGATCTTGAAAACATTCATGGTCATAATAAGACTGATGTTCTAAATAACAAGGGTGTTAATGCCAATAAGTCAGCCCATGTTCATAAACTCCATGGTTATAAGAAATCAGTGGGTGTAGCTGCAGCAACACAAGATCAGAATAAAAAATTTTCTACCAAAAATGTATCTAGACCTAGATACAACAAGTATGAATGCTGGTGCTATGGCAAGACATGCCATTTTGCCTTAGACTACTGACATAACATAAGTGTCAGGAAGAACAACAGTCTACCAGTTAGAAGAGCTGCTGGTAGTTTTTATATGAATGGTGCTAACTTGAACCAAGGACCCAAGACTTACTTGTGTTCTAAGGGAAAGTAATTCTGTATTGCAGGAAATTCCAAGTTGCCATGCCCCTATATAGTACATGGATAGTTGATGTTCCAGGCACATGACTGGAACAAAGGGGCTGCTAAAGGAGTACACACCTATCAAGGATGGGCCTAAAGTAATCTTTGGTGGATCTGAAAGAGGAATCATCAAAGGATTTGGTAACATTTCTTCAAACCAAATTACCATCACTCAAGTGGCTTATGTAAAAGGTTTGAAACACAACCTGATAAGCATAAGTCAGCTGAGTGATCTAGGATATGACATTTCATTTGTTAAGAATGGATGTCATATTAAAAGGTCAAGTGATCAAAAGGTCATATTGACTGGGTATAGAAAAAGAAATGTTTATTGTCTTGACTTTGTGTGTGAGAACAAGGTTTATCCTATTTGTCTTGTAGCTGATGAGAGAGCATCTCATTGCGTCAAATGGCACAAGAGGCTGGCTCATCTTAACTACAAAATAATTGGCCAACTCTTTAGCAAAGAGTTAGTGAGGAATGGTCCTCAGGTTAAGTGTATAAAGGATGGGATATGTTCAGCTTGTCAAAAGGGCAACCAGACAAAATCCTCCTTTCATAGCCTTGAAAACAAGGATTCAGTCAGGTGTCTATACCTACTTCATATGGATTTATTTTGTCCTATGCCAGTTCATAGTCTAGGTAGGAAGGTCTACACTTTTGTGGTTGTAGATGTCTATTCTAGATATTCCTGGGTGTTCTTTCTGAGACAGAAATCTGAAACCCCAAGTGTTTTACATAGTTTTGTCAAACAAATTCAGAATGAACTGAACAGTACAGTGGTCAAAATCAGAAGTGACCATGACACTAAATTTCAATCTAAAAGTATGACAAGATTATGTGAAGAATTTGGGATTTTTCAAGAGTTCTCCTCACCTAGAACACCTCAGCAAAATGGTATTGCTGAAAGAAAGAATAGGACATTGATTGAGGGTGGTAGAACTCTATTGAGTGACACTTCTCTCCCAGAATATTTCTGGGCTGAGGCAGTTAGTACTGCTTGTCATGTGATCAATAGAGCCTCTATTACCAAAAGCCACAAAAAGACACCCTATGAGATCATGAAAGGTAGAAAACAAAATTTATCTTATTTTAGAATCTTTGGTTGCAAGTGTTATATCCTTAACAATGGCAAGTCTTATCTAACTAAGTTTGTTGCCAAATCCCAAGATGGGATTGTTGAAGCCAAAAATGACCTCAACAAATGTTCACGAACCAGAGTGCAGTCAATGCCTACTTCTCTCAAACCTCGACCCCTGACAGGTTGCTAAGGCCCTAACACAGACCCAAAGCCTCAGCTGGGAGGTCCCACCACACACCCGGAAGATCTCTGAGAGCTTCCCCTCCAAAGCCAAATGCTGGGCTGGGAGCTCTTCAGAAGGCACTTGGGCTAGAGGAAAATGATCAACTTGCCTCCTAAAGAGCTCTTATGGGTCTTTTTATAGCCTTCCTTTGACCTGAAAATACTGAAATACCCCTGAGGGGTCTGCCAATAGCCAAATCCCGCTGTCATTCAAAGGGCACTTGGGTAATTTTACCTCGGGATAATATAATATAAAATGGTCCCTTTATGAGCGCCGGGCCCCACCACGTGGGCCCACTTGGCGAGAACCCTGGCCGAGAAGGCTCTCGCTGGACCCCCACCCGGGCCAACCTTGGCGAGACCCCCCCTTGCCAGGGAGGTTCGCGCCCTCCACGGTTTCGAAGAGCTCGCGACTGAAGGCCCCCTTGGGGCCTTCTCGCCTCCCCTGGGCGGGAGCTTGCCCTAGGGCGGAAGCTTCCGCGGTCAGGCCCTCTGCTTCGGTCGTTCGACGATCTCTCCTGCCGAGAGGTCGACCATCTGCCCTGGTCGGTCGACGATCTCTCCTGCCGAGAGGTCGACCATCTGCCCTGGTCGGTCGACGATTTCTCCTGCCGAGAGCTTGAACATCTGCCTTGGGCGGGAGCCCCTTCAGGGCGAGAACTCTATAAGTATGTCTTAGGGCTAACCCAGGGCTAACCTGAGCCTAGCCCAATTCCTCAGTGGCGTCTCCGGGTCCCACCCAGCGAATATGGGGTTGTACACAATCCCCGCTCTTTTTGAGCTAGCCCTGCGCTCGACAAGACAAGTCCAACCCCCAAAATATTCGCTGGACACGTGCCCGCCTATCGAGGGAATCTTTTGGCGGGTCCCACTGCGGCTATAAATATGTACTGATGGACGTTCATACGCCCTGCCCTTAAAATACGACTCTCTGACTGAGCTCTCGCCTCCGGGATTTTCGCGCGAGCTCACCATGCATCCCAAGCGTGCTGCCAAACCGCTTCCGCAGGACCTCCAAGACCGGTTAGCCGCTGCCCAAGCGCGGGCCTTGGCTAACTGTGCGGCGGTGGCTCCATGGTTAGCGAAAAAGACTTCAACCGCCGGGCCTTCGGAGCCGAAGAAGAAGGAAAAGAAAAGGGCGAAGGCGGTCCGGCGGGACCTTTCTCGCGAGAACAGGGATCCTCCTTCCCCCACTCCCAATCCTGCCGGAGATTCTTCCCTACAGAAGGTAAGCCTTCCGCCCGTGCCTACCGAGCTAACTGTACATTAGATTCGATGATTAAAGTATGCTTTCGCAGGAGTCCGCTCCCAATAATGACGCCGAAATTCCGCCCAGCTCTTCGAACCTACCCGCTCATCCCCCCGAGGGCCAAACACGGGTCTCGGAAAGGATTCCTCCAGCCGGGACCGGAACGACAGGTACATTTTCCCTTGTCAATATTTCAACCAGACCCTTTCTTTTCTGAACCGTCTTCTCGCAGTGCCAGCTCCCGCCGACCCGGGTCTATCCATCCGGGAAGATGAAGCGAGAACCGTCGAAGTGCCTCCCGCGGTGGCCAAGCCTCTCCTACAGGCGGGGGGGGGGGGGGGGCGGCTTCCGAACCTTCCGCTACTCTCAAGGATGCTGATCGCCCCTTGAGAGAAGACAACTCCCCTCATGCTTCCGGCCAGGCCGGGATCATCGTGCGCGAGCCCTTCCGCCCGGGGCTGGGCAAGCCTCTTCACCTCCTTTATGGAACCAACGGAGGGGCCGGGCCTTCTCGTCCAACTTTGGCTGACGGTTCTCGCCCAGCCGCAGGTATGCGAAAACTTTTTCGGACTGTCGATCGTCATGTCTTAACCAATATTCTCGCGTGTTTCTTCCGCAGGTGATCCTGGCTTGCGGTCGGAAGTCAACGAGGAAGGAGAGGAAGAGGAAGAAGAAGACGAGGAAGAAGAGGACGAAGAGTCCCCCCTCCCTTCGTCTGGCGAGATAGAGGAAACCCTGAACAGTGCAGGGAGCGCGAAGGGGAGACGGAGGAAGATCTCGGCCATCCTGGCCAAGCTTGTCCGGCGGGACCGTGCCCATGCTGCCGCGGCGAAAGCATTCCGCGAATCCGTGGAGCAAAGACTGGAGGCTCTGGAGCGGGACTTCTTCTTGGGCGAGACTGATTGCCCGCGCGGGCCTTCCGCCGAGTCTTCGCCAGGGAGGTGCATCTCGCAGATCCGGGACTACGCCAGGCGGATCAACCTTGGGTGTACCACGCTATCGTCTTACTTCAACCCGTTGGCGCCCCCAAGAACTAGGCGGCGAGAACGGGGACGATGGAGCTGGAAACCCTACTAGCCTTCACGCTCTGAATCTTAGTGTATCTCTTTTTTTTTTCTTTTTCTTCTCCCCTTGTTTCTCTTTTTCAATGTCTGTAATAAACATTATTATTAATTAAGTTTTATCCAGCTTGCGCTAGCGAGAGTCTCGCTTCTACCCATGTCTCTCTTTTCCCTTTCCTTTTTATCGCTCTGCGGGGCTTTTTAACCAAGGCGCTTACCCCGATCTAGGATGCTTGCGCTGATCTAGGAGGTTTGCGTTAACCCCGGAGGCTTGCGCCAGTCTAGGAGGCTTGCGCCGATCCAGGCAGTCGCGTCGAAACCTGAAGCGACCGTTGACCGCCGTCATCCTGAGGGGGAGAACCGAGGCGTCGTTAGCCCGGATTCTGACAGCTGTACTCCGCTGTCACTTTCTCTCTCTGCCGGATGAACTCATGATGACTACGATTCCCTATAAATAGAGAAGCCTACCAACCGCATTTATTTCTCCGATCCGGAACCTCAGCCTTCCCTCCGCGCTCTCGCGTTCCTGCTTCCGCTTCGACTCCCTTACAGCTCTCGCTCTTACTCACGAACTAGCCATGCCTGGCGAGAGCAAGGGTCGCGCCCATTGCGCGGAAGCCTTCCAGAAACATCTCTTCCCTTCCTGCAAGCTCACCCTCGACGAATACAACGTGATCGTCGACCGCTACGTTCCCGCCGGCTTCTCGGCGCGGAACCCGGGGAATCATGACAGGGTGAATACCCCCGGGGCGGGAGAGCTTGCCATCCCCCTCGAGCATTTCGAGGTGGGCTTCCGCCTCCCCCTGTGGCCGGAGGTTCGGTTAGCTCTCCGCTATTATGGGGTGGTGCCCGCCCAGCTAAACCCGAACTCCGTCGCGATCCTTATAGCATTCATATGCTATATGCGATCCGAGAGGATCGAGTTTAGCCTGCCCATCTTCCGGAAGCTATTCAACTTCCGTGCCAAGGGGGGGTAGTTTTCTTCTCCGGGCAACAGCTCGAGGTTACTGGTCTCGCCAATAAGCACCACCATTGGGGCGAGAAGTTCGTTTACGTCAGCGGGGACTTCGGCAACGTCCCGCTTCAGCCTGTCCAGTATGAAGACGCTGCCTACAAGCCGCCCGCTCTGGGATCGCGCGAGAGCGCCATCCTGGAATTCTTCGGGTCCAAGGAGTTCGACGTCCCCTATCTTCTGCGGGACGTCGACTCCCTCCCCCTTGTTCAATCGGGCGAAGGTACGGTCTCGCCTCAGATTCCCCCTTTTTTTTATCAAAGATTTTCTTGCGCTGAAGTGCTAAAGCGTTTTACTTTGCAGGAGAGCGGGAGGTCCCTCTGCACCAACCCTTTGCCGCAGGCCGGGGTGCCGAGGGTCTGGCAGCGAGAGGCCCCCTTGCGCTCGCGGAAGCTAGCGCCAGCGCCTGCCGAGAAGATCCAACCCCTTCCATGCCGCCACCGGCCAAGAAGCGGAAGGCCACCCTTCCTCCTCTCCGCGCGCTGAAGAGGCCCAAGCCTTCTGCCGCCGACAAGGGGAAATCGTTGGCGGCCTCGCCCGTCCAACCTCCTCCTGAGGGCAGGTCCTTTGAAGCGATCCTTCAGAGGGCCAGTGAGATGGATGCCGCCGCCAAGAGCCGCGCCGAGGCTTCCGCCAGAAACACATCGGCCGTAGGCGAGGCTGGGGGAGAAATGGTTGCCGCCGAGACCTCCGCCAACGTCCCGCCCCAGGAGGTGCCGAGAGGGCACCGGAACTTTGGTTTAGGCGTCAGGTACGCCAACTCGGAGGGGAAGCCCCAGATGGAATGGGACCCCAAGACAAACTCAATCAGGGTTTCGACCCTCCTTCCCCGATGGGCGGAGGGGGAAAATGTGACCGGCGAGGCCTTCTCGCTTGGGTATGGCCTATACAGCCGGGAAGATGCCAGCGTGTTCGACCAGACGCCTACCCGCCTTCTAGCCTTCGACGCCACCCGGGCCGTAATGCGCGGGTTCGAGCTTACACATGTGTGCGCGTCGAAGCATCACCATTGACAAGAACTTCACTGATATGCGCAAGGCGAGGGAGGACGCGATAGCTCGCGCGCATGCCGCGGAAGAAGAACTCGCGAGAGCTCAACAGGAGCTCGCGGATGCTAAATTGGCGCTGTCTCTGCGCCCCGCGACCGAGGTAGGCGAGACCTTCCTGAGCCCTTGCCCCCGTTTCCTCGAAGTTTCTACGGTGTAATGCGTCTAGACTAAAATCTTTTATCCCTTTTGCAGGATTCCGCCCAAGTCAGGGAGCTTCGCGCAGAGCTGGCCAACGCGCGCTGCGAGAGCGTCCTCCTGAGGGAACAGCTCCGCGCAGAGCTGGCGAAGGTCCCGCCCCCGGAGCTAGATGCGAGGTTGCGGAGCCGTTACCTCTCGGAGTACGACGTCGATAAGCTGCTTCAAGCCAACGCTCAGGCGACCGTCAAGCTGACGCTCGAGACGCTGCGAGACGTCGAGCTGCTCTGGGAGGACGGCGCGACCATCGACGCTCGCCAACTTCTCCCTTGGCTTTACGACCCAGTTCCTAAACCTCCGGGCGCGCCGGACTCGCCTCTCTCAGACGCCCCGAGGTCTTCTACTGCCGTTGGCGAGACATCCGAAGAGGGCTCTGGCGATGACTCCAGCGAGAGCACCAGTGGGGATTACAGCGCGTCCCCCTGAGGTGTCTTTTATTTTGAATATCTTTTTGTAATGAGCGAGAACCTCCTTCTGTAATTAACTTTTTTATAAAGTAATGTCTCATTTTCATTTTTCATTTCTCCTCTTTTTTTTTTTTTACTATTATCCACGCGTGCTTTGAAAGTGTATTACTCTGCCGAATGACCTCCGCGCGAGCTTCCGCCGAGACCCTTAGTCTCTTTAGGGTGACCTTCCTTAGAGATCAGCTAGGCGGGAACCTCGCATTGTCGATTGAATCGTCCTGCCCAGGCCCGCCGGGAGCTTTCTTTTTACGAGAGCCTCCTTTAGCCGAGACCTTTGCTGGCCGAGACCTCTGGGCCGGGATCCTCACTAGCCGAAACCTCCGGGCCGCGATCTGCCGAGACCTCCAAGCCAAGACTTTTACTGGCCGAGACCCCTGAGCCGAGACCTTTACTGGCCGAGACCCCTGAGCCGAGACCTTTACTGGCCGAGACCCCTGAACCGAGACCCTTTAGGGATTTGCCCCTGGTCTAGGTCAGGGTCCTGCCCACCTATTTTTCCAACCAATCAAACCCCTACCCCGCCGGCGAGCCGTTGGACCTGCTAGCTTACATGGGTGCCTGCGCAGTGGGTCTACCGGGGTTTGAGCCGAGCTCATTGTAACGTAGTAGCTACCAATCAAGAACCAAGGATCAAAAGGTCAAGGACTCCACCTATCCCCCGCAGGCGAGCCTTCGGACCTGCCAGCTTGGTGGGAGCCTGCGCAGCGGGTCTGCCTGGGGCCGAGCCAAGCTCGGGGTGTCGTTGGAGTGGCTTAGAACAAAGTATCACAAGAGCCAACCTATCCCCCACAGGCGAGCCTTCGGACCTGCCAGCTAGATGAGAGCCTGCGCAGCGGGTCTACCTGGGGCCGAGCCGAGCTCGGGGTGTCGTTGGAGTGGCTAAGAACCAAGTATCACAAGAGCCAACCTATCCCCCACAGGCGAGCCTTTGGACCTGCCAGCTAGATGAGAGCCTGCACAGCGGGTCTACCTGGGGCCGAGCCGAGCTCGGGGTGTCGTTGAAGTGGCTAAGAACAAAGTATCACAAGAGCCAACCTATCCCCCACAGGCGAGCCTTCGGACCTGCCAGCTAGATGAGAGCCTGCGCAGCGGGTCTACCTGGGGCCGAGCCGAGCTCGGGGTGTCGTTGAAGTGGCTAAGAACAAAGTATCACAAAAGCCAACCTATCCCCCATAGGCGAGCCTTCGGACCTGCCAGCTAGATGAGAGCCTGCGCAGCGGGTCTACCTGGGCCGAGCCGAGCTCGGGGTGTCGTTGAAGTGGCTAAGAACAAAGTATCACAAGAGCCAACCTATCCCCCACAGGCGAGCCTTCGGACCTGCCAGCTAGATGAGAGCCTGCGCAGCGGGTCTACCTGGGGCCGAGCCGAGCTCGGGGTGTCGTTGAAGTGGCTAAGAACAAAGTATCACAGGAGCCAACCTATCCCCCACAGGCGAGCCTTCGGACCTGCCAGCTAGATGAGAGCCTGCGCAGCGGGTCTACCTGGGGCCGAGCCGAGCTCGGGGTGTCGTTGAAGTGGCTAAGAACAAAGTATCACAGGAGCCAACCTATCCCCCACAGGCGAGCCTTCAGACCTGCCAGCTAGATGAGAGCCTGCGCAGCGGGTCTACCTGGGGCCGAGCCGAGCTCGGGGTGTCATTGAAGTGGCTAAGAACAAAGTATCACAGGAGCCAACCTATCCCCCACAGGCGAGCCTTCGGACCTGCCAGCTAGATGAGAGCCTGCGCAGCGGGTCTACCTGGGGCCGAGCCGAGCTCGGGGTGTCGTTGAAGTGGCCAAGAACAAAGTATCACAGGAGCCAACCTATCCCCCACAGGCGAGCCTTCGGACCTGCCAGCTAGATGAGAGCCTGCGCAGCGGGTCTACCTGGGGCCGAGCTGAGCTCGGGGTGTCGTTGAAGTGGCTAAGAACAAAGTATCACAAGAGCCAACCTATCCCCCACAGGCGAGCCTTCGGACCTGCCAGCTAGATGAGAGCCTACGCAGCGGGTCTACCTGGGGCCGAGCCGAGCTCGGGGTGTCGTTGAAGTGGCTCGGAACAAAGTATCACAAAAGCCAACCTATCCCCCACAGGCGAGCCTTCGGACCTGCCAGCTAGATGAGAGCCTGCGCAGCGGGTCTACCTGGGGCCGAGCCGAGCTCGGGGTGTCGTTGAAGTGGCTCAGAACAAAGTATCACAAGAGCCAACCTATCCCCCACAGGCGAGCCTTCGGACCTGCCAGCTAGATGAGAGCCTGCGCAGCGGGTCTACCTGGGGCCGAGCCGAGCTCGGGGTGTTGATGAAGATTCCTTCAAACAGGCCTATTCTATCATTGAGATGAGGAGTCATAGCCGGTTAAAACAAAAAGCATAAAGATTGCATACTTAGAGATAGTCAATATCCTGAAATAAACTTATTGAAAATGCGATAGTTATTTACAACATTACAATCCTTCTTTCCCCTTACGGGTAGAAGCGCTTCAGGTCATCACCATTCCAGGTGTGACTCAAGGTCCTTCCCTCCGCATCCTGGAGATAGTAGCCTCCGTTAACAAGAGCCTTCTCTACTATATAAGGCCCCTCCCAGCTAGGGTTGAGCTTACCAACAGCGGCCGACCTTCCTGCAGCGTCGACCTTTTTCAGTACTAGATCCCCCTCGGTGAATTGCTTGACTCTGATGTGCTTATCGAAGTACCGAGCCATTCTCCATTTTATTTCTTCTTGTCTGATGGCAGTAACATCCCGCAGCTCTTCCACCATATCTAATGAGAGGCGCAACCCTTCCTCATTCTCCAACCTCCAAGCTTCGCTTCCCCCACCTGCGGCCGTGACCCTTGGGGACCGAACCTCGAACTCCACCGGGAGGACAGCCTCGCACCCATGAGAGAGCTTGAAGGGGGTCTCTCCTGTGGCCGTGTTTGGAGTTGTTCGCAAGGCCCACAGGACGGAAGGGAGCTGTTCCACCCAGTTACCCTTCAGGTTCTCCACCTTCTTTTTGAGCAAGTTGACAATGACCTTGTTCGCCGCCTCCACCTGGCCATTGCTCCGAGGATGATGGACAGAGGCGAACCTGAGATCGATCCCCAATTGGGTGCAGAAGCTGATGAATTCTTCGCTGGCAAACTGAGGACCGTTGTCTGTCACTATCGCTTGGGGCAATCCGTGCCTGCAAATGATTTCCCCCCAAACGAAGTTTCTGATGACCTGGGAGGTTACCTTGGCTAACGGCTTGATCTCCAGCCATTTGGAGAAGTAGTCGATCATCACTAGGAGGAACCTCCTTTGCCTGCTAGCTGGAGGGAAGGGTCCAACCAGGTCCATCCCCCAAATGGCGAAGGGCTATGGCGCCGTGATGCTTCGAAGTCTTTGGGCGGGCAAGAGCTGGAGAGGAGCATGTACTTGGCACTTCCGACACCTCCTTGCGAATTCAGCTGTATCCCTCCTTATGGTCCGCCAGAAATATCCCTGCCTTATCACCCTTGCTTCCAATGTCCTTCCCCTGAATGGCTGCCGCACTCTCCAGAATGCACCTCTTCCAGGATCCTCGGGACTTCCTCTTCGGTTACGCATCTCGCGAGGAGCCCTGACAACATCTTCCGATGCAAGCTCCCTTCCAGCATCAGGTAATGAGCCGCCTTGTGCCTGAAGCTCTTTGCATCCTTGACTTCTTCCGACAGTTCTCCTGTGGTTAAGAAAGTCACCAATGGATCCACCCATGAGGACCGCTGATTCACCTCCATCAACTCCCCCTCTTCAATGGCTGGTCGGAATAGTTCGGTTAGGGTACCTCCTCCCCGAGGCCCGAACTTTGCCAGTCGATCAGCTGCCGCGCTTTCCTCCCTGGGGACATGTTGAATAGAGAATGAACGGAAACCCCCAATGATGGCTCTTACCTTAGATAGATACCTCGCGAGGGTCGGCTCCCGGGCCTCAAACTCGCCTCGGATCTGCGATGCTACCACCATTGAGTCGGTGAAGGCTTCCACATCCTGGATTTCCAACTCCTTCGCCAAGCGAAGGCCGGCGATCACAGCCTCATACTCTGCTTGGTTGTTGGTTACAGGGAAATGGAAAGTCACGGCTTGCTCTATGGTAACTCCCTGAGGGCTTACTAACACCACACCTCCTCCCAGGGAGTGCCTTCCTGAGGCCCCGTCGACCACCATCTTCCACGCTTCTTGCGGCTTCGGTTCTTCAGCCTCCGCCTCGGTAACATAGTCCGCCAGGAAATCCGCTACGGCCTGGGCTTTGATAGAGAGCCTCGGGACGAAAGAGATGTCAAACTCGCTTAGCTCGATGGACCACTTTGCCAACCTTCCTGAATGTTCCACCCCCTCCAAGATCTTGCGAAGGGGATGGTCGGTTATCACCCTAATCGAGTGTGCTTGAAAGTAAGGGCGAAGCTTCCTAGCTGAGATGACCAAAGCATATGCTAGCTTTTCCAGGATGGGGTATCGGAGCTCCGCCTTTTTTAAGATTCGGCTGACATAATAGACGGGTAACTGCTTCTTCCCCTCTTCCCTAACCAAGACGGAGCTCACCGCCTCTCCTCCCACTCCTAAATACAAGGCTAGGTCCTCCCCCTCCTTCGGGCTTTGAAGTAACGGAGCTTGGGAGAGTTGCCTCTTCAGCCCCTGAAAAGCCTCTTCGCACTCGGCCGTCCATTCGAATGCTTGGTTGCCACGAAGTACTTTGAAGAAGGAGGAACATCTATCCCCCGACCGAGAGAGGAACCTGCTTAACCCGGCCAACTTCCCGGTCAAGCGCTGGACCTCCTTGGCGCTGCGAGGCGATTCTAGGTCTAGAATAGCCTTAACCTTATCGGGGTTGGGTTCTACCCCCGCGGGAGTCAAGAGGTGCCCGAGGAATTTGCCGCGACTAGCCCCGAAGACGCACTTCAAGGGGTTCAACCTCATCTTGAACTTCCGCAGGGTGGCAAACGTTTCCTCCAAGTCCCGCAAGTGGGAAACAACACATTTGCTCTTGACCATGAGGTCGTCCACGTAGACCTCCAGGTTCCTTCCCCTTTGATCTCGAAAGATTCGATCCATCATGCGTTGGTATGTTGCCCCTGCATTCTTCAATCCGAAGGGCATCATCTTATAGCTAAAGCATCCTTCTCTTGTGATGAAGGAAACATCCTTGACATCAGGAGGGTGCATCCGGATCTGGTGGTAACCTGAAAATGCATCTAGAAAACTCATAAGAGAAAAACCGACGGCTGAGTCAACCAGCGCGTCGATTCGAGGCAAAGGGTAACAATCTTTGGGGCATGATTTATTTAATAAGGAAAAATCAATACACATGCGCCATTTTCCTCCTCCCTTCTTTACCATTACCACATTGGAGATCCAGCCTGGATACTGGATCTCTGAGATGAAGCCTGCGTCCAGGAGCTTTCGGACCTCCTCTCGGATGGGGGCTTCTAGCTTGGTGGAGATGGCCCTCATCTTTTGGCGTATGGGGCGGGCTCTGGAATCCAGGTTCAAGCGGTGACAGGCCACTTCCGCGTCGATGCCCGGCATGTCTGCCGCGCTCCAGGCGAAGATGTCGACGTTGCCCTGGATGCAGGCTCGCATCCGCTCCTGATCCTCAAGGCTCAAGCCTCCGCTGATCCGAATCCTTTGCGCCTCCCCCGCTCTTGTGAGCACCTCCATCTCCACCACCTCTTCGGCCGGCTCCAGCCCCGACTGCTCCCAACTTACCCTTGCCTCTTCCCGCTCAAACTCGAGCTCTTCTCCCCCAACCTCATCAACTTCCATCGCCTCCTCCAGGCTCTCCTCCTGCCTCTGCTCTTCTTCATCCACCACTCCTCTCGCCTCTTCTGGGCTGATCTCCCCCAACTCCTCTGCCTCCGCCATCTCCTCAGCAACCTCCATCGCCTCTCCCAGGCTCATCCCCCTTTCCTCAACTCCTTCCTGCTCAGCCATCTCCCTCTCCAACTCCTCTGCCTCCTCCATCCATGACACGGTGTTAACCGCCGTCACATAGCACTGCCTTGCCATCTTCGGATCCCCCCTGATCCTCACCTGCACCCCTCCGTTGTTGAACTTGAGGCATTGGTGGTACGAGGAGGGTACACAGCGAAAGGCGCTGATGAGGGGGCGCCCAAAGATGGCATTGTAACTACTTGGGGCGTCCACGATTACGAACCGACAGTTCCGTGAGACGCCCCCAAGCCTCACATGCAAGCCTACTCCTCCTTCCACCTCTTTCCTTTCGCCGGAGAAGCCAAAAAGCGGTCCATCGGAAGCCAGGACCCTTTTTCCTTCCACCCTCATCTCATCGAAAGCCTTCTTGAAGATCACATTCACCGAGCTCCCATTATCCACCAGTATCCGGGAGACGGTGTAGTTCTCCACCGCTGTCTGGATCACAAGCGCGTCGCAGAACGGGTCCTCGTAGTCTGGCATATCCGCGGATGAGAAAGTGATCTTCTCCTCTGGGGGGGGGGAGCCTGGGAGGTCGAGGCGACCCCTCGGCGGAACATGGTTTGAAGGCTCCCCTTGCGGGTGGCCTCGATCCCCACCCCCCCGTGGATCACTCCGATCCCTCCTCGGGTCCCCACGTCAATCCTGTCTTCACATCTGTCCTCCACCTCTTCCCGCTGTACTTCAACGATCCTTACAGGCGGATCTTGTCTTCCGGCCACTCTGGCCCCTCTAATCTCCAGAAACTCTGGGCAGGTGGCCGTTGCGTGACCTTCCTCCTGATGGAAGTCACAATAAGGCAACGCCACCCTGCCCCCTCTTCCTTCTCCTCCTCCTCTTCTTCCGGCTCCCCGAAGTCTTCTACCTCTTCCTCTTCCCACCTCCATAGCCTCCTGCGGCGGTGGGAAATGACCCCTTGGTCCCTGTCGCCATCCTCCCTGCTCCAGCCTTCTGGGCTCCCGAAAGTTATCTCTTATCTGAAGTCCTCCCTGGCCCTGGGGGCGACCCTCCTGAGGCCTCCAACCCAGTCGGTTGTTTGGCTCCCTGGCCCCCCCATGCTGTTGCCCCTGCCCTCGGGGCTCTTCTCTTCTCCTATCTTCCCTCGGCTCCCTCTGCTCCCTCTGCTCTCTCTGCTCTCTCTGCCTTCCCGCCACCGGCTCCTTCACGTCGTCCTCGGCCAGCCTGGCCAGCTTCCTCGCAAACGCCGGGTTTGCCCTCTCAAAGTCTATCTCCTTCGCCGCCCTCTCCATGAGCTCCTCAAAAGAGAGAGGGGGCACTCTCTTCAACTCCATGCTAAAAAACCCTGGCCTCAGCCCCAGGGTGAAGGCTAGCATCAGCGCATACCCCGGGACCTCCTGGACCAGGAGAACCTCCTCTTGGAACCGGTCGACATAGCGACCCAATGTCTCCTCCGGCCCCTGCCTCACTGCAAACAGGCACTCAGCCTCCTTCTTCCTTTTCTTCGAAGTTGAGAATCTCAACAGAAAACCCCTCCGCAGATCCTCAAAGCTGTAGATGGAACTTGCCGGCAACTGGTGGAACCAGTCCCTGGCCTTTTCTTTCAGAGTGATGGCAAAAAGCCTACACTTGAAGGCATCCGACATTTGCCTGATGGACACCACGTCCTCGAACCATTGCACGTGCTGGACCGGGTCATCCTTCCCGGTGTAGTAGGTCATGTCCGGCTCCCGGAACCCCTCCGGCACTGGAGCCGAGACAATGAGCTCACTAAAGGGGGTCTCGCCCCCTGCCTGGCGAGAAGGCACGTCTCGCGACCTCGGTTGGCTGGACCGATCCGCGAGACCCTGCCCAGGGAAGAGTTCCCGCACCGTCGCCTCCTTCTCGCCCAGATCCGCCGGAAGCTCCTTCCCGAGACGCTGACCTGGGAAGAGCTCCCGCGCGGCTACGTCTCTCTCGCCTGCCTCCACCGGGACCTCCTTACCGGGGCGCTGCCCTGGAGCGTTCTCGCCTAGCAGCGGAACCACCTCCACCGGAACCTGCGGCGTCTCCCACTCGTTCCTTGCCGAGAAGGCCAAGTTGATCGTCTGCATGACTTCTCGCCTGAAGTCCTCAAACATTTTCCTCGTCGCCTCGTCCACCCGGGTGGGGGATCCTCCCGCGCCTGATCCTTCACCCTCGCCTCCTGCCATGGGACTTAACTCAAGATTTTCTTGCACCGACTGCTTCCACGCTCACCGCACCAGAACTGTTGAAGCCAAAAATGACCTCAACAAATGTTCACGAACCAGAGTGCAGTCAATGCCTACTTCTCTCAAACCTCGACCCCTGACAGGTTGCTAAGGCCCTAACACAGACCCAAAGCCTCAGCTGGGAGGTCCCACCACACACCCGGAAGATCTCTGAGAGCTTCCCCTCCAAAGCCAAATGCTGGGCTGGGAGCTCTTCAGAAGGCACTTGGGCAAGAGGAAAATGATCAACTTGCCTCCTAAAGAGCTCTTATGGGTCTTTTTATAGCCTTCCTTTGACCTGAAAATACTGAAATACCCCTGAGGGGTCTGCCAATAGCCAAATCCCGCTGTCATTCAAAGGGCACTTGGGTAATTTTACCTCGGGATAATATAATATAAAATGGTCCTCTTTATGAGCGCCGGGCCCCACCACGTGGGCCCACTTGGCGAGAACCCTGGCCGAGAAGGCTCTCGCTGGACCCCCACCCGGGCCAACCTTGGCGAGACCCCCCCTTGCCAGGGAGGTTCGCGCCCTCCACGGTTTCGAAGAGCTCGCGACTGAAGGCCCCCTTGGGGCCTTCTCGCCTCCCCTGGGCGGGAGCTTGCCCTAGGGCGGAAGCTTCCGCGGTCAGGCCCTCTGCTTCGGTCGTTCGACGATCTCTCCTGCCGAGAGGTCGACCATCTGCCCTGGTCGGTCGACGATCTCTCCTGCCGAGAGGTCGACCATCTGCCCTGGTCGGTCGACGATTTCTCCTGCCGAGAGCTTGAACATCTGCCTTGGGCGGGAGCCCCTTCAGGGCGAGAACTCTATAAGTATGTCTTAGGGCTAACCCAGGGCTAACCTGAGCCTAGCCCAATTCCTCAGTGGCGTCTCCGGGTCCCACCCAGCGAATATGGGGTTGTACAGGGATATTTGTTGGGTATAACAATAATAGTAAGGCTTATAGGGTCTACAACTTGATTACACAGGTTGTATAAGAATCTGTACATGTTGTATTTGATGAAACTAGATTAATCAACCGGGAGTTGCCTTGTAGTTCATACAGTCCAACAGGTATATGCAATAGAATGGACAAGCTCTCCATTGTAGAAGGATCAACTACAAATGAAGTATTGGAAAATGATGGCTACTGTCCAGGAGGAGTACAAGACTCTTTAGAAGCTGATGACAACCAAGAGGTGCAGCATAATGTAGAAACTGGAGGTGTTCAGCTAGAAGGAAGTTTACCTCCAGCTGTAAGACATCTAAAGGATCATCCAGCAAATCAGATAATTGGTGATCCAAGACAAGGAGTGCAAACCAGAAGCAAAAATCTGAATACAGTCCTGCACTCAAGTGATGACGACGCTCTTCGCCAACGCCGCGACGCTTCTTCGTCAATGCCATGACGCTCTTTCGCCAACGCCGCTTCATATTTTGCACGACGTCTGCCGGCACCATTTTAAATAAAATATATAATTATAAATTAAAATTAAAATTATATATTTTATTATTTATCTTTTATCATTTTATGCAATTTCTATTTATGGCAATTTCTATTTAAGCAATGTTTTAATTTAAGCAATCTTATTATTTTATTTTTATTCTTGTAATTATGATGGATACTTATAACCATCATATATTTGCTTCCATTTTCATGCATTTTAATTTTGGAATTGTTTTAATTTTGTTCTAAATATGTATGGATGAGATTGAGTGGTGTAAGACTATATATAGTCATGTTTTGTTTGATTAAGTATTAAAAGAATGAAAACTTGAAAAAACCTAGAGATTCTTGACAGAATTTTCCTCCCCCCCTTCTTTGGCAAATTTTGGCCAAACCCTCTCTCCCTCTCTCTACCTTGGCCGCCGGCCACCCCTCCCCTTTCTTCTCAATCTCGACTACCTCTTTTCTCCCTTCTCCTCCTTCTCCTCAATATTCTCCCTCACCTCCACCACCCCAACCCAAGCCCACTTTTACTTCCCCAAAAAATATCGGCCTCCCTTTTCCCTCCAAGCCGCCGGCCACCACCACCCCCTTAGGGCTCGGCCAAGTCCAAAGCCGCCACCTCCTCTCCCACTTTAATCTCTCTCGGCCACCTCCTCTCTTTACTCCCCCTAGGCAATATTCGGCCTTCTCCTCCCTCTCACCTTTCTTGGTTTCCTTCTCCCTCCCTTTGCCTCCTCTCCTTGCCCGCCGGCCTCTCTTCTCCCCTTCCAAGGCTTCGGCCACCTCCTCTCCTCCTCCCTTCCCTCTATCTCCCTTCTCTCTTCAAGAGTTACACCTAGCCGCCTCTCCACCTCGATCTCCAAACCCGATCAACCTCCTTCTCCACCCCCAATTCGGCCACCCTAGCTCCATTCAAACCGCCACTTGCCCTCTTCCTCCAAGAACAAAACCGAACAAAAACCACACCTCCTCCCCATATAACTGTTGGACGTTTTCAAGAAAATCTCTCTTCTAAACCATGAGTCTGCATCAATTTGGTATCAGAGGGAGGTTCATGTCAATTTTCTATAGTGCCCGAAGGCAACCGTTCAGGGACGAGACGCACCAAGTCAAAATCGCAAATTATACCGTAAGACGCTCTTTTTTGTAAGCTAGCAAGAATTTGAATAGATTGTTGTAACGTGGTTGGCGCTTCACTAAAGTGCTTACGTAAATAAAATTCATTGCGAGCATCATAATGCGCAAACGTACTTAGTGCATTCGGTGGCAACGGAACGACATAAGGCGGCACCAACGGAACTAAATCTGGTGGCGCCGAGGGAATCTCATCAGGAGTCACTATAAGCGGCCCTATCCTAAACATATAATTCGATAAATGATTTTCTTTAAAATTCATGGAGGATAAAATTAGGATAAAGGAAATAGTCGCCACAGAAATAAAATCTAAAACATCCGAGGGTGTGACCAGCGATGGACTCGTAGGGTAATAGGTCGTCAAAGGGGACATGTCCAAAGGAGGAGCTAGGTCATTCTCAACATCGAAACACGGGTTTAACGTCCAAGAAAGATCACCCGGTTGCAAGCCATTAAAGTCATATGAAAATTCAAACAATGGATTCTCTCTTATAGAAAATTCGTCTGACATGTCTACCAATTCATTAGATATATCATGTAAATCAGAATCAGTGCTCGGGTCATAGGTCGACAACAATAATACGAGATCTGGAGGCACTAACGGGACCTCATCTGGGGGTACGGGCAGAATGAACTCAGGGGGCACCGTAGAACTCCTGAAATCAATCGTACCACACTCATATCCTAAATGATCAGTACGTCGCGTCAACGGGTTAGGGGGACGAGTCGGTAAAATCAAACCTGGGGTACAATCCAAAAAGTCATCCAATAATACAACTTCCTTGCTTACAATTTCTTCTGACACACTATCCAAGTTATTTAATTTAGAATCAATTATGGTCTCAGACAAGGGTAAAATTGAGCCCGACGAAAGCGTTAAATTAGGAACGTCAGATAAAGGTGTTTGCATCAAAGAAATATCGTTCAGGCTCATAGCACTAAAATCATCCAAGCATAACTCGCTCACCAATGGTAAGTCTTCCCAATCTGTCGGAACATCCAATATATCAGGATCATCAGAACAGTCCTCAAAATATCTCTGTCTAAGAGGAACCAGCTCGAGTCCGAACAGATCATCTCCTAAGTCACTACTAAGTAAACTCTCATCATCAGGTAAAAGGCCTACCGACTCAGGTGTAATCTCAGCAGGAGTAACCGTAGGCTCCAAAATGTCATCGACGAGGAGTGGAAATGATTCCTCAGTGGTGGAATCCTCATCTAGGTCACTAGGGTAACCAATATCCTCATCGTCGCTATAATCGTCAGGGATAACAGCCTCATCCTTAGTGACGGGAACACTCATAACCACAGCCTCAATATCAATCATGCTAATAGGAACACTATCACCCCTTGGGCTCATGGCATTCCTAGCACTTACGTCTAACGACCTAGGGATAAAGGTCCTAAGTTTCTCTTTCCTCTCATAGGTAGGGGTACTCGTGCTTGATATAATCAGATCTTTGCGGGGCAAGGATCTAGCGTGAGGCTTATAGTCACTTCTAAAATCAGGAAACTGGGAACGACAGTAGGTGGGATAATACTCATCCGTTAAGTAATTTTTCATAATCTGCCAACCTATACGTGGGTCGATGGAGGGCATTCCTAAACGTCTTTCCTCATTGAGCTAGAAAGTATGGGCTCGACCAAATAATTGCAGTCTCGCAACGGGAATCCTGTGGGGATCCACAATACGATATTGCTCAAAATAATGCTCCATGTCGTTCACCCAACATAGAAACACTCGCGGTCCACCTAGCTCATCATATGTCGGAGCAGGAATCCTAAAACGCCTAGAGGTGCGCGGTGTAACTTGATGAGCCTTTAGTTGGCCAATCTTCAAAACCGAACAACAACCACTCCTCCTCCCCATATAACTGTTGGACATTTTCAAAAAAATCTCTCTTCTAAACCATGGGCCTGCATCATCAAGTTTTCTATCTCAACTAGAGCCAAAGAAATTTGAAGAAGCTATCCAAGACCAACACTGGATTAATGCTATGCAAGAGGAGCTTAATCAGTTTAGAAGATGTAAGGTCTGGGAGTTAGTTCCTAAACCAAAATACCACAACATCATTGGTACAAAGTGGATATTTAGGAACAAGTTGGATGAGAGTGGAGTTATTGTGAAGAATAAAGCAAGATTGGTTGCAAAAGGATACAAAAAGGAAGTGGGAATAGAATTTGATCAAACATTTGCCCCAGTAGCATGACTGGAAGCAATCAGGATGTTCCTTTCCTATGTAGCATATCAAGGCTTCAAGGTATACCAAATGGATGTGAAATCAGCATTCCTGAATGGTGATCTAAAAGAAGAAGTCTATGTAGAGCAGCCATCAAGTTTTGTAGATTCTCTTAAACTCCGGTTATGTCTATAGACTTAGGAATGCATTGTATTGGTTAAAGAAAGCCCCAAGGGCTTGGTATGAAACCCTGTCTACTTTCCTTATTGAAAACAAATTCTCAAGAGGTAAAATAAACAAAACTCTATTCCTAAGGGAATCTAAAGGTAAGATAATCTTAGTTCAGATCTATGTAGATGACATAATTTTTGGGTCTACAGAGAACAACCTTTGCAAGAAGTTTGCCAAACTTATGCAAGGGAAGTTTGAAATGAGCAGTATGGGGGAACTTAAGTTCTTCTATGGACTCCAAGTAAGACAGACTGAAGATGGCTTGTCCATATCCCAGTCTAAGTTCACCAAGGAGTTAATTAATAAGTATGGTATGGAATCATCCTCCACCATGAGAAATCCTATGGGAACAAGTATGCCTATATGCAAAGATGATGCAGGTAAACCTGTAGATGAGTCTTTGTATAGAGCAATAATTGGCTCTCTATTATATCTCACTGCTAGTAGACAAGACATTATGTATGTTATATGTGTCTGTACTAGGTACCAAGCATGCCCTAAAGAATCACATTATACTACAGTCAAGAGAATTCTGAGATATCTAAAGGGAACTCCTAATCTAGGCCTTTGGTACCCTAGGAATGGAGATTTTCTACTAACAGGTTATTCAGATGTAGATTTTGCAGGCTGTAGAGAAGATAGAAAAAGTACTATAGGTACATGCCAATTCTTGGGAGGAAGGTTGATATCCTTGAGCAGTAAGAAGCAGACTAGTGTGGCAATATCCATAACTGAGTCTGAATATGTGGCAGCAGAAAGTTGCTGTGCACAGCTGTTGTGGATTCAGCATCAGCTAAGGTACTATGGTATTCAAGTAAGTAGAACACCTTTATTGTGTGATTCTAAAAGTGCTATATCTATTGAAAACAATCCGGTTTCACATAATAGGACTGAGCATATAGAGATAAGATATCATTTTCTAAGAGAACATGTAGAAAAAGAAGACATCTCATTAGAATTTGTTAAAACTCATTTTCAAATTGCAGATGTATTTACTAAGCCTCTTGATGAAACTAAATTCAATAGATTTAAAATTTAATTAGGAATGCTGACAAGAGGTTAGTTTACCAAAAATTGGCTAAGTAAAATTGTGTCGACACATTTAGTGATAAAGTGTCGACACAGAGAAGTCATGTCGACAATTCAGGGAAATTGTGTCGACACAGAGAAAATGTGTCGACACCTAAGGGACAAAGAGTCGACACATCCAGAAATGTAGAGTCGACACAATCAGAGTAATGGTGTCGACACTTCCAGATTTTGTGTCGACACTTGTAATAAGAGTCGACACAGAATTTCTGATGAACTACTAAGTATCTCCTGTGTCGACATATCATCAATTGGTATCGACGCATGGTAGTCAGCGCCGTGGTCGAGACAAAAGAAGTTTGTGTCGACACTTTTCAACAGTGTCGACACTATTAGACAGTTTTTGCCCGCCTTTTTACCTTCTTTGATTAGAAGGGTATAAATAGGTCAAGAACTTATTCTGTCGACACGCTCAGCAGGGTTTCGAGACAAAAACCTTGTGTCGACAAACTCTCTCCTCTCCAAACAAGCTTTCTCTTCATTCCAATGGCGCCCAAGGTTGAAGACAACATCAATGAAGGGTATGAGTTGGTTAGACATGCATTCGACGATGCCGCAACGGAGATCAAACAAGTCATTTCTCTTCTTGCAGACGACGGATGAGAATATCTTGTCTCTGAACCTACAAAGATATGGAAGAAAGAAGTATTCGAGTTCTATACTGCTGCTTCAATAGACTCAACAAGATTGAAGATCAAATCCACTATACATGGAGAAAAAGTCAAGCTGTCTCAGAAGAGGTTGAGCAAGATT
Organism: Platanthera zijinensis; assembly: GCA_039513925.1. NCBI lineage: Eukaryota > Viridiplantae > Streptophyta > Magnoliopsida > Asparagales > Orchidaceae > Platanthera > Platanthera zijinensis. The sequence continues at coordinate 158,241,173 of CM077088.1, forward strand.
CTTCATCTACCTAGAATCCATGATGAGGAAGAGGTCCCAGCCACAAGGACCAGGGAGGCGCTTCAATGGTGTGGATTGGATCCAACCTTAAAGATAGGAGCAGCCATCAACAGGAAAGGCATGAATCATCAAGGGAAATTCCTATCTGAAATAGTAGGAAAAGTGATCTTATGTAAACCAGGTGGCCATGATATGATATCAGCCTATATGTTCAGACTGATGACAAGGGTGATATTTAAGATTCACACCAATTGGTCTGCAATACTGTTTGATAAGATAAAAGAAGGAATCAAGAAGCCAAACTTGGCTAGGATCATGAGTCTGTACCTAGCTGGAATAATTCCAGAGGTGATGCAACAGATTCCTAGATCAAATATAAATCTCATGAGAAGAATGGACATAAGGTTATTCTCAAGATGGGATAGAGTTCTTTCAAAGGAGATGCCTGATGTGGACAGACAAGAGCTAACAGAAAAATCACCAGCACATGAACTTTCTGAGCATGGTCGTGAAGATGCACAAGAACAGGAAGCACAAGTTAGAGAACAAGTTCAGGATCAGACTGGGACTACCCATGTCCAGGAAGAGACTATATCTGCACAGGTGCTGGGGGAGCAGATTACTGCACAGTTGCAGGGGGAGCCACATTCTGAACAAGTGCAGGAGGAAGAAAGAATCAATTTATCTGAAGACTTAGTTTCTCAAACTGGTCTTGATAATTCTGGAGTTGCTGCTGCTGCTGAAAAAGTACTATCTCCTGCTCTCACACAACAAGAATTCACTCTTGAAGAGTTATTTCCTGATCTTGGAGGAGCAGCAGATAAAATGGAGACCTTAAGATTTGAGGGGGAGCAAGTAAGGGTTGAGAGGGAGCAGGTTAATATGGAGGAGGAGAAACATGGAGCTGAGAAAGAAATTTCTTCCACTTCTCAAGATAGAGTTAATATTGAAAGTTCTTCAGAGTCTGAGCATGAAGAAGTCAGGGAGGCCAAGAAAAGAAAACTAATGGTCTTTAAGAGAAGAAGTCAAAGCTATAAGAAGGCTCTCCAAACAACTACTTCACATTCTACTCCTGAGATTGATTACAGCAAGTATTTGGTTGACTTACAAGTAAAATTTGATGAGCAGAGATTGCTTCCAGAAAATATGTGGATGAAAGCCAAAAGGCTCTTCAATTTGATCTAGCCCAAGAGATAAAGTCTATCAGATTTGAGGTCAATCAGAATAAAAAAGAGATGACAAATTGCTTCCACAAGGGAGGCAATGTTGTGGTATTTCTTGCCAAGCAACAAGAAGAAATAAAGAAGCAAGTGGATGAGATTGTAGTCAATCAAGTCTATGTACTTGAAAATAAAATAAGAATGAATGACAATCTGACTGAATCTCACAATGAGATAGTCACTGAGTTAAAAAATGTTGTTACTGGAATGACTGCTGCAAGGGCTAAAAAATGGAAGACTATGATAAGAAACTACAGGCTGCCCTAGATTCAGTTAAAACTGCCATCACTTCATCTCAAAAGTTAATTAGTGACAAGCTTCAAAAGTTAAAGTCATTCTTTAAAGATGCTATCAATTACCTGGATGGGCAAATAAGATTTCAAAAAGAGGACTTAAAAGATCATATGACCAGAGAAGTCATAAAGGGGGAGAGGGTGTTAGTCTATGCTGGCTCTGATCATGCCAAATGGGTAACCAACAGTATAAGAGCCACTCTGGGATATCCACCCTTGTGTGATGATGATAATATGGCTGAGTCAGGTGTGCAAACAGCTCTACTTGGAGGTGATCAACCTGAGGTTGCCCAAGTCATTTACCCACCTGCAGATATTGAAATGGTACATCAACAAGTTGAGTCTATGTACAGCCCTCCTCTACCAGTTATATAAGTTATTATTGAAAAGGTAGATATGCTAGAAGCTGGTATGAAAGCTCAGCAAGATGCTCTATTATCAAAGAAAAGATTCAAAGAGCAAGCAAAACTAAAGCCAGACTATGAGGAGTGGAGCCCCACTTCAATGAATATCATTTTAACTGCCTGGAAAGCTGTAAAAGATCAAGTACATGAAAGGGGTAAATGGTACAATGAGCAAGAATGGCAAAAGTATGAAGCCAGGCAGGAGGCCATAGTTCAACACAGGAGAAAGGCTAAGATGGGTAAGCTACCTCCTGATACTCAGGAACCTAGCAAGTATTTCCCCAAGCCCTTTCATTATTTTGAAAGGCAAAGGATCAAGGCTGAAGCACAAAAGAAAGCTGAGTTGAACGGCAAGAAGCCTATTGAAGATACAGAACCTATTGTGCAGGCTCAGATTAAATCTGGCAAAGGGATTGTCATCAAGGAGTCAGTCCAGCCTTAGTCTAAGTTTTACTAGTTTTTGTCCAAGAACTATGTAATTGTTAGTTTGTTAAAGAAATCAATGTAAATAACTTGTAACAAACATTTTTGAGTTAATATACAAAACATTGTTCTGTGATCATTCCCTTTTACATCTTTATTCTGTGAATTAACAATGATATGTGTTTTGTTATAAAGTACCCTATAATATAATGCTTATATACATCATCATGTTTATTTTCTAAGTGGTGTATATCATTGGATAAAGGGTTATGACTTCTCCAAATAGGGGGATATTGTTGGGTACATTGGAAAATGTGTACCTGATTTGGAGAAGTCTCTCTTGGCTCAATGATATACATAAAGGTGTATTTGATGTTATTTTGAGTTTATATGTGCAGGTTAAGAATGTGCTAGAATGCAGGAAAATGATTCTAAGTCCATATGTCGACACCTGAAGAAGCTATGTCGACACTTCAGTAAGATTGTGTCGACACTTGGAAATGGCTGTATAAACACTTCAGCGGGTTTGTGTCGACACCGGGAGGCAGTGTCGACACACAGAAGATTATAGTCGACATCAAATGTGTCGACACCGGGAGGCTGTGTCGACACACAGAGGAAGAGTCGACAACAACTGTGTCGACACCTGGAGGCAGTGTCGACACATGCTATGTTCTGAGTCTACATTAACTGTGTCGACACACAGGACTTGTGTCAACACACAGCTGAGTCTAGACCAAGTTGATTGCTGATGAATGGTGAAGTGTTTGTGTCGACACAAATAATCAGTGTCGACACATTCTCAAGTTATAGTGTCAAGAAGCTGTGTCGACATCAAGGCAGCTATGTCGACATCACCAAAGGCTGTGTCGACACTTAAGTCACTTGTGTCGACATATATTATAGATGGTCTCGACACTTTATGACAGTCAGTCTCGACGCTTTGCTGATAGAGACAAAGGCTCAAGAACTGTTTTAAGACTTCACAGTTGTGAGTTACGACAGGTTTACTGAAGCTGTCAGACTTGTCAGAAGTTAGTTAGAAACCGGATCAACCGGTTACCATGGATGAAGTCTCTAAATAGATGGATTCAGAAGAAGAAAGAAGTAGATAATACACACAACTAACACACCTATTTTGAGATTGATCTTTGATTAAGAAAGTAAGAGTCACAAAGAAGAAGATCTTCGTGAGAAGATCTAAGAAGACGTTCTGAAGTAGTTTTCTATTCAGATTCTGTCTAAGTTGAATTCAATCAAGAATTCAGAAGTATCTTCAAGAGGTTTGGATAGAGAAAGATCCAGCTATTTGAAGTCAAGAAGGAGACATTCACAGGTCTCTCAAGAAGAAGATACTGAACTAATTTGTCAAGAAGATTCAGATCTATTTCTAGAGTCTAAGAAGGAAGCTTCCAGTCAGTTTTATTCAAAGGAAATCAACCCAACTAAGTTCAGATTCAAGAAGCTTTGAAGAAAGCTAAGATAAAGTTGATTTTAGCCATCAGCCTCTTCAAGAAGCTGATTAAGAAAGTTCTTATCCCTTCTCTCTCAACAGGGGTAAGAGATTATAAAATTCCTTATCAAATTCTGTAGGATCTATTCATAGATCTGAGTTGTAAGCCTATTTTATAAAGGATGAGTGTAGGAGATTTATTCTCTTAGTGGTAGGGCTGTTTATGCCTGAGTAGTAAGAGAAGGTATTCTTTGAGTTGTAGGCCTTGTGGCAAGGCTGAGGTAGCGCTATTTAAGCCTAAGTAGTAGGAGAAGGTATTCTCTGATTTGTAGGCCTTGTGGCAAGGCTGATGTAGGGCTGTTTTTGCCTGAGTTGTAGAAGAAGGTATTCTCTGAGTTATAGGCCTTGTGGCAAGGCTTAGGTAGGGATTGTTAGCCTGAGTTGTAGGAATGTGGAGACATTCTGAGTTGTAGGAATCCTTCTGGATTCTGAGCTGTAAGATCTTAGGATATGAGATAAAGGAAGAAGTTAGGCCGAATCTAGCATACTGCTAGATAGGTGAAGGAGGAAAGTGGATGTACCCAGACCTTGGGGAACCACTATAAATCTTTGTGCAATCTATGATGTGTGTATGATTGTGATTGTTGTGCTGTGTTAGCTGTAGAAATACCTGATTAACTCAAAGAACTGTAGTTATTTTCTATCTTAAGTTAAATCAAGGAAAAGTACCTATTCATCCCCCCTCTAGGTGTTTAGGTAGTCTTGAAAGTAAAACTATCACAATACCTATTCAAAGAAACCCCAAATGGGTTTATATTTTCACCAGAGCAGTATATTGACCCAAAGGACCATTCAACAAAATTTTGGTTGATTTTGATGTCCTTAGACCCCTTAATTAATTCATATATGATTTATTAAATTATTACACAAACTATAGGAAAATATTTTCCACAAATTCCCATTTTTGGATATGTTATAATATAGGTAAGAGTGACTCCCACCCAAGTTTCAAGTCATTTAGACAAGTGGTTTAGTGGGGGGACTCAATTTAGTCTCTGACTAGCCTTATGACTGCATCATTTTGTGTGCTATGGTCAGACCAGTGACCCAAATTGGTTGAAACAATTTTAAGATACACTAGACTTTAAGGGCAACAAATTCGATGTTGGTCATTTTTCCATCAGGGGGCTCTAAGTATTTTTAATAATTAATCTAAAACACAAAAATAACTGTGACATAAATCAAATAAATGGAATAATTCTAATCCTACACTAGTAAAGATGGTGGCACGAATCATAAAGCATAATCGACGGGATCTGTTCGTCTTCCCTAGCGCGCCAACAACCAAGATTGGCCAATCCTGGGTGATGTTTATCTGTGATTTCCCGGCCACTCGTGCCTCTTCCCAACCGGCCACTGCCACCACCACCTTCGCTGAGGTGGTGGCTGGCGATTCGCGGTGGTTGGCCGGCTGGAGATGGCCAGAACATTGAGTGGTGATTGGAATTTAAAGCTTGAAATCGAGCCCCTTGGACAGCCCGATCCAGAGCCGTTTTGACTCGAATAAATCCTCCGATAGAAGTGGATATATCCATTGGAGAAGGAGAGAGAGTGATAGATCCTTTTGGGAGAGCTGGAGTCGGGCGGACCGCCGTGCCGCCATTGCCAGAATTTGAGCTTTCGGGTGCTCTACAACTGCACTACCAAAGGGCTCGGCTCCTTCAATGGGATAGTGGAAATGACTGCCCTGTGTCTGGGGATGCTTTTAAGAGAGACAATTGGGGGGAGGGGAAGGTCCATACATCGGTTGCCATTAATGGCCTTTAAAGGTGGTTTTTGGTCAATTGGAATTCCACTGAATTCCTCCCCCTTGTGACTGAGAAAAGCCTTTTATCTTCTCCTAATTAATCTAGGAGGATGAATCTAGCAAGAGGGGAGTGAATAGAGAGGCCCTTGGCCTTGAATGGCCTCTCTTTCTCACTTTATCTCTCCTCCATTAAAGGGGAGAATGGAGCTTCTCTCTCCTAGTCAGCAAACCCAATAATTCGATCGCAGTTTAGGTAATTTCCTGCCCCTCAAGCTAATGGGCTACTTAAGTTGGGCTTAGCCCAAGTGGATTTAGCTAGGTTAGGCCAACTTGAGATAGTTTGACCAAAACCTAGGTTGATTTGACTTTGGTCAAATTAGCCTTTTGGGTTGACCCCAATGAGCCCTTGGTGACCCATTGGCCTCCCCTAAGGTATAGGAAGGGTTGGGTAGGATTGGTTGGGAACCTTGGAGGCCACTTGACCCTTAGTTATGGCACTTTGACCATTTTAGGGCTAGGGTTAGCTTTAGTAAACTTAGCCTCTTAGTTGACCCCAATGGGTCCTTGGTGACCCATTGTCCTCTCCTAGGGTTATTGGTGCCATGATGGGGTCATGGAGTTAAGGTGAAACCCTTACAGCCAAACCCTAGGCCTGGTGATTGGGTTGAGCTATTTGCAAACCAAAGTGATATCCACCTGCATGCCTTAGCTCACTTGGGCCTTCTTGGGTTTCCAAGGGTTTTGTCATGACCTAGTCATGACAAAACCACTCTTGGGGGTCTTGTTATTTGAGGAATGTTACACATGACCCCATCATAGCTCTCCCAACCCTAGGGGAGGCCAATGGGTCACTAAGGACTCATTGGGGGCAACCAAAGTGGTCAAGTTGACCAAAGTAAACCCTAACCCTAAATAGGATCAAACTAACCTATATCGAGCCAGTTAACCTTCCCTTAGCCAAATTGACCCCATCTATACCTTCCTAACTCTTAAAGGAGGTCAATGGGTCACCAAGGACCCATTGGGGTTAATTAAAGTGGTCAAGTTGACCAAAGTCAACTCTAGGCCTATAATGGTAAAAGTGCCCTAATTAAGGGTCAAGTGGCCTTCAAGGTGCCAAATCAACCCTACCAAACTCTTTCTAGACCTTAGGGGAGGCCAATGGGTCACCAAGGACCTAATGGGGCAACCCAAAAGGTCATTTTGACCAAAGTCAACTCAACCCTAGTTTAGGTCAAATCAACTCAAGTTGACCTAACCTAGCCCAATCTATTTTGGCAAAGCCCAATTTGAGTGGCCCACTAGCCTCATGAGGTTTATATTTACATAATTAGCCATTAAGTTTCTAAAAATAGTGATTAGGAGAGAGAAATCTCCACTTCCCTTTAATGGAGGAGAGAGAAAGTGAGGAGAAAGAGGCCATTCATGGCTTGGAAGGCCAAAGGGCCTTCTTTCTTCATCTCAAATGGCTTGGTTCATCTCCCGCATCAGTTATGAGAAGATCAAGGGACGTTCCAGGCCCTTTCAGTGGCTGGGTGCACTGAACCACCACTTGGCCGAAAACTTTCATCCATGGCCATTAATGGCATTGAAGCCATGGCCCTCCCCCTCCCCCATTTGTTTATTTTAAAAGCTTCCTTAGGCCTAGAGAAATCGGTTCCACATTTACTTGAAGGAATTTAGCTCTCTGGTAGTGTAGTTATAGAGCCCCCGAAAACTTAGAATTCGGCCATGACGACTAGGCGATCGGCTAGGCTCCAGACCTCCCAAAAGGTCATGTCCTCTTCCTCTTTCTCAGTGGATAGATCCATATCTACTGGCCGGAAGGTTTGGGGCTAATTGGGCCTAGATCGGGTAGGCCAAAAGCTAGGCTCTGGCCGGCCAACCACCGTCAATCGTCGACCACCACCTCAACGAAGGTGGTGGTGGCACTGGCAGGTGAGGGAGGAGCTCAGGTGGCCGGGAAATTGCCTCTCAAATCGACACAAGACGGGGCAATCTGAGCCGTTTGCTCAAGATGGAAGATGAGCCGATTCCGTCCATTGGCGTTTAAGATTCATGTGCGGATTAAATATTAATACTTGGAATTATTTCATTTCTGTCACATAAATTACAGTAGTTAGATTTAATTATTAAAAATACTTAGAAGCCTTTTCTGTAAAAAATAGTTTACATCAAAATTGTATCCCTTGAAGTCTAGTTTATTTAAAAATTTGTTTAAACCAATTTGGGTCACTGTTTTGACCATAACACTCAATATGGTGCAGCCTATACAAAGGCTTGACCATAGACTAAATGGTGTGCCCCCACTAAACCAGATAGGAAAATACTTTGCAATTTTGACCATAGGCTAGTTATATAGGCACACTCATCATGCCTAAAAATGTAAATTTTTGGAAAATATTTTCCTATAGTTTTTATAAAAATTTAAAAAATCATGTATGATTTAATTAGATGGTCTAATGATCCTAACATTCCCCAAAATTTTGGTAGATGACCCTAAGGGTTATGATTGGTCACCGGTAATATTCTCAGCAAAGTTGGGGCTGATTTGATTAGGTATCGATGTAACCAAAATTTTGTCTCTTTAGGGGAAATTAGGGCAAAGGTTGTTGATGGCTTGAGTGGCCAAACCTCTTCCAAAAAGGTTGAAACTTAAGCCACTGCCTCAAAGTCATCTAAAACACCCCCTCAAGAGAACTTGAGTGGTTTGGGGTAGAGATGCTCTAAGACCCTAGTGTAGGCCTTAGAGACGAGCTTTGGGGCCTAGAGAAGGACATGGGATAGTATGTCCATGGATGGTCTTGGAATTTGGTTGGTGAGTTTTTAGGGCAAAAATAGTCTCTGGAAAATGATTTTAGGATTTTTAGGAACCTACACCCTCTTTTAAAAAATTATGGATAGTTTAGGGCACTTGGGTCCAATATTTAATTATATGCTCAAATGAATTTGGATACTCATGAAATTTAGGCAGTGATTTAATTAGATGATAATGTTCCATAGAAATTTTATTGTGAATTTCGGATTGATAATTTTATTACTTCATTCACAAAACCTAAGATTTATTCAATCACAAAATAATTATTTTAGAGTTATATGCTTACGAAAAAATTGCGAAAATTGGACAAAATCATGCTCTGTGAATTTTTTTAAAAATATTGGAAGAAGTTTCATATAGGATCCTTCACAAAGTGCCCTAAGTATAATATTTTAATATAATTCATTTATGTGATTAATTGGAGTTGGAAAATTATAATTAATGGCCAGTAGTCTTTTCTGGTCATATTTATCATCTAGTAATTTTCTCATAATTTTTGGATTGTTTGTTTAATTTTTTCCTATTTATAAGAATATTGTGGTTATTTATTCAATAATTGGTTAAAGGTCAAATCCACCTTAGAAAATTAGGACTTTGGGTATTTAATGTTATTTTCATGTTAGTAGTTTATCATAATTTTGTTAAGACTAAACGTAGTCAAAAAAGTGTACTTGGTGTTCAAAGCATAGGTGGCCTGATTTTGCAGAAAATATAATAAATAACAAACAAAGTAGGAAAATTACAATCTTTTGTATTTATTCATAAAGTATCATGATAGACCCCCAATAATGATCTTAGTCCATTTGGATGATTATTTGGAGTATCACCTTTCATGCAAACCATGTAGCTCATTAGGTCTGCACACAATAAAACTGTAGAAATAAGATAACATGTAGGCCTTTGTTTGGGAAGGTGAGATAGTTTGTATATTTGGTCTGGTTGAGAATGAATAAGGTCACCAATGGAAGGAAGGTAGTGAGAGCCTGGTTGACTAGAGGCAATGTTGTACTCGGGATTGACGGAGGATCGTCTTTCCCTAAAGAAGGAGTCTAAATACACTTAGGGTTAGTTCAAGTGTAATGCCAAGAGGGTTTGGACATGGGTAGTTACCAATAATAATAAATACCTTGCAAAAGGGATTCGGCCCATCGTAGTTCCTAGTTCCCTTGAGAGCCCTTCATAGGGAATGCCCTGGGCAGTCCAAGGTTAACCTTAATCCATAAGATTAAAATGCTAAAGAGCAATTAGGAATACTAGTACTTCACTTTCACTCACCCCAATGACTCGGGAGGTTAGCTTGATTGGGTTATCCGAGTGGTAGGCTCGGTGGTTGTGGAAATGGGCAAATTAGCCCGACGAGCCGTAGGATCAGAAGGTAGTTGTAACAGACAGGTTAGTCCGGGGAGCCAATGGCTCAGAAATTCATGATTGCATGTGCATAAAGTGTTGGGTCTTCGGTATTTGACAGTCTTTTTGTAGTGCCCAGAAAATCGTAAATGAACCGGTCGCGTCCTAAGGAATCTTTGGTGCCTAAATAGGGGCACACGTCCTGGGACACGAGCGTGTCCTTCTGTGTTGTCCGAGCTATGTCCAGTAAAGAACACGACAGGAAACACGGATTTGGAACAGTATCGACACGGGCGTGTCAGGGGTGACACAGGCGTGTCCTTACCCGTGTCACCATCTGTGTCCTTCTCGGGTTGAAAACTTTGGGTGTGTTTCCAGGAGTGCATGACCGGGTTACACGGATGTGTACTGATCGACACGGGCATGTCCCATTTGACACGAGCATGTCCTTGCTCGTGTCCACCAAGCGATGTAACGGTTGGTGTGGCGGTTATCTGTGACACACCCCAAGGTCACGGGCGTGTCGGGACCCAACACGGGCGTGTCAGGTTGAGATGCAGGCGTGTCTCGACCCGTGTCCTTTTTTGTGCTCGACGATCATGCCTGGATCGGGGAAGACAACCTGGTACACGGTCGTGTGCAAGGCCGTGTTCGGCCCAAGATTGAGAGATTTCAGGCGAATCTGAGCCGTTCGTTTTCTTTAAACAAAATCTGATTGCCCAGATGTGTTCTTACTGTTATAAGTGTTGGTTCCCTAGTTTTGATTTGGGCCATGTCATCTCAATTAGGCTTAATTGACCCAAGAATTATCTATGGTCAATGTTTAGACTAAAGGTTAGTCTACCCTTAGGTTAGATTAGTTGAGATTGAATTGAAATGAAAATGGTTAAGTAGATTTGTGCTCGACGATAGTCGATTGGCGCTCGACGATCTTCGATTGATGATCGACGATCTCAGAGTTATATGAACTCTGAAGTAGGTCGACAATCTGCTTATTCAGATCGACGATCGTGTAGCCTTGGTCGATGATTTCTATGAAGACAGTTTTTTTCAAGTCGACGATCTGCTTGTTCAGATCGACGATCTTCGATCTCTTGTCGACGCTTTCTGTCTGCTTTTATCTATAGCTATTTCATTTGATCTTTTGTTTATTTCCTCTTTTTTAAGACATATTTTATTCAGTATATTCTGCTCAATTTAATGCTTATATTCTTTTGCTTATTTGCAATATTCCTTTTGCATTAATTGAGAGATTTGACAGAATAAAGCTGTTTGTTTTATCAGAGAAAATCGTGCTTTTCTACAGCTGTAATATAGCCGTTAGGCTTGGTTTCATGTGCCAATTTGTAAAGTCAAATTGAAAGGATATTTTTTTAATATCCTTAATTCCTTTTTGGGAATGACAGAAATGATTGCAGGTGCAGGTTTCCTTATTTTGTTTTATCCTATTATTTGGAAAGTTTTTCTAGTGAAGGGCTCGAGGCTTTTTCAAAAAGAAGAGAAGTTTTTATATTATCAGTGCAGTCGGATGAAGACAATAATACTCACTCTCAACTCAGAATATAGAGAACAACACATACAAACTCTCAGCAGACACAGAACCAGATAATCTCAAGAGAAAAGAAAAGTTCTTCTTCTTCCTGAGTTCATCCTATCTTCAGGAAAATCAATACTCAGAGCTCAAGATTTCAAGAAGAAGAACCTCCCAGATTGCTGAACATTCATTGTTGCAAACTGTCCCAGATTACAAAAGCTGCTGAAGAAGAACATTCATTCAAAATCTAGAGTCTTCTTCAAGCCTGCATCAGAAAGTCTTCTCAAGCAATTTGGAGATCCTACACCATGAAGCAAAGCTTCTTCCTGGACATTCTCTAAACCAGGGGGAGCTTTGATATTTTCAGATCCATCCACTAGCTTCTCTGAACACAGAGAAGACATCTTAATTCTCTCTTTCAACCTCCTGTAAAAGGGTTATTACTCCCTTCAAAAGTGAACCATTGGTGGCAGGGCACCTGATCAAAAACCTGTGTGTTTGGTTTCTAGGCACCTGATCAAAAGCCTGATAGGTCTTTAGATCTACCTGAAGCAGATCTACTGGTGGCAGGGCACCTGATCAAAAACCTATAGTGGATTCCTACCAGGGTGGAAGAAGAGTGGATTTACCCAATTGGGGAACCACTATAAAGCTCTTGTGTTGTCTGTTGCTTATTTTAATCATTGCTCTGTGGCTATGATTGTTTTAACAAGGTTACTAGTTGCTGTGTTAGGATAAAAGTTCAACTGAAATTTCAGTGAGCTTCTCTTTTATTCACTACACTCAGTTAGGCTTTAGATTTAAAGCTTTTAGTTTTATATTTCGCAAATAGCTCTAAGAGAAGTTTTTAGAGTCTCCTTAATTTTTGAACACTCTATTCACCCCCCCCCCTCTAGAGTAGTAAGTATCGTATCCCCTCACTTTCAATAAGGCCGGGAATAGAGGATTTATTCCTTATTATTCTCTTAAGGAATTCTCTTTCTAAGGATTTAGAGAGAGGAGAGAGTAAGAAGGAAGGAAGAGAAGGAATCCGGCCTCCGGCGGAGTATTGGAGCACAGAATCTAGAACCGAGACTAGATCCGCGGAGGAAATTCCCTTTCGAAGCTTTCCATTCGGATAGTTTCCTATGGAGCAAAAGCAAACTTCAAGGGTAATGATTCTCTACTTGAGAATGTGAAGCTCTCTTTCTTTCTTCATGGGAAACCCGCTCCTGCGAGTGTACGGTGTTTCTTAGGGTAGATGTGAATAGTCCCCCTTGTGTTGCATATAGAGTCCAGAATCGAAGTACAGACATAGGTATTATGTGTGAAGCCTACCCGGACGTGTTGGTTTGGATCAGTGATGTTGTATATTGTATGGATTGCTGAAGAAGACTCTGTGCTATGTGTTTTTCGGGTTTCTACACGGTAGATTGCAGCAGAGATCCTTGGGGATTAACTCCAAGGCGCACCCGGAAAACTGAGCGGAAACGTAGTTCTGCTAACTTGGCGGCCAGGGAGACAACCTTGTACATAACTGGGCTGTGTGATGATTGGGATTGTATTAGGCTCAAGGAGAAGCTTGGCCCGCGTGTACGTCTTAAAGTGACTAGGAGGAGTGAGCAACGGGCAAGTGGAAGCGGACCTGGGCTATGCGGTTCGGTACTAGAGGCCCAAAAGTGGAACTGGTCGTTGGCATAGTCGGGAGTATTAGACGGTGATCAGAAAAACTAAAATGCTCAAGATGTTGCCATCCCAGGGATTGTGGTGAAGCCACGGAATTGACCGGATTCACCGAAAATGTGCTCAGAGTGCACGAGGTGTTTGGTCGTGTGAGCCTACACCTGTGGCAAAGTTTGTTTGCACTTTGTTGTTTAGTTAGGCTAATGAAATGCAGGGAAGGAGCACCTCCATCCCGAGTAAGGGGCGGGGTCGTTATAATTTGGTCAGCTTTAGCTGACTGTTGCTTCTTTTTCCACCGTGCGATGGAATGCTGCTTGCATGTGCTGCAGAGCCAAGTACCAAATAGCGGGTTGAAGCCCATGCTACTGAGCTGGCCCTCGAAGGCCAAGGCGAATTGTTATTTTACTTTTATCATGTGTGACCGGCCTGCGAGCCAATGTATGTAAAACATTACTTTGTTAAGTGAACTCTTGTAAGGCCATAAGGCCAAGTACTTTCAGTGTATTTGTTATTTCATTCTTATAATCATAAGTGGACATTCATGATAGTTGTTATTCAATTATGGGTTCATTCAAACTGTTTAAAAGCTTTCATTAGAATGCTCTTAGTTAGGGCGAGTTGTTGTAGTTGATTTTTTATATTCTTATGTAACCCTTTCGATTGTCCGTGGTATATGGCGTCGGGTTCCGGCTGGACCTTCTGCTATATGTCATACGATAGATGGGGGTGTTATAATTTTGTATCATACTAAGGTGTCGGTCTTCTTTATTTGAATTAGTGGGTGAATTCTTTTAAGGGGAGGTGAGCACATGTATGTGCGTCATCGTTATAACATAAAAGAACCCATGAATGTCTACTTAGGAACGAAAATATGCTTGTTTGGAGGAACCTGAGTGTTCTAATGATTGCTTTTAGCAATCTGTTTGTTGCCTAATCTATGGTTATACTATATAGGTGACTAGGAGTGGTGTGGGGCAATCGCAAGGTCGGCACTCCACGAAGAGTAGCGCACTTAACAACGTGCCTGAACCCTTCTTTTTATTGAAACCATAAGAAGGATAGTTGAAGTGGTGTTCGCTGTGGCTAAAGCACAACTTGGAGGGTAAGTGCATCCCCCTGTCCCCGGGGTGGCTACAACACCGAGTGGTGTGACGGAACAACTGGCATGTATAAGACCTTTGGATTAACAGTTGAACATGATTTTAGTGCAGGGTACGCACTCAGTTGAGGAGTATTTGCAGGCGTTTCTTATCATAAGTCACTACCCAGAGTTTGAGTTGGAGAATGAGCAGACTATAGCTAATAGATTCTACAACGGTCTGTGCGATGAATTACAACTGCTACTCGTAGTACCAAAGCTACTTGGATTCCGAGCGTTAGTGGATTCAGCTAGAGCTTTGGAAGCAGATCTTGCCAGAATCAAGCAGATGTCAGTGTTCAGGTTACCAAACTCCCCAAGTCCCGCAAAGTCTGTATACCGAAAGAGGAGTAAAGTGAGGCCTGAAGTATCTACTAGTCAAGCTCTATATTACTGTTATAAATGTGGAAGGTTTGGTCACTTTACCCGAGTATGTCGTAGAGACAATCCGAGGATAGAGAAAATTATGAAGAGAGTCCAAGAAAAGAAAGGCTCCAGTCCAAAGAAGACAGAGTTCAAGGTGTTGACCTCCTCAAAGTCCCGTTTCCGTAGATGGTATAAGAAGGCTAGAATTTTGGGTCTAGTTCCTTCTTTTGGTGCGTCTAGAACAACTATTGGATGAGACCCGAACATATGCTTTTACTGTGGGAAGCTAGGACACTTTGCCTGAGAGTATCAGAGCGGGCATTTGGAGTTTGGGAAGAAGCCTAGAGCAACCTACGAGGAGAAGGGAAAGGGGTTGGAGACAACTACATCTAAATATGCTCTATCCCAACCTAAAGTGTACAACTTTGGCCATCAAGAGGCCATGGAACATGTTGACATGGTGACAGGTATGGTTTAATTTTTGGTGGGTCAGCTTTAGATACTTATTGCCTTACCCATGTTAGCCTATGATTGGTTGTGATAGGATTTGTATTGATTTTCTGATCGAGTGTCCGGTGAAAGCACAGTTCATCATGGGAACTTCCCATTCCTTTTTGTCCGAAGGATGTGTATCGTGCATCGGAGTTCCTTATTCGATGGCAAGAGACAAATTGAAAGTACTGCTGCCTTACGGGTGCTCTAAACACACGAATAGAGTCTGTTGTATGGAGTTACGGATATGGGGTCAGGAGTTTGACTTGCAAGCGTCGCTACAGCTGTTTGTAGAATTCGACGTACTCTTTGTTATGGACTGGCTCTCGGAGCAGCGTGCGTACATCAATTTCAACCGTTAGGTGGTCAGATCGGTACTAGCAATAGGTTGTTAGATGTCGGAACTGAAGTACAACTTCAAGAGCTGGTGGAACATGGTTATGTGCATCCAAGTTTATTGCCTTTGAGCACACCGGTCCTCTTATTAAAAGGAGGATGAAAGCTTACAACTCTGTAGTGATTACTAGAAGTTGATTAAGTTAATGAAAAAAAATAAGTATCCAATCCCAAGAAGTGATGATCTGTTCGATCAACTCGTTGGGTCAACTGTGTACTCAAGTTGGATCTGAAATCCGGATACTATAAATTGTCGTTAAGGGAAAGTGACATTACCAAAACGGCGTACAACACACGATATGGGCATTATGAGTTCATCATCATGCCGCTTGTGCTGACAAATCCACCATCCGTGTTTATGGACTCGATGAATAGTGCGTTCAGTGAGTACCTGAACATGTTCGTAATAACCTTTATCGACGACATACTTGTACACGTTCAGTATGAGGGTGATCATTACAAGCATCTAAATTCAGTATTGGAGACAATAAGTAGAAATCAGCTGTATGCCAAGTTCTCCAAGTGCGAGCTTTGGTTACCCTCAGTAGCATTTCTTGGTCACGTCTTGAGTGGAGAAAGTATCGTGGTAGATCCATCAAAGATATTTGCGATACAAGAGCTGCCTGTGTTGTCTACGTTGGCGAAAAGTCCGAAGTTTTCTAGGACTGTCCGGTTAGTACAGACGCTTCAGAGAGAACTTCTAGCAGATAGCATTACCCCTCACGACTTTGATGAAGAAAGATCAAAAGTTTCTGTGGTCGCTGGAGTGCGCGCAAGCTTTCGAAGAGCTGAAAAGTCGGTTGACCTCGGCAACTATTCCATATTCACCAAGTGGGACCGAAGGATTTGAGATTTACAGCGATGCTTAGGGAAGTGGCTTGTGTTATGTTCTGCTACAGCATGGGAGTGTAATAACATATAGCTCGCGTTAGCTGGAGGTACGCGAGAGGATTTATCTGGTCCATGACTTGGAGTTAGCGGCCGTGATATTCGCCCTGAAGCTGTAAAGACACTACCTATACGGTGTGAAGGTCGATATCTAAATCAATCATAAGAGCCTGAAGTACTTAATGGATCAAAAGGACTTAAACATGTGGCAGCGGAGGTGGATAAAGTTCCTGGGGGACTACGCCTTCGACATGCATTTTGGTCCGTGATTTGGAGGCATTGGAGATCTCTTGCATTGACAATCAGACTAGTGCCGAGGCGAAATTGTAATGGACAGAGGTGTAGTATAACCTAGTTGATAGGATTCGGCGGGCTTTGGTTCAGGATAGCAGCATGAAGCAGATCTTAGATGAATCTTTGGATGGGTCAAATTCCCAATTTGCTATTGAGGATGGGCTACTAAGGATGGACGGTCGCTTATGCGTCCTTAGTGCGGATGATCTTCAGGAAGAGTTGATGTACGAGGCTCATCATACCAAGTACTTAATCCACCCGGGGAGCATGAAGATGTATAAAGACATGAAGAAGTTGTTCTGGTGGCCATGATTAAAGAAGGATGTAGCACTTTATGTGGCAAAGTGCCAAACACGTGCCTTGGTGAAGGCAGAGTGCCAGAAGCCCGGAGGTTTCATGAAGTCCTTGCCTATCCCGGAGTGGAAGTTCGACAACATTTCCATGGATTTTGTGCATGATTTGCCAAAGTCGCAGAGGGGAAACGACGCCATCTGGGTGGTCATAGATATATTGACAAAAGTGTTGCACTTCATCCCAAACAGGAAGGAAGATCTGATGGAAAAGTTAGCCAAACTCTGTGTGGATAATATTGTGCGATTGCATGGTGTGCCCCGCAGTATTGTTAGTAACCGAGATGGATGCTTCACGTCAAATGACTGGAGGCTGGTGCATAGATTGGTGGGAACTAGGCTGAGTTTCAGCACAGCCTTCCATCCACAAACGGATGGTCAGACCGAGAGGGTCAATAGGACGATGGAGGACATGCTCCGCACGTGCGTCTTAGATTTCGGAAAGTAGTGGGAAGACCACCTGTACATGGTGGAGTTTGCATATAATAACAGCTATCAAGCGAGTATTGGAATGACACCTTTCGAGGCCTTGTATGGGAGAAAGTGTCAAACGCCGTTGTCTTGGTTGGAGATAGACGAGTATAAGTTATACAAACATCAAGAGGTGGAAGACACCACTTCAATGATACGTACAATTCAGGAATAGTTAAAGATCGCTCAGGTGAGGCAGGCAAAATACTATAACGCCAAACATAAGAACGTGGATTTCGGTGTTGGCGACTTGGTGTATTTGAAAATCAAGCCATGCAAGGGTGTCTGCGGCTTCGACGCTTGAAGAAGCTTAGTCCGAGATACCTTGGACCATTTGAGATCCTGGATAGGGTTGGCGAAGAAGCATATCGATTAAAGCTATCAGTGGAGTTGAGTGGGCTACACGATGTGTTCCACATATTGGTGTTGTGGAAGGCAGTGCAAGAGCCTTCGTAGGTCATTGCGGTCAATTAAGTGCCGGTTGATAACGGATTGACGACGAAGGTCAAGTCAGTACACATTGAAGATTTTAAAGTCAAACGACTCTGCAATAAGGAAATCCGAATGGTTAAAGTCCGTTGGGATAACTCTGGACGTGAGGAGCTTTCATGGGAGCGAGAGCAGACTGTGTTGGAGGAATACCCCGAGTTATTCCACTCAGGTAACATTTAAATTTTGTATACCTATACATAATTTCGGGACAAAATTCTTTTAAGGGGGGGGGAGATTTGTAATGCCCCAAAAATCGTAAACGAACCGGTCGCGTCCTAAGGAATTTTTGGTGCCTAAATATGGACACACGGCCTGGGTCAAGGGCGTTTCCAAGGCCATGTCCTTCTGTGTTGGCCGGGCTGTTTCCAGTAAATAACACGGTAGGAAACACGGTTTTGGAACAGTATCGACATAGGCGTGTTAGGGGTGACACGGGTGTGTCCTTACCCGTATCACCACCCGTGTCCTTCTCGGGTTAAAAACTTGGGGTGTGTTGCCAGGAGTACACGGCCGAGTTACACGAGTGTGTACTGATTGACATAGGCATTTCCTATTTGACACGAGAATGTCATTACTCGTGTCCACCTAGCGACGTGACGGTTAGCGTGACGGTTATCTGTGACACGCCCAAAGGTCACGGGCGTGTCGGGACCTTACCCGTGTCCTTTTCTGTGCACAACGATCATGCCTGGATTGGGGTACATGGCCTGGGACACGGTCGTGTACAAGGCCGTGTTCGGCCCAGGATTGAGAGATTTCAGGCGAATCTGAGCCGTTTGTTTTATTTAAACAATATCTGACGGCCAAGATGTGTTCCTGCTGTTATAAGGTCGGGAATATAGTATTAATTCCTCATTATTCTCTTAAGGCATTCACTTTCTAAGGAGATAGAGCGAGGAGAGAGCAAGGAGGAAGAAAGAGGATGAATTCGGTCGCCGGCGGAGCATCGGAGGACCGAATCGAGAACCGAGACTGGATCTGCGGAGAAAATTCCCTTGCAAAGCTTTCCATCCGGATAGTTTCCCATGACGCAAAAGCGAACTTCAAGGGTAACGATTATGTACTTGAGCATGTGAAGCTCTCTTTCTTTCTGCATGGGAAACCCGCTCCCGCGAGTGTGCGGTGAGTGTGCGGTGTTCCTTGGGGTAGATGTGAATAGTCCCCCTTGTGTTGCATATAGAGTCCGGAATTGAAGTACGAACATATGCATTATGTGTGAAGCCTACCCGGACGTGTTGGTCTGGATCGGTGATAATGCATATTGTATGGATTGTCGGAGAATACTGTATGCTATGTGTTTTTCGGGTTTCTACACGGAAAATTGCAGCAGGGATCCTTGGGGATTAACTCCAAGGCGCTCCCGGAAAACTGAGCGGAAACATAGTTCTGCTAACTTGGCGGCCGGGGAGACAGCCTTGTATATAACTGGGTTGTGTGATGATTGAGAATGCATTAGGCTCCGGGAGAAGCTTGGATCGCGCGTATGTCTTAAAGTGACTAGGCAGAGTGAGCAACGGGCAAGTGAAAGCGGACTTGGGCTATGCGGTTTGGTGCTAGAAGCCCAAAAGTGGAACTGGCCATTGGCATAGTCGGGAGTCTTAGACAGTTGTCAGAAAGACTAAAATGCTCACGATGTTGCCATCTCGGGGATGGTGGTGAAGCCACAGAATTGACCGGATTCACCGAAAATGTGCCCTGAGTGCACGAGGTGTTTGGCCATGAAAGCCTACACCTGTGGCAAAGTATGTTTGAACTTTATTATTTAGCTAGGCTCATGAAATATAGGGAAGGAGCACCGTCGTCCCGAGTAAGGGGCTGGGTCGTTATAATTTGGTCAGCTTTAGCTGACCTTTGCTTTATTTTCCACCGTGCGGTGGAATGTTGCTTGCAAGTGCTGCAGAGCCAGGTACCAAATAATGGGCTGAAGCCCATGCTGCTGAGCTAGCCCTCAAAGGCCAAGGAGAATTGTTGTTTTACTTTTGTCATGTGTGGCCGGCCTACGAGCCGATATATGTAAAACATTACTTTGTTAAGTGAACTCTTGTAAGGCCATAAGGCTAAGTACTTTCAGTGTATTTGTTATTTCATTCCTATGGTGGTAAGTGGACATTCATGATAGTTGTTATTCAATTATGGGTTCTATCAAACTGTTTAAAATCTTCCGCTAGAATGCTCTGAGTTAGGGCGAGTAGTTGTAGTTGAATTTTGATATTCTTATGTAACCCTTCCGACTATCCGTGGTATATGTCGTCGGTTTCCAGCTGGACCTTCTGCTATTTGCCATAGGATGGATGGGGGTGTTACACTTTCACTCCAACGTCGATACGATGACTCATCGGGTGTGGTTTATACTTAGCCAAGGAAAAGACTTGCGGTTGGTCAGCATAGTACGTGGTGATTTTGATGTGTCCATCTGAGGCGTACGTAAGGGCTAGGCCTGGTAGTGTGAATACCTACCTAAGAGTGATGTGGCCCAACCCACTCTCTCTGTTTGCCACTATACAGGCTCCTGGGAGTGAAGCTGGCTTCCAAAATAAGGGAACTAAAGGTCTGTGCGCATAGAGTCGTGTGTGTTTGTTGCACTTGCATGAATCATGACATAACATATCACAACACACATACCTGCATAAAATCTGACACCCAATCTTATAAACTAGTATGGGATAGCTTATAAGATGGAAGCCTTGCAAAATACCCCTTAACTTATAAGTTTTTATGGGCATTCATATAAGTTAAGGTTAATTATTTACCTATTACGTTTCTTCAAGGTGCACCTTACTTTTTACCCCATTTTCTGCTCTACTTGATATTGAACTACTAGTTTAGATTATTGTAAATTATATACTATATATTCTGCTAGCTTAGGACCACCGTCACCTTCTTTTGACTACTCTCCACCATCATATCTTTCCTATTATTCCTCCCGTACGGTGCCCAAGAGCCACTTGGGGAGGGGTGGGGGAAATCAGGCTTAGTATTTTGACTAACGGTGGGTGGACCTAACATTTCAGGTGCTCCGGATGGAAGACAGGGAGAAGAAGCAGGAGATGCAGCACCAGTGGAGTGCGGTGCACTTGGAGGTGGGCCTGTCTAGTATGAAACCACCATCTTCTGGCTCAGTGAGTGTTAGTTTTACTTAGCTTCTGCGAGAGTGTTATAGTGAGGTCATGATGTACTGAGCATGAGTCCGCTTATATTTCTATTTCAGTACTTCTATCATTATTATTCTGCTTCTATATCATGTGGACTTTGCTATTATTTTCATGCTCATTTACATATATAATGTGATTTGTGGACTTGACTTAATTGTCTCCTTTAATGTATTTCTGCTTCTTTGATGATCATTATTGCCGACAGGATTGGAATTTTATAGTGGCGACCCTCTCGAGTGTCGGTGTCACCGCAAAACGGTGATTCTGGGCATAAGACCCGATAGAATAGCAAAAAAATGGGTCTTACATCCTCTGATGAGTGGCTTATTGACTCTGGTTCCACTTGTCACATGACCGATGATTCTCGTTTGTTATCCTCCTTAACTGACTAGAAAAGGGTGTCTCCTGTTGTTATTGCGGATGGAACTTCTGCTCCTGTGCGTGGTATTGGCACTATGCACCTCACTCCATATTTGCTGCTTGAGGACACTCTCTATGTCCCCTTTTTTCATGTGCAATTTACTCTCTATTCATGCTCTCTGCATGAAGTTACATTGCACGGTTACTTTTACTGCTACCATTTGCTCTTTCTCTGATTCTGTCTCAAACGCTACGATTGCTACTAGGACTGCGTGTGATGGCCTCTTATTTCTTGACCATGACGTTGCTATTTCTTCTTCTTCATCCCTTTAGTAATGACATCGTCATCTTGGCCACTCACCTTCTCGCTTCATCCACCAACTTCTTCTAGATCTTCCTCAAGAGGAGTCCCCTTTGAATTGTGAAGCCTGTCAGTTTGGCAAACACCATCACTCTTCTTCCCCAGCATGCGCGGTCCATAGTTCTTCACATCCTTTTGAACTAGTTCACTCTGATATCTTGGGTCCTAATCCTACTACCACTATTAGTAGAGGCAGCTTATACTTTGTCACTTTCATTGATGATTTCTCCAAGTGTACTTGGTTGTATCTCCTGAAAGATCATTCTAAACTTTACACTATCTTTACCATTTTTTTAATGAGATCTTGACACAGTTTAAGGTGCCTATTCAAGTTCTTCGTACTGATAATACCAAGGAATATGTTAGCCGACAATTTTCTGATTTTTGTGCAAACCATTTTTTGATTCATCAAACTTCTTGCCCATATACCTCTCAATAGAATGTCATTGCTGAACGCAAGAATCACCATCTCTTGGATGTTGCTCGCAGTATTTTGTTACAAATGAATGTTTCTCGGTCCTATTGGGGTCATTTTGTTCTTCTCTCCTGCTATCTCATTAATCGAATACCATTATATATTCTTCAGGTCAAGACTCCATTATCCATTTTATATCCCAAGGCCGAGCCATTTTCTTTATCTCTTAAAGTTTTTGGATGTACGACATTTATTCACATACCTTCTCTGCTCATGACAAACTTTCTCCCCATTCTGTTAAATACATATTCCTTGGTTATTGTCTGACTCAGAAGGGCTATCGATGTTTTGATCCACTTCTACGCAAACAGTATGTGTCTGCTGATGCTACCTTCTTTGAAGATACACCGTATTTTTCTCTTGTTTCTTCTCTCTTGCCTTCTGATACTTCTTCTTTAATATCTATTATCTCGGCACCTCTTCCGGAGCCAGTTCTTTCCACAACTATCCCTGTTGTGCCGTATCTTTCTGTCGAGACTTATTCTTTAGCCTTGGAGCCTTCTGTACCTGTTCCCGAGACTCCTCTTTCTTCTGGCTGTGAATTGTCTCCCTTGGACAAGAGTGATCTTGATCTTCCTATTGCCCTACGGAAAGGCATTCGCCAATGAACTAAGCATTGTATTGATGTGGTTGTCTCCTATGCTCAGCTTTCCCCAGTTGGCAAGTGTTTTGCTCTTGCAATCTCTTCTACTGTTATACCTGCTACATATCAAGAAGCTCTTGCCATTCCTCATTGGAAAGCCGCTATGGATGATGAAATGAACACATTAACTGAGAGAGGTACTTGGAATCTTGTTCCCCCACCTATGGGAATTGATGTGGTTGGATGTCAGTGGGTCTTTGTTGTTAAATATTTTCCAGATGGTTTGGTTGATCGTTATAAGGCGAGTCTTGTGGTAAAAGGGTTTAATCAGACGTATGGGGTTGAATTCTTCGATACTATTTCTCTCGTTGCTCGCATCAACACTATATGCATTCTCTTCTCTGTGTCTTCTAATCGAGACTGGGAGATGTCTCAGTTAGATGTGAAGAATGTCTTCCTTTATGGTTATTTGCAAGAAGTAGTTTACATGGAGCAACCTCCTGGGTATGTTGCTCAGGTGGAGTCTCAGGTATGCAAGCTTCGAAAGGCGATTTATGGTTTAAAGCAGAGTCCACGAGCTTGGTTTGAAAATTTTAGTGGAGTTATTTCTCTTATTGGGTTCAATCGAAGCTCTGCTGATCATTCCCTGTTTATATGTAAGACTACTAAAGGCCTTGTGGTTCTTGTCGTCTATGTTGATGATATTCTTCTGACTGGTGATGATAAAGAAGGTATTGATCTAGCCAAATAACATCTTCAACAACATTTTGTTACTAAGGATATCAAACCTCCAGAGTACTCTCTGGGCATTGAGATTTTACGAAAGAGGAACTCGGTGGTTCTTTCACAGCGAAAGTATGCACTAGATCTCTTAAAGGAGACTGGTCTTCTTGACACGAAACCTGCTCGTTGCCAAATGGCGGTTGGAGATGATAAGGGGTGGACTGAAGATTCTCCTCTTCTTCTAGATTTCACTATTTACAGACATCTTGTAGGCATACTCATATATCTGATTGTTACTAGACCAGATATCTGTTATGCGGTTGGAAAGGTCAGCCAGTTTATGCAGAATCCTAGAGAGTGTCATCTTCGTTCTGCCATAAAAATTATGGAGTATGTGAAAGGGTCTCTAGGAAAGGGCTTGTTATTTTAGATGAATAATCATCTGAAGATTGAAGTGTATTTTGATGCAAGCTATACTGATAACAAAGAAGATAGGAAGTCTACATCAGGTTTTTTCACCATTGTAGGAGGAAACCTTGTTCGCTGGAAAAGCAAGAAATAAACAGTGGTTTCAAGGTCAAGTGCTGAAGTAGAGTATTGGAGCATGACTTCAACTACCTGTGAGTTGAAGTGATTACGAGCACTTATGCTTGACTTAGGAGAAGTCTATAATCATCCTCTTCCTATGTTCTGTGATACCAAAGCCGTCATTTACATAGTGAAGAATCTTGTCTTTCATGAGAGGAAAAAGCGCATTGAGGTTGATTATCATTTCATTAGGGAAGAGGTGTTGAAGAATCAGATTTGTACTCCCTTTGTCACTTTTGATAAAAAACTGGCAGACTTCTTCACGGAACCAGTTTCCACTTCAGATGTTTGTAGCAAGCTGGGCATGGTTAAAATATACGCTCCAACTTGAGGGGGAGTGTTAAAGTTTGGTTGTTTGACCTTCTAGTTCGGCGACTAGTTGTTTGGGCAACCTGGCGGTTTGGACCAGCAGCCTGTCTGGTCAGCAACTTGGCGGTTTGGACCAGCAACCAGTCTGGTCAGTGACCTGGCAGTTTGGACCAACGACCTATCTGTTCAGTGACCTGGTGATTTGGACCAACAACCTGTCTGGTCAGTTCCCTAGCGGTTTGGATTAGCGGTCTGTTTGTCAGCATTTCCATCGGCTTGATGTTAGCCACAACAGAGGTCCGGATGATTAGCCGCAACGGTCTGATGCTAGCCGAAGTGGTCTTGGTGTTAGCCTCCCCCAGGTTATAAGGTTTTGCTGTAATGTATTATGTAGCCTAGCAGGTTGGCTGTGTCAAACCGCCCAGCCCGCATGGCTTATATCTTGTCCCACATCGCTTGTTATATTCTCTCTTCTCTCCCACTTTCAATAAATAAGGGGGCATACCTATGTAATAATTATCTTTTTGGAGCAGTAAAATTTGCCTTTATTTAGCTCTTTTCACAGGGTTGTTTGGACATTTATTTGGTAATTAATTATTGTTGGGTATTGTATCCACAATAACCCTGATTTGAAGAAGGGTGCAGTCAAGCTAAGATCAATTGAGGTTGTATTTGATATTGATTTTTAGTTATGTACTTGCAGGTTTATAATGCCAAGTACACACAAATGTCAGGTTACAGTTGGTCACTTAACACGGGACTATATAATGTAATCCTTCATTGTCTAGGCCAATGTGTTGAATCATGCGTAATCTCTCTATTGGGGTGTACTTCTATCCCAAGTACAGGAGAAGCATTAAGGAAGTCCAAAGTTAAGAAGTCAGAAATGGAGAATTTTACCTAAGTAAAATTCGGCGAGAATGGTGAGTCATACACGTCAAATTCGTCGAGTATCCCCTTGATAGTCACCGAATTCGTCGTGTATGCTTCCCTATACCCGTCAAATTCGTCATATATACTTAGGGAAAATTCGCAAAAAAGCAGAAAAATATCCAAGGCAAATTCGCCGAGTATCAATGGTGATACTCGTCGAATTCGTCGAGTATCACTAGCGATACTCGCCGAATTCGACGAGTATCCAATGCGATACTCGCCGAATTCGACAAGTATCCTTTGAGATACTCGCTGGGTATGTTGAGCCTTATGTCGACTTTTCTTATTGTCTGTCTAAGGCATTTTTGGCGAATATCATCTTCATATTCGGCGAGTATCATACTGGATACTCGTCGAAACTCGCCGAAAAACACTTAGCAATTTTTTTTATTTTCTTCTTGGTTCAAAACCGACGGCCATGTATAGTACTTTTCTAGGTTTCAATTTTGGAAACCTTTTATAGTCGATTGATTTCGAATCTCCCTATAAATACAAAAGATAATTTCGAAATCATTAAGAAATCCAAAAACCTAATTTCTCAAATAAAAATCTCAAATTTCTCGAAAAAGAAAATTCCCGTCGGTCGACCCTCTTGTTCGCGAACTTCTTCCGATCGGTCGTAACTTTGCGCAAACATCTTCTTCGTCGACGACATCGTTGACTGGATCGCTTCTTTGTTCAAAGATCTGTGTTTCTCCAGTCCTTGTTGGTGGAAGATCAAGGTTCTAGATCTAAGATTTACAGGTTCTGAGTTCTCCAAGATTAAACTTCCAACTTTCAAAGAACGTCGAATCAACATTGGAATCGTGTGTTGTTATTGTAACTTTATTTTGAATATTATAGGAGATTTTTCTCTGAGTTTTGTAGATCCGTTTGTTGATCGAGAGAGTATATCCGGTTTTGGATCAAGTGTGTAGATCCGATTTACGGATCAAGTTATATGATAGTTTGTTCTCTGAGTGGTTGGAGCTTTGTCTCCGAGGTATAGGAGTTGCGACTCCGATGTAACACCCCCATCCGTCGTATGACATATAATAGAAGGTCCAGCTGGAAACCGATGCCATATACCACGGACATTTGGAAGGGTTACAAAATAATACCAAATACTCAACTACTCGTCCTAACACAGAGGATTCTAGCGGAAGCTTTTAAACAGTTTAAGAGAACCCATAATTTGCACAACCATGACATGAATGTCCACTATACCACAATAATGAAATATATCAAATACACAAAAGAGTACTTGACCTTAAGGCCTTACAAATGTTCACTTGACAATATAAAGTTTTACATACATCGGCTCACAGGCCGGCCACACATGACAAAAGTAAACAATGGTTCGCTTGGCCTTCGAGGGCCAGCTCAGCAACTTGGGCTTCAGCCCGCTACTTGGCGCTTGGTTCCGCAGCACATGCAAGCAAAATTCCACCACACGGTGGAAAACAAAGCAACGGTCATCTAAAGCTGACCAAATTATAACGACCCCGCCCCTTACTCGGGACGGCGGTGCTCCTTCCTTGCATATCATTAGCCCAGCTAAAGAGTAAAGTGCAAATATATATTTCTCCACAGGTGTAGGCTCGCTCGGCCAAACATCTCGTGCACTAAGGGCACATTTTCAGTAAATCCGGTCAATTCCGTGGCTTCACCACCACCCTCAGGATGGCGAACATTGTGAGAATTTTGTAGTCTTTCCGACCGCAGTCCAAGACTCCCGACTATGCCAACGGCCAGTTCCACTTAAGGGCCTCTAGAACAGAACTGCAAAGCGAAGGTCTGTTTCCACCCGCCCGTTGCGCACGCTGCCTAGTCACTTTAAGACGTACGCACGGGCGAAGCAAAACCCGGAGCCTAAAACATTTCAAAACATCACATAACCCCATTATGTTCAAGGCTGGCTCCCCGGCCGCCAAGTTAGCTGATGGAGCCGTCTTCCCCCGGTATGTTGATTTGGAGCGTCCCCCTTTGGACAACGTTGGTGATCCGGTATATGTTGAAGACCCGCGTCATGTTGTTGAAGAAGATCCCCTTCTGGATGATTATGGTGACCCGGATGATGTTGGTGCCGACACACGCTTGATGTTACCTTGCCGCCTCAAGATGAAGATTTGCCATGATATGTTTGGTGCCGTTGTTCGTCGTCATATAGAGTTTGTTGATTTTGATGACCGTTGCCGCAAGCTTGAAGGTTGGGACTTTGCCGCGACATCCTCCGCCATAGCCGCGTAAAAATCTCTGCCGCATCTACGCTTGAGATTATAATTTTATTGCTTAATTCCAGCATTTTAATTTCAGCATTTTATTCATAATTTCAGTATTTTAATTTTGTTCAATTTGGCCTATGTTTAGCCATGGTTGTAGTGCATTTAGCCCCTTGATTGTAATGCCTATAAAAGGCACAACTATGATGTATTCGAAATGAATTGAAGAAAAAAAAGAAACCCACTAACCTAATCTCACGGTTTGCTCAAGCGGCCCCCTCCATTTTTCTCTCAGCCTGGCCGAAACCCGACGCCCAGAAGCCCGCCGCCCTGCTGCTACCGCCCCCCTTTGGGCTGTTCCTTGCTACTCCGGCGACTCCTACCTCCTCCGAAGAAGGCGGCTCGGTTCTTCCTCATCCGGTGCGACTCCGGTGACCCATGGAAGTGCGACTCTTCCACCACTATCTTGCTCTTTCCCCTCCTCTCCTCCTCTCTAATTTCAGATTTGGGTAACGATTTCCTCCCCCTAAACTTGTGTGAAATTCATCTTGTATTGTGATTGTAGTGGAGACTTTGGTTTCAAAATTTTATCCTAACTATTGATTCAAGTTGCATTATAAAAATCTGAATTTTTATTGTTTTCAAATTCGATTTTTCGCGAAGATTTCCGTAAGGATAGGTCCCCTTGGACGTTTGCAAACTGGGGTTTGTTTAGCCTTTGGTTTCGAATGGATCAAGAGGATTTTGTATATCCTCGTATGGTTTTGTCTTGAGGGTTATATTTGGACTACTTTTTGAATTGAAATCTTAGTCCGGATAACACTCTATGTGGATGGAAATGTTTGTGATGCGATGCTAGATGTATGGTTAGGATATGATATTAGTAAATGTGTATGCTCGTACAGGTTTGGGTGGAAATTTCCCCTTGTGAGATCGCGCACTTACAAACGTAACTCTGCCGAAATTTTGAGTTTTGCACGCACACCACGTGTTCGCTTAAATTCCCCTTAGGAATCCTTTTGCCGTCTCGTGTTTTAATTCCTTAAGGAGTAGCCTACATCAATTTTGTATCAAAGCGAGGTTGTGTCGATTTCTTAATTGACACCATCCTAATTAATTTTAGTAGGCCGACACGCACGTGCACAAAATTTTTCAAACAAAAAAAAGCCAACAAAATTTTTTTGTGGTCTGCCAATAGCAGCCTAAATTTTTATTTTTCAGCAAAAATTCAGAAAACATAAATTAATTAATAATCTTCATATTTTTGCCAGCAAGAATATCAAAAAAATATATATATATATTATTTTGAAATATTAGCGGGAACAAATCTATCTTTGAAAATTAATCAGGATCAGACTATATTTCTTTGTATTTGTGCACTTACTCCGTGTAGTCTATCCCCATTTTCCCGCTGAAAATTAAAATAAAAAAATGGCCTACAATGTTCACATTTCCCGAATGAAATCTTTAGGTTCCGTCATGAACGTTAGAAAGCCTTTCCATTGTCCGGTAGTGGAAGAGATTAAGGGGTTGATTGGCCAACTAAAGACTAATCAAGTTGTACCGCACTCATCTAGGCATGTTAGAGTTCCATCTCCGACCTATGATTGGCTAGGTGGAACGCAAGAGTTTTTATGCGGGGTGAAGGATATGGAGCGCTATTTTGAGAGATATCAGATTGTGGACCCCCACAGGATCCCCGTCGCGAGACTTCAATTATTTAGTCGAGCGCAGACCTTCTAGCTCAATGAGGAGAGACGTTTTGGGACATACCTCGAAGAGTCACCTGTAGGTTGGAATATTATGAAGAATCTATTAACGGATGAGTATTACCCTCCCCACAATCGTTCTCAGTCATCTGAAAATCTGAGTGAAACGCCACCTATGATTATGCCTACATCGAACCAGCATGTTCCCTCGTACTCCCGTATGAGGATGTCTCATGATTTTATTTCTCCCCGCCTGGGCACTAGACCAGTTTTTTATCATAGGAGTGGCTATAAGCCTCACGCTAGATCCTTGCTCTGCCAAGATCTGACTATTTCGAGCACTTGTACACCTAACGTTATTGAGACGGAAAATGTTAGGTCCCCTATCCCGCCACCTGTCGTTGTCTCTACTAGAGATGTTATAAAACCGCAGGTTAAGCATAAGCAAATAGTTAAGAGTTGCAAGGAGAACACTACATGTTATGCATGTGGGTTGATTGGCCACTATGCCGTGGAGTCCCCCACAAAGCCTAAGGCTTTGGTTCTTTTAGCTTCGACGTCTAAGCCCGCCACTGAGGGCGATGCCGATTTCTCTGACGACTGTAGTGACGATGAGGAGATTGGATATCCTAGTGACCTGGATGATGATTTCTCCTCTGAGGTACCCCTACCTGGGATTAACCCACCTCCCCTCGACCATATTTCAGGCCCGTCTTCTATGATAGTTGAGGAACCGTACGATGGCCTAGAGTTAGCTGACGTACCTACTGAGTTGGAAGATTTACCTTGTGAGGGATCCGTCCTTTTGGATCGACTAGCGGACTTGTTAGGACACGACTTGATTTTACCTAGTCCGATCCACTTAGTTAAACTGCCGTTATTAGCGACTCCGTTTGATATGACTAGTGGGCTATGTATTGGTGAGTATCCGCCAGTGGGCATGTTTTCATTTGCGACTGCATATGATTTCACGGCGACTATGCATATTGATTTGGTGTCCTCACGACATTGTTACCTGCCAAATCAAATTGCACATATCTTTTCCTCCATCCTGGCACGAACTGCATGTACACATATTGTTGCCTTATTCCAGTGTCTATGAGTTGCATCACTTTCACGTCCGTTCACCTTCGAGAGCTTCTGAATGCAGAATTGATGATTCTAATTTAGTATGGTTAGCCCCCGAGTGGATACCTTCGGGTTCCGTAACAAAATTATTACATTAGAGCGCCGATCCTTTCATGAATTTCAAGAATTTTTGGTTAAATGCAATTTCTTTGGATTTTTATGATGCAATAGGTTTTTCACCGCATTTCAATTTTTCGGATTTAATTTTGCAAATCTAGTCTCCATATGAGCGGCTTTCTCCGACGTTTCTCTCTTCCACTTCAAATTCTCGTGGGTTGAGAGGTGAGATTTTTTTCGTGTCGCACTTCCAATTGGGTTTACTGGTTCTCACATTGGATGGTAAGATTCGCACTGCTTTTCTTTTTGCTGACACATCTACGAGGTTTCCTGCTGTTCTTGCTCATGACAGGTTTTGTTCTATTGTGGATGCCCGCACTGCTGGTCCTGCCTCGTTGATGTCCACTCTTGCTATGCCACTTGTGGATGTTGTTGTCCCTTGCTATTCTCTACCAGGACACTCATCAGGGATGAGTGATTTCAAGAGGGGGAGGATTGATGGAGCCGTCTTCCCTCGGCATGTTGATTTGGAGCGTCCCCCTCTAGACGACGTTGGTGATCTGGTACATGTTGAATACCCGCGTCCTGTTGTTGAAGAAGATTCCCTTCCTGATGATTATGGTGACCCGGATGATGTTTGTGCCGACACACGCTTGATGTTACCTTGCCGCCTCGAGATGAAGATTTGCCATGATATGTTTGGTGCCGTTGTTCGTCGCCATATGGCGTTTGTTGATTTTGATGACCGTTGCCGCAAGCTTGAAGGTTGGGACTTTACCGCGACATCCTCAGCCATAGCCGCGTCAAAATCTCTGCCGCATCTACGCATGAGATTATAATTTTATTGCTTAATTCCAGCATTTTAATTTTAGCATTTTATTCATAATTTCAACATTTTAATTTTGTTCAATTTGGCCTATGTTTAGCCATGGTTGTAGTGCATTTAGCCCCTTGATTGTAATGCCTATAAAAGGCACAACTATGATGTAATTCAAAATGAATTGAAGGAAAAAAAAGAAACCCACTAACCTAATCTCACGGTTTGCTCAAGCCGACCCCCTCCATTTTTCTCTCGGCCTGGCCGAAACCTGACGCCTAGAAGCCCGCCGCCCTGCTGCTATCGCCCCCCATTTGGGCTGTTCCTTGCTGCTCCGGCGACTCCTACCTCCTCCGGTGTGACTCCAAAGAAGGCGGCTCGGTTCTTCCTCATCCGGTGCGACTCCGGTGACCCGTGGAAGTGCGACTCTTCCACCACTATCTTGCTCTTTCCCCTCCTCTCCTCCTCTCTAATTTAAGATTTGGGTAACGATTTCCTCCCCCTAAACTTATGTGAAATTCATCTTGTATTGTGATTGTAGTGGAGACTTTGGTTTCAAAATTTTATCCTAACTATTGATTTAAGTTGCATTTTAAAAATCTGAATTTGTATTGTTTTCAAATACAATTTTTCGCGAAGATTTCCGTAAGGATAGGTCCCCTTGGACGTTTGCAAACCGGGGTTTGTTTAGCCTTTGGTTTCGAATGGATCAGGGGCGGATCCAGGAATTTCAACAAGGGGGGCCAGGAAAAAGTGGCGGACAGATGACCGAAAAGGCCAGTAAAACAAGGGTCGGTGGAGGGATCACGGCGTGGTGCGACCGGGGGAGAAAACCACGGGAAATCGGATGTGTTCACACGGTTTCCCAAATGGGCTGGGCTCGATGGAACATGTAGCGGGCAGCTCGACAAGAAACGACAATCGTACCGTGGGCAGATGTCCTGGGGCTCGGAAAAGGTCGCGCTTCCTCGTACCGAGGCGTTGGAGACGAAAAATATAGCGAACGTATTGTGACGTAACATGTCTCAGGATGATAAAAAAATAGCAGATTAACAAAACCAAAATGAATTAAATCTTAAAACCAAGGAGGAGTGTAATTTATCTGTGTAGGACGGAGCCAGGGAGGAGTTGTAATGGGGGAAAGGTGTTGATGGAGATGGAGAGCAGTTCAGGAGGTGATGTAGTCTAGGGCACCGACGACGGAAATGGAAAGAACTAGAAATGACGAATGTAGTCGTCATCATGTATTTCCACTGTCTGGTGCCCACTCATTGTCTTCTTATCGAGGAAGCTAGGACACGTCAAAACAATCAAACTACGGCGCTTGTAGACTCGAAATGGCTTATCTTCGTCGCAGTGGAGGTAGCCGGAAAGGGAAAGGAGTTAGGGCATGCACGCTCTTTGTTTTGGAGAAAGAAAGATGAAATCACAGGCTCTCCTTTCCATTTCCGAAATTCATACCCGGGCACATGCTAGAGTAAGTCTGTACAAGGCTGGATATGATGCAAGTGTTGTTGTGTTCATCTATTGGCGTAGGGTCATTGCATGCTTGACAAATCAAAGAGGCAGAACAGGTCAAAATGACATCGACTTCGTACATGGGGGGGGGGGGGGCAGACATCGTCCTCCGCTCGTAAAAAATAAATTTGAAGGTCTTCATCTTATCAGAGTCATTTCTCCCTCATCTGGTCACCATTTTTGATGTGTAAGTAGTCAAAATTCATTGGCTCGACGAGAGCAATCCAAATCTACTAATAATTTTGAAAAATTCTTGGGGGGGCCCGGGCCCCCGTCGGCCCCCCCCCCTTAGATCCGCCCATGGAATGGATCAAGAGGATTTGGTATATCCTCATATGGTTTTGTTTTGAGGGTTATATTTGGACTACTTTCCGAATTGAAATCTTAGTCCGGATCGCACTCTATGTGGATGGAAATGTTTGTGATGCGATTTTAGATGTATGGTTAGGATATGATATTAGTAAATGTGTATGTTCGTGCAGGTTTGGGTGGAAAATTCCCCTTGTGAGATCGCGCACTTACAAACGAAACTCTGCCGAAATTTCGAGTTTTGCAGGCATACCACGTGTTCGCTTAAATTCCCCTTAGGAATCCTTTTGCCGTCTCGTGTTTTAATTCCTTAGGGAGTGGCCTACATAATTAGCAAAATCACGTTTTCGCCCAGTTTTTCGGGTGTTCCTTAGAGTTAATCCCCAAGGATCCCTGCTGCAATCTACCGCGTAGAAACCCGAAAACAACGTAGGGAGTCTTCTCCGGCTATTCATGCAATGCAACATCACCGATCCAGACAAACACATCTGGGTAGGCTTCACACACAATGCCTATGCCCGTACTTCGATTCCGGACTCTAAACAGGGGGGACTTCACATATCTACCCCAAGGAACACCGCGCACTCACCGCACACTCGCGGGAGGTTGTTTCCCATGCGGAAAGGAAGAGGACTTCACATGTCCAAGTTGAGAATCATTACCCTTGAAGTCTGCTTAGGCACCATGAAAAACTAGTCGGAAAGAAAGCTTCGCAGGGGAATTCTCTCCACGGATCTGGTCTCGGTTCTCACTTTCGTGCTCCGATGCTCCGCCGGCGGCCGGATTTTCCCCCTTCCTTCTTCCTTGCTCTCTCCTCTCTCTAACTTCTTATAAAGAGACAGTTTAGGATGAAATGAGGAATTAAACCTCTAATCCCGGACTAAACACAAGCAGGAATTCATCTTGGCCGTTAGATCTTATTTAAAGAAAACGAACGACTAAGATTAGCCTGAAATTCCTTAAGCCTGGGCCGAACACGGCTTTGCACACGGCCGTGTCCCAGGTCGTGTGCCTTGATCCAGCCGCGAATATCGAGCATAGAAAAGGACACGGGTTGGGACATGCCCGTGTCCCAACCTGACACGCCCGTGTCGGGTCCTCGACACGCCCGTGACCAGGGGCCGTGTCACGAATAACCGCCACGCCAACCGTCACGTCGCTTGGTGGACACGGGTGGTGACACGCCCGTATCACACGTGACAAGCCCGTGTCAGACAGTACACACCCGTGTTCAGGGCCGTGTCCCTAAGTCGACACAGGGCCAAACTTCTAGAGGAGTACACGGCCATGTGACACGCCAGTGTCACAGGCCGTGTGCCTGACACGCCCTATGACACGCCAGTGTCACAGACCGTGTTCGACACTCAACGCTCGTCGACCTCAACTCGACTACCCGAGCACGAAACGCCCAGTGACACGCCCGTGTCATAGGCCGTGTTCACCCTTCCTAAACAAAAACTTGGCTCAAAATACCGCCCGGTTCACTTCTGAGTTTCGGGGCGTTACAAATCTCCCCCCTTAAAGAATTTCGTCCACGAAATTATGCAAAGGTGCACAAAAACAATTAAATGTTACCTGATGGAAATAATTCGGGGTACTCTTCCAACATAGATTTCTCTCGATCCCAAGAAGGCTCTTCTCGTCCACAGTTATCCCAACGAACTTTAACCATTCGTATTTCCTTGTTGTTGAGCCGTTTGACTTCAAAGTCTTCAATGCGAACTGGCTTGACCTTGGTTGTCAACCCATTATCAATCGGCACTTGATCAACCGCAACAACCTGAGAAGGCTCTTGCACCACCTTTCGCAATACCGAAACGTGGAATACATCATGTAGCCCACTCAACTCCACCGACAACTTCAATCGATATGCTGCTTCGCCAATCCGCTCCAGGATCTCAAACGGTCCAAGGTATCTTGGACTCAGCTTCTTCAAGCGTCGAATCCGCGAGACACCCTTAAATGGCTTGATTTTCAAGTACACCCAATTTCCAATGCTGAACTCGACATTCCTATGCTTGGCATTATAGTATTTTGCCTGTCTGTCTTGGGCGATCTTTAACAATTCTAGAATCATACGTATCATTGAAGTTGCATCTTCTACTACCTGATGCTTGTATAACTTTGACTTGCCTGTCTCCAACCAAGATGACGGCGTACGACACTTTCTCCCATAAAGGGCCTCGAAAGGTGCCATACCAATACTCACTTGAAAACTATTATTGTATGCAAACTCTACCATGTACAAGTGATCTTACCACTGCTTTCTGAAATCCAAGACGCACATGCGAAGCATGTCCTCCATTGTCCTGTTGACCCTTTCAGTCTGACCATCCGTCTGCGGATGAAAGGCTCTGCTGAAACACAGCTTAGTTCCCAACAACTTATGCACCAGCCTCCAGTTATTTGACGTGAAGCGTCCGTCTCGGTCACTAACAATACTGCATGGCACACCATGCAACCGTATAATATTATCCACATAGAGCTTGGCTAACTTTTCCACCGGATCTTCCTTCCTATTCGGGATGAAGTGCGACACCTTTGATGGAGACGACGGCCCTCAACAAGTTGAAGATGAAGATGGTATGCTTACATAAGTTATCTCTCCGCCTCCAAGTAAATATTTGCGGCGCCGTGACGATCATGTGGAGCGACGCCAAAAGATCCGCCCGCGGTGCAAACCAATCTAATGATAGCTTAATTAAATCATTTTTATGTTTCTTTAATTTGGAATGTCTATGGCAATGTTTATGCTATGTTGTGTTTTAGTTTATTGTGTGTTGTTTTATTTATTTATTATGGGCTGCAAATAACCGAACTCCTGATGTAGCCTATATATAGGCAAGTATGTTTTCATTATGGATTATTGAATGAGAAAATATTGAAACCCTAACTTTTCCCCCTCTTGAGATTCCACTTTTCCCTCTCCTTGGCCGAACTCCTCTTTTTTCTCCCTCTCCTTGGCTGCCGACCATCCTCTCCTCCCTTCCTCCTTCTTGGATCCTATTCTCCTCCCTCCTTCCCTCTTCTACTTGCAAAATCGAGCCCTCCTCTTCCTCTTCAAGAAAAGCCGACCACTTGCAACCTCCCATAGCCGCCGGCCTCCACCTCCATCACCACCTGATCCCCCCTTTCATCATCAAACCTGACCACCACCTCTCCTCCACAAAACCGATCTCATCCCTCTCAAGCAAAATCCGACCAGCTCACATATCATCTTCCCAAAACCGACTCCTCTTCTCCATCCCTTGCAAACCGACCTAAAGTCTATTTCCACCATTGGGGAAAATCCGGCCAAGGCAAGAAGAACTTCCCCTTGAGGATCTCCAACACCGGCATGAAGCGACAAGGGCGAGCAAGATTTTCATCTCCTTCCAGCGCAACTCCGGCGGAGCCGTTGAGGGACAATCTAAGTAGAGAGTAATCAGAATCACCCATTCCGATTGGGTAACGAATCCTTCCTACCTCCCGTGTGATTTCCTTTCTTAGATTAAGTTTTGTGGTGGATTTATCTTCGGTGTTGTTTTAGATAAGCTTGAAATGGTATCGTGGATTTCTTTGCATGCTTTGTAATTCCCTTTATTATTGTTTTATATTCGAGAAGGTTTGGAGAACCTCGTTTCACTTTTGTTGGGAGAGATCTACCCATTCCGAATCGAACTTTTCGGTAGAACTCTTTTGGTACAACACCGCTTGGTCGGACCCAATATTGGTCCTTTTAGCTCGATCGAACCTTTGCCTCATAGCCCTTATTGGATCCAAACCGGATTGGCTACCCGTATGCTAGCATAATATTAATAGACTTAATTGCGTGGTGTCGCGTAGAGCGATTGTGTGAGTGTAGGGATTGGATCGAAAAGTGATGTGGCGTTAGACCGTAGTTCTATTCGGTGTGAAACGTGCAAACCTACATCAATTTGGTATCAAAGTGAGGTTCACGTCAATTTCCTAATTTGAACCCCTCTCCCATCTTGTGGCACGTTACCCGCACTTCTGTTTGCACGTTAGTTGTCAAAAATCACAAATTTTTTTTTTTGGTCTGCCAATAGCGGCTTAAATTTCTTATTTTTCAGCAAAAAATTTAAAAAAAATTAATTAATAACCTTCATATTTTATTCTGCAAGAAAATCTACTTTATATTAATATTACCCTAGTGGTTAAGCGGGAACAATTCCGACAATCCTATTTTATTTGGGTCAGTTTACTTTTCTTTGCATGTGCACAAGTATCAGATCGAGTTTTCTCTCCGGTTCTTACGATTAATGCCTATGGCGTTCACGTTTCTCGTTTGGACTATTGGTATGAAAAATCCATGGCTAAGCCTCCCCCTAGGCAACGCCATATTTATCTTACCTATGACGGTTTAGGGTATCCTAAAAATTTTAGGGATTGGCTTAATGAGATAGAACTTCATTTTGACTGTCGCGAATGGGAGGACCTCCAAAAGGTTCACTTCGCCTGAGAGCAGTTTATAGGTCGAGCCCAGTCATTTTGGATAAACGAAGAGCGTCGTGTATGTAATTATAAACACACGTGGTGGGCGATGCGTAGCCTCCTCTCGGATCAATTTGATCATGCCAATCTCCATACTACTAACGCCAAACCTTTGAGTGAGTATCGTTATGGCTCTAGTTCCATACTAACCTTTAGGACTGACTATAAACCTAACACCCAGATCAAATAGCACATTACTGATGATTTGGCTCCCCTTTAACAAGAGAATAAGTCGGTCTCAGAGTACCTGCAACTATTTAAGGATATGATGGTTAGGTGCCGTGTGAAGGAATTGCCCGAGATGACCCTCTCTAGGTTTCGTAGGGGGTTAAGCCCTTTCATCCAGAGTAAGTTATTGCATTATTTGCACACTGACCTAGAAACCACCTTCGGTACGACATTGGAAATTGAGAAGCACCATATTCCTAGGCCTAAGGTTTCCTCGTTTCGGACGACCACTACTTATGAGTCTAGTGGCATATCTGATTTTGGATCTATTGAGCGATCTTCGCCGATTATCCCTGTAGACCTTTTTGAGTCTCCCCCTGAGTTGTCTAGTCTAGATGTGGACTCTCATGTTGAGTCTAAGGTAATGTCTAGGATCGTGCCCGTCACTGAGGACGAGGCTGTTACCTCTGACGATTATAGCAACGATGAGGATATTGGTTACCCTAGTGACCTGGATGAGGATTTCACCTCTGAGGAATCCTCTCCACTCCCTGTCGACGATATTTTGGAGCCATCTCCCTTGGTTATTATGGAGTCTTCAGTCGACCCAGTGTTGTTAGATGTTTCAACAGTGTTGGAAGAGTATTCGTGGGATGAAAGTTTATCTTGGGGTGAAGATAGCCTAATATGTGAGAATAGCACA
Organism: Platanthera zijinensis; assembly: GCA_039513925.1. NCBI lineage: Eukaryota > Viridiplantae > Streptophyta > Magnoliopsida > Asparagales > Orchidaceae > Platanthera > Platanthera zijinensis. Next base: position 158,279,609 of record CM077088.1, read on the forward strand.
TGGCCTTTTTTTATCCATACTAGTGTTGTGTCTGTTCACCCTAGTTTTGAGAGCCCTCTCGAAACTATGATCCCCGTCGTGTAAGAGTGTAATATTACACCCGCTGAGAAAATGCCTGAGTCGGTAGACATTTTGGCTGAGTCAGTAAAGTCACCTTACATTGAGAGTTTACCTAATATTGACTTGGAGGATGACCTGTTCGGACTTGAGCTGGTTCCTTTTAGATCGAGATATGTTGAAGGTTGTTCTGATGACCCTGTTGTATTGGACGTTCCGACTGATTGGGAAGATTTACCGTTTGTGAACGAATTATGCTTGGATAATTTTAGCGTTATGAGCCCGAACGATAGTTCTTTGATGAAAACACCTTTATCTGAAGTTCCTGAATTACAATTTTTATCGGGCTTGATTTTCCCCTTTTATGAGACCATTACCGATTCTAAATTAATCGACGAGACTAGCGTATTAGACGAAATGGTAAGCGAGGAAGTGGTATTTTTGGACGATTATTTAGTCTTACCCCCGGTTGAAAGTTCTTTGATGTTTTCTTCGATTGGTAAAATTAATTCTGATTTGGATTTTCCGGGTTTGATTTCACCAACCCTTCCTCCTATTTTTGTGCCCGCTTTCGTAGATGTTTTAGGCAGTTGAATCAGATGGCCTAGACTGATTTGTTGTGACACGCCCACTATATTAGTTCCTGTATTAACGATGTCTCCGTGCTTAGGTCTTAGTCATTTGAGCGCGCTAGTTTCTGGTGTGTTCGCCGCTCTGCGTAGATCTGATGATGCGTCACATTTGACTATGCTTTTCTTTGTGTGTCCGGCTACGTCTCTACACTCGTGTACTCCTTATTCTCTGACTATTTTGACACTGGAGGTGGTGTCACTTTCACACACTTATATTCCACACCTGGTCACGCGAATTTACCCCCCGCCATTTGATGACCCCTTTTCCCACTCGTTAGTGACCACGGTTAGGCCACATGAGTTTTATCACTCGCACCTGTTGCTACACCCGGGAGCGTTCAGCTCTACTAGTATTTATGATGAGTGGTTTCCCTTGGCATATCTTCATGCCAAGCGTGATTATATTAATTATAAAAGTTGAACTGCGACGCTCACGCCTATGAATATCATCTTTGATTTTAAGGCTCCCATCCCTCCGGACTTAACTCCTTTATTCTCTGAATTTGGGGTGAGTCACATAGTGCATGGGTTCACACCACATGGTAGCAAGTTATCTAGGCGCATTTTAATAGAATTAATCACTCTGGCGGCATCTCATTACTTACCCTCTTGTTTGTCGGTTAAACTCACTCTAGATTATGCTCGTTATGATCCCCTCTTATATAAGCACACTAGTAAAGCAATATCCAATCCAATTATTTCGTATCATATTCATGCTAGCTTACATAAAATAGCATCTTACTATAAGGTGATCGATTTAGTTTTGGTGCGTCTCGACCCTGAACAGATGCCTTCAGGCACTTTAGAAATTTGGTAATTTGGTAAGCTGGACCTTTGTCGGATATTAATGAAATTTGGAGAATTTGCATATCATTTGAAGCTTTCCATTGATTGGGGTATCACCGCTAATTTTAATGTTTCTAATTTAATGCCTTATGATTCTCCACCACTTGATTTATCTGTCTGTCCGTTTGGGTTCACTTTGTTCTCTTTGGGGTTGGGTTTTGAGTTTATGCTTGGATTGTTTTCTTCTTCGGTCTTCCCTGGAGGTATGTTGGATGTTGATGCTGAATTTTGTTTTCCTTTATTGCCTAACGCTTCTCCAAGGTTCCCTAGGAACATATTTTTGCATGACAGGATACTCTAGGTTGTTGTGCTCTTCTCTCTAAGTGGGGTTGTCTGCCACTCTGAGGTTTTATTGGATGATGCTTTCCCGCACTAGTACTTTCAGACCTACTCATTGGTGATGAGTACTTTTAAGCGGGGGAGGATTGATGGAGACGACGGCCCTCAACAAGTTGAAGACGAAGACGACATGCTTACGAAAGTTATCTCTCCGCCTCCAAGTAAATATTTGCGGCGTCGTGACGATCATGTGGAGCGACGCCAAAAGATCCGCCCGCGGCGCAAACCAATCTAATGATAGCTTAATTAAATCATTTTTATGTTTCTTTAATTTGCAATGTCTATGGCAATGTTTATGCCATGTTGTGTTTTAGTTTAATGTGTGTTGTTTTTATTTATTTATTATGGGCTGCAAATAGCCGTACTCTTGATGTAGCCTATATATAGGCAAGTATGTTTTCATTATGGATTATTGAATAAGAAAATATTGAAACCCTAACTTTTCCCCCACTTGAGATTCCTCTTTTCCCTCTCCTTGGCCGAACTCCTCTTTTTTCTCCCTCTCCTTAGCCGCCGGCAATCCTCTCCTCCCTTCCTCCTTCTTGGATCCTATTCTCCTCCCTCCTTCCCTATTCTACTTGCAAAACCGAGCCCTCCTCTTCCTCTACAAGAAAAGCCAACAACTTGCAACCTCCCATAGCCGTCGGCCTCCACCTCCATCACCACCCGAGCCCCCCTTTCATCATCAAACCCGACCACCACCTCTCCTCCACAAAACCGATCTCATCCCTCTCAAGAAAAATCCGACCACCTCACATATCATCTTCCCAAAACCGACCACCCCCCATACCCTACCAAAACCTACCCCTCTTTTTCATCCCTTGCAACCAAACCTAAAGTATATTTCCACCATTGGGGAAAATCCGGGCAAGGCAAGAAGAACTTCCCCTTGAGGATCTCCAACACCGACGTGAAGCGACAAGGGCAAGCAAGATTTTCATCTCCTTCCGGCGCAACTCCGGCGGAGACATTGAGGGACGATCCAAGTAGAGAGTAATCGGAATCACCCATTCCGATTGGGTAATGAATCCTTCCTACCTCCCGTGTGATTTCCTTTCTTAGATTAAGTCTTGTGGTGGATTTATCTTTGGTGTTGTTTTAGATAATCTTGAAATGGTATCGTGGATTTCTTTGTATGCTTTGTAATTCCCTGTATTATCGTTTTATATTCGAGAAGGTTTGGCAAACCACGTTTCACTTTTGTTGGGAGAGATCTACCCATTCCGAATCGAACTTTTCGGTAGAACTCTTTGGTACAACACCGCTCGGTCGGACCCAATATTGGTCCTTTTAGCTCGATCGAACCTTGGCCTCATAGCCCTTGTTGGATCCAATCCGGATTGGCTACCCATATGCTAGCATAATATTGATAGACTAAATTGCGTGGTGACGCGTAGAGCGATTGTGCGAGTGTAGGGATTGGATCGAAGAGTTACGTGGCGTTAGACCGTAGTTCTATTCGGTGTGAAACGTGCAAGCCTACATCAACCATTGTCAATCTATCTACGACCACCCAGATGGCGTCATTTCCCCTTTGCGACCTTGGCAAACTATGCACAAAATCCATGGAAATGTTGTCGAACTTCCATTCCGGGAAAGGCAAGGACTTTAAGAAACCTCCTGGTTTCTGGCACTCTGCCTTTACCAAGGCACATGTTTGGCACTTTGCCACATACAGTGCTACATCCTTCTTCAGCCCTGGACACCAAAACAACTTCTTCATGTCCCTATATATCTTCGTGCTCCCCGGGTGGATTGAGTACTTGGTATGATGAGCCTCGTACATCAACTCCTCCTGAAGACTATCCGCACTAGGAATACATAGGCGACCGTCCTTCCTTAGCAGTCCATCCACAACTACAAACTGAGAATTTGACCCATCCAACAATTCATCCAATGCCTGCTTCATACTACTATCCTTAACCAAAGCCCGCTGAATCCTATCAACTAGGTCGTATTGCACCTCTGTCCAACACAATATTGCTTTAGCACTAGTCTACTTGTCGACGCAATAGATCTCCAATGCCTCCAAATCACGGATTAATCTCTCATCATGCACCGCCAACCAGTTGGCCTGCGCCGGAGCCCTACGACTCAAAGCATCCGCCACTGCATTTCCTTTCCCAGGCACATAATGTATCTTGAAAGTGTAGTCCCCCAAGAACTCCATCCACCTTCGCTGCCTCATGTTCAGGTCCTTCTGATCTAGTAAATACTTCAGGCTCTTATGATCGGTGTAAATGTCGACCTTTACACCGTACAGATAGTGCCTCCACAGCTTTAGAGCAAATATCACGGCCACTAATTCCAAGTCATGGACCGGATAATTTCTCTAATGGTCCTTCAACTGTCGTGATCCGTACGCTATTACTCTCCCATGCTGTAGCAGAACACGACCCAAACCACTGCCCGAAGCATCACTATAAATTTCAAATCCTTCGGACCCACTCGGCGAACACAAGATTGGTTCCGAGATCAACCGCCTCTTCAACTCTTCAAAAGCCTGCGTGCACTCCAGCGTCCACACAAACTTTTGATCCTTCCTTATCAACGTCGTGAGTGGTAGCGCGATCCGTGAGAAATTCTCCACGAAGCGCCTGTAGTAGCCGGCAAGCCCCAGAAAGCTCCGGACTTCTGCCACCGTAGTCAATACTGGCCACTCCTGAATCGCCGCTATCTTCGTCGGATCCACCGTTATGCCTTCACACCTAACAATATGACCAAGGAACGCGATTGAGGATAACCAGAACTCACACTTGGAGAACTTAGCATACAATTGATTCTTCCTCAACGTCTCCAGTACAATATGTAGATGTTTGAAGTGATCATCCTCACACCGCGAGTACACCAAGATGTCATCGATAAATACTATCATGAAATGGTCCAGGTACTCTTTGAACGTTTTGTTCATCAAATCCATAAACATGGATGGCGCATTGGTCAACCCAAACGGCATGACCGTAAACTCGTAATGCCCAAACCGTGTGCCGAACGCTGTCTTTGGGATGTCACTTTCTCCTATCCTTAGTTGGTAGTATCCGGATTTCATATCTAGCTTCGAATATTCCATTGAACCAACCAACTAATAAAATAGATCATAAATCCTTGGGATCAGATACTTATTCTTTACCGTAAGTTTGTTCAACTCCCGATAATCTATACAAAGTCGCAAACTCCCGTATTTCTTCTTAACGAAAAGGACCGGTGCGCTCCAAGCCGACGAACTTGGACGCACATACCCTTGATCTAACAACTCTTGAAGTTGTACCTTTAACTCCGTCATCTCAATAGGCGCTATACGATACGGAGAGCGTGACACCGGTTTGGCACTCGGCACTAGTTCAATAGTAAAATCAATCTCCCGCTGAGGAGGGGCTCCCGGGAGATCGTCTAGAAATACATCAGGATACTCGGACACCACTACAATACTGTCTAGACTAGGATTAGGCGTTGAAGCCTATACTGAAATGACAAACAGCTCAGCCCCAGACCGAACTGCCCTAATCACCTGAAGAGCCGACATCATAATCTTGCTCGACCCTTTCATGCCCGCAAACGTAGTCTCCCGCTAAGCATTCAGTCCCAACTTAACCTCTTTTCGGTTACAGTCTAAGCATGCTCGCAGCTCCGAAAGCCAGTCCATTCCAAAGATTACATCGAACTCTACTAACGGCAGCACCGACGCTTGCAAATTGAACTCCTGATCCCCAATCCGCAACTTTACCACGCAGACTTTATCCGCGCGCATTGAGCACCCATTGGGTAACAACTCATCGAGCTTATCCTTTACCATCGAAGAAGGGACTCCGATGAGAGATACGAATCTTTCGGACAAGAAGGAATGCAAAGCTCCCGTATCAAACAAGGCTCTCGCCGGACTATCGAAAATTAACACAAAGCCTAGCACCAAGATTTATAAGCTAACATATAAAAAAAGTTACGGTTACAAAAGCTAAACAAAAAATATTTAACTCATACCTGTCACCATGTCAGCTTGCTTAATGGACTCTTGTCGACCAAGGTTATAAACTCTAGGCTGGGCTAGAGCATGGTGGGATGCGGTCGACTCCGCCGCCTTCCCCTTTTCCTCATAAGTTGCTCAAGTCCTCTTCTCGGACTTTGCACATCCGCTCTTACACTCACGTGCAAAATGCCCCACCTTTCCACAGTTGTAGCACGCTCCTGGGACTCGACTTGAGTTTACCCCCATCGCACCAGATGAAGGGGCTGAACTTGAAGTCTTCTACTTTTTTTTCCATCTGCGGAAACCAGACTTTGAACTCGGTATTTTGAACTCTAACTTCTTTTCCCCTAGCTCCTTCTTTTCTTGAACTTTCTTCGTGACCCTTTACAGAGACCGAGCTGCATTAACCAAGGCTAGGAAGCCATGTGCTTTAGGCCCAACAAGGAGTAGCTGTAGGTCGCCCCGTAGGCCCTCATAAAATCGGTTTGTCTTCCGCTCTTCTTCAGTAAACGTAGCACCAGCATAATGACCTAACCGAGTAAACTCGTGGAGATACTCATCCACGCTACTCGCTCCATGAGTCAGTCTAAGGTACTTATTCTCCATCTCAAGCTTCTGGGCAAAAGGTAGGTATCTGGCCAAGAAAAACCTTGAGAATTCCTCCATCGGTACTTTGGCAAGTTGCCTTCCCACTAAAAGATGAACCTCCAACTCATCCCACCACATCCTTGCCTCACCAGCCAATAAGAAGGTCGCTATTGTGGTCTTCTGCCACTCCGCAGTTTCTGTGGCGGTCATGATCCTCTTCATCGTAGAGAACCAATCCTCAGCTTGAGTTGGCGTTCCCATCCCGTCGAACACCGGGGGATTAAAGCTCATCACATGCTTGAGCCGTTTCTCCGTGGCTCTCCTTGGTAATACCGGATCAACTGCCACGCATTCTACCACTCCCAGCTCTGCCACTCTAATCGGTTCTTGCTCATTAGCAGGTGGTGCGGGCTGCACTTTTTGGGCATTGATCATAGAAAAGACTACTTCAGCCACCAATCTGATGGTTTCTGTTGAAGGAGGTGTTGTAGGCACGTCACTCGGTGCACTACTTTCCACCGATTGTGGATGTTCCGATTGCCAAGCACCGCTCCTAGGAACCTATAATAGCATAAACGCTTGATTAGGAGACACACAAATTGCTAAAAGCAATCACTGGAACACTCACTTTCCTCAAAACAAGTGTATTTTTTTCATTCCTAAGTGGACATTAATGGGTTATTTTATGTTATAACGATTACGCACATAAATGTGCTTACCACCCCTTAAAAGAATTCGCCCACAAATTCAAATACAGACGACCGACACCCTATTCTGATACCAAATTGTAATAACCCCATCCGTCGTATGACATATAACAGAAGGTCCAGCTGGAACCCAACGCCATATACCACGGACAGTCTGAAGGGTTACGAAATAATACGAAATACTCAACTACTCGTCCTAACACAGAGCATTCTAGCGGAAGCTTTTAAACAGTTAAAGAGAACCCAGAATTTGCACAACCACGGCATGAATGTCCACTATACCACAAGAATGAAATACATCAAATACACAAAAGAGTACATGACCTTAAGGCCTTACAAATGTTCATTTGACAATATAATGTTTTACATACATTGGCTCACAGGCCGGCCACACATGACAAAAGTAAAAAACGGTTCGCTTGGCCTTCGAGGGCTAGCTCAGCAACATGGGCTTCAACCCGCTACTTGGCGCTTTGTCCCGCAGCACCTGCAAGCAACATTCAACCGCACGGTGGCAAACAAAGCAACTGTCAGCTAAAGCTGACCAAATTATAACGACCCCGCCCCTTACTCGGTATGGCAGTGCTCCTTCCCTGCATATCATTAGCCCATCTAAATAGTAAAGTGCAAATATATATTTCGCCACAGGTGTAGGCTCGCTCGGCCAAACACCCCGTGCACTCAGGGCACATGCTCAGTGAATCCGGTCAATTCCGTGGCTTCACCACCACCCTCAGGATGGCAAACATCGTAAGCATTTTTGAGTCTTTCCGACCGCAGTCAAAGACACCAGACTATGCCAACGGCTAGTTCCACATAAGGGCCTCTAGCACTGACCTGCAAAGCGGAGGTCTGTTTCCACCCGCCCGTTGCTCAAGCCGCCTAGTCACTTTAAGACGTACGCGCGGGCCAAGCTTCATCCAAAGACTAAAACATTTCAAAACATCACATAACCCCGTTATATTCAAGGCTGGCTCCCCGGCCGCCAAGTTAGCAGAATCACGTTTCTGCCAAGTTTTTCGGGTGCACCTTGGAGTTTATCCCCAAGGATCCCTGCTGCAATCTACCGCGTAGAAACCCGAAAACAATGCACAGAGTCTTCTCCAGCTATTCATGCAATGCAACATCACCGATCAAGACAAACACGTCCGGGTAGGCTTCACATATAATGCATATGCCCGTACTTTGATTCCGGACTCTAAACAAGGGGGACATCACATATCTACCCCAAAAACATTGCACACTCACCGCACACTCGCGGGAGCGGGTTTCCCATGCAGAAAGGAAGATGACTTCACATGTCCAAGTTGAAAATCGTTACCCTTGAATTCTGCTTAGGCACCATGAAAAACTAGTCGGATAGAAAGCTTCGCAAGGGAATTCTCTCCATGGATCTGGTCTCGGTTCTCACTTTTGTGCTCCGATGCTCCGCCGGCGGCCGGATTTCCCCCCTTCATTCTTCCTTTCTCTCTCCTCTCTCTAACTTCTTAGAAAGAGAGAGTTTAGGATGAAATGAGGAATTAAACCTCTAATCCCGGACTAAACATAAGCAGGAACTCATTTGGGCCGTTAGATCTTATTTAAAGAAAATGAACGGCTCAGATTAACCTGAAATTCCTTAAGCCTGGGCCGAACACGGCTTTTCACACGGCCGTGTCCCAGGCAATGTGCCTCGATCCAGCCGCGAATATCGAGCACAGAAAAGGACATGGGTTGGGACAAGCTCGTATCCCAACCTGATACGCCCGTGTCGGGTCCTCGACACCCCCGTGACCAGGGGCCGTGTCACGAATAACCGCCACGCCAACCATCATGTCGCTTGGTGGACACGGGTGGTGACACGCCCGTGTCACATAGTACACGCCCGTGTTCCGGTCCGTGTCCCTCAGTCGACACAGGGCCAATCTTCCAGAGGAGTACATGGCCATGTGACATGCCCGTATCACAAGCCGTGTGCCTGACACGCCCTATGACACGCCCGTATCACAGGCCATGTTCGAGCACTCAACGCTCGTGGACCTCAACTCGACTACCCGAGCACGACACGCCCTGTGACACGCCCGTGTCATAGGCCGTGTTCACCCTTCCTAGACACGAACTTGGATCAAAACACCGCCCGGTTCACTTCTGAGTTTCGTGGTGTTACATCCGAGGTGTAAGATTTGAGGAAATCTGAGTTTGGTGAAGTAGCTAAATCTGCCCTTCATGAGAGATAGGCGAGGCGGGACAATGGACGTAACTAGGGGAACCACTATAAAATCTCTGAGTTTGTGTGCTTATTATTTAAGATTATTTTTATTCCGCAAAAAGACGCAAATATCACCTATTCACCCCCTTTAGGTGATTTAGGTAGATGCTAGATACTTTCAATTAGTATCAGAGAGGCGTTTTTGTTCGATAAGGATAACACCTTGAACAAGATCCCTGATCTAGCGTTCAAAGATTTCACACTTTTACCATGGATAGAAGAAAAGATATTTCATCTATGAAGCTACCGGTGTGTACCAAGGAAAACTTTCCAATATGGAAAGAACGAGTACGGTTCTTCATGGAAGTTGTTGATCCAAGGATCTTTTAGATAGTGGAAGTAGGACCTCACATCCATACTCAACCGTCAACGATAAACCCAGCAATCATGATTCCAAAGAAGATGATGGATCTTACTAAGGATGAGATTGCCTTTGTCTCCCTTGACAAGAAGGCTAAGAATATCATAGCAAGTGTTGTGGACAATTCCATGCTCTATAAATTATTCCACTACAAGTCTGCTAAAGAGATTTGGGACTGTCTTGTTGTCCTTATGGAAGGTACCAAAGAAGTTAGAGACGATCAGAGATCGTTGTTGAACCTGGAATACGAAGCTTTCAAGCAAAGTGCAAATGACTCCATTGCTGACAACTTCGAAAACTTTTTCAAGATTGTCAATAGCCTCAGGAACTATGGTCGCACATTCACTAACAGTGAACTCAACGACAAGTTTCTAATATCCCTGACTAAGGAATGAGACACCAAGGTGGTTATCATTAGATAATTTGGGAAGCTGCCAGAGATAGATCCACAGAACCTGTTCGGAAAGCTGCTCTCCTATGAGCTTCAAATGAATACACGTAAGAAGGAGGAGAAGAACAATAAAACGTCTTGCAAATAAAAGTCTGTGTCTCTGAAGGCAGAAGGTTCAAGAAAATCTAAAGTTGTGTCACCTATAAGGACACGAGCTCCCGACACTCTAGAAGACTCTGAGCCAAGCACGTCTGGCTCTGAGCTATCTGATGGAGAATTTTCCCTCATCTCCAAACAATTCAAGAAGCTGCTGAGCAAGAGGAGACAAATAAAGAATAAGTCATCCTCTTCAGACTACAAAAGATCACTCGTGACGGTGATCGAACGACTAGAAGCTACAACAAAGAGGACAGATACAAATCCAAACCGAACAAAATGGTTTCCTCTGATGTTGTTTGCTACTGTTGTAACAAATCAGGTCACATGATTGCGGAGTTTCCTTACAAGAAGAAAGATAACTCTAAGAAGGATGAGAGGAGATCCTTAAAAGGGAAGAGGAAATAAGAAAAGTGCTTCGTCGCCAAAAAGTCGAAGACTCTCAACGATCGTGACTCGAGTGAGTAAAGTTTTGAAAACAAAGAAGCTTACATTGGGCTTATGGCTCAATCTGACGAGAAAGTGCGCGACTCCGAATACCATGGGAAGGTAAACTCGCACACCATTCTTTCAAAATCTGAAACTTCCTCCAATGGTCATGAAGACTACTCCTCTAATGAGAATGAATCAGAGTTGATGGATCAGCACGAGCACTTGTTAAAGGCTTTCGACAAATACTGAAAGGTAGTCCGAAAGCAAGTTAAGGACATTGCCTCCCTCAAGGCAGTGGAAGCAAACTTAATGGAAAAAATTGCACGATTACTTCCTCTCAAAGATGAAGTCCACTCCTTGAAAGAGGAACTCAAGGACTCGGCTGAGAAGTTAAAACTGAAGGAAAAATATCTTGATGAGCTGGAAGAAAAGCTCGCGGTGGAGAGAAAACTCGTTGAGAGTTACTTCCTCTCATAAATGATTTCTCCGCTCATGAAGAAGGGTAGTGGTCTTTGACACGTTGGTGTAAAAGGTAAGGCTGCCAAGAAGGCTAACGCCAATGAAAAGGGGAAGGCACACATGGATCAACCTTCATTCTGGAAAGTAATCTTTACGACGAACATGTTTGACCTTAAGTCGTCCTATGGTAGTCATGCTAGGCCTACTCATGTAGAGCCCGAGAATAGATACCAGGGATGGACCCGTCCCCGTGACTTTGGTGCCAACGTGTTCAAAGCACCGTTTGAGGAAATTCAGATGAAGAGTTATGGTCATATGTGCATGGCCATAACAATAAGAAGGCACCAAAAGCTAAATCTGTTGTGACTAAGGCTAAAAAGATGGGAAACCCCTATATATGCTGCAACTAGGAGGCCTCCACCTCTAAGAATGCCACCCCTGATAGACCCCACGTAGAAGGGTAAAGTAGGAGTACAAACGAAGGTACAATATATTCGACTGCTGGTGCTGCGGCAAAATTGGTCATTTTGGCGCAGATTGTTAGTATAACCCTGTCAATCTTGTAACTCCTAGAGTTAGCTATGCGAGACCGACCACTCATAAGGCAAATGTTCCTAGGGGGAGTATGCTGAACAGGAACCAAGGACCCAAATACGTTTGGGTTCTTAAGGTAAACTGATTTATTTTTGCAGGAATGTACAAAGGCCAATAGAACTCCGATTTGGTATTTGGACAGTGGATGCTCTCGACACATGACTGGGACAAGAAGCCTTATGTGTGATTATACTCCAGCCAAAGACGGACCAAAAGTCATCTTTGGAGGATCAGACCGGGGAACAATAATAGGTTATGGTATGATTTCCAATGGCGTATTCTCTTTTACAGACGTTGCTTATATTGAAGGATTGCACCATAATCTCATAAGCATAAGTAAACTATATGATAATGGATACATCGTTGAGTTCTGTAAGGACAAGTGTTTGATAAAAACATCTGTAAATTTGGAGACGGTCTTAACAAATACTTGGAGCAGAAATATTTTATGTTTAAATTTTCTTTGTTTAGACACTTCTACCCCAGTGTGTTTTATTACAAAAAGTAGTGCTTCTCTCTGTGACCAATGACACAAGAGATTAACACATATTAATTTTAAAATCTTAAATATGCTATTTTCTCACATCTTAGTACGCGATGGCCCAAGAATAAATTGCCTTAAAGAGAGTCCATGTCACTCCTGTCAAATGGGAAAGTAGACACGAGCTACCTTCAAGGGTATTACTGAGAAAGATTCTTCTCGAAGCTTATACTTGATTCACATGGACTTATTCAGTCCTATGCCCATTCACAGCTTATGAGGTAAGGTCTATACATTAGTAATCATTGATGACTACTCGCATTTGACTTGGGTGTTCTTTCTGAAATTCAAATCAGACACCTTCGCGTCTTTCACTAATTTTGTCTAGCAAATTCAGAACAAACAAAACTGCTTAGTGGTCAAAATCAGAAGTGACCATAGAATAGAGTTTGAGTGTAGTGCCATGACAAAATTCTGTGAAATTTAAGGTGTCTTTCATGAGTTTTCCTCCCCGCGCACTCCACAACAAAATGGAGAAGCTGAGAGAAGGAATAGAACCTTAATTGAAGCTTGTACAACCATGTTGAATGACGCTTCACTTCCGGAATACTTCTCTGCTAAAGTAGTCAACACGTCTTGTCACGTGAAAAGCAGAGAACTCATCAAAAAAAGCTATTGTAGGACCCCCTATGAGCTATTGAAGGGCAAAAAACTGACTGTGTCCTACTTTAGAATCTTTGGAAGCAAATGCTCCGTACTTAATAATGCGAAGTATTATCGCACAAAGTTTAGTGAAAAATGTTTTCAAGGTATTTTTGTAGGATATAGTAGCCATATTAAGGCATATAGGTTTTTAATAAGAAAACCCTGGTGGTAGAAGAGACTATACATGTTGTATTTGATGAGACAAGCCTGCTCCATAGCAACTCGTCTAGTGCTATTGGTGCAGATGCAGGTACAAAGTTCAAGGAGCTAAGCATGGATGAAACTCTCAAGGATGGCGGTCCAAGCTCAGTCAAGATCGTCGATCTAGGCTTGGTGGATGAAGAACCCCTAGAGGAAGAATTGCCTCAACCCAGAGAGGTTGCGCAAGATGTTGCAGGTCCTGCTGAAGCAAGGGCAAGGAATCTAGTGTTTCGACACCTATGAGATCACCCAGCTGATCAGATCATTGGAGAGCCAGGAGACGGTGTTAGAACCAAACGAGTTATAACTAATGAAATCTTTCATCTGAGTTTTCTGTCTCAGGTTGAACCGAAAAAGTTTGAGGAAGCGAACAAAGATGCCTCTTGGATCATGGCAATACAAGAGGAGCTCAACCAGGTATAACAATGCAAAGTCTGGGAGCTAGTGCCCAGTCCCAAAGGATAGAATGTGATAGGCACCAAGTTGATATTCAGAAACAAGCTGGATGAGAATGGAGTAATCATCAATAATAAAGCCCGGCTTGTAGGTCAAAGATACTGACTAGAAGAGGGGATCGACTTCCACCAGACCTTTTCTCCAGTGGCCAGGCTTGAAGCGATCAGGTTGTTTCTTGCGTATGCTGCCCTCAAAGGCTTCACTGTCTATCAAATGGAAGTGAAGTCAGCATTCCTGAATGGGGATCTGAAAGAGGAAGTATGCGTAGCGCAACTCCCAGGTTTTTCAAACTCTAAATTCCCTAATCATGTTTTATTTTTAAATAAAGCCTATATGGTTTAAAGCAAGCTCCCCGAGCTTGGTATGAAACGTTTTCTTGCTTTCTTCTTGAGAACAAGTTCACAAGGGGAAATATAGATAAGACATTATTTCTTATGGAAGTTAAAGGTAAGATTTTGCTAGTGCAAATCTATGTCGACGACATGATATTTGGCTCCATAGAAGACAACCTTTGCAAATAGTTTTCCAAACTTATGCAAGGGAAGTTTGGAATGAGCAGTATGAGAGAGCTGAAGTATTTCTTAGAACATCAGGTGAAGCAATCTGAAGTTTGAATTTTCATCTCTCTGACGAAGTTCACCAAGGAGCTTCTTAAGAAATTCGGAATAGAGCGCGCAACCTCTATGAGGACTCCAATGGGTTCAACTACGTCTCTGGACAAGGACGAGAAAGGGAAATCTTTTGATGAAACTAAGTATAGAAGCATAATTGGATCCTTGCTCTACCTGACTGCCAGTAGACTAGATATATTATTTTCAACATGTGTCTATGCTAGATATCAGGTGAACATAAGGAATCTCATTATGTCGCTTCAAAGCGGATTTTAAGATACCTTAAGGGTACACCTAATATTGTCTTATTGTACCCAAGAAGTAATGGCGTCAAGGTAATTAGCTTTTCAGATGCTAATTTTGTATGTAGTAGGGACGATAGGAAAAGCACTTCCGGGACGTGCCAATTCCTCGGAAGACGACTTATTTCTTTGAGAAGTAATAAGAATTAATGTGTAGCAACATCTACTGTCGAGTAAGAGTATATCTCTGCGGGTAGCTGTTTCGCACAGCTTCTTTGGATCAAGAATCAACTTTAAGATTATAACTTGAAGTTCGGAGAGATTACAATGTTCTGCGACTCCTCTAGAGCCATTGCAATCGTAAAAAATCCAGTCTCCCACATCCGGACTAAGCATATCAAGGTGCGCTACCAATTCATCTGGAAACATGTGGAGAATAAGGACATAGCCCACAGCTATGTCCCGACGGACAAGCAGGTTGTCAATATCTTTATGAAGCCGCTGGACGAGACCAAGTTCTCATTCTTCAAAATGGAGCTTGGTATGCTGAACAAGGACTCGTGAAGAAGGTCAAGCAAGCAAAATTGGTCTCGGGATCCATTTCAACTAAGCAGGAGTTTCTATAAGTCCAATTCAGTGAATATCGACCGACACGTCGCATATTCATATAACACTCGCCGAATCGGACTCCTCCAACAAGCTAATTTCGGTGAAGTCTATTTGGGGAAGTATTTTAAATTGTCTATGTTGGGTCCATTGCCCACAATGTTCCCTATATTGGATTTGAAGAGGCATCTCCATCAACACTAAGAGCATAGTCGTATTTGATGTTGTTTAAGCTCATCATGTGTAGGAGTTCCATGGAACAAGTCTAGACAGATTGTCTAAGTGATATGATAGGTGGTCATAAGACAAAAACTTGGACACCAAGGGAAGATACTGGAAAGGCAGGAATTGGCCTAAGTCCACAGGCATTGAGTGAGGTAAGCTTACTCAATGCCAAAAGTCAAGGAGCAGTTGACAATATAGCTAAGTCTACAGGTGTTGAGTGGAGCAAGCTCACTCAATGCCAGAGGTATAAATTCAATATTGTCTAGTAGAAATTTTCCTGTCCACAGGCGTTGAGTGAAGACAGCTCACTCAACGCCATATAACATATAACCTTGAGTCTATCTCAGCCTAACTGGCAAATAGCAAAAAATTTGGCTAAGTACAAAAGCGTTGAGTGTAGTCTACTCACTCAACGCCATATAACATATAGCGTTGAGTCTGTCTCAGCTTAACTGGAATATAGCCAAAAATGTGGCTAAGTACACAGGCATTGAGTGTAGTCTACTCACTCAACGCCATATAACAAAAAGGCTGTTAGTCAGGCTGAGTTAGTCTAAGCCTAGAGAAATTGGTTGAAAATGTGGCCAAGTCCACAAGCATTGAGTGTGGTCTACACACTCAATGCCATACATCTTTTGCGTTGAGTGTTGCTGTGCCAGTCAACTACACAGAAAAGTTGGGCAAAATTTTGACTAAGTCCACAGTCATTGAGTTTAGCTTACTCACTCAATGCTAGATAACAGAAAAATTCTATTAAGTAGTTTGGTTTTGAGTGGAGCTTACTCTCTCAACGCTAAAACACAGAAATATTTGCTAAGGCAAATAGCGTTGAGTGAGGCAAGCTCACTCAACGCTCTCGACGCTCTCAATGCCTTGAATTAGAAATTTGGCTAAGTCCAAATGAGTGGACTGCTTGGCTTTCATCGAGCTCAGCTTCGTCAAACTGAGCTCAGCATTCGTCGAACTGAGCATATAGTTCGTCGAAGTGAGTTTGTCCTTTTGTCGTACTAAGTCTACAATTCGTCGAACTAAATTTATACTTTCATCGAGCTGAGCTCAACATTCATCGAACGGAGCTCAGCTTTCGTCGAGCTCAATACTTGGATAGAATTTTGTCTAAGTGTTGTGGCGTTGAGTGATACCTACTCACTCAATGCCTTTGGTTCTGATGATTGAATTTTGTCTAAGTACAGGGATGCTGAGTCATGCTGATGTCAGCAAAGTCAAATTGTTAACCAAAATTCAAATGGTGCGGAATTGCTGCCCGAGACGTTTGCGGCCAGATGTCATCATCTTATGAACTTTCCAAGAAATATTTTCATCATAACGTGCTGGGGCCCACACACAGCAAGAAGCCTTTGAATCAAGATTAAATGGAAAACATGCGCTGAATGTCTTAATCTCAGCTTTCAATCCTGGTGGTAGGACCCACTGCTCAATTGGCCTTCAGAGAATAAAAAGAAGCAAATCGGCTAGAACAATCAATCGAATCAATTCCTTGTCTATATTTTTTGAAAATGAAAAGTGCGGCCAAACTTCATCTTCTTCCTCACCATTTTCGTCGACTATAAAGAATTTGTTCTGCACAGAGAACCTTGTTGGGAAAGAAATAGCTGAAGCAGTCACCATCTACAATAGCAGGATCAGAAGCTATTCTAAGGAAGTAGATCTACAAGTTCTGCAGAGGAAAGAGATAGCTATTGGAATCAACATCTTCAACAACAAGATAGCTGGTGTGATCTTCATCTACACCAGCAAGTTTGATTAGAAGGATTCTCTGAGAAAAAGGTAGTAGCTTGGGCCAACCCTTGCTGCAGGTGCTTCATAGACTCTGTCACAACCCGCATTTTCTCCGAATTAAGAATTATCAGAGTAAGAGAAAACACGCGTCATGATGCCACGTCAAGCAGGGGATAACTGCTGACGCTCAGGCAAAACCAACTACAACTTAATGAAAGAAAATCATGTGATTAATGATTACAAAATCAGTTATATTTTAGAGACCGTATCCCTCGGCTCAGTGGATCACCTAGTCCACAAAAGAAAAACTATATTTATACGCTGCGGAAAAATACTTTATTTAGGTTTAACATCCTAAGGAGCACATAAGGGTCCCAAGAGAACCACTCATGCTATGTAAGACCCTACATTTAATTTATATAATATATAAGAAAGCGGTCTTTATACGTGATTTGGAAAATAGTGAATACGTCTTATAAAACATGCTGATCATGAGCTTTATTTATAATAATAATTATAGTTTAAAAATAACTAACAACCTAGCATAAAACCTTCTCAGAGCAAGTAGACTATCTCCAGAAAATGGTAGCAGCAATAGTATATATCTAGTACAAGGTAAAAACTACCAGTGGGCGCCAACAACCTGACACGAACCCACTAGCACAAATATATGTCTGTAAGAAAGTACTGAAAACAACCTCACTAACAAGGTAAACAGAACTCCAAAGACCAAGAGTCCACCAACACCACCACTGCAACTAGCCACCAACTGGCTACGGCTCAGAACCTGAGGCATTCCAAAAGAAAACAGAATACCTCAGCAAGCTAAACAAAGAAAAACTGCATGAAAGAGTCAACCAAAAGGGGAAAAGTACCAGAAAAACATACAGTAGAAAGAGTCACAACTGTGCAAAACATGACCACAATAAATGCACAACATGCAAAGAAACAGCAACGACCCAGCCCAGGAACCACATCATGCAGGGACTACTAGGCTACCAAGAGCCAAAAGTGCTGCAAACTACCAAAGAAGAAACTTCTAACACCCTAAACTGTGGGAAGTGATAGTAGCAAAAACAACAACGAGGAACCGGATCGAAGGCAAACGCAGTCCCCCAATCCACCATGTCCAAGTCAAAAGCTCGAGGGTCAACACGTGAAAACACAAGGGATCTTCCACCCGACATGCCCAGCCCATACCTGGAGCAAGAAAAACATGGGTGGCCTTGGCTATATCACACAACTCCACCCCCATAAAGAGCTACAACCACCACTACTAACCACGAACCACGATTCGGCCTCTAGGAAAATAAAGAAAACGAACGACAAGGAAAACCCCGAAATACAACTGGAAATCCACTCGGAAACGAAAGACAAGGTAAAGGAAGAGTGTTGAAATAAACCAACACGACTAGGCGTTGAGTGAAACCCACTCAGTGCCTACCTAAAACTTTGGCGTTGAGCGAGCTAGCCTCACTCGCCGCCAAAATAATGCCACTACCCACAAACCCGCTAAAGAAAACGGAGCTCGACGATAGTCGAACGACCAAGGCAGAAGATCTAGAACTCGAGTAGTTGCCTGCCACTTGAGTATCCAAACTCCCGCACTCGAAACCAGCTAAAATCGCCTAGCAACAGAAAATATACAGAGCGCACGATCAGTGACGCACGATCAGTGGTCGTGCGCACTCATCGGCTGATGATCGTGCGAAACGAACCTGGAAAACCTGAGAAAAACCTAGCAACTGCGCACGATCAGTGTCGCATGACCACTGGTCGTGCGCACTGTTGCCAGCGCTCGTGCGATTGCCGAGACAGAACTTTGGAAAATTGAAAATTACACGCGCACGAACAGAGGCACACGACCAGTGGTCGTGCGCCCTAACGGTTAATGACCGTGCGCGGCTAACCTGTACCGTTTGGAATTTCCCGAACGACACCGGAACGCGCACACGACTCACACAACTGCAATAGCAGCAGGAAGGACCAACGTCGCGCACCACTACTATACAAACTATGCCTAATCATTCGAGTAAATACCTTAACGAAAATTGGCAACCACACCCCCCCCCCCTCCTAACTCTCCCTCTCGGCTACACCCGAACCAGAGCAACAATCAGAGAAAAGGAAAACAACGGCTCCACACCGACAATTTGGATTCCAATCATCACAAAAATAGGGGGGGTTTCAGTAGGAAGAACTAAGCCCTATAGTTAGCAAGAAAATGAGAACAACAAGGCCTCTAACCTGGGCTAACCGGGATTTCAATTTCAGCAAGTAAAATAAAAAAAAACACTTGGCAAGGGCAAGAATACCACTTGCCTCAATTCACTGCGAAGCTTTGGACTGCCTTCCTCCTCTTCGCACGGATCAAAACGGCCGCAACACCTAAAACAAACACTCGGCCATTAATGGCGGAAAAACTCCAAAACCGAAAATTGCAATCCTCCTAACACTCCACGAAAATCGAATTTCTTACCGTAGGAATGAAGGTCTCGACGAGAGCAATCCAAATCCACTCTCGGAATCGAATTCCGTCCACAAACGCTCCGGGAATCGGCGTCCGAAGGGAAGGGTAGGCGGTTTCTCCGTTCTCTCGTACAGGACCGGCGGTTTCAAGCGGGGAAGAAGACGATGCCTTTTCATTCTATATATATATATATAATTATATAATAATATAATTAATTATAAAATTACATAAAGCACCAAATCGACGCGAAAACCGATCTACCTCGGAATTCGACGAAATTCGCACTGTAGCTAAATACCCACGCTACGAACACAACGGCGAAGTCGAAATTAATTTTCGACGAACAGAACTCGAGTTATACCCAAATAAAGCCAAACACCAACATCCCCCCGAGAGGCCACACCGGGTCACCCAAAACGACTCGGCTTGCTAGGGAGATCTTGCCAATAGGCTACAGAATAGGGCACTCAGTTCTAAGGAGCTAAACCACACTCCACAAATGGCACAAGCCACGGAAACGCGTCATCGTAACGCCAAACGAGAATAAAAATAATCGCTGAAAAAAAACGGGGCGTTACAGTCACTCCCGCTAAAAGAAAGTTTCATCCCGAAACTTTACGCACAACCCTCCTACTAAAGAAGGAAAAGTAACAAACAGAAGTTACAAAGGGAAACATACCGATCAAATCAGTGAAACAGGTGAGGGTACGCCCTCCTCATGGCCGACTCTAGCTCCCAAGTCGCGCTCGCCAAATCCTGATTTTTCCATAGAACTTTCACCATCGGTATGGACTTCTTTCGCAGCACACGCTCCTGAGAATCCAAAATACGAACCAGCACCTCAACAAAAGAGAGGTTGGGCTCCAACTGGGGCACAACGTCCAAGAGTTGCCCACTACTGCGCACACACTTCCGCAATTGGCTAACATGAAAATCATTATGAACACCAGGGAAGTTCGCTGGCAAATCCAATCTATAAGCAGACACACCAATCCGCTCCAAAATCTCGAACGGGCCCACATACCTTGGGTCCAATTTCCGATTTTTACCAAATCTCTTCACACCAACCATTGGAGAAACCTTGAGGTATACATGATCCCCTACTAAAAACTCCAAAGCAGACCTACGCCGATTGGCGTTCTTTTCATACCTCTCCTGAGCTATACGAAGCTTTTCACGAATAAGCTTCACGGCGACTTCCATATCCTCCAGCGCATCAGGACCCAACAACGGCCTCTCACCAGCCTCGGCCCAAAACAACGGAGTCCTACAGCGCCTCCCATACAAAGCTTCGAACGGAGCCATCTACAAGCTTTCCTGATAACTGTTATTATAAGCAAATTCCATGAGTCGCAGACGCTCATCCCACGCTCCACTGTGGTCTAAAATATAGCACCGGATCATATCCTCAACAATCTGATTGACCCGCTCCGTCTGCCCATTGGTCTGAGGGTGGTACGCAGTAGAATACCTCAGATCCGTACCCAAACCCTCCTACAGACTCTGCCAAAAACGAGAAGTAAACCGGGAGTCTCGATCAGAAATGATGCTAACCGGCACACCGTGGAGTCGGATGACTTCATTCAAGTACAACTCCGCTATCTTCTTCATCGGGTAATCAATCTTATAAGGCACGAAGTGAGCACACTTCGTCAATCTATCCACTATAACCCAAACAGAATCAAATCCTCTCGGGGATTTTGGCAAACCCGCAATGAAGTCCATAGATATACTCTCCCACTTCCAAGTCGGGATCTCTAGCGGAGTCAACTTACCACCAGGCCTTCCATGATCGGCCTTCACACGCTTGCAAGTGTGACACTCAGCAACAAATCGGGCTATATCTCCTTTCATACCATACCACCAGGCAATTTGCCTTAAGTCACGGTACATCTTCGTAGATCCTGGATGGTAGGCAACGCTGGAACCATGAGCCTCACTGCAAATCATACTCCTAATGTCCCCAACAGCGGGAACGCAAAACCTGCCGCGGTACTTCAAAGTACCCGCATCATCGATAGCAAAATCTGGCAACTCTCCCTTCTCTGTCCTGATAAAAAGGTGCAATAGATCCGGATCGTCCTTCTGATGCCGTCTGGTCAAAGAAATCCAGGACGGCTCTGCCACTGACAAGCTACTCTGCAAACTACAGCATCCCACTGAAATATCCATAAGGAGGAACTCCTCCACTAACCGATCGGCGGAGAGGTTAAAGATCTTTCCCGTCTTTCGGCTCAGGGCATCGGCCACCACATTGGCCTTGCCCGGATGATACTGGATTTCTACATCATAATTCGCCACATACTCAAGCCACCGCCGCTGACGCAGATTCAACTCCTTCTGCGTGAACACGTACTTCAGGCTCTTATGGTCAGTAAAAATCTTGCACTGAGCCCCATAAAGTAAGTGTCTCCACAACTTCAACGCATAGATAACCGCTGCAAACTCAAGGTCATGCGTAGGATAGTTCCTCTCATGAGTCTTCAACTGCCTTGACCCATAAGCAATTACTTTTCCATCCTGCATTAATACGCATCCCAGTCCTATATGCGAAGCATCCACATACACATCATAATCCACGCCCTCAGTAGGAAGGGTCAGAACGGGAGCAGTACACAATCTCTTCTTTAGCTCCAGAAAAGCTTCTTCGCACTTCTCGCTCCAAACAAAAGCCACATTCTTCTGAGTCAGCTTGGTCAAAGGTGTGGCTAGAGATGAGAAACCCTCCATGAATCTCCTGTAATAGCCAGCCAACCCTAAGAAACTTCTGATCTCCTTAGGAGTATTCGGCCTACTCCAATCCATCACTGCTGTAATCTTTTCTGGGTCAACCGAGATCTCATCCTTGTTCACCACGTGGCCTAGAAAAGAAACCTGAGGCAACAAAAATTCGCACTTACTCAACTTGGCGAATAACTTGTGGTTCCTCAACTCTGATAGGACCAAGCGCAAATGCTGCTCATGCTCCTCAGCACTGCGAGAATAAACCAACACGTCATCAATGAAGACCACCACGAACCTGTCTAGGAAATCCTTGAATACCCGATTCATCATATCCATGAAGGCTGATGGTGCGTTGGTCAAACCGAACGACATCACCAAAAACTCAAAGTGTCCATGCCTCGACCTAAACGCAGTCCGTGGAATATCTGCCTCACGGATCCTGAGCTGATGATAGCCCGAACGAAGATCGATCTTGGAGAACACCGTGCTACCACGCAACTAGTCAAATAAATCATCGATCCTCGGCAGAGGGTACCTGTTCTTGATAGTGACCTTGTTCAACTCTCTATAGTCGATGCAAAGCCGCATCGACCCATCTTTCTTCTTTACGAACAAAACAGGAGCACCCCAAGGCGACGAACTCTGCCTGATAAAACCTTTAGCCAACAACTCATCTAACTGAATTCGCAACTCCTCTAACTCACGAGGGGCCATCCGGTACGACGCCTTAGCAATAGGACGCGTACCCGGCTCCAATTCAATAACAAACTCCACATCCTGCTCAGGAGGGATACCAGGAAGATCATCAGGAAAAACATCGGCGAAACCACGAACAATAGGAATCTCCTCCAAGCGTGGCACGCTAACAACGGTTCCAACCGCCGAGACTAAACAAACACAACAATCAGAAAGAAACAATCTCTGAACACATACCGCAGAGAGAACAGGAGAATCCTGACACGGATCAGCATACACGCTGCCGGGCTGAACGTCGTCCCTAATGAAGTCCAAGCGCTTTCCTTTGCACTGAATGACCGCATCATACCGAGAGAGCCAGTCCATGCCCAAAATGACATCGAAGTCCTCTAGATCAATCATCTTCAGGTCCGCCTTCGCAAGAAAATCCCCCAACAAAACCGGGCAATCCAAAATACCCAAATCTGACAACACAGATTCACCAGAGGGAAACTTGACACGGAAGGAATCCCGAACACGATCTAGAGACAACCGATGACGCTCCACAAAGGCTCTAGCCACGAACGAGTGGGTAGCGCCGGAGTCAAACAGAACACGCGCCCAGCGGTTCTTCACCTTGAATTTCCCTATAGGAACGCACAAAGCTAAGGAACTAGCACAACAGTACCGCAAATAATCTAGCAACTAAACTACCAGGCTAGAAAGAAAAACAACAAACAACTAACCTGAGATCACCTGGGTCGAAGTCTGAGCCTCCTCGGAAGAAATCACGTTCAGCTTCCCTTTTCCCTTGTCCACACGCTGAGGTGGAGGTAAAGCCTGTAATGGAACTGCAGGAAGAGCTGACTGGATCTGAGGACACCTCAACTTAATGTGACGCTTCTGCCCACACTGATAGCAGACTCAATCCCTGGACCAACACTGGGCCGCATCATGCCCGGATCGCTTGCAAACTGAACAGGAGACATCTCTCCTAGGAGCACCCTGAATAGCATGAACCTGCTCCTTCTTTAGAGCTGCCACCTTCTTGAAACACCTCTCGACAGGATGGCCTGACCGGCCACAAAAACTGCACACCACTCTGCTCCTCTTTCCCGGAACAGCATCGGGTACCAGGTGTTTCTTCTCCTCTACCAACTTCCTCTTATCCTTCTTCAACTGTTGGCCTCTGCTCTTCGCCGTCTCAATGGCCTCAACCTTAAGAGCAGCCTCTACAACTCCAGCATAAGTCACTGACCCATAAGCACTGGCCAACTGCTGCACCTCACTCCTCAAACCACCGAGAAATCGCTTAACTCGATCAGCCTCAACGCTGACCAATCCAGGGGCAAAACGGCTCAACTTACTAAACTCTACCTCATACTCACCCACCGTGAGCTGCCTTTGCTTCAGATAGAGGAAATCATTCATGAGGCGGTCACGCTTGACCGAGGGTAAGAACTTCCTCAACAACATCTCCTTGAACATCTCCCACGAGCATCCGGCTACCAAGCTCTCCTTCTCTCTCAGCCACCAACTCTTAGCCAACCCTTTGAGCTGATAGGTGGCTAACATCACCCTCTGAACATCTGCAATCCCTGAGTACGAGAACATCTCCTCCATGGAGATCAGCCAGTCGTCTATCACTATGAAATCTGCTTTCCCATCATAAGTGGGAGGGCTCAGCCTCTGAAACTGCGAGATGAAGGCCATCTCTGCTGGCACCACCACTGGAGGTCTCAAGGGTGCAGGAGGAGGAGGAACAGCTAACCCCCCCGCAGGGACTTGCACACCCTGAGCCTGACCTGCCACAACAGCCACCAAAGACTGAATCTGGGCTTGCACCTCCTCCAACTTCCTGCCCATAGCTTCGCTACTCTGACGCAGACTCTCGATCACCGCATCATTCTGAGCTCCAGAAGATTCACCCTCAGACAGGGGAGTCGATCGAGTCGCAGGACGCCTAGCCATCCTAAAAATCATTACAACGCGAATCAGATCCAAATCCAACGACTAGAACCGATTACCAGTACAGACAATACATATGTAGATATAGACTTAAAGCTGCTAAACTTGCTCTGAGAGTTTATCTTCTTCACAAAAATTAGATGATATGCCCTAACCTAGGATGGTTAACCACCACCTTACTAACTCTTGTGCCTAGATCGGATGCATGAATTTATGTTAATTTTGAAAACTCATGTGTGTACATATGTCATCCTGCAAATCTTTAGCTCGGCACGTTGTGCTTATGCAATGTTATGATATGCATGTTTGTGTTATGCATTCTAAAAAGGCCCTAATGCATGTTATGAGCGGCGTACACATGAAAATGTTATGCATCCCATACTACATAACATTCTCATGCAACGAAAAAGAAAACGTGCTAGTCGCAGCTATGTGGTGAGGTTATGCATCCCATACTACATAACCCTCACATATTGCCCCTATGGTGGATCCATATACGAACACATATTATGCATCCCATACTACATAATATGCCCCGTATACTTCATGTTATGCTATGAGTGTAGTGTTCGTGCTTTTGCCAAGACGTGCTGATGACATATCGGTGTGTGAATGACATGATGCTGAACTACTAAAAGCATCCAAGGAAGGTTGCTCAACTAACTTGTCAAGCAACCTCCCTCTGATACCAACTGTCACAACCCGCATTTTCTCCGAATTAAGAATTATCAGAGTAAGAGAAAACACGCGTCATGATGCCACGTCAAGCAGGGGATAACTGCTGACGCTCAGGCAAAACCAACTACAACTTAATGAAAGAAAATCATGTGATTAATGATTAGAAAATCAGTTATATTTTAGAGACCGTATCCCTCGGCTCAGTGGATCACCTAGTCCACAAAAGAAAAACTATATTTATACGCTGCGGAAAAATACTTTATTTAGGTTTAACATCCTAAGGAGCACATAAGGGTCCCAAGAGAACCACTCATGCTATGCAAGACCCTACATTTAATTTATATAATATATAAGAAAGCGGTCTTTATACGTGATTTGGAAAATAGTGAATACGTCTTATAAAACATGCTGATCATGAGCTTTATTTATAATAATAATTATAGTTTAAAAATAACTAGCAACCTAGCATAAAACCTTCTCAGAGCAAGTAGACTATCTCCAGAAAATGGTAGCAGCAATAGTATATATCTAGTACAAGGTAAAAACTACCAGTGGGCGCCAACAACCTGACACGAACCCACTAGAACAAATATATGTCTGTAAGAAAGTACTGAAAACAACCTCACTAACAAGGTAAACAGAACTCCAAAGACCAAGAGTCCACCAACACCACCACTGCAACTAGCCACCCAACTGGCTACGGCTCAGAACCTGAGGCATTCCAAAAGAAAACAGAATACCTCAGCAAGCTAAACAAAGAAAAACTGCATGAAAGAGTCAACCAAAAGGGGAAAGTACCAGAAAAACATGCAGTAGAAAGAGTCACAACTGTGCAAAACAGGACCACAATAAATGCACAACGTGCAATGAAACAGCAACGACCCAGCCCAGGAACCACATCCTGCAGGGACTACTAGGCTACCAAGAGCCAAAAGTACTGCAAACTACCAAAGAAGAAACTTCTAACACCCTAAACTGTGGGAAGTGATAGTAGCAAAAACAACAACGAGGAACCGGATCGAAGGCAAACGCAGTCCCCCAATCCACCATGTCCAAGTCAAAAGCTCGAGGGTCAACACGTGAAAACACAAGGGATCTTCCACCCGACATGCCCAGCCCATACCTGGAGCAAGAAAAACATGGGTGGCCTTGGCTATATCACACAACTCCACCCCCATAAAGAGCTACAACCACCACTACTAACCACGACCCACGATTCGGCCTCTAGGAAAATAAATAAAACGGCCGACAAGGAAAACCGCGAAATACAACTGGAAATCCACTCGGAAACGAAAGACAAGGTAAAGGAAGAGTGTTGAAATAAACCAACACGACTAGGCGTTGAGTGAAACCCACTCAGTGCCTACCTAAAACTTTGGCGTTGAGCGAGCTAGCCTCACTCGCCGCCAAAATAATGCCACTACCCACAAACCCACTAAAGAAAACGGAGCTCGACGATAGTCGAACGACCAAGGCAGAAGATCCAGAACTCAAGTAGTTGCCTGCCACTTGAGTATCCAAACTCCCGCACTCGAAACCAGCTAAAATCGCCTAGCAACAGAAAATATACAGAGCGCACGATCAGTGATGCACGATCAGTGGTCGTGCGCACTCATCGGCTGATGATCGTGCGAAACGAACCTGGAAAACCTGAGAAAAACCTAGCAACTGCGCACGATCAGTGTTGCACGACCACTGGTCATGCACACTGTTGCCAGCGCTCGTGCGATTGCCGAGACAGAACTTTGGAAAATTGAAAATTACATGCGCACGAACAGAGGCACACGACCAGTGGTCGTGCGCCCTAACGGTTAATGACCGTGCGCGACTAACCTTTACCGTTTGGAATTTCCCGAACGATACCGGAACGCGCACACGACTCACGCAACTGCAATAGCAGCAGGAACTACCAACGTCGCGCACCACTACTATACAAACTATGCCTAATCATTCGAGTAAATACCTTAACGAAAATTGGCAACCACCCCCCCCCCCCCTCCTAACTCTCCCTCTCAGCTACACCCAAACCAGAGCAACAATCAGAGAAAAGGAAAACAACGGCTCCACGCCGACAATTTGGATTCCAATCATCACAAAAATAGGGGGGTTTCAGTAGGAAGAACTAAGCCCTATAGTTAGCAAGAAAATGAGAACAACAAGGCCTCTAACCAGGGCTAACCGGGATTTCAATTTCAGCAAGTAAAATAAAAAAAACACTTGGCAAGGGCAAGAATACCACTTGCCTCAATTCACTGCGAAGCTTTGGACTGCTTTCCTCCTCTTCGCACGGATCAAAACGGCCGCAACACCTAAAACAAACACTCGGCCATTAATGGCGGAAAAACTCCAAAACCGAAAATTCCAATCCTCCCTACACTCCACGAAAATAGAATTTCTTACCGTAGGAATGAAGGTCTCGACGAGAGCAATCCAAATCCACTCTCGGAATCGAATTCCGTCCACAAACGCTCCGGGAATCGGCGTCCAAAGGGAAGGGTAGGCGGTTTCTCCGTTCTCTCGTACAGGACCGGCGGTTTCAAGCGGGGAAGAAGACGATGCCTTTTCATTCTATATATATATATATATATAATTATATAATAATATAATTAATTACAAAATTGCATAAAGCACCAAATCGACGCGAAAACCGATCTACCTCGGAATTCGACGAAATTCGTACCGTAGCTAAATACCCACGCTACGAACACAACGGCGAAGTCGAAATTAATTTCGACGAACAGAACTCGAGTTATACCCAAATAAAGCCAAACACCAACATCCCCCCGAGAGGCCACACCGGGTCACCCAAAACGACTCGGCTTGCTAGGGAGATCTTGCCAACAGGCTACAGAATAGGGCACTCAGTTCTAAGGAGCTAAACCACACTCCACAAATGGCACAAGCCACGGAAACGCGTCATCGTAATGCCAAACGAGAATAAAAATAATCGCTGAAAAAAAAACGGGGCGTTACAGACTCAGCCAACAAACCTAAAGAACATTCTTTTGGGGATCTGTGAAGAAGGAGATAGGGATGAGCAGTTGGCTTATTTCAGAAAGGGGCAGAGAAGATGATCTACAAGATACCTCCAGCATATCTTCATCCTTGTTGTTGTGAAAAAAGGAGTAGGGCTGGGATTCTCCCAACTCAGGTTGCAGTAAGACCTGCTGTAGTTACTTCTCTAGCTCCAGCTAGATAAAATCCCTGGAGCTGAGAAGAGGGAGGTAGGTCAAGGTTTTTACTTAGTCCAGATAAGAAGACTCAGGAAATATATTTCTTGGAGTCAAGGAAGGGCTGAGAGTGTCTCAGTCCAGGTAGAAGAAGGCACAGACATCTCACTCTGGGGTCTAATCATATATCTCTTTATTTCTTCTTTTGTAAAGATTCTTGGTGAATCTGGAGTTGTAAGCCCGTATTATAAAGGCTAAGGTCTTTATGACCTGTGTTTGGCTTTGTGTCGGGTGAAAGGTCTTTGTGACCTGTGTTTGGCTTTGTGCCGGGTGAAAGGTCTTTGTGACCTGTGTTTGGCTTTGTGACGGGTGAAAGGTCTTTGTGACCTTGGTTGTACTTAGTGTCTATGTTGTAGGTCTGTATGACCTGTGTGGTCCTACAGGATCTGTGCTGTAAGATCTTGAGGAGCTGAGTTCTAGAGGGAGAGCTGAATCTGACTCACTGTTAGATAGGCGTAGAGGGTTAGTGGATGTACCCAAGATTAGGGAACCACTATAAATAATTGTGTGCTTTTCTGTGGTTGTTTTTCTTTTCTTATTTGCAGGTGTTATGGACAAGATCTAGATCACCCTAAGCTGAAAGCAAAAAAGAAAACAACAAGATATAATAAAGAAACCAAAAGATAGTCACTAAGGACTAAGAAACCTATTCACCCCCCCCCCCCTCTAGGTGATTTAGCTATCCTAGAAATAAGGACTTTCGAGTGGTATCAGAGGGAGGTTACTCAAAAAGGACATAACAGTCTTAGTAGACCTTAAAGGATAACTAAAAGGTTTGCATTGGTGGGTTCAAAAGAGAACCATACGGAGTGGAGCTCAATTGAGCATCAAGTTTGCAGCAAGGAGAACTTTGGGATATGGAAAGAAAGGATCAGACAGATCATGGAAGAAAGTGACCCTAGAATCTTGGCTTCAATTCAAGAAGGGCCCTTCATTCCCATGAGGGTCTCTACATCAGAGGAAAGTATCCAGACCCCAAAGAGTTATGCGGAGATATCTGAAGATTAAATGATCTTGGTATCTATGGATAAGAGGCACAATACGCTATGGGAAGTGTCATGGATGACTCCACCTTCCTGATGTTTGTCCACTTCAAGAAAACCAAAGAGATGTGGGACTCTCTCACTGGTTATATGGAAGGGACAGAGAAAGTCAGTCTTTCTGACAGTGGTTCAGAGTCTGAAGAAGAAGAAGAAGCCTTCATTGGGTTATCTGGTGCCATTGTAGATAAAGTAGAAGACAATCCAGATGTAAGGATAGATATCAGGGCCCCTCTATCACAATCAGGAAGTGATTCAGAGGTTAATGATGAAGAAGAGGATGACTGCAATTATCATGGGTTAATTTCCATGACAGAGGAAGAAGAACCCTGCCAGGATCAGCCTGGTCTAGATCAGTTAAAATTTCTTTCTAGCTCTTCTTATCGATCAGGTCATGAGTCCTGCTCAGACTTTGATGCTTCATCATCAAGTGATGATGAGAGTCCTCTATCAGAATATGATATCAATCAATTGATTTAGAATCATGCTGTACTTCTGAAAGCTTTCAAGGAAAGTAAGTTGCTTGTTAAGGAACAAGCAGAGAAAATTGCCTCCCTCCAGCTAGCAGCTTCTCAGCACGATGAGACCTCATCCTTGCTATCCTTGAAAGAGAGGGAAGTAGCTCATCTAAAGATCTTGGTAGAAGTCCATGTTGAGTCCATCAAATATAAAGACTCTAATATCAAGGTTCTTAAAGAGAAAATTGAAAGGGAAAAGAGGATAGTGGCAAATTTTTCTAAGATAGATGCTTTCAAGAGAAAATCTTAATCTGAGT
Source organism: Platanthera zijinensis (assembly GCA_039513925.1). NCBI lineage: Eukaryota > Viridiplantae > Streptophyta > Magnoliopsida > Asparagales > Orchidaceae > Platanthera > Platanthera zijinensis. The sequence goes on from CM077088.1 coordinate 158,310,210, forward strand.
AGATCACAAAAGTTATCTAATCTCAAAGGAGAGGCCAAGCCCCTATTATGCCACAATCAACCTTTAATAAGATAATCTTTCCCTCTAACAGGTATGACCAGGACTGCATGTCTGGTCACTGTAAGAATAGAAATTCTTCTTGTAAGAATACAAGTGTATCTTACAATGAGAGAAGAAAGGGTAGGGGAATGAATTCCTTTATGGCTCCCCTTGAAAAAGTACAAATAGCCCATGCTGGACCATTTATATTTGGTTCCTCAGCCCCAACTCATAAGGGAAAGGCAGTGGCTTTCACTCAAGCCCATCCAGTAAGGACTCAGACCAAGGGTCAGTCTAATAGTAAGCCTAACTTGGCTAGCTCTGATGCTATAAACAGCCTGTGTTCTACAAAGAAGACATCTGTAAATTCCATTAAGGGCAAGCAAAGGAAGCCTGCAGGAAGAATGACCTTCATTCAGATCCTTGCTGAAAGGAACCTGAAGAAAGTTGCTGCTCCTCTTCCTTCTGTTCAGTCATCTGTTAACCATACTGCAAGACCTGATCAAAAAAGAAGATATAATATTCATGAGTGTTGGTATTGTGGTAAGGTGGGGCATTTTGCCCTAGATTGCTGGCACAATCCTTCTGTGTCTATAGCAAGAGTTAGCCTACCTGTCAGAAATTCTACAGGTAGGCAAGTCAGATTTCAGGCTAATAGGAACCTAGGACCAATTATCTATTGGGTTACTAAGGTAAAGTAAGCTATTTTGTAGGTTATTCTAAGTGCCCATCCCCCATGTGGCACTTGGACAGAAGATGTTCCAGAATTTGGACTGGAACAAGGAAGTTATCCTATGGCTCATACCCCAAGCATCAGAATTTTGTGTGCATTCCTAAAGATGGATAAATTGCAAAAGTCTTAGGCAAAGATCAGCTGGATCCAGCCAGCAGGAATGAGTGGTTGGGCAAAGTCTTGCTGCCACACCAGCAAATCTGGAAAGGACAAGTGGCTGTACTCATCTCTGAGGAAAGCACAAGTTGCTCCTCAATGATTAGCAAGGAAGAGGCACACTGTGCTTAGCTGACCAGACTCACTAGATAGATGGGTCAAACTATCAAGTGATATCATCAGCTGAAATGATGACTGACAGTAATACGGGCAGGATATGTGCAAATGCTGATGGGGAGCATGATCAAACAAGGTTGCAGGACATTGCAGAAACTGAGTGGGAAACTACCAGAGTGATGGCACTTGTTGGAAGAAGACAATCCAATCAGCTCACAGGAATAGCTGGATTACTCCAGCTATTGGTCATTCAAGTCAGCACACTCCTATTGAATTAGTAGTGTAAAGAATGACTTGATATCAGAATGATAGGATTATTCATGGAAAGATCATTCAAGGCTCAAATAGTATTAAAGTCCAGCAACTGTAGGAGAAATTCTGCTTCATGAGAAGAGAAAGCTAGCAGCTGCACCAATGGTAATATCTGCAATCCGCTAGGGGGAGAAGAGAATAACAGCAGACCAACTCCTCCATGTCTATTCAGAAACCAAGAAGGGATTGATCAATGTAATGATCAAGATAATACTCAGTGGGTTGAACACTCTTGTACTGATAACAAGAAAGCTGAAGCCAAAGGAAAGTCTGTTGCTAAAGACATGGAGAAGATTTGGCTCACCAAGAAGTGATCATGGTGCAAGGGAGCTGATGTGCTTAACTGATGAGAATCCAGCCATAGCTCCAGAACCATAACCTCCAGATAAGTAGAATCTTTTTATTTTGATATTCTACTAGTATAATCTAAGTTGTTAGGAATCCTGTCTGTCAAAGCAGGACTATGCATATGTAGATTAAGTTTTAATAAATTAGGGAGCATAAGAAAGAACTCAATCCTGAGTTGCCCTGACTGACAAGTGGCTGACATGTTTATCATGCCACTAGATGAAGTCTAGTTTCAACACCATCTAGATTGAGATTGGGTATGTTGAACTTGGTATAGCTTCAGTTGCTCCATATTATACTTGTTTTGCAGGATTCACTTCCCTTACAGGTAGATAAGTTCTCGATGTGATATCAAGACTATAAAGACCATTAAGTGGTATCAAGACTTAGATGGACTCAAGTGTCAAGCAGATGGAGTGACAGGGATGCACCTGTTAAGGGGGAGCAAGTCCAGCACTTGATGGAACAGGATCAAACTCATGTTAATAAGGAGCAAGCAGCTGCTATAGTAGATCAGCAGTCACAACTGCTGATCAGTTTGTCTTAAGGACAATTCACATACTAAGGGGAAGATTATGAGAAGAGGAACAGCTAGTAGCCAGCTCAAGTGGATCCATGGTTCACTCAAGGGTCTAGGGGATGTGGTGATGTGGTTCATTAAAGATTTCACTACAAGTGGATGCTGATTTTGAAGATACAACATTAGAAAGTACAACTATGTTAGCGGCTAGCTCAAATGCTGTAGTGTTGTGTTGTATCATTGTATCAACATAGAAGGTATGACTCCTAATCTAGTAGACTGATCACTAGGGTGATTTCCTTAGTAGTATCAACATAGGACTTTGTCTAGGATCAAGAGATAATCTCTCCCATGATATTTTCTACTCAATCAATAGATATACCTATTAAAGAAGATAGAAAGGGGGAGATATGTGTGGCAATACATAAGGGGCAATGCTCCTAAAGCTGCATGACTAAGTATTAAGTAGTATAAAGGAGAGTTCATATTACTTGAGCAATTGCTCAAGTAGTATGAGGATTCATTGACTTAACTTTTTAAGTCAATACAATTATTTTGAGTACATTGTATTAACAGAGCATAAGCTAGCAGTTGTAGCAGATTATAACCTACAACTGAATGAATTTATTCTGTGTAACGCCCCGTTATTTTCAGCGATTATTTTTATTCTCGTTTGGCGTTACGATGACGCGTTTCCGTGGCTTGTGCCATGTGTGGAGTATGGTTTAGCTCCTTGGAACTGAGTGCCCTGGTTGGTAGCCTGTTGGCAAGATCTCCCTAGCAAACCGAGTCGTTTTGGTGACCCAGTGTGGCCTCTCGGGGGATGTTTGTGTTTGGCTTTGTTTGGGCATAACTCGAGTTCTGTTCGTCGAAAGTTAATTTCGACTTCGCCGTTGTGTTCGTAGCATGGGTATTTAGCTACGGTGCGAATTTCGTCGAATTCCGAGGTGAATCGGTTTTCGCGTCGATTTGGTGCTTTATGTAATTTTGTAATTAATAATATAATTATATAATTATATATATATATATTTAGAATGAAAAGCCCCCATCGGTCATCTTCCTCACGTAAGAAAACCGCCGCCCCTTGTACGAGAGAAATAACCGCCGAGCCTTCCCTTCGGACGCCGATTCCCGGAGCGTTTGTGGACGGAATTCGATTCCGAGAGTGGATACGGATTGCTCTCGTCGAGACCTTCATTCCTGCGGTAAGAAATTCGATTTTCGTGGAGTTTTGGAAGGATTGGAATTTTCAGTTTTGGAAGTTTTCCGCCATTAATGGCCGAGTTTTTGTTCTAGGTGTTGCGGCCGTCTTGATCCGTGCGAAGAGGAGGAAAGCAGTCCAAAGCTTCGCTGAGATTTGAGGCAAGTGGTATTCTTGCCCTTGCCAAGTGTTTTCTTTGATTTTATTTGCTGAAATTGAAATCCGGTTAGCCCAGGTTAGAGGCCTTGTTGTTCTCGTTTTCTTGCTAACTATAGGGCTTAGTTCTTCCTACTGAAACCCCCCTTATGTTGTGATGTTTGGAATCCAAATTGTCGGCGCGAAGCCGTTGTTTTCCTTTAATTTTGATTGATGCTCTGGTTCGGGCATAGCCGAGAGGGAGAGTTAGGAGGGGGGTGTGGTTGCCAATTTCCTTCGTTATGGTATTATTCGAATGGTTAGGCATAGTTTATACGGTAGTAGCGTGCGACGTTGATAGTTGTCTACTGCTACTGCAGTGGCGTGAGTCGTGTGCGCGTTCCGGTGTCGTTCGGAAAATTCCAAACGGTACAGGTTTGCCGCGCACGGTCATTAACCTTTAGGGCGCACGACCACTGGTCGTGTGCCTCTGTTCGTGCGCGTATAAATTTCAGTTTCCAAAGTTCTGTCTCGGGCAATCGCACGAGCGCTGGCAATAGTGCGCACGACCACTGATCGTGCGACACTGATCGTGCGCAGTTGCTAGGTTTTCTGTCAGGTTTCCAGGTTCGTTTCACACGATCATCAGCCGATGAGTGCGCACGACCACTGATCGTGCGTCACTGATCGTGCGCTTTGTATATTTTCTTTTGATAGGCGAATTTAGGTGATTTCGAGTGCGGGAGTTTAGTTACTCAAGTGGCAGGCAATTACTTGAGTTCTGGATATTCTGCCTTGGTCGTTCGACTGTCGTCGAGCTCCGTTTTCTTTAGTGGGCTTGTGGGTAGTAACTTAATTTTGGCGGCGAGTGAGGCTAGCTCACTCAAGGCCAAAGTTTAGGTAGGCACTGAGTGCGTTTCACTCAACGCCTAGTCGTGTTGGTTTATTTCAACACTCTTCCTTTACCTTGTATTTCGTTTCCGAGTGGATTTTCCAGTGGTATTTCTGAGTTTTTCTTGTCGGCCGTTTTCTTTATTTTCCTAAAGGCCGAATCGTGGGTCGTGGATAGTAGTGGTGGTTGTAGCTCTTTATGGGGGTGGAGTTGTGTGATATAGCCAAGGCCACCCATGGATTTCTTGCTCCAGGTACGGGCTGGGCATGTCGGGTGGAAGGTCCCTTGTGTTTTCACGTGTTGACCCTCGAGCTTTTGACTTGGACATGGTGGATTGGGGGACTGCGTTTGCCTTCGATCCGGTTCCTCGTTGTTGTTTTGCTACTATCACTTCCCGCAGTTTAGGGTGTTAGAAGTTTCTTCTTTGGTAGTGTTGCAGCATTCTGGCTCTTGGTAGTCCTAGTAGGCCCTGCAGGATGTTATTCCTGGGCTGGGTCGTTGCTGTTTCTTTGCACGTTGTGCATTTCTTGTTGTCCTGTTTTGGACAGTTGTGACTCTTTCTACTGCATGTTTTCTGTTATTTTGTCCTTTTGGTTGACTCTTTCATGCAGTTTTACCTTGATTTTTGCTTGCTGAGGTATTCTGTTTTCTTTTGGAATACCCCAGGTTCTGAGCTGTAGCCAGGTCTGGTGGCTAGTTTGAGGTGTTGTTGTTGGTGGACTCCCGGACTTTGGAGTTTTGTTTACCTTGTTTGTGAGGTTGTTTTCAGTACTTTCTTACAGACATATATGTGTGCTGGTGGGTTCGTGTCAGGTTGTTGGCGCCCACTAGTAGTTTTTACCTTGTACTAGATATATACTATTGCTGCTACCATTTATTTTTCTGGAGATAGTCTACTTGCTTTGGGAAGGTTTTATGCTAGGTTGCTAGTTATTTTTAAACTATAAATACTATTATAAATGAAGCTCATGATCAGCATGTTTTTATAAACTTAATCACTATATTCTAAATCACGTACGAAAACCGTTTTCTTATATATTATTATATAAACTAAGTGTAGTGTCTTGCATAGCATGAGTGGTTCTCTTGGGACCCTTATGCGCTCTTTAGGGTGTAAAGCCTAATTAAAGTATTTTCCGCAGCGTTTAAATATAGTTTTCTTTTGTGGACTAGATGATCCACTGAGCCGAGGGATACGGACTCTAAACATAATTGATTTTCTATTCATTAAGCTCATGATTTTCTTGCATAAAGATTGTAGTTGGATTTGCCTGAGCGTCAGCAGTTATCCCCTGCTTGACGTGGCATCATGACGCGTGTTTTCTCTTACTCTGATAATTCTTAATTCGGAGAAAATGCGGGTTGTGACAGTTGGTATCAGAGGGAGGTTGCTTGACAAGTTAGTTGGGCAACCTTCCTTGGATGCTGTTAGTAGTTCAGCATCATGTCATTCACACACCGATATGTCATCAGCACGTCTTGGCAAAGGCACGAACACTACACTCATAGCATAACATGAAGTATATGGGGCATATTATGTAGTATGGGATGCATAATATGTGTTCGTATATGGATCCACCATAGGGGCTACATGTGAGGGTTATGTAGTATGGGATGCATAACCTCACCACATGACTGCGACTAGCACGTTTCTTTTTTGTTGCATGGAAATGTTATGTAGTATGGGATGCATAACATTTTCATGTGTACGCCGCTCATATCATGCATTAGGGACTTCTTTTTAGAATGCATAGCACAATCATGCATATCATATCATTGCATAAGCACAACGCGCCGAGCTAAAGATTTGCAGGATGACATATGTACACACATAAGTTTTCAAACTAACATAAGTTCATGCATCTGATCTAGGCACAAGAGTTAGTGAGGTGGTGGTTAACCATCCTAGGTTAGGGCATATCATCTAATTATTGTGAAGAAGATAAACTCTCAGAGCAAGTTTAGCAGCTTTAAGTCTATATCTACATATGTATTGTCTGTACTGTTAGTCGGTTCTAGTCGTGGGATTTGGATCTGATTTGCGTTGTATTGATTTTTTTTAGGATGGCTAGGCGTCCTGCGACCCGATCGACTCCCCTGTCTGAGGGTGAATCTTCTGGAGCTCAGAACGATGCGGTGATTGAGGGTCTGCGTCAGAGTAGCGAAGCTATGGGGAGGCAGTTGGAGGAAGTGCAAGCCCAGATTCAGTCTTTGGTGGCAGTTGTGGCAGGGCAGGCTCAGGGTGCGCAAGTTCCTGCAGGGGGGTTAGCTGTTCCTCCTCCTCCTGCACCCTTGAGGCCTCCAGTGGTGGTGCCAGCAGAGATGGCCTTCATCTCGCAGTTTCAGAGGCTGAGCCCTCCCACTTATGATGGGAAGGCAGATTTCATGGTGATAGACGACTGGCTGATCTCCATGGAGGAGATGTTCTCGTACTCTGGGATTTCAGATGATCAGAGGGTGATGATAGCCGCCTATCAGCTTAAAGGATTGGCTAAGAGTTGGTGGCTGAGAGAGAAGGAGAGCTTAGTGGCTGGACGCTCTTGGGAAGTGTTCAGGGAGATGCTGTTGAGGAAGTTCTTACCCTCGGTCGAGCGTGACCGCCTCATGAATGATTTCCTCTATCTGAAGCAAAGGCAGCTCACGGTGGGTGAGTATGAGATAGAGTTTAGTAAGTTGAGCCGTTTTGCCCCTGGATTGGTCAGCGTGGAGGCTGATCGAGTTAAGCGATTCCTCGGTGGTTTGAGGAGTGAGGTGCAGCAGTTGGCCAGTGCTTATGGGTCAGTGACTTATGCTGGAGTTGTAGAGGCTGCTCTTAAGGTTGAGGCCATTGAGACGGCGAAGAGCAGAGGCCAGCAGTTGAGGAAGGATAAGAGGAAGTTGGTAGAGGAGAAGAAACCCCTGGTACCCGATGCTGTTCCGGGAAAGAGGAGCAGGGTGGTGTGCAGTTTTTGTGGCCGGTCAGGCCATCCTGTTGAGAGGTATTTCAAGAAGGCGGCAGCTCAGAAGAAGGAGCAGGTTCATGCTATTCAGGGTGCTCCTGGGAGAGATGTCTCCTGTTCAGTTTGCAAGCGATCCGGGCATGATGCAGCCCAGTGTTGGTCCAGGGTTAGAGTCTGCTATCAGTGTGGGCAGAAGGGTCACGTTAAGTCGAGGTGTCCTCAGGTCCAGTCAGCTCTTCCTGCAGTTCCATTGCAGGCTTTGCCTCCACCTCAGCATGTGGACAAGGGAAAAGGGAAGCTGAACGTGATTTCTTCCGAGGAGGCTCAGACTTCGACCCAGGTGATCTCAGGTTAGTAGTTGGTTGTTTTTTTTTTTTTTCTTTCTAGCCTGGTAGTTTAGTTGCTAGATTATTTGCAGGTACTGTTGTGCTAGTTCCTTAGCTTTGTGCGTTCCTATAGGGAAATTTAAGGTGAAGAACCGTTGGGCGCGTGTTCTGTTTGACTCCGGCGCTACCCACTCGTTCGTGGCTAGAGCCTTTGTGGAGCGTCATCGGTTGTCTCTAGATCGTGTTCGGGATTCCTTTCGTGTCAAGTTTCCCTCTGGTGAATCTGTGTTGTCAGATTTGGGTATTTTGGATTGCCCGGTTTTGTTGGGGGATTTTCTTGCGAAGGCGGATCTGAAGATGATTGATCTAGAGGACTTCGATGTCATTTTGGGCATGGACTGGCTCTCTCGGTATGATGCGGTCATTCAGTGCAAAGGAAAGCGCTTGGACTTCATCAGGGACGACGGTCAGCCCGGCAGCGTGTATGCTGATCCGTGTCAGGATTCTCCTGTTCTCTCTGCGGTATGTGTTCAGAGATTGTTTCTTTCTGATTGTTGTGTTTGTTTAGTCTCGGCGGATTGGAACCGTTGTTAGCGTGCCACGCTTGGAGGAGATTCCTATTGTTCGTGGTTTCGCCGATGTTTTTCCTGATGATCTTCCTGGTATCCCTCCTGAGCGGGATGTGGAGTTTGTTATTGATTTGGAGCCGGGTACGCGTCCTATTGCTAAGGCGCCGTACCGGATGGCCCCTCGTGAGCTAGAGGAGTTGCGAATTCAGTTAGATGAGTTGTTGGCTAAAGGTTTTATCAGGCAGAGTTCGTCGCCTTGGGGTGCTCCTGTTTTGTTCGTAAAGAAGAAAGATGGGTCGATGCGGCTTTGCATCGACTATAGAGAGTTGAACAAGGTCACTATCAAGAACAGGTACCCTCTGCCCAGGATCGATGATTTATTTGACCAGTTGCGTGGTAGCACGGTGTTCTCCAAGATCGATCTTCGTTCGGGCTATCATCAGCTCAGGATCCGTGAGGCAGATATTCCACGGACTGCGTTTAGGTCGAGGCATGGGCACTTTGAGTTTCTGGTGATGTCGTTTGGTCTGACCAACGCACCATCAGCCTTCATGGATATGATGAACAGGGTGTTCAAGGATTTCCTAGACAAGTTCGTTGTGGTCTTCATTGATGACGTGTTGGTTTATTCTCGCAGTGCTGAGGAGCACGAGCAGCATTTGCATTTGGTCCTATCAGAGTTGAGGAACCACAAGTTATTCGCCAAGTTGAGCAAGTGCGAATTTTGGTTGCCTGAGGTTTCTTTTCTAGGCCACGTGGTGAACAAGGATGGGATCTCGGTTGACCCAGAAAAGATTGCAGCAGTGACGGATTGGAGTAGGCCGAATACTCCTAAGGAGATCAGAAGTTTCTTAGGGTTGGCTGGCTATTACAGGAGATTCGTGGAGGGTTTCTCTTCTCTAGCCGCACCATTGACCAAGCTGACTCAGAAGAATGTGGCTTTTGTTTGGAGCGAGAAGTGCGAAGAAGCTTTTCAGGAGTTAAAGAGGAGATTGTGTACTGCTCCCGTTCTGACCCTTCCTACTGAGGGCGTGGATTATGATGTGTATGTGGATGCTTCGCATTTAGGTCTGGGATGCGTATTAATGCAGGTTGGAAAAGTAATTGCTTATGGGTCAAGGCAGTTGAAAACTCATGAGCAGGAATTATCCTACGCATGACCTTGAGTTTGCAGCGGTTATCTATGCGTTGAAGTTGTGGAGGCACTTACTTTATGGGGCTCAGTGCAAGATTTTTACTGACCATAAGAGTCCTGAAGTACGTGTTCACGCAGAAGGAGTTGAATCTGCGTCAGCGGCGGTGGCTTGAGTATGTGGCGGATTATGATGTGGAAATCCAGTATCATCCGGGCAAGGCCAATGTGGTGGCCGACGCCCTGAGCCGAAAGACGGGAAAGATCTTTAACCTCTCCGCCGATCGATTAGTTGAGGAGTTCCTCCTTATGGATATTTCAGTGGGATGCTGTAGTTTACAGAGTAGCTTATCAGTGGAAGAGCCGTCCTGGATTTCTTTGACTAGATTGCATCAGAAGGACGATCCGGATCTGTTGCACCTTTTTACCAGGACAGAGAAGGGAGAGTTGCCAGATTTTTCTATTGATGATGCGGGTACTTTGAAGTACCGCGGCAGGTTTTGCGTTCCCGCTGTTGGGGACATTAAGAGTATGATTTGCAGTGAGGCTCATGGTTCCAGCGTTGCCTACCATCCAGGATCTACGAAGATGTACCGTGACTTAAGGCAAATTGCTTGGTGGTATGGTATGAAAGGAGATATAGCCCGATATGTTGCTGAGTGTCACACTTGCAAGCGTGTGAAGGCCGATCATGGAAGGCCTGGTGGTAAGTTGACTCCGCTAGAGATCCCGACTTGGAAGTGGGAGAGTATATCTATGGACTTCATTACGGGTTTGCCAAAATCCCCGAGAGGATTTGATTCTGTTTGGGTTATAGTGGATAGATTGACGAAGTGTGCTCACTTCGTGCCTTATAAGATTGATTACCCGATGAAGAAGATAGCGGAGTTGTACTTGAATGAAGTCATCCGACTCCACGGTGTGCCAGTTAGCATCATTTCTGATCGAGACTCCCGGTTTACTTCTCGTTTTTGGCAGAGTCTACAGGAGGGTTTGGGTACGGATCTGAGGTATTCTACTGCGTACCACCCTCAGACCAATGGGCAGACGGAGCGGGTCAATCAGATTGTTGAGGATATGATCCGGTGCTATATTTTAGACCACGGTGGAGCGTGGGATGAGCGTCTGCGACTCATGGAATTTGCTTACAATAACAGTTATCAGGAAAGCTTGCAGATGGCTCCGTTCGAAGCCTTGTATGGGAGGCGCTGTAGGACTCCGTTGTTTTGGGCTGAGGCTGGTGAGAAGCCTTTGTTGGGTCCTGATGCTCTAGAAGAGATGGAAGTCGCCGTGAAGCTTATTCGGGAGAAGCTTCGTTTAGCCCAGGAGAGGTATGAAAAGAACGCCAATCGGCGTAGGTCTGCTTTGGAGTTTTTAGTAGGGGATCATGTATACCTCAAGGTTTCTCCAATGGTTGGTGTGAAGAGATTTGGTAAAAATCGGATAAATTGGACCCAAGGTATGTGGGCCCGTTTGAGGTCTTGGAGCGGATTGGTGTGTCTGCATATAGATTGGATTTGCCAGCGAACTTCCCTGGTGTTCATAATGTTTTTCATGTTAGCCAATTGCGGAAGTGTGTGCGCAGCAGTGGGCAACTCTTGGATGTTGTACCCCAGTTAGAGCCCAACCTCTCTTTCGTTGAGGTGCCAGTTCGTATTTTGGATTCTCAGGAGCGTGTGCTGCGAAAGAAGTCCATACCGATGGTGAAAATTCTATGGAAAAATCAGGATTTGGAGAGCGCGACTTGGGAGCTAGAGTCGGCCATGAGGAGGGCGTACCCTCACCTGTTTCTCTGATTTGATCGGTATGTTTCCCTTTGTAACTTCCGTTTGTTACTTTTTCCTTCTTTTGTAGGAGGGTTGTGCGTAAAGTTTCGGGACGAAACTTTCTTTTAGGGGGAGTGACTGTAACGCCCCGTTATTTCAGCGATTATTTTTATTCTCGTTTGGCGTTACGATGACGCGTTTCCGTGGCTTGTGCCATGTGTGGAGTATGGTTTAGCTCCTTGGAACTGAGTGCCCTGGTTGGTAGCCTGTTGGCAAGATCTCCCTAGCAAACCGAGTCGTTTTGGTGACCCGGTGTGGCCTCTCGGGGGGATGTTTGTGTTTGGCTTTGTTTGGGCATAACTCGAGTTCTGTTCGTCGAAAGTTAATTTCGACTTCGCCGTTGTGTTCGTAGCATGGGTATTTAGCTACGGTGCGAATTTCGTCGAATTCCGAGGTGAATCGGTTTTCGCGTCGATTTGGTGCTTTATGTAATTTTGTAATTAATAATATAATTATATAATTATATATATATATATTTAGAATGAAAAGCCCCCATCGGTCATCTTCCTTCACGTAAGAAACCGCCGCCCCTTGTACGAGAGAAATAACCGCCGAGCCTTCCCTTCGGACGCCGATTCCCGGAGCGTTTGTGGACGGAATTCGATTCCGAGAGTGGATACGGATTGCTCTCGTCGAGACCTTCATTCCTGCGGTAAGAAATTCGATTTTCGTGGAGTTTTGGAAGGATTGGAATTTTCAGTTTTGGAAGTTTTCCGCCATTAATGGCCGAGTTTTTGTTCTAGGTGTTGCGGCCGTCTTGATCCGTGCGAAGAGGAGGAAAGCAGTCCAAAGCTTCGCTGAGATTTGAGGCAAGTGGTATTCTTGCCCTTGCCAAGTGTTTTCTTTGATTTTATTTGCTGAAATTGAAATCCCGATTAGCCCAGGTTAGAGGCCTTGTTGTTCTCGTTTTCTTGCTAACTATAGGGCTTAGTTCTTCCTACTGAAACCCCCCCTATGTTGTGATGTTTGGAATCCAAATTGTCGGCGCGAAGCCGTTGTTTTCCTTTAATTTTGATTGATGCTCTGGTTCGGGCATAGCCGAGAGGGAGAGTTAGGAGGGGGGTGTGGTTGCCAATTTCCTTCGTTATGGTATTATTCGAATGGTTAGGCATAGTTTATACGGTAGTAGCGTGCGACGTTGATAGTTGTTTACTGCTACTGCAGTGGCGTGAGTCGTGTGCGCGTTCCGGTGTCGTTCGGAAAATTCCAAACGGTACAGGTTTGCCGCGCACGGTCATTAACCTTTAGGGCGCACGACCACTGGTCGTGTGCCTCTGTTCGTGCGCGTATAAATTTCAGTTTCCAAAGTTCTGTCTCGGGCAATCGCACGAGCGCTGGCAATAGTGCGCACGACCACTGATCGTGCGACACTGATCGTGCGCAGTTGCTAGGTTTTCTGTCAGGTTTCCAGGTTCGTTTCGCACGATCATCAGCCGATGAGTGCGCACGACCACTGATCGTGCGTCACTGATCGTGCGCTTTGTATATTTTCTTTTGATAGGCGAATTTAGGTGATTTCGAGTGCGGGAGTTTAGTTACTCAAGTGGCAGGCAATTACTGAGTTCTGGATCTTCTGCCTTGGTCGTTCGACTGTCGTCGAGCTCCGTTTTCTTTAGTGGGCTTGTGGGTAGTAACTTAATTTTGGCGGCGAGTGAGGCTAGCTCACTCAAGGCCAAAGTTTAGGTAGGCACTGAGTGCGTTTCACTCAACGCCTAGTCGTGTTGGTTTATTTCAACACTCTTCCTTTACCTTGTATTTCGTTTCCGAGTGGATTTTCCAGTGGTATTTCTGAGTTTTTCTTGTCGGCCGTTTTCTGTTATTTTCCTAAAGGCCGAATCGTGGGTCGTGGATAGTAGTGGTGGTTGTAGCTCTTTATGGGGGTGGAGTTGTGTGATATAGCCAAGGCCACCCATGGATTTCTTGCTCCAGGTACGGGCTGGGCATGTCGGGTGGAAGGTCCCTTGTGTTTTCACGTGTTGACCCTCGAGCTTTTGACTTGGACATGGTGGATTGGGGGACTGCGTTTGCCTTCGATCCGGTTCCTCGTTGTTGTTTTGCTACTATCACTTCCCGCAGTTTAGGGTGTTAGAAGTTTCTTCTTTGGTAGTGTTGCAGCATTCTGGCTCTTGGTAGTCTAGTAGGCCCTGCAGGATGTTGTTCCTGGGCTGGGTCGTTGCTGTTTCTTTGCACGTTGTGCATTTCTTGTTGTCCTGTTTTGGACAGTTGTGACTCTTTCTACTGCATGTTTTCTGTTATTTTGTCCTTTTGGTTGACTCTTTCATGCAGTTTTACCTTGATTTTTGCTTGCTGAGGTATTCGGTTTTCTTTTGGAATACCCCAGGTTCTGAGCTGTAGCCAGTCTGGTGGCTAGTTGGAGGTGTTGTTGTTGGTGGACTCCCGGACTTTGGAGTTTTGTTTACCTTGTTTGTGAGGTTGTTTTCAGTACTTTCTTACAGACATATATGTGTGCTGGTGGGTTCGTGTCAGGTTGTTGGCGCCCACTAGTAGTTTTTTACCTTGTACTAGATATATACTATTGCTGCTACCATTTATTTTTCTGGAGATAGTCTACTTGCTTTGAGAAGGTTTTATGCTAGGTTGCTAGTTATTTTTAAACTATAAATACTATTATAAATGAAGCTCATGATCAGCATGTTTTTATAAACTTAATCACTATATTCCAAATCACGTACGAAAAACCGTTTTCTTATATATATTATATAAACTAAGTGTAGTGTCTTGCATAGCATGAGTGGTTCTCTTGGGACCCTTATGCGCTCTTTAGGGTGTAAAGCCTAATTAAAGTATTTTCCGCAGCGTTTAAATATAGTTTTCTTTTGTGGACTAGATGATCCACTGAGCCGAGGGATACAGACTCTAAGCATAATTGATTTTCTATTCATTAAGCTCATGATTTTCTTGCATAAAGATTGTAGTTGGATTTGCCTGAGCGTCAGTAGTTATCCCCTGCTTGACGTGGCATCATGACGCGTGTTTTCTCTTACTCTGATAATTCTTAATTCGGAGAAAATGCGGGTTGTGACATTCTGCCTATTATGTTAATGCGTCTTAGTATTGCTGGGTGTTTTGCCTTCTTCAAATAGGGGGAGATTGTTGGGTCCATTGCCCACAATGTTCACTAGATTGGATTTGAAGAGGCATCTCCATCAACACTAAGTTCATAGTTGTATTTTATGTTGTTTAAGCTCATCATGTGTAGGAGTTTCATGGAATAAGTCTAGACAGATTGTTTAAGTTATTTGACAGGTGGTCATAAGGAAGAAAGGTGGACACAAGGGAAACTACTGGAAAGGCAGGAATTTGCCTAAGTCCACAGACGTTGAGTGAGGTAAGCTCACTCAACACCAGAAGTCAAGTAGCAGTTAACAATACAGCTAAGTCCACAGGCGTTGAGTGGAGCAAGCTCACTCAATGCTAGAGGTATGGATTCAATATAGTTTAGTAGAAATTTTCCTGTCCACAGGCGTTGAGTGAGGACAGCTCACTCAACGCCATATAACATATAGCGTTGAGTCTATCTCAGCCTAACTAGCAAATAGCCAAAAATTTGGCTAAGTACAAAAGCGTTGAGTGTAGTCTACTCACTCAATGCCATACAATATATAGCGTTGAGTCTGTCTCAGCCTAACTGGAAGATAGCCAAAAATGTGGCTAAGTCCATAGGCATTGAGTATAGTGTACTCACTCAATGCCATTTAAAAAAAGGCTGTGAGTTAGGCTGAGTCTTTCTAAGCTTAGAGAAATTGGCTTAAAATGTGGCAAAGTCCACATACATTCAGTGTGGTCTACTCACTCAACACCATACAACTTTAGCGCTGAGTGTTGTTGTGCTAGTCAACTCCACAGAAAAGTTGGGCAAAATTTTGACTAAGTCCACAGGTGTTGAGTGTAGCTTACTCACTCAACGCAAGATAACAGAAAAATTCTATTAAGTAGTTTGGCATTGAGTGGAGCTTACTCTCTCAACGCCAAGACACAGAAATATTTGCTAAGGAAAATAGCGTTGAGTGAGGCAAGCTCACTCAATGCTCTCGATGCTCTCAACGCCTTGAATCAGAAATTTGGCTAATTCTAAATGAGTGGACTGCTTGGCTTTCAGCGAGCTCAACTTCATCGAGCTGAGCACAGTATTCGTCGAACTGAGTTTGGCCTTTTGTTGTACTAAGTCTACAGTTCGTCGAACTGAACTTATACTTTCATCGAGCTGAGCTCAACGTTCGTCGAACGGAGCTCAGCTTTCGTCGAGCTCAATACTTGGACAGAATTTTATCTAAGTGTTGTGGCATTGAGTGATACCTACTCACTCAACGCCTTTGGTTCAGATGATTAAATTTTGTCTAAGTCCAGAGATGCTGAGTCATGCTGACGTCAGTAAATTCAAGTTGTTAACCAAAATAACGAGACGTTGGCATTTAGCTGTCATCATCTTCTGCACTTTCCAAGAAATATCTTCATCATAAAGTGCTGGGGCCCACAAATAGCAAGAAGCCGTTGAATCAAGATTAAATGGAAAGCATGCGCTGAATGGCTTAATCTCAGCAATCAATCCTAGTGGTGGGACCCACTGCTCAATTGGCCTTCAGAGAATTAAAAGAAGCAAATCGTCCAGAGTAATCAATCGAATCAATTCCTTGTCTAGGTTTTCTGAAAACGAAAAGTGCGGTCGAACTTCATCTTTTTCCTCGCCATTTTCGTCGAGCCTAAAGAAGTTGTTCTGCACAGAGAACCATGCTGGGAATGTGATAGCTGAAGTAGTAACCATCTACACCAACAGGATCAGAAGCTATTCTGAGGAAGCAGATCTACAAGTTTTGTAAGGAAAGAGATAGCTGTTGGAATCAACATCTTCAACAGAAAGATAGCTGGAGTGATCTTCATCTGCACCAGCAAGTTAGCTCAGACGGATTCTCTGAGAAAAAGTTAGCAGCTTGGTCCAACCCTTACTGCAGGAGCTTCACAAACTCAGCAAACAAACCTAAAGAACATTCTCTTGGGGAGCTGTGAAGAAGGAGATAGGGCTAAGCAGTTGGATCGGTTCAGAAAGGGGCAGAGAAGCTGATTTGCAAGATACTTCCAACATATCTTCATCCTGATTGTTGTGAAGAAAGGAGTAGGGCTGGGATTCTCGCAGCTCAGGTTGCAGCAAGACCTACTATAGTTACTTCTCTAGCTCCAGCTGGATAAAATCCCTGGAGCTGAGAAGAGGAAGCTAGGTCAAAGTTTTTTACTTAGTCCAGATAAGTAGACTCAAGAAATATATTTCCTGGAGTCAAGGAGGGGCTGAGAGTATCTCAGTCCAGGTAGAAGAAGGCATAGAGGTCTCTCTCTGGTGTCTAATAATCTCTCTCTTTATTTCTTCTTCTGTAAAGATTCTTGGTGAATCTGGAGTTGTAATCCTGTATTATAAAGTCTAAGGTCTTTGTGACCTATGTTTGGCTTTGTGCCGGGTGAAAGGTCTTTGTGACTTGTGTTTAACTTTGTGCTGGGTGAAAGATCTTTGTGACTTGTGTTTGGCTTTATGTTGGGTGATAGGACTTTGTGACCTGGGTTTGGCTTAGTGCCTAAGTTGTAGGTCTGTGTGACCTGTGTGGTCCTGCGGGATCTGTGTTGCAAGCTCTTGAGGAGCTGAGTTCTAGAGGGAGAGCTGAATCTAACTCACGGTTAGATAGGCGCAGAGGGTCAGTGGATGTACCTAAGATTGGGGAACCATTATAAATATTTGTGTGCTTTTTTGTGGTTGTTTTTCTTTTCTTATTTGCAGGTGTTAAGGACAAGCTCTAGATCACCCTAAGTTGAAAGCAAAAAGAAAACAACAAGATATAATAAAGAAACCAAAAGATAGTCACTAAGGACTAAGAAACCTATTCACCCCCCCCCCCCCTCTAGGTGATTTAGCTAACCTTGAAATAAGGACTTTCAGTCTATACTGGATCCGAAGACTCGACGATCAAATCTGAGGTACGCGCATTCTAAATGCAAGTTGAAAAAGGGAGGGCACGCACGATTTTCGCCAAATTCTAAAGCAGCTGAAACCCAATGATTCGCACGACTGCGCTACCCGATCTTTTGGCTCCCATATTGTCGATTACCATCGATCGCCGCCCTCCTCCCATTACCTATCTCGTATCGACCGTGGATAGATTTCCGCAGTGCCCTAGTTTCACTATTGCCACCGCGTATAGTGTGTTGCCGCCAGCTATAGTGTGTCACCGCCGCCTACCGATAGGAATGTTTGATTTTCGCCATCTCTTCATTACAGTAAAGTATTCAGTTCTTGCAGCCTTCCAGAGGATCTTAAGTACAGTGCTTGCGTCGACACCAGAAGCTTCCTCAGACGCGTATAGTTTTCTCTCCAGAGTTTCAGAAATTCCAGTTTTCCCTTAATCTACCATGGCTCCTAGAAGCACCAGTTGCTTGCTAGGGGGAGGTGAGTTGGTCCGCACAGGATTTGCTCAAGCCTCCGACGAATTCAGGAACGTCATTCTGATGTTGGAGACCGCTGGACTCTCCTTCGTCCTCGAACACCCCTACAAGGTGCTCGACAAGGAAGTCTTGGAGTTTTTCAATAACGCAAAATTATGTCATGAGGACTCTATGATAAAAAAGAAGAGTTCAGAAAATCAAAGTGATGGTGAATGCCTCCAGACTCTCTAGGTACTTGCTACTACCCATCTGTGATCAGGCCGACAACTTAGAGGAGGAAGATTTTGCCAGAACGTTATCGTTCTGTCGTTTGCCTAGGAGTACCAAAGATATCAAGCGAAAAGGAATGAGTGAGGAGGGAAAATTCCTCTAAGACATAATTGGCAAGGTGCTAATTTGCAAGACGGGATCACACAACTATTTGTCCACAGAAATGTTCAAGATACTAGTTGCAATAGTCAGCAGGAAGAAGCTGGATTTGGGTGCTCTACTGTTCGCCAAGATAAAGGACAACCTATGCACTCCTAACTTTGGGAGGATTATCACCCTATAACTAAATCAACTCGATGGTGATAGGTTTGATATGACCAAAGGAGTTCCTATCTATCACCTAAAGAAGATAGATTTTACAATCTTCTCGAGGTGGGATGGGCGGATCATCCAGCGAGGGGGAACCCCAATACCCCCAGTGGAGGAGGAAGATCATGTTCCTGATGATAGGACCCCTTCTCCTCACCCCAGTGAGATTCCTGCTGGATTGAGTGTAGGAATTGAGGGGAGATAGTTTCTCTTTAAGTACCGTTACAGTGCTTCCAGACTCAAGGTCAAGGGATATCCTAGTAGAGGTTGCTGCTATTGGTACTGCTGCCACTGCTGAGGTTCGGACAGTTGAGGACTCAGAAGTGCATGCTGAGGAAGAGGATCCAGCTCCTTTTGATCATGATGAGGATGCCGATGTTGATGTGGTAGATGATGTTGTAGTAGATAATAATCTAACAATTGAATATTATCAGATTGAGACTGGTGATGAGGATGTGGTGCTTGTTGATAAGTCTGCTGATAGAAATTCTGCTGCTGAGGTTGGCTGTGGTGCCATTGTGATTTCAGTGCCTACATCTGTAGAAACTCTTGTTGCTTCTCTCCCTAGGGCTCTCTCTACTATAGTGTCTGAGGGGGAGGCAACTCAGTCCAGGATATCTATCTCCAGTCAGGTTGACAGAATGATGCGCAACCTAGAGAAGCGGATTGGCAAGATGCCAGGTGCCCCTCCAGTTTCTCCGGAGGAGGTGGTCACCATTTCTGAGGAGGAAGGAGATGATGTGATATATTCTCCTGTCCTAGGCGCTGCGGAGCCAGCTCATATTTCTCCATCTGCTTCTATACCAGTGCTGCAAGGCATTCCCAGTTCAAGTGATCAGTTGCTGAAGGTGTTTGAAGAAATGCTGGCAAGGTAACATGCTAAATTTGATGCCTCGTTGCAGAAAGTGGTCAAACGAGTTAAGCAATCAGAGAAGTTTATGCTTGATGGTCTTACTACAGTTCAAGTGAAATTTGATAAGCTAGAGGAAAGGTTTGATGAAAAGTATGACAAAGCTGATACTGTTATCACACTTATGATGAGTGGACTGAAGACCAACAAAGATGGTCTGGCAGCTCTTGACAAAAACACTAGTACAATAATTAATGAATACTACAAATCTATGGAACACTATGATTCCTCTATACAAATGTATGGCAATACCATTGCTGCCGAAGCCAAAAAGGGTGAGGAAGCATTTTTAACTAAGATTGTCGGTGTTGAAAAGACTATGCTCGACAAATTCAAACAAGCAAATGATTATAGCTATGAAAACACAGTGTGGCTATATGGACAACTATTCCTCCTCCAGTTCCTGCTGAGCCTGTTCATGTTGATGTTCATCCAGCTTCGGACCACACTCAATACTCAACAGACTCACAGGACTTCTCTCAGGCTCATGTTATTGCTGCTACTGCTGGTGTGACTTCAAAGGTTCAAGTTGTTACTGATGCTGCTATTACTGCATTCTAAAAGGCTCAGTTTATCAAGAAAAGGAAATTTTGAGAAGGTACTTCCGAAGTCAGACAAGAACTGGCCAGGCCAGTTTAAGTCAGAGAAGGACCTAACCGTGAAATGGAAGAAGTCTAGAGCCCTACTTCAAAAGGAATTATCTTGGACACCTTTGCCTTATACGAGCTCGGAGCGGAGAAGCATCAGGATCACTATAGTCCCGTAGAATGGAACAAATACAAATAGGCCTGCACCTGGAGAAGGATTCATTTCCGAAAGTACAAGAATGTTGATCCTATGCATCCTCCTCCTCCTAAGTACTATCCAAAGCCCATAGAATATTTTGAGAAACATCTATTGAAAAGGAAGAATAAGAAGACCAAAATTGTTATATATATTTCAATGTTGTGTACTGGGCTGCCCTTCCTGATCTATAACACTTTTGATATATATTTGATTTATCTAATTGTCTTGGAATGTGCATTGTTATCCTTTTATTTTCATTTATCTTTTCAAGTCTTATTTTAAATTTATTTGGTATGTGCAATTCACCTTAGCTTGTAGGATTTTTGCTTCTTTAAATAAGAGGAGATTGTTGGGTACTGTATCCACAATAACCCTGATTTGAAGAAGGGTCCAGTCAAGCTAAGATGGATTGAGGTTGTATTTGATATTGCTTTTTAGTTATGTGTTGAGTCCAAGTTATATGCATATTTTTTGACTCATCTGGGTGAGTTTTCCCGTTGATGCACTACACTTTAGAGCCATATTTGTTAATAATTGATATTATGTCCATTCCATGTTAAGTGCACTTTTGGCCCTCTTTCAGTGTGATTTCATAGTTATTATTCTTTTGACCTACTTGGTGTTTTGGTGTATTTGGAGAATGTGGTACGCTCGTCTCGATGGCTTTGTTGTTTTTGCTGCAGGTACAAAGGTGGTGAGCATGCTCTGGATTTTTTTGGAAAGTTTTCCTCCTAAGGGCCACTGGTCGTGGGTTTTTACACGCGCACGGTCAGTGGGCTCCTTAGCGCACGACCACTGGTCATGCATGGTCTGTTCATCGAATTCCCAAACAGTCCAGGAACACTGCGCACGATCATTGGACCTATAGAGCACGACCACTTGTCGTGAGCCACTGATCGTGCACACTATTCTTCATTTTCCCAAGATTTGTCTGGGGACAACAAACTATCACAGGACACAGTGCACACGACCACTGGTCGTGCGCCACTGATCATGTGCATTGATTACAATTTTTTCCAGGTTCTGTCATGCCAATATGCACGATCACTGGACACAGTGCGCACCACCACTGGTCATGCGCCACTGATCGTGTGCATTATAATTTCTACAATCTATAAAAATGCAGGTTCCGCCCTAATTCCGGATCCTAGACTTTTTCTCCACCGCTTTCGTCTCCGAGGAGGGTTCCGCCGATCTCCTTCTTTCCCCGCCGTAGGGCGGGACTCCGGGCAAGCTTTCAACGCCAAATTCAAGCCGGAGCTTCCTCCCGGCCTCCTCCTTCATCCTTGAGCTTCAAGAAGGGTTTGAACTAGCTTTCAACATTAAGCACAGAGGAGTTTGTGTCATCCTCTACCGGTTCGTGACACGAAGAAGACAGATCCATTGGGAGTTAGTGATAGCCTCCTCTACCCCAGACGCAGTTGAGGACCGAGCTAGGACGCGGATTGACAACCCGAAGATTCGTTCTGTGAATCCTTAGCAAGACTTCAGATCTAGTCGATTTTGCACCCTCTTCTTCTTTTGTTGTTGATAGTGTAGTTTGATCTCTTTGTATTTGATTAAGTGTGTTTAACTTGATATATGTTTGTGTAAAATCATGTCTATGTGATTTTATATTCACGTTATTTGATTGAGGTGCGCCATTATCCATCCTCCACCACACAGTGCCGCACTAGCTATTTCTAATGGCATGCGCAACGAAGAGGTGCTCACGAACCTCATTCCGCCATTCTCACCACCTAATCTGCAAGCCTACTCATCCATCCGCCTAGCGATTCGGTGCATAGCGGCCCATGTAGTTTTCCATCCGCCTGGCTAAGCATTGCATAGCGACGTTGCATAGGAGTAGCTTATTAGTGTTTTACTTTCTTATTCCGCCGTTCTCACCACCTCATCCACAAGCTACTCGTCCATCCTCCTAGCAATTCGGTGCATAGCGGCCCATGTAGTTTTCCATCCGCCTGAAGAAGCATTGCATAGCGGCATTGCATAGGAGTAGTTTATTAGTGTTTTACTTTCTTTTTCCGCAAATAATCAAAACCCCCCTTCGTAAGAACCGACTTAAAGACTTCAATCTCAAGTCCTCCTCAAAATTAACTCCACCTTACTGTGTTTTTTGAGAGATCGATACTTGAGAAAATTCGCCCATTTTATATTACTTGTGCGACCGAAACACTTGTCGTAAATCGCATCATGTTTTTGGCACCGTTGCCGGGAAATACAGGCGTATTGTTGATTTGTGTTATGTATGAGGTCATTGTAGTATAGTTGTGAGTATTCCCGCCTATCACGTGGGTGACCCGGGGAGTGTAACCGTTGTGTGCATTTTTTTTTGGAAAAGTTTGTAAGTGTTTTTGGTATTTTTGATAGTTTTTGTGTGTGTTGTATGTCAGATCCCAACCCCAGAGATATAGTCGAAGATTTGGGAGTTGAGCTTGAAATCGCACGAGCGAAGATAGCTCGCGTGCGTGCTGCTACTACTGAAGAAAGGATAGAATATTTAGGCCAAGGTAGAAATGGTCATGGTGAACGGGTTGTTGAAGGACAAGAGGTGGTCCAACTACGCATTAGGACAATGCGTGATTTCCCGACACCTTTTGCGGGAATTGTTTACCCTGGCTTCGGACAGGCCATTGTAAACAACCATTTCGAGATAAATACCGCCATTCTGAACATGATCTAAAATAATACGCAATATTTAGGCCTGCCGAGTAAGGATCTGCAGCTCCATCTGGCGGAGTTCTCAGAAATTTGTGGCACCTTCCACTATGCCGGAATTACTGAAGATGTAGTAAAGCTGAGGTTGTTCCCATTTTCGCTGAGGGACAAGGCCAAAACCTTGCTCCATACCATTGCGCCCGGGACTGCTATTACTTGGGAGGCTCTTTCCTCTCATTTTTAGCTAAATTCCACCCGGTGGATAAAATTGTGAACGCCCAGAGGGAAATAGCTATCTTCCGGAAGCTGGACCAGGAAACTTTATCCGAAGCATGGGAGAGGTTTGCTAACCTGCAGCATCGATGCCCCCAGCAAGGCTGAGAGCCGTGGAATATAGTCAAAATATTCTATTTTGCTATTGAGCCAAATAACAGGGCTATGATCGACGCGGCAGCCGGTGGAACTATAATGAACCTATCTCCTAATGAGGCGTTAAGGTTCCTTCATGATACCGCCTCCCATAACACCTATTGGACTGCTAAACTAAATACCCCTAGAGGGGAGATAAATCTATTTGAAGTGAATGCGGTGGTGCAACAAGCTGAGGGGAGCTATCCTATGATGGATGGAAGGATGATGCTTACTAGATCGACTCCTCCTCCAACTCGGGTTATGGACATTTCTTGCCAGGGTTGTGGAAACCCGAGCCATCATGCTTATGAGTGCCTTGCTGGAGAAATATTTGTTGATCTGTCAGGTATAACTTCTGACGAGAGCATTAATTTTATAAACAATCAGAACCGTGACGCTCCCTATAATAATGCGTATAACACCAATGCGAGAAATCATCCTAATTTCTCGTGGAATCAAAATGCTCCCGGTCAAAGGTGGCAGGGAGGCCAGCATCAATTTAATGCTCAAGCCTCTAACAGCCAGCCACGACCGCCACATCTAGGTTATTATCAGAACACGCAAAGGACGTGTAAGAGTGCATTGGAGAAATGATGGAAAATTTTGTGGATATGGCTCAATCTAATATGGCCACTCAAACTGCTTCCATGAGGAACTTGGAGACTCAGCTATGACAACTAGCCTAGGTGTTCTCCGAGCGTACTCACGACACCCTCCCAAGCGACACGGAGAAAAATCCCCATGAGCAAGGGAAGAGTGTTGGAGAGGCAGATGAGTGCAATATAAATGAAGTGGCCGTGAGCTGTGAGATGAATACGGTGGAGACGGTAGCTTTATGTGATTCTGGATCATCGTGCAACATTCTTGCTTTAAAAGATGTTGAGAAACTGAATTTAAATATCGAATCAAATGTCCGAAAGTCACTAGTTCTAGCCGATGGGTCGGTAGTAAAGACCGATGGGAAAATTAAGGAGGTGGAAGTGAAACTGAATGGGGCTATTGTAGTTACTGACTTCCAGGTGTTGGGACCCTTGGGAAATGCATCGAAACCAATCTTAGGGGTCCCATTCCTAAAATCTAGTGAGGCTACATTACAATTTAATGTGAGCGGCATCACCTTGGCTCCCAAGGTTGATTTGCCTTCAACGCCGTCCCTTCCCCCAATTCCTCCGATTGAACCCAGAAAACTGCCAGAGTTGAATGTTTTGTTATCTGATGATTTATCTAGTGCTGCTGAGACATGTGTTCTGCTAATTTAGGAAGATAAGGTTCAGAAAGTGGCAGGACTGCTGATGTTAGCTGAAGGAGAGACGAAGACGGAGTTGCTTGAAGTGAAACAAGACTCGGATAAGAAGGAACGTGAGCTAAGCATGGTTGTAGAGAGCATGCAGAAGATAGAATTAAAAACTTTTATTGATCCGAACAAATTTTGTAAGACTTTAAAACATGTCACTTGGGTTGATCTATCACCCGCCGCGGGTGAGGAAAGGATGCTCAAGGATGGAAACCCTAGACCTGCTACTGATTCGGATGGAGTGGTTATACATCCCTGGCAATCCCCATCTGTGGATTTAAAAAGAAAAGAACTGCTCATGTGCAAGGCGCAGAATTTTTCCCACCGACGCGAGAAGGAAGAGGTCAGGGGCAGGGGAGATTCGTCTTCCCTGGACCCTAAAGCTTTCGCCTCTCTCTCATCTCGCATGACTGGGGGGATCTATCACAAGTCAGCATTCAGCTGATAAGTGAAGGATCTTCGGGGCCCCTTTTCTCCCTTTTCTAGTTTTATTTTTTGCTTAATGATGTGTGTAACTTTAGACTTTTTCGTTGCGTATTAAACTTATGCTCTGAACATTATATAACTATTAATATAGGTATTTGGTCCACCTTATGGACGATAAAGAAAAGTGGCTTATGGGAGAACCTAATTTCTCTGCTTTCAATTAAGCTTTTTGTGATTATATGTTTGTAGTTTTTGTTCTTGGAGATGATTTCTTTTGTAGGTAGTGCTTGCTTGGGCTGTGCACTTTCTGTTGAATTTAACGCCAATTTTCTTGGTATGCTCGTTTACTGAGCATGGGTAACCTCTCCCCCAACTCTTATTTATTTGATTTTATTGCAAATCTTGGTTAGATTGCTTAGTTTAAGACTGGTGGGGGAGAGTTATGCGAGTTACCTATGCACATGCACTGCTATCACTTTCATACCATAAGTATTTTTATTTTTCTATTTTCATGATTTCTTGTTTGCATTGTGCACCTACACCCACATGAGCGCGATCTTAAACACGCGCTCAACTCGAGTCAAATTTATTTCTTTTGTGATAACTTTAAAATAGTGGTGCTGGCTTAGGATTTTAAGATAGAGTAGTGCGAAACTCGTGCAGTTCTCCTAATCGAGTACTCATGGTTTTTGTAGAGATAGTATAGATTTAATTTTTCTTTATGCTCGTAGATTTATACTTTTTCTGCAGATGTAAATATTGTTTGTACTACTCAAAAATGTGAATTTGGTGAAATCAAACGGTAGTGTAGGGATGTGTGTAGCATCACTGGACTCATTTTAATCGAGTCAGGAGGAAGGATCATCTTTCTCGGTGGCTAAGAACTTGTCCCAAGCTACTCTCAAAGCATTGGTGCATGGTTAGTCAAGCGTGAGCGTGACATAGGCCATCAATTTGGCTCGTATGAGCCTTGTTTACCTTGTCCTAACTACTAACCGTTGCAAGCCAAGTTTGTGCCTACCCCTCCTTTGATTCAGTTCGACCTTCATTCACCAAAGCCTAAAGCCAATCCCCCTATCACAACTAAATCCATGAGCTCCAGTTAATTTAATATTTTGACGAGGGGTGATGTGGTGGATGAATTCAAGAATTTCCACGTGCTAAAGTTGGGGATTGCAATAGAACAAAAGAAAAAAAAGAAAAAGGAGAGAATTAAAAAAAAATATTTCTTATAAGAATTACATTGAGAAATGGAATCCCCATCAGGTTTATCATGATATTGGTCGGGTTAGGCCGTGTACACACCTGGTTTTCAAACTAAGTCTGGGGGTGTGGCACACGTGCAATTGTGAGGGGCTATATTGGTTTAGCTCATTGTTTGCTCGCTTGGGTTGCGTGTAGCCTCCATGTTTATCTTTGACTAACAAACCTTAGCCTAAGCCCCATGATTATCCTAAAGACCTACGGATTCATGCTTGAGTCGAGCTAGTACCGTGGAGAGAGTGTGAATGGGCAAGCGTATGGTACCCGACATTGGTGGATTCCTTTGGATGTGATCCTGAGCCCCAGTCTTGGGCAAAGCTCACTTAAGTGGCCTGCCTACTTTCTTCCTACATATGACCGAACGATTCTCCAGGATTCTAATTTTGAGTAGATACAATATTTATTTATGCTTGTCGAAAAGTATAAACTCTGTAGTATACTTAAAAAGTTCATCTATTTAATTTTCTATGCCCATGATATATTTGATTTATCTCAATAGTGTATTCGGAAATTACTAAGCCAACTAACTATTTTCTAGTCCACGGAGTGATGATTTGCTCGGGACGAGCAAATATTTAAGTTTGGGGGTGTGATGAGTCCAAGTTATATGCATATTTTTGGACTCATCTGGGATAGTTTTCCCATTGATGCACTACACTTTAGAGCCATATTTGTTCATATTTGATATTATGTCCATTCTATGTTAAGTGAACTTTTGACCCGCTTGCAATGTGATTTCATAGTTATTATTCTTTTGCCCTACTTTGTGTTTTGCTGTGTTTGGAGAATGTGGTATGCCCATCTCGGTGGCTCTGCTATTTTTGCTGCAGGTATAAAGGTGGTGAGCATGTTCTAGATTGTTTTGAAATGTTTTCCTCCTAAGGGCCACTGGTCGTGCGTTTTTACATGAGCACGGTCAGTGGACTCCTTAGAGCACGACCACTGGTCATGCGTGGTCTGTTCATCAAATTACCAAATAGTCCAGGAACACTACGCACGATCATTAGACCTATAGCACACGACCACTGGTCGTGAGCCACTAAACGTACGCACTATTATCCATTTTCCCAAGTTCTGTCTCGGGCAAATAAACTACCACAGGACAAAGTGCGCACGACCACGGTTCTTGCGCCACTTATCATGTGCATTGATTCCAATTTTTACTAGGTTCTGCCATCCCAATACACACGATCACTGGACACAGTGCGCACGACAACTGGTCGTGCGCCACTGATCATGTGCATTATAATTTCTGCAATCTATAAATACGCAGGTTCCGCCCTAATCTTGGATCCTGGACTTTTTCTCCGCCATTTTCGTCTCCGAGGAGGGTTCCGCCGATCTCCTTCTTTCCCCACCATAGGGAGGGACTCCGGGCAAGCTATCTATTCCAAATTCCAGTCGGAGCTTCCTCTCGGCCTCCTCCTACATCCTTGAGCTTCAAGAAGGGTTTGACCTAGCTTTCATAATCAAGCTCAGAGGAGTTTGTGTCATCCTCCACCGGTTCGTGACACGAAGAAGATGGGTCAATTGGGAGTTAGTGACAGTCTCCTTTACACCGAACGCAGTTGCAGACCGAGCTAGGACGCAGATTGACAACCCGGCGATTCCTTCCGTGAATCCTCAGCAAGACTTCAGATCTGGTCGATTTTGCACTCTCTTCTTCTTTTGTTGTTGATAGTGTAGTTTGATCTCTTTGTATTTGATGAAGTGTGTTTAACTTGATATACGTTTGTGTATAATCATATCTATGTGATTTTATATTCACGTTATTTGCTTAAGGTGCGCCATTATCCATCCTCCACCACACAGTGCCGCACTAGCAATTTCAAGTGGTGTGCGTAGTGAATGGGTGATCACGACCCTCATTCCGCAATTCTCACCACCAAATCTGCAAGCCTACTCGTCCATCTGCCTAGCAATTCGGTGCATAGCGGCCCGTGTAGTTTTCCATCCACCTAGCGAAGCATCGCATAGCGGCGTTGCATAGGAGTAGCTTATTAGTGTTTTACTTTCTTATTCCGCTATTCTCACCACCTCATCCGCAAGCCTACTCATCCATCTACCTAGCGATTCGATGCATAGCGGCCCGTATAGTTTTCCATCTGACTGGCGAAGCATTGCATAATAGCATTTCATAAGAGTAGTTTATTAGTGTTTTACTTTCTTTTTCCACAAATAATCAAAACCACCCTTTCGTTAGCACCGACCTAAGGATTTCAATCTCAAGTCCTCCTCAAAATTAACTCCACCTAACTGTGTTCCTTGAGAGATCAATACTTTGGAAAATTCGCCCATTTTAAATTACTTGTGCGACCGGTACAGTTGTCGTAAACCACATCATTATGAACTTGCAGGTTTACAATGTCACGTACACACCAATGTCAGGTTATAGAAGGTGACTAAACACGGGACTATGTAATGTAATCCTTTATTGTGTAGGCTGATGTGTTGACTCGCGTGTAATCTCTCTACTGGGGGTGTACTTCTATCCCAAGTATAGGAGAAGGATCAAGGAAGGCCAAAGTCAAGAAGTCAGAAATGGAGAATTTTACCTAAGTAAAATTCGGCGAGTATGGTGAGTCATACAAGTCGAATTCGTCGAGTATCTCCTTGATACTCGCCGAATTCGTCGTGTATGCTTCCCGAAACCCATCGAATTCGTCGTATCTACTTAGGGAAAATTCGCAAAAAAGCAGAAAAATCGGCAAGGCAAATTCGCCGAGTATCACTGGTGATACTCGCCGAATTCATCGAGGATCACTAGCGATACTTGTCGAATTTGACGATTATCCCATGCGATACTCGTCGAATTCGACGAGTATCTTGGGAGATACTCGTCGGGTATGTTGAGCCTTATGCCGACTTTTCTTATTTTCTGTCTAAGGCATTTTCGGCGAATATCATCTTCATATTCGGCGAGTATCATACTGGATACTCATCGAAACTCGCCGAAAAACACTTAGCAATTTTTCCGATTTTCTTCCTGGTTCAAAATGGACGGCCATGTACAGTACTTTTCTAGGTTTCAATTTTGGAAACCTTTTATAGCCATTTGATTTTGAATCTCCCTATAAATACCTAAGATAATATCGAAATCATTAAGAAATCAAAAAACCCAATTTCTCAAATCAAAATCTCAAATTTCCCAAAAAAGAAAATTCCCGTCGGTCGATGGTCTTGTTCACGAACTTCTTCCGACCGGCCGTAACTTCGCGCAACCATCTTCTTCGCCAACGATATCGTTGACTGGATCGCTTCTTTGTTCAAAGATCTGTGTTTCTCCAGTCCTTATTGGTGGAAGATCTAGGTTCTAGATCCAAGATTTCAAGGTTCAGAGTTCTCCAAGATTCAACTTCCAACCTTTAAAGAATGTAAGATCAAGATTGGAATCGTATGTTGTTGTAACTTTATTTTGAATATTGTAGGAGATTTTTCTCCGAGTTTGTAAATCCGTTTGTGGTTTGAGAAATTAGATCTTGTTGTGGATCGAGTGTCTAGATCAGGTTTGTGGATCGAGTTGTGGGAGAGTTTGTTCTCCGAGTGGTAGGACCTTCGTCTCCGAGGTGTAGGAGTTTCCACTCCGAGGTGTAAGATTTGACGAAATTTGAGTTTGGTGAAGTAGACGAATATGCCTTTCATGGGAGATAGGCGAGGCGGGACAGTATGTAACATCCCTCATATAACTAGTCCCCCTAGGAGTTGTTTTGTAATGACTAGGTCGTGATAAAACCCTAGGAAGCCCAAGGAGACCAAGTGGACCTAGGAATATATGTGAGATCATTTTGGTCTGCAAATAGTAGATTCATAAACCCTAGCTTAGGTTGATCATGAGGCTTCACCATGACTCCAAGATCTCACCATGACCTCACCAATCTATTGAAAGGCCCTAAGGGTCAATTGGAGCCAACCCAGGGTGGCCAAGTTGACCTAGGACCATCCTAGGACTAAATTGGGCAAGGTGCCCTAACTAAGGGCAATGTGCCCTAATGAGCCCAACCAACCCTACCAAAGTCTTCCTAACCTAAAGTAGGGTCAATGGGTCACCAAAGATCTATTTGGGTTAACCTTAGAGCCTAAGTTGACCCAAGTCAAATCTAGCCCTAACTTGGTCAAAGTGCCCTTCCTAAGGGTCATGTGACCCCCAAGTGCCAATATAACCCTACCCAACCCTACCTAGGCAAAAGGGGAGGCCAATGGGTCACAAAGGACCCATTGGGGTGAACCCAAAAGGTCAAAAAAACCAAGGTCAACCTTAGTCTAGTTTAGGTCAACTTAGCCCAAATGGGCTAACCCAAGCTCAAGCCCTATTCACTTGGGCTAACCACCTCTTAATCATTTAATATTAGGCATTGTTGGGCTGCCATTAGGCTAGTGTGATGAAAAATTTCGGCCATGGGGGGAAGGAGAGAGAAAGCTTCAATTTCTCCTTAATGGAGGAGAGAGAAAATGGGTTAAAGCCATTCATGGCATAGGGAAGCCAAGGACCAACCTTCATTGCTTGATTCATCTCCCCTAACAGCCCTGAGAAGATCAAGAGCCTTTCCAGGATTTTCCACTGACTGAATGTAGTGAACCACCATGACCGAGAAAGGCTATTCATGGCCATTAATGGCTATTGATGACTTGGCCTCTCCCCTCCCTAACTGAGGCTTTAAACACCATCAGTGGCCTGAGAGGAGTTTTTCCCTCCACTTACCTGAAGAATTCGAGCCCTTCCACTGTGTAGTTGCAGAAACCCGAGCGGCGCCACCACCACCATGATGACCCGACGATCGGCGCGATCCAGACCACCACAAAGGTCCTCCTCCTCTCCTTACTTTATGGGTAGATCATAGCTTTCATTTAGGATAAGGATCAGGCTCAATTGAGCCCGATCTAAGTTTTAATTTTTATGGTTTTTTCCGAGAAAACCAACTTGCGGGATCGCCGGAGTTGGCCCCTCCGGCGGTCATGCCTCCACCCAGCGATGGCCACCACCTCGACGGTGGTGGCGGTGGCGGTGGTCGGCTATGGCGGCTGGAAGAGGCTCCAGGTCGGGATGATCCTGGCCATCATCTGGAGGTAGACGATGACCAGGGGCTATTGGATGTGCGTTAAGATTTGCGTTGAATAATATTTAAACTATAGGTTATATATTTATATCATTTCATTTTTGTCACAGAATTTTTATTTAATGTTTTAATTTACTAAAAATATGTAGGGTCGCCTACAGAAAAAGTGGTAAGCATAAAAGTTGTATCCCTGTGGGTGTACTTTATTTAAAAATTGGTTTGAACTAATTTGGGTGCCTGGTTTGACCAGGGCACTAATTTTGGTGGGGTCTATACCTAGGGATAGACATAAAATAAAATGAGTGCCCCCACTTCACCCCTATCCAATTGACCTGAAATTTGGATAGGGTGTCACCCTAACATATATCTAGGTCCTGTTCAAAAATGGGAATTTTTGGAGATAAATTTTGTATAGTTTTAGAAATTATGTAATAATCCTATGGTAAATTAATTAGGAGACCTAATGACCTCCAAAACCACCCAAATTTTAATGAGTGGTCCCAGGGTCATCATGAGGTTCTGTATAAATTTTAACCTCATTTAGAGTTGATTTAGTGGGGAAATGAGTAAACCCTAGTTTTGCCCTAAAAGGGGTATTTAGGTCAAAAGTTCACCTTGTGGGTTTGGGTGGCCAAACCACCTCAACAGAGGCTGAAATTTGGGCCACTGGTTTGACATGACATTTAGCACCCTCATATGGTTTATGGGGTGGTTTGGGGTAGAATTGCCTAAGGACCCGAGTTCAAACCCTAAGTTTGGACCTTGGGGGTTTGAGAATGGCATGGGGTCAAATGCCCTTGTACGGACTTAAAACTTGGTGGAGACGGCCCTATGGTGGTTAAAGTCCTCTGGTGGAAATATTAGTAGATTTAGAGAGAGCTAAACAACTCAAAACCCTAACCCTAATTTAGGGCACAACCCTTATACATGTAAGATATGCCATCAAACCTTAATGAAAAGCTATGAACTTAAGTAGTATGGTCATAGGGATTAATATGAGCCTTTGGTGATTTTATTGGTAATTTTGGAATAATACATTTAGTACCTCCTTTACAATACATGGAATTTCCCTTGATAGTATTTTGTTTGTTATGATCACACTATTCAATACGAAGTAATTAAAATTGGGCAGAGGGTATTTTAGATCAATATACTCATACATGAATTTTATTATAATTTTTTAATTTATATTTTAGTACTTTCTTCACAAGCTTTTAAAAATGCAATTATATTCAAAAATAGATTCTGAGCTCAATGATTGATTGAAAATTCTGAAACTCATGCAAAGGTTAAATTAGGTCAGTATGTACATGAATAAATTTTATTATAATTTTTAGATGAATATTTTCAGTAGTTGTTTCATTAATTTAAGAAAGATGATTATTGTTCTAAATTAACATTAGAGCTAATTATTAATTGGAAAGTTTGGAAACTTGGTTAGGAGTGTTTTTTGGGCATATTAGTCATGCTTAAATTTTTTTATAATTTTTGGAAGCTTATTTACATCACTTGTTTCTCTAGCTGTTAACTATGTGATTATATTTAAAATTATGGACCAGAGGCTTAAACCTTGCAAAAATTTGGGAGACTTTAATTTACTAAATAATAAGCTTCCTAGTATTTATCATAATTTTATGGAGCATTTTTCATGAATGTAAGGGCCACTTCATATTCAAGCTGGGGCATTTGGATCATTAGGAGAAATAAATAAAATGTCAGATAAATTAGGAAAATTCCAATTTTTTGGATTTAGGCTATAAATGTCATGATAGGCCTTCATTAATAAACTTAGGGTGTTTGGATGAGGATTTAGAGTACCTCATATCATGCACGTCATATAGCAGAAGGTGGTCTGCATTTAGTAAAACTGCGGAAATCGTGGTAACATGGGGAATGGTCGTAGGAAGATGGGATTGTGGTTTACTGATTTTAGTAAAGTGGATTGGAGTATACCTTTGGAAGTTGGGATGAGTAAGTTGTAGAGTTGTCTAAGATTAGGTGGTGCTCGGGATCGACGAAAGATCGTCTTTCTTGTGGAGGGAAAGACAAGGTCAAAACACATTAGGGTTAGAACCAGTGTAATACTTAAGGGATCGGGAACCGGGTATTAACCAATAATAACAAGTGCCTTGCGAAAGGGAGCTTTAGGCTTCAGCCCATCGTAGTTTCTAGTGCCCTCGAGAACCCTTCACGGGGTATGCCTTGGGCAGTCCTGGGCTTACCTAAACTTTGGGCAAAATAAACAGCAAGAGTAACTAGTATAACTAGGGATTCACTTTCACTCACCTCGATGTCTTGGGATGTTATGTTGGGTCACACGGGCAGTAGGCTCGGTGGTTTTTGTGATGGGCAGGTTGGCCCGACGAGCTTTGGCTCGGTTGTTGTTTGTGACGGACGGGATGGTCCGAGGAACTTTGGCTCGGTAGCTAATACATAAGGTTGTATGTGCATAAAGTATAAGGTGGTGGGTCTTCGAAATTGGAGGTTCGATGCACCGACGCAATTATGTACACATGGCAAGTGTGGTTTTGCACTTCGCCAAATTAAGTCCGGTGGACCAGCCGACAAAGAGTACGCAGGAGCTCCGCTTAGTGCACCAGCATTGAGGCATAGGATAGGTCTGACTGGTAGTGCAATTACCGGTTTAGAGGTGGGCGAGGCCCAACCAACCGCTTCTGTTTGCCACTACGGAGGTATCCTGGGAGGTTCGGCTCCATAAAGGGGGAACTAAAGGTCTGTGTGCATAGAGTCGAGTGGGTGTGTTGCACTTGCATGATTCACATCATGACATACATGCATGCCATAGCATAACTATTGCATTTAACCTTTGACACTTATTGTATAAATTGTTATGGGACTTTTTATACAATAGGCCATACTAAATGACCCCTTGGTTTATAAGTTTGCTTGAGCGTGCTTATAAGTTAATGGTTTTTATTCTGTAGATATATACATGCTTGCTAGAAAACCGACACCTATCATATAAATTGGTATGTTACTTTTTATACGATAGGAGCCTTGCAGGAGATCCCTTAGCTTATGTGTCTTCATATAAGTTAAGGTTACTTATTATATGTTCAGTCTTTCATACTTTCATTACTGCCACATATACTCTTAGAACTGCTAGACTAGTTCTTCCGTCACCTATTACTTTGTTATTCTCCACCTTCATTATCTCTCCTTTCCTTCTCCGCGCTCGGTGCCTAGGAGCCAAGGGGGAAGTGGTGGGGGATGATAGGACATAGTCTTTTAGACTAATGGTTTTCGAACCACATCATTTAAGGGGACCGTGATGTAGTGACGACCGTGATTCGGACGTGACTACAATACAGACTCCTAAACGTTGCCGAACAAGAAATAAAAAGAGGGAATGCCGACCAAAAGCGAACGAAAAGGGGTCGGTTGATTCCCAAAATCTGGGACTCGATACCACGTCCTTAGGACCTACCTCTCCAACAAGCACATAACTCACCGTAAGCCGGACTCGATACAACGTCCTTAAGACCTACCTCTCCAACAAGCACACAACTCACCACACCTACACAAGCATCTATTCATTTCAATATAGCCGTTTCTAGCGCAGCAATAATTTATTTCGGAGCGGCGGAAAACCTTTAAGAGCGATCGAAATTCGAGTCGTAATTAATTCCCTTGTTGGCACATAAATTGCGCGGAACGGAAGAGCAAATCGAGGCTAGGCCACGTTGCACTCCCGAGACGGATCTACCCGTTCCGTACAATAAGAGATTCAATAACAACACCTTCAAATTCAGATTTTGCAAGCGACGGATTTAAAAATTGCGGAAAAAACGGTGCATGAAAAACCTCCACAAACTAAAACAAGAATCACACAAAGAAAGAGATTACCCAACCGGGATGAAAGTTCACACAAAGATAAGGTGGGAGAATCACTCTCTCCACGGATCCGCCGGCGTCACACCGAGGGGTTTGCAACCTTTTTCCACGGAGTCGCACCAAGGAAGCCGCGCCGGAGTCGCACCGAACGGATGGAGGGAGCAAGGGGCGGCGGTTTCACACCACACAAGGGGGGCCGGCGGTTTCACACCACCAAGGGGTCGGCGGCTTGGAGAAAGCTCTTGGCCGAAATTCTCAAAGGAGAGGGAGTTTTAGGTTTCAAATATTCAATGATCTTATTCCTCATAATCACCTCCTTAAATAGGAGTTTACAATAACTCTTAGCCCTCCATGATGGAGATGTAATCTCATCCATCCAAAAAGCTAAATGCACACCAAAATAAAATATTGTTCCAAATGAAAAATAACACATGCCATGAATATAAAATTATCACTTAAACATAGGATAATTTTATATTCCCAAAATAAAAAATAAAGTGCATGAAAATAATAAAATTAGGCTAATTTTTCATGGCAGTTTTAGCACGCCGCGGGCGGAGGTGGTAGTGTGCACTTCCTTCAGCATCATCACGGCATCTCAGATCTTTATGTCGTAGCGCCTCGGCAACCGGGTCATCATCAAGTAGCGGTGGCGCTGCATCAATCCTCCCCCACTAAAAATCACGTATCTCTGATGCGTGAGTGGAGAGATAGCGGCGGAGAAGTTCGACATCCAAACGTTGAAGCTCAGTCGCGAGTACCCAAGAGTCGTCTGAACGGGGGCGGTCACGCCAACGGACAAGGAAGTGGTAAGTAGCACCATCCGAAGTAGTGAATGGTTCCGCAACGAGTATCATATCTGGAGTGAGAAATGTCCTGGGGAACCTGGGAAACATATCAGCGGTAGGAGTAAAAGAAGGCAACGTACCATCTGATGTTTTACCTGCGGGGACCGAAAGAGAGAGATCATCCGAACTACCACTCCCCAACCCATCAGAATTTTTAGTGGAGGGAGAAGACGACAGAGAATTCAACTCAGGTGGAGGTAAAACAAACAGCGTCAAATCCGAGACATTAAAAATAGGGGAGATACCCCAATCAACCGGCAAATCCAAAATGAAAGCATTGTCACCTAGTTTCTTGATAATCCGAAAAGGGTCGGCGCGCTTTGGTGCCAACTTCTTAACGGTGCCAGATGGCAAGCGTTCAGGAACTAAGTGGACTAGGACCAAATCTCCAACTTTAAAGTGAAACACCCTCCTATGTAAATTAGCGTGCGACTGATAAGACTCGTATTAAGCAGTCAAGGTAGCTCGTATACGTGCATGTAAGTCATGAATATGTTGGGCGAAGGATTTTGCAAACTGACTTGTCTTGTATGTTGGGGGCAACGGTACCAAGTCAATAGGCACAGGGGCCTTGTATCCATGGACAATCTCGTTTTGTGACAGACCAGTAGACCGATTTTTGGAATTATTATAAGCTAATTGGGCGTGGGGAAGAATAAGATCCCACGTGCCTTTGTGATCGCTTATGAGGCATCTAAGAAGGCTACCCAAGCTTCGATTATCCAAAACCAAACCATTCGCATAACGGTGGGAGACTATTCGAAACAACCTCGCAATTAATTTAAAGGGCGCATTTAGAAGGGTCAAGAAATTAAAAATGCGCCTAATTTAATTAAAACCATGAGGTGAGAACCCATGTGCCATATGACTTGAATAAATAGTATAAAATAACGGAATTATGTCCGGTGGCACATGTGCTTTAAATTCAAAAATTAACATAGTGGGTTCCAACGTTTTCGTTTTAAATTTAAAATTAAATTTTGATTTAATAATATCATAATAAATAGTCAGCGGAAAACGTTCGTCATCAACTACGTTCGCCCACGTCCTTCTAAGTAAGTTTAACGGGATGGCGGGAATAATAAACTTCTCTAAATATGAAGGGCTACAAATGACTAAATCATCTACTCGAGCTAACGGAACTGGAGAGAGAGTCGACAGGGTTGGCTCCGTAGGGGGAACCAAGTCACACTCAACGTCAAAGCATGGATTAAGCGTCCAAGAGAACGCCTCCGGTTGCAAGCCTTTAAAATCAAAAGTAAACTCGAATAGTGGATTCGTCCTCACTGAAAACTCATCCTCAGTTAACGTTTCACCCCAGAATGAATCCACCAAATCATTAGAAATTTTACTTAAGTCAGAAATAGTGATCGTCTCAAGAGTAGGCAAATTTGTATCAGATAAAATTTCCAAACTAACTTGGGCCTCAGGCGAAGGGGCTATCATCAAAGAAAAGTCAGTTGGGCCCTCAGTGCTATCGTCATCCAAACATAATTCTTCCCATGAGGTGGGGACATCGTCTAAGTCAGGATAGGGGGATGGGCAAATCGAATCCAGGGGAGTATAATAATTAGCTTGAGTTCCAAGCGGCGATAATAACATCAAAGGAATAACTCCTGGATGTATCACACTAAGCTTATCCCAAACTGAACATCCATCCCAAGGTGACTCTACCAATACCGTAGAAACCTCTAATAATCCTGGGTCAACCAATATAACGTCGGATCCTAGCAAGTCATCACCTAAATCAGTGACATATAAGCTCTCAGCATCGGATGACTCTAACGACTCAACCGGAATGTCTACTGGCTCAGGGTCAACAGAAGATTCCATGACTAAATTATCGTCGAAGGGGATTGGAGATGATTCCTCAGGGGAGAAATCCTCTTCCAGGTCACTAGGGTAACCAATCTCCTCAACGTCACTAAAAGCGTCAGTGAAACTTGCCTCGTCCTCAGTGACGGGCGCAGTCCTAATCACATCCTCAGGTTCAACAGAAGAGTCAGGCACTATCGTAAGTGAAGGAAGACTCTCACCTAGCTGATTAATTTCATCTTCCAGAGATTCCATATCCACATAAGCATCCTCAGAGGTATCAGTCACTATATCAGAGGGCTTAGATGTCGAGGCTAAGGAAGCAAGCACCCTAATAGTAACCTCTTTCGAGTTCAAATTTTTGGGTCGGAATGACTTATGTTTCCTATAGGTGGGACTAGGCACACTCTGGGTAATACTATCTCTCTGGGGATAGGATCTATCCTGAGGCGTAGGGTCACTCCTATAAGCGAATACGGGTCTAGTGCTGTAACTGTTCTTACTAACGGGTGTGCTGTTATTAGTGCGCAGGTAGGCGGGATCAAATTGATCCGAGAGGAGGTTACGCATGTGCGGCCAAGCATAACGATAGCTACCAACACGACGCTCTTCGTTTAACCAAAATAATCGGGCTCGACCTACCAATCGCTCTCGGGCAAAGCTAACCCTTTCGTAGTCATCCCATAAGTGATAATTAAAATATTGTTCTAATCCCTTAAGCCAGTCTCTAAAATTTTGGGGATACTCTAAACCATCATAAGTAGGATAAATGTGGTGTGCCCTAGGGGTATGTTTAGCCATATCCTTAGCATAGGAATTGTCTAACCGAGAAGCATATACATCATATGCCATTTAGTGAGAACCGGAGAGAAAACTCGATCTGATACTTGTGCACATGCAAAGAAAAGTAAACTGGCCCTAATTAAATCTCAAAGATTTAATTGTTACCGCAAGTTTCAAATAATAATATATGCATATTTTTTTATTTTGTGAGCAATAAAATTATAAGGATTATTAATTAAATTTTTCAGATTTTTTTTATTGTAGAAAATAAAATTTAGCCGGCTATTGGCACACCAAATACTAAATTTTCAAATAAATTAATAAAAATAATTACTGAATGAAAAATAAATTTTTTTTGTTCTCTTACTAATAATTAGATGGAGAAATACCAGAAATTATAAATTTTAGATTTTGAGGAAAAAAAATAACATTTTTAGGCCGCTATTTGCAGACCACTATTATTTTTTTTTGTAATTTTGAGAAAAATTTGAAATTTGGAATTTGAAGTTGGAAATTTGAAATTTGAAATTTATTATTTGAAATTTGAAATTTGAAATTTGAAATTTTGAATTTTATTATTTGAAATTTTGAAATTTGAAATTTTTAAATTTGAAATTTGAAATTTGAAATTTGAAATTTGAAATTTGAAATTTGAAATTTGAAATTTGAATTTTGAAATTTGAAATTTTGAAATTTGAAATTTGAATTTTGAATTTTGAAGTTTGAATTTTGAAATTTGAAATTTGAATTTTGAATTTTGAATTTTGAAATTTGAAATTTGAAATTTGAAATTCAATTTCAAATTTGAATTTTAAATTTTGAAATTTTAATTTTGAAAATTTGAAATTTAAAATTTGAAATTTGAAATTTAAATTTTGAAATTTGAAATTTGAAATTTTGAAATTTTGAAATTTTAAATTTTAAATTTGAACTTTTAATTTTGAGATTTGAATTTTTTTTTTTGAAATTTCGCTGAAAAATAAAGATTTCAGCCCGTTATTTGCAGACCAACTAGACAGAATTACGATGTTCCAATTTTCAGGCTGACCTAACGAGGACGAATAGAAAAATTTTCTGTTCTAATGTTGCTGGAAATAAGTGCAGGAATCTACAGAATTTTTTTCAGATTTTTTTGACAAGTTTAAAATTTCGAAGGGTTTTACTAAACGCAGACCAATCCGAAAATTTCAGATCCTAGAAAGATGAGATCGACAACGAAGAACGCAGAGAGGATGTTTGCAACTTGGGAGTTGAAACGACCGCCTCTGATACCAAATTGATGTAGTGACGACCGTGATTCGGACGTGACTACAATACGGACTCCTAAACGTTGCCGAACAAGAAATAAAAAGAGGGAACGCCGACCAAAAGCGAACGAAAAGGGGTCGGTTGATTCCCAAAATTCGGGACTCTATACCACGTCCTTAGGACCTACCTCTCCAACAAGCACACAACTCACCGTAAGCCGGACTCGATACAACGTCCTTAAGACCTACCTCTCCAACAAGCACACAACTCACCGCACCTACACAAGCATCTATTCATTTCAATATAGCCGTTTCAAACGCAGCAATAATTTATTTCGGAGCGACGGAAAACCTTTAAGAGCGATCGAAATTCGAGTCGTAATTAATTCCCTTGTTGGCACATAAATTGCGCCGAACAGAAGAGCAAATCGAGGTTAGGCCACGTTGCACTCCTGAGACGGATCTACCCATTCCGGACAACAAGAGATTCAATAACAACACCTTCAAATTCAGATTTTGCAAGCGACGGATTTAAAAATCGCGAAAAAAACGGTGCATGAAAAACCTCCACAAAATAAAACAAGAATCATACAAAGAAAGAGATTACCCAACCGGGATGAAAGTTCACACAAAGATAAGGTGGGAGAATCACTCTCTCCACGGATCTGCCGGAGTCACCCCGAGGGCTTTGCAACCTTATTCCACAGAGTCGCACCAAAGAAGCCGCGCCGGAGCCGCACCGAACGGATGGAGGGAGCAAGTGGCTGCGGTTTCACACCACACAAGGGGGGCCGACGGTTTCAAACCACCAAGGGGTCGGCGGCTTAGAGAAAGCTCTTGGCCGAAATTCTCAAAGGAGAGGGAGTTTTAGGTTTCAAATATTCAATGATCTTATTCCTCATAATCACCTCCTTAAATAGGAGTTTACAATAACTCTTAGCCCTCCATGATGGAGATGTAATCTCATCCATCCAAAAGGCTAAATGCACACCAAAATAAAATATTGTTCCAAATGAAAAATAACACAT
The DNA here is from genome assembly GCA_039513925.1 of Platanthera zijinensis. NCBI lineage: Eukaryota > Viridiplantae > Streptophyta > Magnoliopsida > Asparagales > Orchidaceae > Platanthera > Platanthera zijinensis. Next base: position 158,350,856 of record CM077088.1, read on the forward strand.
GCCATGAATATAAAATTATCATTTAAACATAGGATAATTTTATATTCCCAAAATAAAAAATAAAGTGCATGAAAATAATAAAATTAGGCTAATTTTTCATGGCGATTTTAGCACGCTGCGGGCGGAGGTGGTAGCGTGCACTTCCTTCAGCGTCATCACGGCGTCTCAGATCTTTATGTCGTAGCGCCTCGGCAACCGGGTCATCATCAAGTAGCGGTGGCGCTGCATCAGACCGTGGAGCCCAGCATGGAGGAGCAGCCCCGGAGGTCGACACGCTTGGAGATGGGATAGACTAAAACCAAAGTTCAGACAGTTGGGACTGTGTGTCCCGATCGTTAGTAAATGTTTAGTTTTTGCTTCCATGTTGATTGATATGTAGTGAGGATATTGATGTACCAGACATGAGCCCTATTTTCAGTACCTTTATTATTATTTCTGTGGACTCTCCCTTCGTGGAGATTATTTACTATATATGTGATTTTTGTTGATGTGTCTTTTACTATTTTGCTACTTTTATGTGATCGATTTGGTCGACAGGATCGGCGTTTTGTAGTGACGACCTTCCCGTATGTGAAGGTGTCACCGCAAAGTGGCGGTTATGGGCCTAAGACCCCGTGGTTATAAAAAGAAGAAAAAGGGGTCTTACAAGTGGTATCAGAGGGAGATCTCGATTGAAAAGGTAGCACTGCACAAACCCTGGGTCACCCCCGCACGAGTTTAGTTTGGGGACAAACTAATAAACGGAAGCAGTGTTGTGCCCATATGGGGGATCACATGTAAATTATCCACTTTTAATTAGGTTTGAGTCGATTACTTATAAATGACTTATGTTACGCAACCTCTGGCATAGCCTACACCACAGGGCGAAGTCCAGCAGACTCCGAATGTTGCACCACCTCCCCCGGTCCCCACTCCGTTCCTACAGTCGGAGATGGGGCAGACTTTGACAGCCATACTAGAGGCTTTCAGGGCCCAACAGGTTCCGTCTCCGTAGCCAAACCCGGGGGCCAATAGTATTTTCCAAGGACTTTCTCCCCCATCATACTTGGGGACAAAGTTGGCCGTTCAGACAGAGGAGTGGCTGGACATCATGTATGAGATGCTGACCGGAATACGGTGCCCATGGGAGGATAGGGTGCCTTTGGTGGTCTCTTGCTTGGAGTCCCATGCCAAGAGATGGTGAAAGACACTGCTGGACATAATGTTTGCTAATAGAGAGGTTATAGAGATTGCTTGGGAGGAGTTCAGGGCCGCACTATTGGAGCATTTTTTTCCGCAGTCGGCTAGAGATGAGCTGGAAGACAGATTTCTATAGTTGATGCAAGGCAACAAGACAGTGGAGTACCACTGGGAGTTCAATCATCTAGGCCAGTTCGCAGAATCCTATCAGCTGGATGAGGAAGGATACACCAAGAGGTTTTACAAGGGCCTAGGAGAGGATCGAAGAGAGGCTCTATTGTTCGTATCTGATGGGCCTATACCTCGGATATTGGAGATGACAAAGAGTATTGAGGCAGATTGGCACACAACTCGAAGCAGAAAAGGACAACGGAGGATCATGGCCGGGGAGCTAGAAATGATCAGCGATGGGGCTACATTGCTGATGGGAGAGATTGGAGAAGGGAAGAGGACCAGCCCCGTTAGGAGGTGAGACAAGAGCCGAGGGAGCCAGTGGTAATGGCTCCTCAACCTCTCCAGATGAGGGAGATGCAGAGACCCGGGGGTATGGCATATTCCACGCCTGAGTTCTACTACTGTCATCAGGTGGGGCATATCTGGAAGAACTTCCCCATGAAGGGGTAACCACTACCAACACCACCAGATGCCCCGCTTGCTTAATAGTTTGGAGGCTGAGGACGTGGCTGAGGTCGTGGATACCAGGGCGGAGACCGCAGGTAGGAGAGGGAGCAAGTGTATGCACATGATCTGGCTCAACAATGGAACTTGGAGCAAGTGATCACAAGTACACCATTAAATTTTAAGTTCATTTTTTCCTAAAAGGTTAGACTCATGGTATAGAATTTATAGACTAGGAAGGAAAAAACTTAACTAGATTCTAAGATATTTAACTACCCCAGACATAGTATTCATCAGCGCCAAGCCCGCTTATACGCTGTTCGATATGGGTGCTTCACACTCGTTTGTGTCGGAGGCCTTCGTGGAAGGACTAGAAGGCGTGGAACGATTTACTAGCTTGATGAGGAGGGTGCGTCTACCCAAAGGATCAAATCTATTCACCTCCGCCCACTGCAACATGGAGGCGGAGATCGGAGGAAAGCAATTCGAAGCACCAGCGACGATCCTAAGGATGCCAGTCTTTGACTTGATCCTGGGAATGACATGGTTGTAGTGGAACTATGCCCAGATAGACTGCCAGATGAAGAGGGTCACCTGGAGGCATGGGGATTCCTATTTCATCATCGAAGGTATTACATTTACCACCCCTCTCTTATTGTCATCTGTACAGGCCGTCAAGGCCCACCTGCAGGGAGAAGAGGTATACCAGGTGTTGTTTGAGATGGCCAAGGCAAAAGACTCCATCTCAAGTATTCCAGTGGTGCGGGATTTTACTGACGTATTCCCAAAGAAGCTTTCAGGGCTACCCCCACATCGGGATCAGGATTTTAAGATACAACTCATGTCGGGGGTAAGACGACATCTAGGGCTCCTTAATGGATGGCCCCGAAGGAGTTGGCGGAGTTTCGAAGTCAGCCACAGGAGCTAGTTGAAGCCGGGTTTGTCCGACCGAGCTCTTCACCATGGGGAGCCCCAATGCTATTCGTCAAGAAGAAGAACGGGACACTTAGATTGTGCATCAACTACCGAGCACTGAATAGACTGACAGTCCGGAATACCTATCCACTGCCAAGGATAGATAAGCTGTTTGACCAGGTAGAGGGGGCACATTTCTTTTCGAAACTGGATTTGAGGACAGGCTACTACCAGCTACGGATCCAGGAGGAGGACATTCCGAAGACTGCCTTCAGTAGTAGATATGGGTTGTTCGAGTTTACCGTGATGCTCTTCAGGCTCACGAATGCACCGTCGGCGTTCATGAGCCTCATGAACTTGGTGTTCGAGGCTTATCTAGATGTGTTTGTCATCGTGTTTATTGACGACATCCTCATCAACTCGAGGACAGAGGAGGAGCACACACGACATCTGACACTTACTCTAGAGAGACTGCGGGAGAACCACCTTTATGTGAAGTTCAGCAAGTGCCAATTCTGGTTGAAGGAAGTGGCCTTCCTAGGCCACATTACAAATGGAGTCGGGTTAGCAGTAGACCCAGCTAAAATTCTGGCAGTTTGGGATTGGCCGCACCTGAAGATGGCAACAGATGTGTAGAGTTTTCTTAGACTTGCACGTTATTACCGAAAGTTCGTGGAGGGATTCTCTCGAATTTCCCTCTCACTCACATCCCTGACAAGGAAGGATGTGCATTTTGTCTGGACCCCACAGTGCGAGACGGCTTTCCAGGAGCTGAAGGATCGACTCACCTTGGCTCCTATCCTTGCCCTTCCTTCAGGGAAAGAAGGATTTCAGGTCTACACCGACGATTCCTACAAAAGCATGGGTGCAGTGCTGATGCAGAAAGGCCGCGTGCTTGCATATGCTTCCCGCCAGCTAAAGAAGCATAAGCAGAACTACCCTGTTTATGACTTATAGATGGGAGCGGTGGTGTTTACTCTAAAAGTATGGCGACACTATCTGTATGGGGTCCACTGCGACATATACTCTGATCATAAAAATTTGAAGTACGTGGACATGCAGAAGGAGCTGAATATCAGACAAAGGAGATGGGTGGAGTTTTTAGCAGATTACCAGTACGAGATGCATTACCACCCAGGGAAGGAGAACGTGGTAGCCGATGTGCTGAGTCGGAGAGCTTCAACCTCCATAGCGGAGACTCATATTATTTCTATGGAGCTGGTATAGAGATTAGAAGATATGCACATCACCCTGGTGTCATCTGGTTACCCCGAGCTTTATGAGAAGTATTTAGCAGCGATGAGCGCCATTGATGATATTTGAGACCGAGTCAGAGATGGGCAGAGGCAGGACGCTAAGCTAGAGCCGATATTCCGGACCTTGGAGGCAGGCACTGCTTGAGATTACACACTGAGGGATGGCCTGGTATGCTTTAGAGGACGGGTTTATATACCAGAGGGAGGCCAGGTACGGGAGGATATCATGATGGAGGCCCACTAAAGACGGTATTTGGTACACTCGGGAGTTACGAAGATGACTTCGGATCTGAAGAAGACCATGTACTGGCTAGGCATAAAGAAGGATATCACCTACTTCGTGACCAACTGAGAGACATGCCAGATGGTGAAGGCGGAGTGCAGGAACCCCGTAAGATTGCTGCAACCACTCCCGGTGCCGGAGTGGAAGTTCGATGATATTGCGATGGAATTCATACATGGGCTTCCTCGATCGCGAACGGGGAACGATTCGATATGGGTAATCGTCGACCGGCTAACAAAAGTAGCCAGATTTATCCCGATCAGAAAGAATGACTCAGTTGGTGTGCTGGTTCGGAAATTTGTGGAGCAGTTCATCCGTTATCATGGCGTACCCAAGACGATCGTATCAGATCGGGATGGACGATTTATATCCAAGGAGTGGCGATCAGTACAGACTTACTTGGGCACTCGGCTGACATTATGTACAACTTTTCATTCCCAGACTGACGGGCAGATGGAACGCACCAATCGGACCTTGGAAGATCTAATGCGACTATGCATTCTGGATTGCGGAGAGCCTTGGGAGAAGCTGTTTCCACTGGTCGATATCTCATATAATAACAACTACCAGTCCAGCATAGGGATGGCTACTTATGAAGCCCTATACGGACGAAAGTGTAGGACTCCACTGTCATGGATATAGGATGAGGATCCGAAGGCTTTGGGTTCGGAGTTTGTTGAGGACACCGAGGCTCAGGTGAGGCTGATACGGGACAGGATGTTAGAGGCTCAGAGCAGACATGTTAAGTATTACGATGCTTGGTATCGTCTGGTGGAGTTTCAGGTGGGGGACCGGGTATTCTTGAAGATCCGACCGTTGCATGGAGTTTCACTAGTGCGGGGTCGGAAGAAGAAGCTCAGCCCGAGATATATGGGTCCTCACAGGATCTTGGAGCGGATCGGTCCCTTAGCATACAGGCTAAAGCTGCCACCGGAGCTGGAGGGTCTGCACGACGTATTCCACGTATCGTCTCTTAGGAGGGCTCTACTACGCTTGGAGGAGCAGATTACGTTCATAGATGGTCTGGTAGCATCTGATCGGTCAGTTCACCTGGAGCCGGTCCAGATTAATGACAAGGGGATTCAAGACTTGCGCTGCAAGAAGGTTTCGTTGGTCAAGGTCTTGTGGAGGAATCATGGGAAAGGGAAGCACATATGGGAGCCACAGGACTTTATGCTACAAAGGTACCCAGAGCTTTTCAGTCAGGTATTCCTTACGACCTCTCGGGATGTTAAAATTTATTTTTCATACTTGAAAACCCATAGGCCTAATTCGAATTTCGAGGATGAAAATTTTTTGTTCATGTATTGGAATTTATAACATCCCTCAGACAACTAGACCCCCTAGGAGTGGTTTTGTCATGACTAGGTCATGAAAAAACCCTAGGAAGCCCAAGGATACCAAGTGGACCTAGGAATATAGGTGAGATCATTATGGTCTGTAAATAGTAGATTCATAAACCCTAGCTTAGGATGATCATGAGGCTTCACTATGAATCCAAGACCCCATCATGACCTCACCAATCTATTGAAAGGCCCTAAGGGTCCATTGGAGCCAACCAAGGGTGGCCAAGTTGACCTAGGACCATCCTAGGCCTAAATTGGGCAAGGTGCCCTAACTAAGGGCAATGTGACCTAATGAACCCAACAAACCCTACCAAGGTCTTCTTAACCTAAAGTGGTGTCAATTGGTCACCAAAGATCCATTGGGGTCAACCTTAGAGTCTGAGTTGACCCAAGTAAACTCTAGCCCTAACTTGGTCAAAGTGCCCTTCTTAAGGGTCAAGTGACCCCCAAGTGCCAATATAACCCTACCCAGACCTACCTAGGCCATAGGGGAGGCCAATGGGTCACCAAGGACCCATTGGGGTCAACCCAAAAGGTCAAAATGACCAAGGTCAACCTTAGTCTAATTTCGGTCAACTTAGCACAAATGGGCTAACCCAAGCTCAAACCCTATTCACTTTGGCTAACCACCTCTTAATCATTTAATATTAGGCATTAGTGGGCTACCATTAGGCTAGTGTGATGAATAATTTCGGACATGAGGGGAAGGAGAGAGAAAGCTTTAATTTCTCTTTAATGGAGGAGAGAGAAAATGGTTTAAAGCCATTCATGGCATAGGGAAGCCAAGGACCACCCTTCATTGCTTGATTCATCTCCCCTAACATCCCTGAGAAGATCAAGAGCCTTTCCAGGATTTTCCACTGACTGAATGTAGTGAACCACCTTCGCCGAGAAAGGCTATTCATGGCCATTAATGGCCATTGATTACTTGGCCTCTCCCCTCCCTAACTGAGGCTTTAAACACCATCAGTGCCCTAAGAGGAATTTTGCCCACCACTTATCTGAAGAATTCGAGCCCTTCCACTATGTAGTTGTATAAACCCGAGCGACGCCACCACCACCATGATGACCCGATGATCGGCACGACTCCAGACCACCACAAAGGTCCTTCTCTCCTTACTCTATGGGTAGATCATAGCTTTTATTTAGGATGAGGATCAGGCTCAATTGAGCCCGATCGAAGCTTTAATTTTTCTGGTTTTTTCCGAGAAAACCAACTTGCGGGATCGCCGGAGTTGGCCCCTCTGGCGGTCGTACCGCCGCCCAGCGATGGCCACCACCTCGACGGAGGTGGTGGTGGCGGTGGCCGGCCAGGGAGGTGGCCGGATGGCCGGCCAGGGAGGTGGCCGGATGGCCGGCTGTGGCGGCTAGAAGAGGCTCCTGGTCGGGATGATCCTGATTGTCAGCTAGAGGTAGACGATGACCAGGGGCCACTTGATGTGCATTAAGATTCGTGCTGAATAATATTTAAACTATAGGTTATATATTCATATCAATTCATTTCTGTCACAGAATTTGTATTTAATGTTTTAATTTATTAAAACTACCTAGTGTTACCTACAGAAAAAGTGGTAAACATAAAAGGTTTAGCCCTTGGGGTGTACTTTATTTTAAAATTTGTTTGAACTAATTTGGGTGCCTCGTTTGAACAGGGCACTCATTTTGGTGGGGTCTATACGTAGGGATAGACAAAAACTAAAATGAGTGCCCCCACTTCAACCCTTGTCCAATTGACCTAAAATTTTGACAGGATGTCACCCTTACCTATATCTAGGTTATGTCCAAAAATGGGAATTTTTGGAGATAATTTTTCTATAGTTTTAGAAATTATTTAATATTCCTAGGGTAAATTAATTAGGAAACTTAATGACCTTCAAACCCTTCAAAATTTTGGTGAGTGGTCCCTAGGGTCATCATGAGTTTCTATATAAATTTTCACCTCATTTAGAGTTGATTTAATGGGGGAAATGAGTAAACCCTAGTTTTGCCCTAAAAAAGGTATTTAGGTCAAAAGTGCACCTTGTGGGTTTGGGTAACCAAACCACCTAAACAGAGGCTGAAATTTGGGCCACTTGTTTGACATGACATTTTACACCCAAAAATGGGTTATGGGGTGGTTTGGGGTAGAATTGCCCTAGGACCCAAGTTCAAACCCTAAGTTTGGACCTTGGGGGTTTGAGAAGGGCATGGGGTCAAATGCCCTTGTATGGACTTAAAACTTGGTGGAGAGGACTCTATGTTGGTTAAAGTCCTCTGGTGGAAATATTAGTGGATTTAGAGATTGATAAAACCCTCAAAACCCTAATCCTAGTTTAGGGCACAACCCTTATACATGTAAGATAAGCCATCAAAACTTAATGAAAAGCTTTAAAACTTGAATCGATTGGTCATAGGGATTAATAAGATCCTCTGGTGATTTTATTGGTAATTTTAGAAAAATACATTTAGTACCTCCTTTATAATACATGGAATTGCCCTTGATAGTTTTTTGTTTATTATGATCACACTGTTCAATACGAAGTTATGAAAATTGGGCAGAGGGTATTTTAGGTCGATATAATCATACATGAATTTTATTATAATTTTTAGACGTATATTTTCAGTACTTTTTTCACAAGCTTTTAAAAATTCACTTATATTCAAAAATAGATTCAGAGCTCAAAGATTGATTGGAAATTGTGAAACTCATGCAAAAGTGTATTTAGGTTAATATGCACATGTGGAAATTTTATTATAATTTTTATATGAATATTTTCAGTAGTTGTTTCATTAATTTAAGAAAGAGGATTATTATTCTAAATTAAGATTAGAGCTCATTATTCACTAGAAAGTTTGGAAACTTAGTCAGGAGTGTTTTTTTGGGCATATTAGTTATGCTTGAATTTTCTTATAATTTTTGGAAGATTATTTACAGCACTTGCTTCTCTAGCTGTTAACTATGTGATTATATTTAAAATTATGTACCAGAGGCTTAAACATTGAAAAAATTTGGGAGACTTGAATTTACTGATTAATTAGCTTACTAGTATTTATCATAATTTTATGGAGCATTTTGCATGACTGTATGGGCCACTTCATATTCAAGCTGGGACGTTTGGATCTTTAGGAGAAATAAATAAAATGTCAGATAAATTAGGAAAATTCCAAGTTTCTGGATTTAGGCTATAAATGTCATGATAGGCCTTCATTAATTAACTTAGGGTGTTTGGATGTGGATTTAGAGTACCTCCAATCATGCACGTCATATTCCATAAGGTGGTCTGCATTTAGTAAAACTGCGGAAATCGTGTTAACTTGGAGAATTGTCGTAGGGAGATGGGATTGTGGTTTACTGATTTTAGTAAAGTGGATTGGAGTATACCATTGGAAGTTGGGATGAGTAGGTTGTAGAGTTGTCTAAGATTAGGTGGTGCTCGGGATCGACGAAAGATCGTCTTTCCTATGGAGGGAGAGATATGGTCAAAACACATTAGGGTTAGAAACAGTGTAATACTAAAGGGATCGTGAACCGGGTATTAACCAATAATAATAAGTTTCTTGCAAAAAAGAGCTTTGGCCTTCAGCCCATCGTATTTCTTAGTGCCCTCGAGAACCCTTCACGAGGTATGCCTTGGGCTGTCCTGGGCTAACCTAAACTGTGGGCAAAATAAACAGGAAGAGCAACTAGTGTATCCAAGGTGTTCTTGCCAGGAGTTTTTCGTGTGTTTTCTAGTTGATTTTCTTCTTCCCTCCTTAGAATTAGGAGTAGTGTAGGGATCGACCAAGTTAGATCTACTGTATAGTGAAAATTCCCTAGTCAAGTAAAGGTGGGATTCGTCATATATGATTTTTAGTCTAAGTAGGATTCGTCTAGTATATAGCTAATAGTCTAAGGAAATCTCATCATATATGAGTGTTGGGTACATTGGAAAATGTGTACCTGATTTGGAGAAGCCTCACTTAGCTCAATGATATACATCAAGGTATATTTGATGTTATTTTGAGTTTATATGTGCAGGTTAAGAATGTGCTAGAATGCAGGAAAAATATTCTAAGTCCATGTGTCGACACCTGAGGAAGCTGTGTCGACACTTCAGTAAGATTGTGTCGACACTTGGAAATAGTTGTGTCGACACTTCAGAGAATTTGTGTCGACTCCGGGAGGTAGTGTCGACACACAGAAGATTATAGTCGACATCGACTGTGTCGACACCGGGAGGCAGTGTCGACACACAGAGGCAGAGTCGACAACAACTAAGTCGACACCTTGAGGCAGTGTCGACACACACTATGTTCTGAGTCTACATAAACTGTGTCGACACACGGGACTTGTGTCGACACACAGCTGAGTCTAGACTAAGTTGATTGCTGATGAATGGTGAAGTGTTTGTGTCGACACAAATAATCAATGTTGACACATTCTCAAGATGCAGTATCAAGAAGCTGTGTCTGTAATATCCCATTTCCGGCTAGACCCCTGGGAGTCGGTTGGTCGAGTCAGAACCCCAGGTAGCACAAAAAGTGAAAATAAATCGACCGGGTTTTCGGGTCAAGGGTTGGTCACGCCCGTGACCGACCCGTCACGCCCGTGACTTGGGCGTGACTAATTCGACGATCGTCGATCTCCACGAGACGATCGTGCCGTCTGGGCATGTCACGCCCGTGTCCAAGGTGTCACGCCCGTGACTATGGGCGTGACCCCATCGACGATCGTCGATCGCCGCGAGACGATCGTCGAGCTTGCGCCCCGGACATGTCACGCCCGTGACATGAGTGTCACGCCCGTGACCTAGGGCGTGACCCCATCGACGATCGTCGATCTCAATTCGACGATCGTCGACCTCGAAACTTGCCGTTCGGGCATGTCACGCCCGTGACCCGAGGTGTCACGCCCGTGACTTAGGGCGTGACCAGCCTTCGACGATCGTCGATCTCAATTCGACGATCGTCGACCCAGAAATCTGCCGTTCGGGCCTGTCACGCCCGTGACACAGGTGTCACGCCCGTGACCTTCGATCGACGATCGTCGATCTCAGTTCGACGATCGTCGAACCCAGAATGGGCTACCCGGGCCTGTCACGCCCGTGACCTATGTGTCACGCCCGTGACATTGGCCGAAACGGCGGTTCAGGCCCGAAATAATTCTAACGCGCGTGGAAATTAATGCTGGCTTGGGAGGTTACACCAGGAGTAATTTCAGGCCGTTCTCCTTCTGTAAATACATAATAAATGAGGAAAGGGTGGTCCAATAGGAAATCGCCAGCTGGACATACCTGTTCAGTTTCCGCCGTTTCTTATCCCTGCATCATAACCGAAGCATTAAGGGGAGAGAACTTCATGGCCATAATGGCTTAAACCATTCACCTTCCCACTTTTCTGACTTATAAAAGCCAACCTGGAACCGGAGGAGAAGGTTACACGCCCAAGTAAACGGAGCAGATCCTTGTTCTTGCTGTAAGAGGAGTTCAGCAACGCCACCACCGCGCCATGGCACCCCGTCGCTCTTCTCGCCTTCAAACCGCGAACAAGGTCCTCCTCTGCTCCTTCTTTTCATGGGTAGATCGTAGGATTCTTAGAAAATAGGTCCGCGCTCAACGGAGCCGGATCCATCTCTCGTTTTCATGGAAAAACCATGAAAAAGGTATTTTGAGTTCGCCGAAAACCGCCACCTCCGGCGGCCAAACCACCGCCGACCGCTAGCCATCGCCTCAACGGAGGTGGTGGTGGTGGTGGCTGGCCAGGGAAGTGACCGGACGGCCGGCAACGGATCACAGAAACGTTACAGGAAAAATGTTTTCCTGGTTCTGGTTTCGGGTTCTGAAGAAGATGAACAGTAGATTTAATATATAATACATAGATTATTATATAGTACATAATGGAAAATAGATTATTTGAATGTATTTTTGAGGCTGCAAAACGAGGCACTTAGAGGCCGATTTAGGAAAAATGACCAGACACAAAAGTTGTAGCCCTCTGGGTCTACTTTAATTTAAAATTGATTTTATTCAATTTGGGTGAGTGGTTTGACCACAGCACTCATTTTGGTCGGATCAAGACCTAGGCTAACCAGAAATTGAAATGGTTGCCCACGGTTCATAACATGTCCAAATGACTTGAAATTTGGACTGGAGATCTATAATATGAATATCGAGAGGCTGTCCAAAAATGAGAATTTTTGGAGAACTTTTGCCTAAAGTTTTTGTAAAAATTTAATAAACAATATAAAATTAATTAGGAGATGAAATTAAGCCCAAACTCCCCCAAATTTTGGGTGGTGGTCCCTGGCATCAATATTAAGATCTGTACGAAATTTCAACTCGGTTGGTCGAGTTTTGAATAGGGAATTATCAAGTCCTAGATAGGTCTTGTGAGGGGTACTTTGGGGAAAAGTACAATTGGAGATGGAGTGGACAAATCTCCTCAAAAGAGGCTGAAGTTGTTGGCCACTGATTTGTTGAGTCTATGTCTACCCTCTTGGGAAACATGGTGTGGCTTAGGGTGGATTTTACCCTAAGAGATTGGCTCAACTCCAACGGGTGGGAGTTTGAGGTTTGTGAAGGACATAGGAGCAAAAGCTCTTGTATGCCCTTTAAATTTGGAGGAGAGGGGGAGGATACGATGAAAACCCTCTGGTTGAAATAGTGAAGGAATTGGAGGTAGTTAGGTACCTCGAAAGTTGAGATTTTGGAATAGGATAAACATGTAATTTAATTATTTTAAGCACTAAATCTAATCCAAAAATTATGAAACTCAGAAGGAGGGAGTTTTAGGATGTATTAGGCTTGTGGTAATTTTTCTGGAATTTTATGATTAATATATATTATACTTCATGTGTTAAAGAATTATTAGCCCAATTTGTTGTTTCAATTATTTGGAGGCTTTACATTAATTATAATCAGTTAAAATTCTGGATTTAGATCTTGACTAGTAGAACATTGATCCCTGAATTTTTATAGAATTTTATGTTGAGTAAATCTAGTACTTTATTCACAAATGATAGAAAGGGCTTTTATGTTTAAAAAAAATTATTATGGATAGAACACTTGCTGGAAAATTATGAAACTTAGCCAGTGCAAATTTTAGGCCTTAATCTTCATGTCATAAATTATTTAGAATTTTTGGAAGAATATTTTCTGTACTTGATTCATAAACTATAGAAATTAGAGATTATTTCCAAATAGTTTTTCAGGTTATTTTGATGATAGAAAATTATGATACTTAGGATTTAGCCTTCTGAGATAGCCTACTAATTATCATAAATTTGCTGGACATCTTGCATGAATAATTAGGATAGTTCATGTTCAAACCGGTGGCCCCTGAGATTTTCGAGGAATTTAATTAAATGCCAAATAAATTAGGAAAATTTCCATTTTCTGGACTTAGGTCATTTATGTCATGGTAAGTCTCCAGTAAATAATTTAGGGCATTTGGATGAGTAATGGATCATTTCATAACCGGTTCGACATGTAGCCTAGGTAGGTCTGCATTTAGTAAATTGTGAAATGCAATAGGACATGATCTGAGGAAGATATTAAGAGTAGTGAGTAGAAGTGATAGCTAGAGTTAAGAGGTGCTCGGGTTTGGCGAAAGATCGCTTTTCCCGAAGAGTGGAAGGTTTAAAAATCACCCTAGGATAGTCTATCGTAATATGAGAAGGAAATCGGATTAAGGGAAATAAACCAATAACAATAAGTGCCTTGCGAAAGGGAACTTCGGGCCGTAATGCACCGTCTTGGTTCCTAGTGCCCCTTGAGAGCCCTTCACGGGGTATACCGGGGGCAGTCCTGGGCTAACGTAAACTGTAATAATAAACCGACAAGAGTAACTTAGTAACTAGGGTTGCACTCTTCACAAACACTGTTGGCACAGGAAGAATGATGAGAGCTTCGGCTCGGTTGGTTTGGAGACGGACGGATGGTCCGGGGAGCTTCGGCTCGGTTGGTTTGGAGACGGACGTTTTGGTCCGGGGAGCTTCGGCTCGGTTTTTATGTGTTTACGATAAACTTGCATGTGCATAAAATAGGAAAAGTTAAGGTGGTGGGTCTTTCGACATCGGGGAGTTCGATTGCACCGACACCGATATCGTTGACTCGGCGGGGTGATTAGCACTTCGCCAGCAGAAGCCCGGTGCGCCAGCCGGCAAGAGTACGCAGGCGTCCGCTTAGTGCACCAAGCGTTGAGGCGTACGATAGGTCAGACCAGTGGTGCTTTTACTGGTTTTGAGGTGGGCGAGGCCCAACCCACCGCTTCCGTCTGCCACTACGGAGGTATCCTGGGAGGTAACGGCTCCGAAAGGGGGAACTAAAGGTCTGTGTGTACAGAGTCGGGTGTGTGAGTTGCACTTGCATGTTTCATCATACCCACTAGCATGTCATAGCATAATCGATTCTTTAAACCTTGACACCTAAAGTATAAGTGGTATGGGACGCTTATACATTAGGACCTGCAAAACGACCCCTTGGTCTATAAGCTTGTGTGGGCAAGTTTATAAATCAAAGGTTAATTTCAATATATAACAACCATTGCTGATTGATAACCGACACCCCAACGTATAAGTGGTATGAGACACTCTATACGATGGGAGCCTTGCAAAAGATCCCTTCTGCTTATGTGTACTCGCATAAGTGAAGGTTTAAATTCATTTAATTGCTTTTCTTACTGCTAGACCTATTATAACAATTTATTAACTGCTCACCTAACACAACTTGCTAGAATTAGTCTTCCGCTGCCATCTGTGTTCATGTTTAATCTCCACCTTCATGTCCTTCCCTTTCTTCCTCTCCGCTCGGTACCTAGGAGCTATGGGGGAAGGGGTAGGGGATGATAGGGCTTAGTCTTTATGACTAACGATTTTCGAACCGCATCATTTAGGGGATCGTGGAGCCCAGCATGGAGGAGCAGCCCCAGAGATCGGTGCGCCTGGAGATGGGGCAGTCTAGCTCCGGAGTTCACACAGCCGGGACCGTGAGTCTCGACTTTGAGTAGTTTACTGTTTCGCTTCCGCATGAGAGACTTGTAGTGAGGACATTTTGTACCGGGCATAAGCCCGTTTTTATAGTACTCTGATGTTTCTGTGGACACTCCCTTCGTGGAGTTTTATTATATATATGTGATTTTTATTATTGTGGACTGCATTGCCCTTACTTCAATAATTGTGATACATTCTGTGATCGAAATTGGCCGGCAGAATCGGCGCCTTGTGGTGATGACCCTTCGGGACGTGAAGGAGTCACCGCAAAGCGGCGGTTCTGGGCCTAAGACCCCGGGTTTGAAAAAGAAAAAAAAAGGGGGTCTTACAAGTGGTATCAGAGGCAAACATCGATCAGAAGGAAGTAGCAGTCCACAAACCCTAGGTCACCCCCCCGCTCGAGTTTAGTTTGGGGACAAACTAAGCAGCGGAAGCAGTGGTGTGCCCATACGGGGAATCACATGTAAATTGTCCGCTTTCCATCCATTCCATTTGTACATTAGCTAACAATTGGAATTCTTCTTTGTAGCCTGCGGCAAACCCTGTCCCCAGCAGGGAGCACCTCTGATTGCAAGACCTCTTCTTGTAATTCTCTAGTCAATAGGTTAGACTCAACCGCTAGGATACGTGACTAACCCGACAACTTATACTGTGCCCTAGTCCGAATCAGACCTTAAGTATGAATTGGGTTAGGAAAGGAGATACCTAATGAGAATAAAGGAGGAGTTTAGCAAGAGAATGACTACCGAAGACATAAACTCAGGTGTCCCTACTATCCCAATCAAGGATTACTCAAACCGTCAGGACGGCCATAAGGAGAATTGAGGCCAATAATCCATTATCAGAATGGTAGAAGACAAGTAGTCTTAACCCTCGTACCGGTAATAAGATCACTCGGAGACAACCACCAAGACAAACACCGAGAGTCGGATAGGAATTCAAGATCAAAAGATACCCATTTGGATTTGAGAGTACTTTGACCCGGATAAGGTTGTTGTAAATGTGACTCAGAGGGTTTAAAACATGGAGTATACTAACAAGTTTCAGGCCGTAACCCCAAGTCGAAGATTGATGCCCTAGGGATTGTGCACCCAACCGGGACGGAGTTAACATGCTAATATAAAAGATGCTTAGCCAAGGTTGGTAGGGGCTTATCTTTTGTTTATTGGGGGCTAAACTTTTGTTTATTGGGCAAATTAGTATTGGATGGGGTTGCCTTTGACCTAGTTTAAGTAAAGTGGCATAACATGGTGGGATTGAAGTTGATATAATTGGATGTTATTCGGGCGAACATAAAATTTTGTATAAACATGTTTGGAATGATGACCTTAGCATTGCCAAGACAATGACATGAGAATAAGATGGAATATTTGGTTGCGAGGAGTGCTACAGATGATATCTGAGACCGAGTCAGGGAGGGGCAGAGACAGGATGCCCAGTTAGAGCCCATCTTTCAGACTTTGGAGGCAGGCGCTGTAGGAGATTACACACTGAGAGACGACCTGGTACGCTTTAGGAGACGGGTGTACATACCCGCAGGAGGCCAGATCCGAGAGGATATTATGATGGAGGCGCATTGCAGTCGGTACTCTATACACCCGGGGATCACCAAGATGACTGCAGATTTGAAAAAGACGATGTTTTGGCGGGGCACGAAGAAGGACATTACGTACATCGTGACCCATTGTGAGGCGTGTCAGATGGTAAATGCGGAGTGCAGGAACCCCGCAGGACTGTTACAGCCACTCCCGGTGCCGGAGTGGATGTTTGACGATATAGCTATGGATTTTATACATGGTCTTCCCCGGTCTCGGACAGGGAACGACTCGATTTGGGTGATTGTCGATCGGTTGACGAAGGTGGCCCGCTTTGTACCGATCAGGAAGGATGACTCGGTGGGAGTGCTGGTACGGAAGTTTGTGGAGCAGTATGTCCGATATCATGGCGTGCCCCGGACGATAGTATCGGACCGCGATGGACGGTTTACATCCAGGGAGTGGCGGTCAGTGCAGGCATATTTGGGCACCCGGTTGACTTTTAGCACGGCCTTCCACCCTCAGACGGACGGGCAGACCGAGCGCACCAACCGGACCTTGGAGGACATACTACGACTGTGTATACTGGACCGAGGGGAGCCGTGGGAGAAGATGTTACCGTTGGTCGAGTTCTCCTATAATAACAGCTACCAGTCCAGCATCAGGATGGCACCTTATGAAGCCCTGTATGGAAGAAAATGTAGGACCCCGCTTTCTTGGGTTCAAGACGAGGATCCGAAGCTGTTGGGATCGGATTTTGTGGAAGATACCGAGGCTCAGGTGAGACTGATCAGAGAAAGGATGTTGGAGGCGCAGAGCAGACAGGCCAAATACTATGACACCCGGCATCGTCAGGTGGAGTTTCGGGTAGGGGACCGAGTGTTCTTGAAGATCCGGCCCATGCACGGAGTCTCACGGGTGCGCGGTCGGAGGAAGAAACTCAGGCCTAGGTATATGGGCCCTTACCGGATCCTGGAGCGGATCGGACCCTAGCCTACAGGCTAGAGTTGCCACCGGAGCTGGCAGCTCTACACGACGTCTTCCACATCTCTTCGCTGAGAAGGGCTCTACTACGCCCGGAGCAGCGGATTTTGACCACCGAAGGGCCGGTAGCTTCAGACCGATCTGTTCACTTGGAGCCGGTTCGGATCGACGACAAAGGAGTGCGGATCTTGCGCCGCAAAAAGATCCCCTTAGTCAAGGTTCTGTGGAGAAATCACGGTCAGGAGGAGCACACCTGGGAACCGTAGGATCTGATGAGGCAAAGATACCCGGAGTTGTTCAGTCAGGTACATCTCACCACCTCTCGGTATACTATAGATTGCCTTCTTGTTTTGGAATGTTAAGACTAGATACGGAATATCCAGGACCTAGGCATGCGCACTTAATCAGAAAGGTAGGGGCTAATCTTTTGTTTATTGGGGAGATTGTCTTAGTTATCAAACAAACAGTCGCCTGAACCCAATAGAAAGATCGTATGGGATGTTACAAGTTTAATTTATTCCGATAGAAATCCCCATAGGCTCAACCTCAATTTCGGGGACGAAATTTTTGTTTTGTTTATTAGGATTTGTAACATCCCATTTCCGGCTAGACCCCTGGGAGTCGGTTGGTCGAGTCAGAACCCCAGGTAGCACAAAAAGTGAAAATAAATCGACCGGGTTTTCGGGTCAAGGGTTGGTCACGCCCGTGACCGACCCGTCACGCCCGTGACTTGGACGTGACTAATTCGACGATCGTCGATCTCCACGAGACGATCGTGCCGTCTGGGCATGTCACGCCCGTGTCCAAGGTGTCACGCCCGTGACTATGGGCGTGACCCCATCGACGATCGTCGATCGCCGCGAGACGATCGTCGAGCTTGCGCCCCGGACATGTCACGCCCGTGACATGAGTGTCACGCCCGTGACCTAGGGCGTGACCCCATCGACGATCGTCGATCTCAATTCGACGATCGTCGACCTCGAATCTTGCCGTTCGGGCATGTCACGCCCGTGACCCGAGGTGTCACGCCCGTGACTTAGGGCGTGACCAGCCTTCGACGATCGTCGATCTCAATTCGACGATCGTCGACCCAGAAATCTGCCGTTCGGGCCTGTCACGCCCGTGACACAGGTGTCACGCCCGTGACCTTCGATCGACGATCGTCGATCACAGTTCGACGATCGTCGAACCCAGAATGGGCTACCCGGGCCTGTCACGCCCGTGACCTATGTGTCACGCCCGTGATATTGGCCGAAACGGCGGTTCAGGCCCGAAATAATTCTAACGCGCGTGGAAATTAATGCTGGCTTGGGAGGTTACACCAGGAGAAATTTCAGGCCGTTCTCCTTCTGTAAATACATAATAAATGAGGAAAGGGTGGTCCAATAGGAAATCGCCAGCTGGACATACCTGTTCAGTTTCCGCTGTTTCTTATCCCTGCATCATAACCGAAGCATTAAGGGGAGAGAACTTCATGGCCATAATGGCTTAAACCATTCACCTTCCCACTTTTCTGACTTATAAAAGCCAACCTGGAACCGGAGGAGAAGGTTACACGCCCAAGTAAACGGAGCAGATCGTTGTTCTTGCTGTAAGAGGAGTTCAGCAACGCCACCACCGCGCCATGGCACCCCGTCGCTCTTCTCGCCTTCAAACCGCGAACAAGGTCCTCCTCTGCTCCTTCTTTTCATGGGTAGATCGTAGGATTCTTAGAAAATAGGTCCGCGCTCAACGGAGCCGGATCCATCTCTCGTTTTCATGGAAAAAACCATGAAAAAGGTATTTTGAGTTCGCCGGAAACCGCCACCTCCGGCGGTCAAACCACCGCCGACCGCTAGCCATCGCCTCAACGGAGGTGGTGGTGGTGGTGGCTGGCCAGGGAAGTGACCGGACGGCCGGCAACGGATCACGGAAACGTTACAGGAAAAATGTTTTCCTGGTTCTGGTTTCGGGTTCTGAAGAAGATGAACAGTAGATTTAATATATAATACATAGATTATTATATAGTACATAATGGAAAATAGATTATTTGAATGTATTTTTGAGGCTGCAAAACGAGGCACTTAGAGGCCGATTTAGGAAAAATGACCAGACACAAAAGTTGTAGCCCTCTGGGTCTACTTTAATTTAAAATTGATTTTATTCAATTTGGGTGAGTGGTTTGACCACAGCACTCATTTTGGTCGGATCAAGACCTAGGCTAACCAGAAATTGAAATGGTTGCCCATGGTTCATAACATGTCCAAATGACTTGAAATTTGGACTGGAGATCTATAATATGAATATCGAGAGGCTGTCAAAAAATGAGAATTTTTGGAGAACTTTTGCCTAAAGTTTTTGTAAAAATTTAATAAACAATATAAAATTAATTAGGAGATGAAATTAAGCCCAAACTCCCCCAAATTTTGGGTGGTGGTCCCTGGCATCAATATTAAGATCTGTACGAAATTTCAACTCGGTTGGTCGAGTTTTGAATAGGGAATTATCAAGTCCTAGATAGGTCTTGGTGAGGGGTACTTTGGGGAAAAGTACAATTGGAGATGGAGTGGACAAATCTCCTCAAAAGAGGCTGAAGTTGTTGGCCACTGATTTGTTGAGTCTATGTCTACCCTCTTGGGAAACATGGTGTGGCTTAGGGTGGATTTTACCCTAAGAGATTGGCTCAACTCCAACGGGTGGGAGTTTGAGGTTTGTGAAGGACATAGGAGCAAAAGCTCTTGTATGCCCTTTAAATTTGGAGGAGAGGGGGAGGATACGATGAAAACCCTCTGGTTGAAATAGTGAAGGAATTGGAGGTAGTTAGGTACCTCGAAAGTTGAGATTTTGGAATAGGATAAACATGTAATTTAATTATTTTAAGCACTAAATCTAATCCAAAAATTATGAAACTCAGAAGGAGGGAGTTTTAGGATGTATTAGGCTTGTGGTAATTTTTCTGGAATTTTATGATTAATATATATTATACTTCATGTGTTAAAGAATTATTAGCCCAATTTGTTGTTTCAATTATTTGGAGGCTTTACATTAATTATAATCAGTTAAAATTTTGGATTTAGATCTTGACTAATAGAACATTGATCCCTAAATTTTTATAGAATTTTATGTTGAGTAAATCTAGTACTTTATTCACAAATGATAGAAAGGGCTTTTATGTTTTAAAAAAAATTATTATGGATAGAACACTTGCTGGAAAATTATGAAACTTAGCCAGTGCAAATTTTAGGCCTTAATCTTCATGTCATAAATTATTTAGAATTTTTGGAAGAATATTTTCTGTACTTGATTCATAAACTATAGAAATTAGAGATTATTTCCAAATAGTTTTTCAGGTTATTTTGATGATAGAAAATTATGATACTTAGGATTTAGCCTTCTGAGATAGCCTACTAATTATCATAAATTTGCTGGACATCTTGCATGAATAATTAGGATAGTTCATGTTCAAACCGGTGGCCCCTGAGATTTTCGAGGAATTTAATTAAATGCCAAATAAATTAGGAAAATTTCCATTTTCTGGACTTAGGTCATTTATGTCATGGTAAGTCTCCAGTAAATAATTTAGGGCATTTGGATGAGTAATGGATCATTTCATAACCGGTTCGACATGTAGCCTAGGTAGGTCTGCATTTAGTAAATTGTGAAATGCAATAGGACATGATCTGAGGAAGATATTAAGAGTAGTGAGTAGAGGTGATAGCTAGAGTTAAGAGGTGCTCAGGTTTGGCGAAAGATCGCTTTTCCCGAAGAGTGGAAGGTTTAAAAATCACCCTAGGATAGTCTATCGTAATATGAGAAGGAAATCGGATTAAGGGAAATAAACCAATAACAATAAGTGCCTTGCGAAAGGGAACTTCGGGCCGTAATGCACCGTCTTGGTTCCTAGTGCCCCTTGAGAGCCCTTCACGGGGTATACCGGGGGCAGTCCTGGGCTAACGTAAACTGTAATAATAAACCGACAAGAGTAACTTAGTAACTAGGGTTGCACTCTTCACAAACACTGTTGGCACAGGAAGAATGATGAGAGCTTCGGCTCGGTTGGTTTGGAGACGGACGGATGGTCCGGGGAGCTTCGGCTCGGTTGGTTTGGAGACGGACGTTTTGGTCCGGGGAGCTTCGGCTCGGTTTTTATGTGTTTACGATAAACTTGCATGTGCATAAAATAGGAAAAGTTAAGGTGGTGGGTCTTTCGACATCGGGGAGTTCGATTGCACCGACACCGATATCGTTGACTCGGCGGGGTGATTAGCACTTCGCCAGCAGAAGCCCGGTTGCGCCAGCCGGCAAGAGTACGCAGGCGTCCGCTTAGTGTACCAAGCGTTGAGGCGTACGATAGGTCAGACCAGTGGTGCTTTTACTGGTTTTGAGGTGGGCGAGGCCCAACCCACCGCTTCCGTCTGCCACTACGGAGGTATCCTGGGAGGTAACGGCTCCGAAAGGGGGAACTAAAGGTCTGTGTGCACAGAGTCGGGTGTGTGAGTTGCACTTGCATGTTTCATCATACCCACTAGCATGTCATAGCATAATCGATTCTTTAAACCTTGACACCTAAAGTATAAGTGGTATGGGACGCTTATACATTAGGACCTGCAAAACGACCCCTTGGTCTATAAGCTTGTGTGGGCAAGTTTATAAATCAAAGGTTAATTTCAATATATAACAACCATTGCTGATTGATAACCGACACCCCAACGTATAAGTGGTATGGGACACTCTATACGATGGGAGCCTTGCAAAAGATCCCTTCTGCTTATGTGTACTCGCATAAGTGAAGGTTTAAATTCATTTAATTGCTTTTCTTACTGCTAGACCTATTATAACAATTTATTAACTGCTCACCTAACACAACTTGCTAGAATTAGTCTTCGCTGCCATCTGTGTTCATGTTTAATCTCCACCTTCATGTCCTTCCCTTTCTTCCTCTCCGCTCGGTACCTAGGAGCCATGGGGGAAGGGGTAGGGGATGATAGGGCTTAGTCTTTATGACTAACGGTTTTCGAACCGCATCATTTAGGGGATCGTGGAGCCCAGCATGGAGGAGCAGCCCCAGAGATCGGTGCGCCTGGAGATGGGGCAGTCTAGCTCTGGAGTTCACACAGCCGGGACCGTGAGTCTCGACTTTGAGTAGTTTACTGTTTCGCTTCCGCATGAGAGACTTGTAGTGAGGACATTTTGTACCGGGCATAAGCCCGTTTTTATTGTACTCTGATGTTTCTGTGGACACTCCCTTCGTGGAGTTTTATTATATATATGTGATTTTTTTTATTGTGGACTGCATTGCCCTTACTTCAATAATTGTGATACATTCTGTGATCGAAATTGGCCGGCAGAATCGACGCCTTGTGGTGATGACCCTTCGGGACGTGAAGGAGTCACCGCAAAGCGGCGGTTCTGGGCCTAAGACCCCGGGTTTGAAAAAGAAAAAAAAAAGGGGGTCTTACAGTGTCGACATCAAGGCAGATTTGTCGACATCACCAAAGGTTGTGTCGACACTTAAGTCACTTGTGTTGACACATATTGACAGATGGTCTCGACACTTTATGGAAAACAGACTAGACGCTTTGCTGACAGAGTCAAAGGCTCAAGAAGTGTTTGAAGACTTGACAGCTGTGGGTTATGACAGGTTTACTGAAGCTGTCAGACTTGTCAGAAGTTAGTTATAAACCGGATCATCTGGTTACCAAGGATGAAGTTTATAAATAGATGGATTAAGAAGAAGAAATATAACAACAACATAGAGAAGAAGTATTGTGACCACTAACACAATTAGAGATTATTCTTTGATCAAGAAAGTAAAAGTAACAAAGAAGAAGATCTTCGTGAGAACATCTAAGAATACGTTCTGAAGTAGTTTACTATTCAGATTCTGTCTAAGTGGAATTCAATCAAGAATTCAGAAGTATCTTCAAGAGATTTGGATAGAGAGAGATCCAGCTATTTGAAGATAAGGAGAATACATTCACAGGTCTCTCAAGAAGCAGATACTGAACTAATCTGTCAAGGAGATTCAGATCTATTTCTGAAGTTTAAGAAGGAAGCTGCCAGTCAGTTTTATTCAAAGAAAATCAACCCAACTAAGTTCAGATTCAAGAAGCTTTGAAGAAAGCTAAGATCAAGTTGATTTCAGCCATCAGCCTCTTCAAGAAGCTGATCAAGAAAGTTCTTATCCCTTCTCTCTCAACAGGGGTAAGAGATTAATAAAATTCCTTATCAAATTCTGTAGGATCTATTCATAGATCTGAGTTGTAAGCCTATTTTATAAAGGCTGAGTGTTGGAGATTTATTCTCTGAGGTAGGGCGGTTTATGCCTGAGTTGTAGGAGAAGGTATTCTCTGAGCTGTAGGTCTTGTGGCAAGGATGAGGTAGGGCTTGTTATCCTAAGTTATAGGAGAAGGT
Source organism: Platanthera zijinensis (assembly GCA_039513925.1). Classification (NCBI taxonomy): domain Eukaryota; kingdom Viridiplantae; phylum Streptophyta; class Magnoliopsida; order Asparagales; family Orchidaceae; genus Platanthera; species Platanthera zijinensis. Next base: position 158,374,312 of record CM077088.1, read on the forward strand.
ATTCTCTGAGTTGTAGGCCTTATGACAAGGCTGAGGTAGGGCTTGTTAGCCTGAGTTGTAGGAATCCTTCTGGATTCTGAGCTGTAGGATCTGAGAATCTGAGTTAAAGGAAGAAGTTAGACTGACTCTAGCATACTGCTAGATAGGTTAAGGGGGAAAGTGGATGTACCCAGACCTTGGGGAACCACTATAAATCTGTGTGCAATCTGTGATGTGTGTATGTTTGTGATTGCTGTGCTGTGTTAGCTTAGATATATCTGATTTATTCAAAGAACTATAGTTATATTCTTTCTTAAGTTAAATCAAGGAAAAGTACCTATTCACCCCCCCCCCCTCTAGGTGTTTAGGTAGTCTTGAAAGTAAAACTATCAAGTGTTATCAGAGGGAGGTTACTCAAAGAAGGACTTAACAGTCTGAGTTAGATCCCTAAGGTAGAATCAAGAATCAAGAAAATGGGTTCTTGAGAGAATCACAAGGAACTAGGGTCAATGAAATTACCCATCTGTAGGAAAGATATTTTTGGAATCTGGAAAGAAAGGGTTAGATTGTTTATGGAGGCCTCTGACCCAAGGATATATATCACAGTAAAAGAAGGTCTATATATCCCAATGAATGTGTCTGCTCTAGATGCAAATCAAAGAAATCCTAAAGATTTTTCTGAAATGACCAAGGATGAAATTATATTGGCAACTATGGATAAGAGAGCTCAAAATATCATAGTGAGTGCCATAGATGATTCTACTTTCAAAAATTTGATTCACTGCAAAACCTCCAAGGAAATGTGGGACACCTTGATTGTCTATATGGAGGGTTCTGAAGAAGTTAGACAAGACAGAAATTCTATGCTCAATCAAGAATATGAGAGTTTTAGACAAGGGAAGTATGATAGCATATCTGAATGCTACAAGAAATTCTACAGGATAGTGAATGTGAAAGTGAGAGAAAGATCTACCTTGACTCTAAAGGGGGGGTGAATAAAGTATTTTAAAATAATGTTTACAATTAAAAATTGTAAGGCAGTGGAATATTAAGTTTAATTATATGTGTATAGTGCTTGTTGAAAAATAAAGTTAAAGCAAGAAATAATAATCACACAGCACACAACAATAACAAACACACAACAACCAGAAGACACAAGGATCTATAGTGGTTCCCCAAAACTTGGGTACATCCACTCTTCTACCACCCTTGGTAGGAATCCACTGCAGGATGAGTTGATCAAGTGTCCTAGGAACTAATGAGCTTTTGATAAGGTGCTCAAAAACCAAATCTAGATTTTTTGATAAGGTGTCTTGCCACCACTGAGTTTTGATAAGGCTCTCAGAACCAGATTCAGAACTTTTGAAGGGAGTTTTGATAACCCTTTTACAGCAGGAAAAGAAAAAAAAGATGATGATGTCTTCTCTGTCTCAAATCAAATGAGAGAAGACAAGTGGATTGTTGATGTTGTCAAAGCTCCCCTTGAGATGTAGAATGGTTCAGGAGTGAAAGCTTTGCTAGGGTGATAGGCCTTCAGAAGCTTCAGATCTCTAGCATAAGATGATTCCAGCAGATGCTGAAATATTTGGTGTCTGGAGTCCTTGATGTTGAAGCCTTTGAACACTTGAAGATTAAGTAGATTTGTAAATCACAGAAGTTGAAATCTTGATCAGAGCAATTGTGTTGTTCAATCTTCTGTAATGAAATCTAATTCTCCTGTATCTCTTTGTATTGTCTGTCTTGATCACTGTGTCTTGTGCATGTTGTGTTTTTTGTGTATCTGAGAGTGAATACTGAAGGAGTATATCAGATATTCTCTTAGACGACCATTTAATCAGTCATAAACGACTTCCATAATAGACAACTGTATCTGGGGAAATTCCTAAGCAATATTCCATTTAGTCTTTCCTTGAAACTTGCATCAGATTGATTGAAACAGCCAGAAAATGCTTTGCAATTAATGTAGGAATTAATTCTGATTAAAATCCATAACTGTCCTTGAATTTTAATTCTGAAGGCGTCGATCTCTCACAGAAATCGTCGATCTGAGCTCTACGATCGTTGAACTGAGCTCAGAGATTGGATTAACACATCAGACAGAAAACGTCGAACTGAGCTCTACGATCATCGAACTGAGCTCAGCGACTGGGAAAATAACTGAAGACAGATCGTCGATCTGAGCTCGAAGATCGTCGACCGGAGATTCGACGACTTAGCAGGGTTGATCTCAGAGAGCGTCGAACGGAGTTCGACATTTCGTCGAACTGAGGTCGATGAGAATTGTCTTTGTCTCAGCACTAAGTCTTGATCTTTGAATGGACTTGGGGGCAGCTTCAAACCTAAGTTCTAAGCCCTAGACTCATTCTAATTTGACCTTTTCAACTATACATTTAGGTCAAACCAAATTCCTAAAAACATAGTGATCCTTGCACAAATTAATAATAGGGTGTTCCAACAATCTCCCCCTATTTGGGTTAGGATTACTATTTACAGGACTCAGTAAGAAATACAAAAGCATATACAAAAAAGCAAAATTTAAAACAACAGAGCAGAATATATGACATAGCAGCATTCAGATAGACTATCAGCAAATGTTTAAAGATGAATGTACTACCTGCTTACAATATTAATCCTTCTCTTTGCTTTGCTTGAAGATGATATCTCTGTTAGGATTTAAAGCTTTCTTCTTCGATCTTCTATCATCATTTGCACCTAAGGTTGTCTACTGCTTTGTTCTTGGAACTATAGCCTCAGGATGCAGTCTCATATAACTTTCTGAATCAAAGAACTTGCTTGAAGCATACCTTTCTAGTTCCTTCTTTCTTTGATTTGAGAGAGTTGTAAAGCTGGAAGTATCTCTGGCTTGTTCTCTTGCTTTCCTAATTTGTTCTAGTGCAGCTGACTCTTTCATTCTGGCTGTCTAGGAATTAGGATTATTCTCTGGATCTTCAAATGGCACTGGAGCTTCATATCTGTTTGAAGTCACTTCAGCAGGGGTTCTGGTAGACACAATGTCTTTGAGTTTATAAGGAAAAGGGCCAGAAGAAGGATCTCTGGGGCCTTGTTCCCTTTGTCTTGAATAAAACCTTAAGTCTCTCTGATTACCTTTGAATTGACCTCTTCTAGGTTGGTAACCTCTGGAGTGGCCTCCCCTAGGCTGAGATATGCCTTGGAACTAATAAGAGCCTTGGACTCTTTGAGTAGATGAGAAGGCAGAGCTGCCACCTGCACCTGCATCAGGAGGAGGTGGAGAAGGGGGAAGATAAGACTTGGAAGATCCTTTGTCAAACTTTCATTTCTTTTTCATTGCCTTAATCTGATTTCTGGAGTATTGCATCCAAGGTTCGGTGATTTCACAACTATGCAATATATAGTAAGGTACATCATTTGCATCTGTAACTTTTTTGGAGGAACTCTTTTCATGGCTTTGCTTCTAGCTTTTCTTTTCCTTGCTATGGTAGCTGAGGAGTCATCACTGTCTGTTCTAAACTGGTCACTGTCAGAGCTCTGGGGATCATCATATAGAGCATCTATTCTCTTAATGTATTCTTGTTGAAGATTTTTGGCTTGAGAGAGTACTGGAGCAGCAACAATAGGAGCAGCAACTTGAATAGGAGGAATAACACTTTTAGAAACAAGACTAGCAGAATCAGTAGGCTCATCAATACATGCCTCAGTCATCATAATATCTTTAGAAACAATTACAGAACTAATAACAGAATCAACTGAAAAGTCATTAACATTATCATTAGCAGCAGCAGCAGCAGCAGTAGTGGCCTTGTCCTCAGCTTGGACAAATTCTATAAAAGAAGCTAGCAAAATTGTCTCACATACTGGAACAGGCACAATTGCCTTGGAGAGATCTTCACACTATTGAGCTGGTAGATAGTTGAAGTAAAAAGCATCAAAAGCTGAGAGCAGGCTCAGGAGATCCACTGCAAAAACTAGAGTAGCAACTGAAGCTTCAGCAGCAGCAGGCAATTCCAGAACTTCATTAAGCATCTCCCCCTGCCTGGATTCAGTATGAACTGGATCAAGGCACCCAGAGGAAGGGATTGCCTGAGAAGAGAGGAAGGAAGATAGCCTGTCAGACATCTCCTGAACATGTTTCATAAGTGGGGCCATTGTGGTCTCCAGCAATGAGGATAGCCTAGGGGCTATCAGCTCATACAGCCTGTCTGCCAGTGAAGGAAGATCTACATGCTCAAGATGGACTTGACTAGAGGTAGGAGTTGATGTTGCTTGCATAATGTTTGATGGTGTGATGGTAGGAGGTATAGGGATGGATGGCTCAGGAGTAGAGATTATGGAGATGGATGGTACTGGAGTGGAGATGGATGATATGGGTGTGGAAATGGATGGAGTAAAGAATGGTTGTGAGAGTATATCCTGAAGGAGTTGTTGGTAGGAGGCAGTAGATGGAATCTCAGTAGGAGAGGAAGGAGAGTCATCCATAAAGGAGTCTTCCAGGAGGTGGAATGATGGAATGGTGAGAGGTGGATAATAATGGAGAGGGTGGAATGTTTCTGAAGTGGCTGGAGGAGATAAGGGTGATGAAATGGTAATGGGGGAAGAGATAGATATGGTTGAGGTGATTGTTGTGGTTGATGTGGAGATGGTTGTAGAAACAGGTGGAGAGGAAGCAGGCAAATCTTCTGCTGGGGCAGAGACCTGTGGGGAAGTGACTGTAGCAGTCCTTGTGCCTGAAGATGGAATTGTTGTAGGTCTGCTGGGCTTGACAATCTGTCTATCCCATTTTCCAAATAAGGCACAAGTCAGCCTCTTGGAAGCATTGATATGCATTCCACTTGAAACTAACAACTCAAGGCACTTAGCATGAAGAAATAGCCCAATTATTCTACCAAAATTAACAAAACTCTTGTTTATTTTCTTTTTGATTAAATCAAAAAAGAGTTCTCCCCAGTTTAGGTGCTTTTTATCCACAAGAGCTCCCATCAAACAGAGCTGATACCTAGAAATTGTATCATGAGCAGAGTGCTTAGCCAATAGCACTTTCCCTACCACATCTGCCAAAAATCTATATTCCACTGACAGATTTTTCTTCAAAAGCTTGTTGGGGTTAGCTGCTGTATGCCCCATCCTTTCAAGCATATTGGAGAATTCTTCTCCAGACAAATCAATGCAATCTTCTCCTGTACTCAACCGAAAAACTTCTGATAAAACCTCAGGCGAAAGTGATACCTGATTTCCCGATATCGTGCCGACGATGGTGTTGTTATTCAGATTCTGTGCTGTATATACCCATTCTTTAATTTCATCTGCTGCTATCTTGATTCTTGTTTTCATGATGTTCTCTAGTTGCTGTTCTTTGAAGAGCTCAAGTATGTCTTTGAATATTTGATCACTACTTTCAAAAGAGTCCATATCGATGTAAAATCCGGTGTCGAATTTCATTGCCGACAGAGCTGCTACTGAAACGACCATTTGATCCTGCAAATATGAACAAACAAAGAACAAGTGCAACAAAAGTTTGGAGGTAAAAAGAGTTTTTCCGCAGAAACTATGAAAGCGCAAAGGAGAACGACGGCCGAAAAATTATTTTTATATTAGGGTTCGACAGCGGAAAGGAAGGATCGTCGATCTCCGTTCGACGATCTGGGCTTCTAATGGAATCTAAAGAGTCTTCAATAACGTCGATCTCCGTTCGACGATACTAGAGAGCGTCGAACTCCGTTCGACGATCGTTGACCAGAGGAAGATAGCCTAGCGCTGCCTGGAAAACGCTGAACTCCGGTCGACGCTTGTTGGAAAGCGTCGATCTCCGTTCGACGATTTTTGGAAAAACATCGAGCGCAGTTCAGAGACAAAACAGAACCTATAGACAATAGAAAATATAAGTTTTTAGCCTAGTCTTGGTCTGTTTTTAGATTTTCAAAATCCTGGAATTTATTTTAGGCTTCCTCCATCTAACATTCCTAACTGATTGAGGAAGAAGGTATGTTTCTTTTCATCCAAGGGTTTGGTGAAAATATCTCCCTTTTGCAAATCAGTTGGGATATATTGAAGTTCAATTTTGTTTTTCTCAACATTATCCCTTAGAAAGTGATGCCTAATTTTTATGTGTTTTTTCCTACTATGGAGGACTGGATTTTGTGCTATGTAGATAGCACTAGTGTTGTCACAAAATATTTTAGACTTCTATAAGTTGTAACCATAGTCTAGGAGTTGATTTTGTATCCACAAGATTTGTGAACAACAACTACCTACAGCCATATATTCAGCTTCTGCAGTTGAAGTTGACACAGATGTTTGTTTCTTAAAAAACCATGAGACAAGTCTATCACCAAGAAACTGACAAGTTCCACTGGTTCTTTTCTTGTCTATTCTGCATCCAGCATAATCAGCATCTGAAAATCCAGTTAATTCAAATCCTGAGTCTTTTGGATACCAGAGACCTAGATTTGGACAACTTTTAACATATCTAAGAATCCTTTTAACTAAAATTTGGTGTGACTCTCTCGGGCTCACTTGGAACCTAGCACATATGCATGTAGCAAACATTATATCAGATCTACTAGCTATAAGGTACAATAGAGAGCCAATCATTGCTATATATATTTTCTGATCAACATGTTTTCCATGTTCATCAGCATCTAATACAACATTAGTAGGCATAGGTGTTTTCATACAAGATTCTTCAGACATACCAAATTTCTTAACCAATTCCTTTGCATACTTGGTTTGAGAAATGAATATGCCTTCAGCATGTTGTTTGACTTGCAATCCTAGAAAGAAGGAAAGCTCACTCATGCTACTCATTTCTAATTTAGAGTGCATCAGCTTGAAAAACTTTTTGCACAAATTTGAATCAGTAGATCCAAAGATAATGTCATCTACATATATTTGTACTAGTAGGGTATGGGACTTATGGGTTCTATTAAAAAGAGTTTGGTCTACTCTACCCCTTATAATATCATTTTCCAGAAGAAAGCATACTAGGGTCTCGTACCATGCTCTAGGAGCTTGCTTTAGACCATATAATGCTTTATGTAGTTTGAAAACATAATCAGGATGAGTTAGAGAGATAAAACCTGGAGGTTGTCTAACATATACTTCCTCTTTGATGTCTCCATTGAGAAAAGCACTCTTCACATCCATTTGGTAGACCTTGAATCCCTTGTGAGCAGCATAAGCTAGGAATATCCTGATGGCCTCTAACCTTGCAACTGGTGCAAAGGTCTGGTAATAGTATATTCCTTCTTCTTGAGAGTAGCCTTGAGCAACTAGCCTTGCCTTGTTCCTTACAATGACTCCCTGATCATCCAACTTGTTCCTAAACACCCATTTTATTCCAACAATGGAATGAACCTTTGGCTTAGGCACTAGTTCCCAAACTTTGTTTCTTTCAAATTGATGCAATTCCTCTTGCATTACAATGATCCAGTGTGGATCTTGCTCTGCATCTTGAATGGATTGAGGTTCAATATGAGAGAGAAAGCAAGTGTGCATCAGGTTTTGGTTGACCTGATTTCTGGTTTGCACACCAGCTGAGATGTCTCCAATTACTTGGGAAATTGGATGATCTCTTGTTGTTACTAGATCAATAGGGGGTGTTGATTGTTCACCAACCATTGTTGTTGTTTCCTCTTGTGGAACAGCAACTAGCTTTTCAAGAAGATTTTCTTCCAAATGTTGAGCAACTTCTTCATCTTCATTACTTTCATCCTTTTGCTGGATAGGTAGAAAAGCAGTATCCTTTTCTTTAACCTGTAATCTGTCCATTCTTTCTTAAAGAGAGTGTACCTGCAATGGTTCTATGGTAGAAGCAGACTTCTCCTTATAAAACATGTTTGTCTCATCAAAAGAAACATGAACAGATTCTTCTATTTTAAGAGTGGATTTATTATATACCCTATATGCCTTGTTGATCATGGAGTATCCCAGAAACACCCCTTCATCAGCTTTAGCTTGGAATTTTTCTAAATATTTCTTGTCATTATTATGTATATAACAAATGCAACCAAAAATTAGTAAGTTGTCTACTTTAGGTTTCTTCCCTTTAAGTAATTCATAGGGAGTCCTGCCCTTCAGTTTATGTATTAGGCTTCTATTCAACATATAGCTGGAGGCGTTCACTGCCTCAGCCTAAATGGATAGAGGTAGGTGAGCATCTGTCAACAATGTAGTAGCAGATTCAATTAGGGTTCTATTTTTCCTTTCAGCTACCCAATTTTGTTGAGGAGTTCTAGGAGCTGAGAAAGTATGCCTGATCCCTTCACTCTGACAAAATTATTGCATAAGAGGAGAATCAAACTCTGTCCCATGATCACTTCTGATCAGGGCAATGTGAGTATTGAACTCAATCTGTGTACATTTGAGAAACTCTATCAGACACTTAAAGTTATCAGACTTCTTCCTCAGAAAGAATACCCAAGTGAATCTGGAGAAGTCATCTACAATCACCAAAGTATAAGATTTCCCTCCTAAGCTTTATACTGTAATGGGTCCAAAAAGATCTATGTGTAACAGATACAAAATCCTAGGTGAATCGCTCTTATTAAGTGACTTAAAACTGTTTTTAGTTTGCTTGCCTAATTGACAAGCCTTGCAAAGTCCTTCCTTCTTATAGGGGCCAGAAGGTAGTCCTCTAACAAGGTTGTCCTTGGATAGCCTAGCAATAGTTCTAAGGTTAATATGCCCTAGTCTTTTATGCCATAGTATATTAGGTCTAGATATGGAATTGAACAAGCAGATATCTACTTTAGATGAATGAAAATCTACTAAGTAAATGTTACCTTTTCTGTTACCTATTAACACAGTTGTGTTATTCTCTGACTTGATCTTGCATATAGCTTTATTGAAAGTCACTTGATATCCTTCATCACAAAGTTGACTGATACTTATCAAGTTGTGCTTGAGTCCTTCAATATAAGCTATTTTCTTGAAGGTGACTGTTCCAATTTGGACTGCACCATATCCTTTTGTTGTTCCAAAGTTTGAATCACCAAAAATTACTTTGGGTCCAAGTTTGGTTATGAAGGATGATAGATTCTCCTTATTCCCTGTCATGTGCTTTGAGCACCCACTATCCAGATACCATTGCTTGTTTGATATTGGATAGGTCTTCACCTGCACATAAACAGCTTATATGTTTTTGACCTAGTTTACCTTGGGTCTAGGTTGATAGCCTTTAAATTCAGAAATGAAAGATATACCTGGCTGACTCTTATATCCTTCAAGATGGTATCTCCTAGGAGGTACTATCCATTCAGTATTAGGGTTGAAGCTTTGGGATGAGGGACTTTTAGGATTGACTTGAGATTTACCTCTGAAAGAAGGTTCAAATCTCTGAGCTCCGTTCGACGATCGTCGACCTGAGTTCGATGATCTTGGGTGAGATCGTCAAGCTCCGTTCGAAGATCGACTATACCAGAGTTCAGAGTTCAGAAGTCGTCGATCTGAGTTCGACGATCCAGCCTTGGATTGCCAAGCTCTGTTCGACGATCGTCAAGCTCTGTTCGACGTTTTCTGTTGAACATGATTTTCCTTAGGTAAATCTGGATTATTCCTAGCTACCTCTACAACACCCTTTCCTTTATCAGAGATAAATTTAATTGGGGTTGTTAATACTATAGGTGTGCTGGATGAAGCACCCAAGCCCAGTGTACTGTTGAATCTTGAGTTCACTGTGCTTGTAATGTCCATCAGTCTTATGCTTCTCCCATTAAGGGATTCTTTAAACTGCTTGGCCTTCGATAGTTCACTTTTCAGTGAAGCTATCTCCTCCCTATAGCACTCTAACTCCTCAGAGAGTTTGAGGTTATTTGATTTTAGGACACTGTAGTAAGATAATTGATTTATGAGAGAGATTATCTCTTTCTCATACGTTAGCAAATCTAAACACAGTGTCTTAAATTAAATTTTAAAGTCCTCAGAAGTAAAATCAAAAGATTTTATTACCTCATCCTCTTCAGATCCAGTTTCAGCTTCAGAATCAGTCTCTTGTTCTGCATCAGAGTTTTGCTGGGAGGCATTGATTGCCAGCATGTAGAATTCTTTTTCCTCAACATCATCCTCATCATCACTTTAGCTGGATGAGGCTTCTGATTCTTCTTCAGTGTCACTCCAGCTTTCTTTTACAAATCCCTTCCTTGTATGTTTATTTTTGTTGGATGAGGATCAGTTGCTGTTGTTCTTTCTGAAGTCCTTGTCTCTTCTTCTCTCATTTCTGTCCTTCTTGTCCTTGTTTTTATTTTCTGGACAGTCAGGCGCAATGTGGCGTGGCTTCTTGCATCCAAAGCAGATGGTTTCTTTGCTGTTGGACCTATCATATCTAGGCTTCTCATGCCCCTTGAATGACTTCTTTCTGAAGTCCTTCCTGGCCATCTTATAGAATCTTTTGGCCAGTAGACTTAGGAGCTCATCATTTCCTGTAGCTTTGTCTTCAGGCTCCTCTCTTGTAGCTTTGAAGGATATGGTCTTCTCCTTTCTGATGACTAGAAAAGTAGCCTTTTGTTCTTCTTCCCTATTTTTGATGAGCAGCTCATAAGATTTGAGCTTGCTCAGAAGAGCCTCTGTGGTAATTTCACTCAGGCTTCTGGCATCTTTAATTTGCCAGATCCTTGAATCCCAAGTGCTGGAGAAGCACATTAGGATCTTGTCATTGAGTTCAGTGAGTGTGATTTCCTTGTCCAATGACTTTAACTCACTGACTATCAGACTGAGCCTTGTGTACATGTCTGCAACTGATTCAGCTTCACCTTTCTTGAAGTTCTCATATTGGGATATGAGATGAGATCTCTTATCCTTTCTTTCATCAACAGATCCTGATATAATTTCTGAAAGCTTATCCCATATGTCTTTAGCTGAGTAGCATTCAGATACCTTCTAGAATATCTCATCAGACATAGTCTGAGCAAGAATATTCATGGCCTTTGTATCTGCAGTTTTCCAATTCTTTATTTCAGCATCTGTTCCTGAGGGAGGTGGAACAACACTTGTGCTTGTGGTCTCTGGAGGTCTTGGACACACTGTCAAAACAGAATTGAAAATGTCCTCATCAATAGAGTTCATGTATAATCTAATCCTTGCCTTCCAATGTACAAACTTGGAAAGATTGCACACTGAAGGTCTGGTGATAGCATAGTCTTTGTTCTGTGCCATGTCTTTATATAAAATTAAATATAATGAAAATAACCCTCTTAAAGGATTGATCTTATCAAGGATCTTTTGGTTCAGGTGTTAGCCTGTATGAACAACCAACCTCCCTCTGATACCAATTGAAACTGAGAGAAAGATCTACCTTGACTCTAGAGGGGGGGGGGGTGAATAGAGTATTTTAAAATAATGTTTACAATTAAAAATTGTAAGGCAGTGGAAGATTAAGTTTAATTATATGTGTATAGTGCTTGTTGAAAAATAAAGTTAAAGAAAGAAATAAGAATCACACAGCACACAACAATAAAAAACACACAGCAACCAGAAGACACAAGGATCTATAGTGGTTACCCAAAACTTGGGTACATCCACTCTTCTACCACCCTTGGTAGGAATCCACTGCAGGTTGAGTTGATCAGGTGTCCTAGGCACCAATGAGCTTTTGATAAGGTGCTCAAAAACCAGATCTAGATTTTTTGATAAGGTGTCTTGCCACCACTGAGTTTTGACAAGGCTCTCAGAACCAGATTCAGAACTTTTGAAGGGAGTTTTGATAACCCTTTTACAGCAGGAAAAGAAAAAGAAAGAGATGATGATGTATTCTCTGTCTTAAATCAAATGAGAGAAGACAAGTGGATTGTTGATGTTGTCAAAGCTCCCCCTGAGATGTAGAATGGTTCAGGAGTGAAAGCTTTCCTAGGGTGATAGACCTTCAGAAGCTTCAGATCTCCAGCAGAAGATGATTCCAGCAGATGCTGAAATATTTGGTGTCTGGAGTCCTTGATGTTGAAGCCTTTGAACACTTGAAGATTCAGTATATTTGTAAATCACAGAATTTGAAATCTTGATCAGAGCAATTGTGTTGTTCAATCTTCTGTAATGAAATCTAATTCTCCTGTATCTCTTTGTATTGTCTTTCTTGATCACTATGTCTTGTGCATGTTGTGTTTTTTTGTGTATCTGAGAGTGAATACTGAAGGAGTATACCAGATATTCTCTTAGACGACCGTTTAATCAGTCATAAACGACTTCCATAATAGACAACTATATCTGGGGAAAGTCCTAAGCAATATTCCATTTAGTCTTTCCTTGAAACTTGCATCAGATTGATTGAAACGGCTAGAAAATCCTTTGCAATTAATGCAGGAATTAATTCTGATTAAAATCCATAACTGTCCTTGAATTTGAATTTTGAAGGCGTCGATCTCTCACAGAAATTGTCGATCTGAGCTCTACGATCGTTGAACTGAGCTCAGAGATTGGATTAACACAGCAGACAGAAAATGTCGAACTGAGCTCTACGATCGTCGAACTGAGCTCAGCGACTGGGAAAATAACTGAAGACAGATCGTCGATCTGAGCTCGAAGATCGTCGACCGGAGATCGACGACTTAGCAGGGTTGGGCTCAGAGAGCGTCGAACGGAGTTCGACGTTTCGTCGAACTGAGGTCGACGAGAATTGTCTTTGTCTCAGCACTAAGTCTTGATCTTTGAATGGACCTGGGGGCAGCTTCAAACCTAAGTTTTAAGCCCTAGACTCATTCTAATTTGAACTTTTTAACTATACATCTAGGTCAAACCAAATTCCTAAAAACATAGTGATCCTTGCCCAAATTAGTAATAGGGTGTTCCAACAGAATGAACTGATGTCCTATAGAAGGGTCTTCAGTACTTATTAGCTGAATGACAATTTCCTAAGATCCTTGACAAAGGATTGGGATACCAAGATCTGTGCCATTAGAGAAGTGGCCAAACTAGCTGACATTTCTCCTCCAACCTTATTTGGAAAGTTGCTATCATATGAAATGCAACTAATGGCTAGGAAGGAGGAAGAAAGAAATACAAAAGGAGAGCATAGAGAAAATTCTGTGGCCTTCAAGGCTGAAGCCACTAGAAAGAGCAGGAGGATGTCTCCATCACCTCCTAAGGAAGTTGCTGAAGTTATCTCAGAAAATTCAGAAAATCAGAACTCAGATAGCAGTGATTCAGATTCCGATTTTGCTGCCTTTACAAGGCAGTTTCAGAGGTTCTTGAAGAAGAAGCAGTGGAAGTCAAGGCCCTCCATATCACAGCCAGTTGATTAATATTATCAAAAGAGAAAATCATCAAGAAAGGAAAGGAGCAGGTCTAAGCCCAGCAAAGCTACAACATCAAAAATTGTTTGCTATTGCTGTAATAGGCCAGGACATGTGATGGGTTAGTGTCCAGAAAAGAGAAAGGAGTCAGCAGACAGAAAGAAGACTCAACAAAAGGGCAAGAAGGATAAATCCTTTGTTGCTAAGAAGGAGAAGAGTCTTACAGATCAATCATCCTCAGAGTCAGAATCTAAAGCTGAAGCATACATTGGACTGTATACAACTAGTGAAGAAGAGGAGTTTATGCAATTGCTGGACTCCGTCAATGAACAAGAAGACCATCAGTGCATGGGACTGATGGCTGAATCAGAAGACAACAAGTGTCAGGATCAACCTGGTCCCAGCAAGGTACAAAGTAATTCTAGAATTTCTGATTACAGTACTTATTCAGAGTCAGATTCATCTTCATCAAGTGATAAGGATGGATCAGAATCTGAAGGAGATATTCATCAGTTGATAGATGAATATGGGGACTTATTGCAGGCACTTAAGAAAAGCAAAAACCTGGACAAAAATCAGGCTAAGGAAATTGCAGATCTTAAGATGACTGTATATTGTTTAGAGAAAGAATTAGATCAACAAATGAATGAGGTTTCCAAGCTGAATACTATTACAGTTATTCAGATGGGTACAATCACATATAAAAATGATCTAATTAAAAGTCTGGAAGTCAGACTTCAAGTAGAGAAAGATTTGGTGGCTAGTTACTCTAAGCCAAAATCAGTCTTACTCTTAATAGATGAGTTTGTGGCTCAAAAGGGTAAGGCAGGAATAGGCTATAAAGGTAACACAAGGGCTACCCATTTCAAGAGAAAGGGCAAAGCACCAGTTCAGCCATTGAATTTTAAAGTCCCTGTAGCTTTTAGAAAGGTGCTTGAGCCTTCTAACAAGTATGATCTTGAAAACATTCATGGTCATAATAAGACTGATGTTCTGAATAACAAGGGTGTTAATGCCAATAAGTCAGCCTATGTTCATAAACCCCATGGTTATAAGAAACCAGTGGGTGTAGCTGCAGCAGCACCAACACAGAACAAAAATTCTTCTGTCAAAAATCTATCTAGACCTAGATACAACAAGTATGAATGCTGGTGTTGTGGCAAGACATGCCATTTTGCCTTAGACTGCTTGCATAACATAAGTGTCA